>OW240921.1:81988695-82182903 GCA_933207985.1 Pelobates cultripes | reverse complement strand
AACACGCCGCTCCTCTGTGGTGTCACATTAGCTTGACCGCGCAGTGCCCCAAATTTGCAGTAAGAGGACCGACCAAGCCTCTTCTTCCATCTCCCTGTTACAAAAATCAATGCCGTGTACACGTCCACTGATAGGAGAGGCGGAAGGTATTAAACTGATAAAAATAGTACTAAACACACCACTCCTATCTGGTGTCACATTAGCTTGACAAGCGCACTTAGTGCTAGATTTGCAGTAAGAGGACCGACCAAGCCTCTTCTTCCATCTCCCTGTTACAAAATCCATGCGTGTACGTCCACTGATAGGAAGGCAGTATTAAACTGATAAAAATAGTACTAAACACACCACTCCTATCTGGTGTCACATTAGCTTGACCGCGCAGTGCCCCAAATTTGCAGTAAGAGGACCGACCAAGCCTCTTCTTCCATCTCCCTGTTACAAAAATCAATGCCGTGTACGCGTCCACTGATAGGAGACGCGGAAGGTATTAAACTGATCAGAACAATACTAAACACACCACTCCTTTTTTTTGGTGAGGCTTTACAGGACAGAGTGCTTCTCCACGGACATGTTAACTCACGGGCAGCTGGCTCATCAAGGAACCACAGCAGCTTTCCATGTACAGGTAAGACACGTGCAGCCGGTAAGGGTTCAGGCTCTTCTTCCTGGAGGATACGCTGCAAGCCTGTTGAATGAGGTGACCTTGCTCGGGTCCCAGGTGTACGGTTCCTAAAATGGCTGCCATATACACGTCCACTGATAGGAGACGCGGAAGGTATTAAACTGATCAGAACAATACTAAACACACCACAAATAAGGTTTCTCTCCTGTATGGCTCCTCAAATGATGCTTAAGATTAGAAGCGGCTGAAAAGCATTTCTCACACTCCGAACGAAAATATATTTTTTTAACATTCTCTCCACTTTGAACGAAATGACGTTTGGGAAGAGATTAACATAATTAAACACAGGCAGTAAAAATACAGTTTTTAGCCATACACTGTAACTTTAAAACTACACATCTCATCTTCATAATTACATGTTTGGAATCTTTTACTTAAAACATAAACATAACCAAAATCAATACAAAATCCATCAGGGCTTAAAGTTAGCTGGAGGTCCTTTATGACCGACCCGCAAGCACATTTCCTGCCCAAAACAGTTCCATAGATTTGGGCTGTGGTGTCTATTTCAGGCTGAAAAAGCGACTAAGTCCCATCGCCGAATGGGACAGTCTACAGCTTGAAATAAGGTTAAAAAAAGCGGCTGAAAAAAGACTAGATCCTAGCGAATGGGACTTAGTCTCAACTAATAAGGTTAAAAAGCGGCTGAAAAAAGACTAAGTCCCATGCGCCCGAATGGGACTTGGTCTCTACCTTCGAAATAAGGCTAGAAAAAGCGGCTGAAAAAAGACTAAGTCCCATGCTTGAGATGGGACTTAGTCTCTACAGCTGAAATAAGGCTGAAAAAAGCGGCTGAAAAAAGACTAGGTCCATCGCCGAATGGGACTTAGTCTCTGCAGCTGAAATAAGGCTGAAAAAAACGGCTGAAAAAAAGACTAAGTCCCATCGCCGAATGGGACTTAGTCTCTGCAACTGAAATAATTTCCCATTTACTGAACCAAGTGGGAAATAGCAAGGCAGGCACAAAGGGTTTGCACCAGGTCTGGGGACACAGGGGACACCGTCTTAAAGGGGGCGTGTCCCCAACAAGTCTGGGGACACGGCCTTAAAGGGGCAGTGTCCCAATCTTCCTGATGTCCCAAAAAAGGTGTTTAAAGGGCCAGCACCAGTCACATAAAGAGTCCATAAGCCCCAATATACCCACCGACAGTCTTAAAGGGCCATACACACCAAATAAAAGTGCATACATTTTCACAATCTCCCAGGGGCCATAGTCATGCGGGAGGAGGCTGGCAAATAGGCTTCTCCACAACCCAAGGAAGCAGGGCAATTTGCCATTTAAAGGGCCCGTTACAAATAGCAGTTTGTAACAAGGTGTCAATCCATATCTGCCAAGTGACACGATGTAGGGGGACCAGTCCCTATTCTGCTCTGTGTCAGTGTGTATCAGGGAACCTTAGGACAGGTGTCAATCCATATCTGCCAAGTGACCCGATGTAGGGAGAACAGTCCCTATTCTGCTCTGTGTCAGTGTGTATCAGGGATCCCTTGGACAGGTGTCAATCATATCTGCCAAGTGACCCTATGGGGAGTTCCAGTCTCTATTCTGCTCTGTGTCCGTGTGCATCAGGGGCTCTGAGGACAGGTGTCAATCCATATGTCAAGGTGTCAATATGTCATATATCGGGTGTCAATCCATATTGATTGTAGTTAGGAATGTTAAGGTGATTTCTACTTGCCCTTTATGGATTAAAACCAGACTCTGTATCAACTGTGCCTTAATTTTCCATGGGGTTTGCCATGGATCCCCCCTCGGCATGCCACATTCCAGGTGTTAGTCCCTTGAAACAACTTTTCCATCCCTATTGTGGCCAGAAAGAGTCCCTGTGTGTTTTAAAATTCGCCTCCCCATTGAAGTCAATGGCGTTTCGGGCGGTTCGCCGGTTCGCGAACATTTGCGGAAGTTCGCGTTCGCCGTTCGCGAACCGAAAATTTCGGGTTCGCGACATCACTACTCAGCACTAGCACAGTACTGGTAGTTTTGATGCTCTCCGGATCCCCATTATGGCTTAGCCTAGAATTCATCCTGACAGGATAGAGTCAGCTGTGGTCACTACCTAGTTTGAAGACTAACCTATTGTGATGAACCATATCAAACGCCTTGGAAAAATCTAGATCACATCAACTGCAACACCCTGATCTGTATTTCTACTTACTTCATTAGATCTTTTATCTAATACTGCACTGGAACGCACACGGCTCTAACCGAGTATAAGAATTTTGCTCTAGAGCAATTTCTTTTAGTTTGAAGACTAACCTATTGTGAGGAACCGTATCAAACGCCTTGGCAAAATCTAGATCACATCAACTGCAACACCCTGATCTGTATTTCTACTTACTTCATCGTAGAATGTACTTAAATATTTACATATCTCTTGCCATAGGATCCTCCTTAATATATACTGACGAAAAATTGTTACTTAAAATGTCTGCCTTTCCCTGGTGTTCATTAACTAACACATCCATCTCTGTTTTCAGTGTACCTAAACTTTCGTTATTTTTTGTAGAATTTATGTGCTTATTGTTATAGGGTTGGTTTTGCTCTCTTTGGCTTTCACTTTCTCATTATTAAGCATAAATTTAATATCACCATGAGTCACTTGAACTTCATGTGAATTTGTATTACTATTACATACTTCCTCTGTTCTAATCTTGCCCTTCTCACCATTTCCAGCCCCTCTTGTGCTGAGTTAAAGCCATCTCCTTTCTGTCTTATCTTAATTTTGTTGTTCTGTGTGCCTCCCCCCACCACAAGTTGAAAATCTCCTCTGACCTTCTAGACCAGGCCTGCACAACCTGCGGCCCTGATGTTTTGAAATACAACGCATATGATTATTTTAATAAAACAGACAACCAACACTCATGATTCATTGAATGAGACAGATAGCCAACACCAATGTTTGTTTGAATGAAACAGAGAGCCAGGTAATCATGACTGATCGCCAGGGAATCATGGGAGTTGTAATTTACATGATATCAAAAATCTGGAGCAATCAACCCAAAATGTATAATAGTTATTCAATTTAATATTATTGCAGCATAATACATGAGTTGTAAAAATATGTTTATTTAAAAATAATGTGTAAATTTAAAGGTATACTATAGGTACCCAAACCACTTTATCTCATTGAAGTGGTCTGGGTGCAGTGTCTCTGTCTCCTTAACAATGTAAAAAAACAGGCAGATACCCACTAAAGCTGCTTTGCGAGATTTTAAGGGACTGTGAGTCTCTTAAATGATGCTGGGCATCCTAATGCACTAGCGGCGCTTGCCGAGCATGCGCATTAGGCCCTTCCATTGGATAATGTTGGATGAGGTGGAGCGCTGACCCAGCGCCATGGGAAATTGGTGCTGAAATTGGGTAAATGACTAAAGATTTTTTTATCCTTTAATATGCTGGAGGGAAGGACTCAAGTGTTAGGAATACAGATTTATTTTGGTAACACTATAGAATATCCCTTTAAGATAGGTAGCTATACTTTGATAAACTAGTTATTGCTAAATTAAATATTGAGAGCTCTGTGAGTTTAATTATATCTGCTAGAAATTGTATCTATTCTTGCTCTCCAAAACATAAGTTAAATAAATATTTGAACATAAGACTTTAAATACTGAATATAAATATTGCAAATGTGTATAAAATAATCAAGAAATTTTGACTGTGAGTCTTACTTCCAGTTGTTTTTCTGAAAACATAAGAAAACAATATTGTGTTCCTTTTTTGGTGCAATATACTTGATTATTTAGTTCTTCAGTTCTATGTATATTATTCAAAATATAAATTTTACAAACATATTATTACCATAAAACCCTGGAGACTGTCAAGCATTTGCCTTGAGGTTATATTTTCAATTAAGTCACTACCAAGACTTCTCTACATCACCCAAGGCTTTTGTACAGAAATAAAGCTAAATGTCTGGATGGGGCAAAGCAAGATATATTGTGGTTGTTATCAAACCTTGTTCAATGCGAAAACGGTATTATAATAATTGGATCATACGTAACCATGCTTGGTATTCCAGTGGGACCTAGTTTGCTTCTCACAAAGGAAAGGGGACAAATCAGTCTGACATTAATCTACTTCACAGTGTCTTTTTATGCCATCCTTCAGAGACTTAAAATGCAAATATAAAAAAAGGGGCATCATATTGACAAAATGTAGTAGCATCTTATATAGTGTAAGTAATAGTAATAGACTTACGTGTGATGCATGTTATTTATATAGTATGCACGTAGGTGTATACATATAATATGTTTGGTCTTGCCCTCATGTTCTCCCCAGGCCTTGTAATGTGATTAACTCTGGCCCACTTGTATTACAACCCTTGAAGAAGCACACTCAGAGGGCTTGGTATATATTTTCAAAGTTCTGCTTTAGTTTGCAATTTATGAACAAAGTACAGGTCAACGTTTCAGTCCCTATAACTGACTTTTTTCAAGACTATGTCCAACAGCCAAAAGCAGATCAAAAAGAGGCTAAAAACAGAAAAGAGGGGGAGCAAAACGGAGGCTAATAATGTGCAAATAAACATAGGCATGTCTATAACCCACTGGTGAAGATGTAAACAAACAAGCATGGAAAAGAATTGTGCATGAGGGATTGCATGCTAATGAATGAATAGCAAAGTCATTGGGCTATCTAACTTAGCTTCTTGGTACTGATTAAGGATGGTCTGCAGGATTCAGGAAGGTTTTTCCAGGTACCGCTTTACTTATCAATACAGTTAAAAATGAAAATAAAAATGTAAAAAATAAAAATACAAGGAAAAGAACCAATAAAATAGTACTACATGTTTTGTCCCATCAGTGCTTCCTCAGGGCTCCAGGAATAAACATGTCCTGATGCTTTGTTCTCTATGTAGAATTTAGTTTTTTAATTTCTGTTATTTTCTGTTGGTTTGTGTATACTTATTGCTGGATCCATCAAAAAGCCACTTTGGGACCATTTATTTGCTTTTTTCTTGTTTTTTGTTTTTGTTTGTTTTTTTAAACTTTTGACATTATTAATAAATAAAGCATAATCTGGAAACACTTTCCTTAGTCCTGGAGACATAGGGACCTTGATCTGCAGAAAGAAACTACACTGGATAACCCCTAGATATCTAAATGGAGGTCCCCAGAGGCGACATTATTATCAGACACTCTGTAAACGCATCTCAATTTATGCAGTTTATTATTATACTGTACTGTATAACACTATGCTATTGTTTCTTTTTTTTTTTGTAGATCCACAACTCTATCCCCTACATTTTCTGTATGTTTGAGAAATATATATAGCCTCATGCTGTTGAGTTGCATATAACAATGAAACAGCTGTCAATGAGTGATTCATGGGCTTTGCATCTCTTCCTGAGTTGTGTTTCAAAGCTATTGTATACAGTAAACACAAACACCAAGGAATCCATGCTTAAAATGGAATAATGGGGCAAAATGTGATTCTTTGTTGGACCTATTTGCATATGCCCACCCAGAATCCCTTGCAGTAGTAACATCACAGCAAATTTGAGATTTCTGTGGGAAAATCAAGTCTTTTGGCTTGACTGGTGTGCAGATCTGTGTTTAACAATGTACTGACTATCCACTCACTTCAGGTGGAAGGGTGGAAATCATTATTTTCCCCCACCATAACTTTCTTGGTTTCTGATATATTGGAAGGCTTGGCCTGAAGTTGTGGGAGGGACTCCCCCCTTCCTTCCCCTTCCTTACCCTACCGTGATTGGTCTGACGAGCTGCAGGCTGATGAGACTGTCTAGGTCAGTACAGAACCATCTACTTCCAGTTCAAAGGTCATCAACACAAACTGCCTAAACTCCAAACAAGTTGATCTTGGCCTAGTGTGACCAATACAAGTATTTGTTTTACCTCACTCTAGTAAACAGCCACCTCATTAGAAGCTCATGGGCACTGCCGCGTCCAGCGTAGCCACGGCTTCAATAACTGCTATTTTTTCAACAAAACCGTAAGTTTGTTTGTTCGGCCATTGGGATATGGCAAATTTTAATAGTAAAGCAAATTCAGCCTATTTCAATCATACATGGCCTGCCTCATTCTGCTTACTGTATTTGGCAGCGATACTGCATTCTGCTTACTGTATTTGGCAGCGATACCGCATTCTGCTTACTGTATTTGGCAACGATACCGCATTCTGCTTACTGTATTTGGCCCTCACTAGGCCATATCGACTTTTATCATCTGCATTTTAGTTAGTCACCCTGCAATTTAATGTTTCACTCTACATTTTAAAGTTTTCTTTGTCTTTCCTGGTTATTCATGCACTTTTTGAGCCTTCATGTTTAGTTATTATGTGTCTGGGTGTTGCAACTGACTGTCTAAATTTATGTCAGGCCCAAACCTAGTCCGATACATGTGGTAAAAGAAATAAAATATAAACTTGTATATACATTCTCTGTACACATACATGTAAAATTCCTTATTTTCTGTAAAGGGGAATATCTTCTAAATGTCTTAAATCTTCTTACTAAATGACTTTAAATTCAACGGTATTATATGCATTTCAGTTAGACACCTTACATTTTAATGTTTGTCTGCCCTCTGGGTATTCAGGTACTCATTGGGCCAACATTGTTTGGTAATTAACTGTTTAGTAGATATGCCCAAGGGACAGCCTGCATTCATTTAATTATGTAAATTTCATTGGGGTATAATCTTAAACAGCTAGCTAAACTTGCAGTTCTCTAGTCTGCTGCTTTTGCATTCCCTTACTTTCTAACACCACCCAGACTTTCTTTGTACAGTCTACATGCATTAAGAACATCATTCAGTCATGTTCAGTTTAAGCAATGAAGTTTTATATCTGATGGTAATATTACTGAGATATTCTAGCATTATTTTAGCATTTCCTGTTGCTTTCAACCCTAATATTCTATGTATTTATCATCCTCCTAAGCATTCCAGGTGTAGGTCTTTTTAACGTATGTCTTATATATCCTGTCCTATGTATTATGTACGGCCATCACAGCCTCTAGCCTGTCCAGCCACTGTGGCATTCTAGAGGCCTCCGTTCCTGTTTTGATTCTGTCTTCCAACGCCTCGTTTTATTGGGCTTCGTGCAAATGTATTATATGATATTTTATAAGTGTTTCTATACAGTGTCTGTTCTTTTTACCATTTCATAAACTAGATGATTATTCGTAACTATTGGGTTCTCTACCATCTCCTCACCAACATGTCTTAGCTACAGAACAAAAACTCCACAACCATTCTCCGATTCACATCCTACCTTCACACGCAATAATCCCAACACAGCCCGCACAGCCACCATGAATCTCGGGATTCCCAATCGGGATACGCATATTTCCTACTCCTGGCATCACTATGCCTTTACAACATGTGTTCATTTGCCCTGTAATGGGCAACCTGCCACAGGCTAATTCATCACCTCGTTTGGGCATTTAATTGAAAACATTTATAGATTTTGGATTAAGAATATAATGTCTTGTTTTAGGTTCTGGGTAGTACATTTATAGGCACCTAGTATACGGATATCACTAGTTTGCAGTTATGTAGCGGTAATATTTCCTCAATCTGATTATTATAATGCCATAAAAAGGTATTACCTTCAATGTGGCATATTAGATGAGTTACGATGGACGATACGCCTTGGGCCACATATCAGAACATATCAGAGAATGTTCCTACAGAGAAAAAACAACGCACTGCAATAAATGTATTTAGCTACAATATAGACCCATATAAAAATAATCACAAAATATAGGTATTCTATACCATTATTGTTTAGGCAAAAAACAACACAAATCATTTTTCTCATGTAGCCCATTAAAAGATAAAGCCTGGATATATGTATCCAAAAGTCCTCTCTTCTGAAAGGCTCCTGGCCATGGTCCCCTCCCTTTGGTGGTTTAGGAATGTGTGCTATGCCAATAAAGCAGAGGGATGAGAGGGCAGGAGATAGCCTGTCTCTGCAAAATGACTTGCTATCAGATTTTGTGAGGTACCTGTTATTACTGCAGCCTGCATGGTAAATCATTGGCATTTTTTCCAGGGGTATAGTATACTAAGTGGTTCAAGTCATGTTTTCCTTCCAAGATCATGAGTGATGGAAAGTCTTTTCAGGAGTCATGTAACTACGTACGATGTACCCTAGACATCGATAGCACCTTTTATTGTTTTTATTCTGTCTGGCTTGAATATGTTTGTTTTGATCTGCCTCAGTAAGAATGCCATGCAGGTTATCATATTTCCTACATCTAATAACCAATTTATTCTTGTAACTTTGACAAATTCTCGAGATCTTGCTATGGCATGTTTGAGGGAAAACAATATGATTGTTAAAATCACAAATGACCAATTAAGGTGAAACAGTGGTACAAAACACTATATGTGGTTAAAATTATACTTCAGTGCACGTGTTTAGCAAATGCAACTGCAACAACTCCACAATTGTAGTGACATAAAACACTAATACTGCTTCAGTGCGGTAATAAGTGGGGGGATGTGATTAACAGCCAAACTGTATGCCAATGAAGTGTTATTGTGTTCTAATACAGGGATTCAAGCCCCCATTCTACCCTTAGGCAATAATGGAGTCCTCTGTGAAGCACATGGCCTTTCACCAGGCAAAATCAGTTGGGTTGTTGATAAACTCCTCCTCCATTCCCTTCCAATGCAATACCCCTTCCCCCAGGAGGCACTCTGGTTCTGTTACATCCTAAGGGATTGACTAAGGGAGGTGTGTCCAGCAGAAGGAGGGACTAACCTGTTTAAAGCCCTGTGAATAGCACATTTTCTCTCTTTTTGAATTACCTCTCTTCACCTTCTCTCTCCTCTCTCCCCTCTCCCCACTGTACACACCCTCTCTCTCTTACTCTCAGCTGACGATCAATGGAGTGGTAACTGTATCACGTGTCTATGCCTGTTTTATTATGTTAATTTAGCCTACTTTCCATTCAGTCAATGTTAGTTTTAGTAGCAACATATACTAGCCTATTTTAAATGTATATGTATTGTTTATTTGTTTGATTAAGCCTTTATTAATAAATATTAATTGCCGAAAGCAAGGAGTGTGGACTCTGACTTTACACTCGGTTTTTAAGTTATTATTTTAAGTTATTATTTTTAGTTATTAATGTTATTATTAATTCCAAGTTTATTCCAACTTGCGAGTTAAATGTTTATTACATTTGGCGAGCCATGTTATTATTTTCTACCACCTTTTAAGCTCACTTGCAAGGGGGGAACAATCCAGTCTTCTCCAGATACATGTGAGCTATAAAAGGGGACAAAATAACCGAACCAATTTTTGTTTTATTTTTTGTGAGCGTTTTCGGCAATACGTCCAGGGCCAGGACGTGCGGGATCCTACAGAGGCAACCAGAGTGAGACGCAGTTTGTAAGCCGGCCATCACTTCTGGAGGATCGGAGATAGCCAGACCAAGGATTCAAAGTGGGGTGCACACCATTTGATTTGCCTGCAGTCTGAAGACACAAATCGTGTAAGTACTTTTAGCTTTATTTTAAGAATGGAAATTGTAGCAGAATATGCAGCGTCTAGCAGTTTTGATCCACTAATGTTTGAAAATGAAAATGAATTTAAGAAAATGCATAGCATGTGGTTACAATGTGAAAAAGAGAACATGAGAGTAGATAATAAAAAATGGTGTTTGAATAAGGATAAACAGAAAATCCAAAATTGCATGAAATTGTTACTGTTATTAAGAAATCAATTAAATCGGATACTTCTGGGGCACACTACTGTGGCTTGTATACAAAGTAGTACTCAGAAATATAGTGATTGTCCAACTTGTGGCTTAAATGCAGAATATGTAAGTACATTAGAGGACAATTATGAAGCGAGAGGAGAGCTAATTTCATCGCTTAGAACAGGTTTAGCTGCACAAACCCCAGTTGCTGTATGTGGCCATGGGGATATGTGTGCAGAGGAAGAAGAGGCATCTGGTATTGCAGAAAATGAGGACCAAGGGTAAACAGGGGAAACCTTGTACTGGATGGGTTTGATATTAGTGGTATTCCGGTATTAACCCCCCATATAACTAAACCAACAGCATCACCTTTTAGGGACCCTTTGTCCATTACACCGACTGTTAAAAGCAGGGCATCTGCCACCCTGCAGACTGCTAAAATTCTGCAGCAGCAAGATAGGGATAAAGTAATGAAACAGCTTGTTAAGTTAAGATCCCTTTTTCCCCCATATGACTGCAAAATAGATGTAATTTCGAATATGTCCAACTTTGAATCTGCAGTCAAACAATATATGCTCTCTCCTAAAGAGGCATGTATTATGCTTAAAATGTGGGCACCATGCAGCATTGCATGCAGATTAAATTCCCCCATAAATGGGCCCATTAATCGGGATCAAGACTGGTTCAAAGAAGACAAATGGGGGACAGAAGGAGACAGGCTTAGAGCAATCTCCAAATTGATTACCGGAGAAAGAGATTTAGACAGTCATTTACTCGCTGAAATGAAGGTACACTTACAGGATGATCCTTGGCTTTTTGCATCTAAATTTGAACAAGTGTACAGATTAACCCACCGTATACCACAAGACCAAACCCCTCCTGATTTACTGCAATACCTGATAAAAAATTCACTTATTTAGATCCCGGAGTGCAAATGATAGCAGAGGAAAAAGACACTCTGGAAGGAGTTCTAACTATTATAGGAAAAGCTAGACAAAATTTAATTAGGAAAGGTGTTACATTACGCCACAAGGTGGCAATTATGGCTACTAATGAAGGGAGGCAAGCTCTCCCAGAGATTCCATTCAGAGGGACTTGTTATTATTGCAACAGAAGTGGTCATAGACAGAGTGAGTGTAGAAAGGCAAAGATAGATCAAAGGATGACTGAGGGATGGCATGCTTATCCCTTTGGGCCTTTCAAAGAAAGAATAGGTCAAAATGTATATGAAAAGATTGACCGAAATAAACCCCCGGATAAAACAGGTCAGGGACGCCATTCTCACCCCCTGCCTAAGACCAATCTATACGGTCCTGCGCAGGAGGCTCTGAGAATGATGACTGTACAGGGAACAGTGACTAGCAATTCTAAAATGAATGAAGAGGGTGAAGTTCCTCTGATTTCATTTTTGGAATAACTATAACTGGATGGCATTGTTCCTATTTGCAACACATTCATGGACCATGCAGGACGCCCTTACGTGAATGAAATTATGGCAAGGCAACAGACTAAGAATTTTACTAACATAGGAGCTTCAGTGAGATTTACTGACCTATCACTAAGTCCCCCTTCTGGGGCAAAACAATAACATATGAATTTATTAATGGAATTTTTTTTTTACTTAATTGCATAATCCTTGAGTCAAGCTAAACACTTCAAAGGTTGCTCACACAAAAGGTAAAATTTTTGGGAGTAGCTATCACAGCTGCTCAATTGAAGAGTGATAGCAATCTTACAAGTCCCCAGACCTTTTAACAAGCAATCCTTGAAGAAGTTTTTTGGGACTTGTAATTTTTTCAAAGGAATTTGGCACACGCCCTATTTGTATCAATAGTGACATTGCTTATGCCACCAGATCAAACTGTCTGTCCCTATGGAATCTTGGGAAACTGGTTGGATGGGGACTAAAGCACCCCCTCCAGTCAGCAGTAAACACTCATTCAAATGCACAATTGAATTTGTTAGCAAGGGAGGCTGTCTTAGATGGAGATCAATGGCATTTACATGTAAAAGACCCTGAGATACAACAAGCATGGGAGGAGCACTTCACATGCAAAGAACTAATTACGGATAGCCAAGATTGTTGATCAAGGTTCAGAAGTGCCATATTTAAAAGCAGAACTGAATAGGAATTCTAATCTTTCTCTTTTATTACAGAACCATCAAACACTTCAAAGTGGTTATTCTATAAAAGAAGGGTTGTTATGTTAAAGTATATACATGCCCTAAGCAACAAAGGCCTATGCATCAGAGAGTGCCAGTTGCAGACAGCCCCTGGAAGTCAATATAGAATGATTTCATAGGTGCACTTACACTGTCCAAGGAAGGTCTCATATATGGCCCCAACAAATTGTAAAATTGTATCAACTCCTCAAACTCTGTTTGAGAAAGGGGGGGTAGGCGTAATAAAGATTAAACATTTTATCAAAATTATCCCTGGGATGCAAATTGGGAAGAGCCCTATGTAATCCTAGAAACATTGGGCAAAACATTTGTAAAAATGCAGAGGTCTATACAAGTCAGTCCATGTAGACCAACGTAAATTATATAAAGGGGCTTGTTCCCCAGGTACAGAGTTATCTGCTAAGAACTGATACGCCTTCTTGATCTCTTACAGATTTTTCCAAAAGTACCGAGACATGGATGTCACTCAACATGCTAAAACTCACCTGGAAAGTGATGGAACAGCTTGTCACAGGCCAAAGCAACAACAGCTGTATCTATGCAAATGCAGTGCCAAAGACTTAACAGAGGACAGCAGTGACAATCTACAAGTTCCATATGTAGCTGTGACATTTAATTTTGGGTGCGCGGTCAAGATTGTTTGGTTAAAGCGACATGATTCTTTCAAGGGATTTTGGAAAAGACAATAAGGGAAATTAAGAACATTGGGAATGTTTATGGACTGGTTGAGGAAAATGGGAATGTATATGGACTGGTTGGGGAAAATGGGTTGTAGATATGGAGGGAGGAAATATTAATATGAAATGAAATGTTATGAAATGTTACTAACCCTAGTTATAATGTTAACAGCAATCTTAGAGAGTATCATATAACACTAATTATAGTGGATACATTAATCATAAAGGGGATAAATTGGGGAACAGTAAGACACAATAGGGGTGGGGAATTGAAGGTCTTGTTGAATGTAGAGGAAGAGATAGAGCCTACAATCCTGACTCCTCCTTTCACCTATATTCATACAACTCCTTCACTAATGGATAATGGGAGCAGACCTGAGTGTCAGGAGATTAGAGTGGTCTCTAGTGGTAATTTCCAAATATGTTCACTGAGACCTACCCCTATAGTTAGGAATGTTACTTTCCAGTTGATTCGACTAACAGATTGGCTAGTTTCATCACACTTTCAGAACTGTTCTAGGGTCACATCCACTATTAATAAGGTTTTAGTCAGATGGGTGACAAGAAGTAGAACTAGGAATAGGAGGGTTGTCTTGGGTACGGTTCTGGGAGGTGTGGGTACTGGGTTGGGTTTTGTAAATATAATTGATATATATAGTATGACTGCAACACTCCAGTCTGAGGGTGTTAAATTCAGAGAACTATCAATACTTTAATGGAGGATTGGACACAGAAGGATCAACAAACCTGTGCTGAGTTCTTTCATCAACAACAAGAACTTTAACTAACTGAACATTTATTTACTGACATGGCTAGTACTACCTGGTGGAAGAAATAAAAAAAATAAAAACTCACTTCCGAAACCAATCATCATGGGGTACTGCCATGGAAAATGTATTAATTCACCCATTTATTATTGTATTGTGTGTTTTCTATAGTATGCATTTTTAATCAGGTTGGTATGTGTTGTTACTTGAAGTCATTGATTGTTAGAGTATATCATCTCCAATATGATATGTAAATGGAAAGAGCTCTATTGTGACAATGGGTTGTGCATTCACATAAGTAGATACACTGCAGGATGCATTATCTCTCTCTTATCTCTGGTGGGTTTTATAGAGTCTAAGTGTCTCATCCACTTCATTGCCAATAGGAGGGATGTAATAAGTGGGGGGATGTGATTAACAGCCAAACTGTATGCCAATGAAGTGTTATTGTGTTCTAATACAGGGATTCAAGCCCCCATTCTACCCTTAGGCAATAATGGAGTCCTCTGTGAAGCACATGGCCTTTCACCAGGCAAAATCAGTTGGGTTGTTGATAAACTCCTCCTCCATTCCCTTCCATTGCAATACCCCTTCCCCCAGGAGGCACTCTGGTTCTGTTACATCCTAAGGGATTGACTAAGGGAGGTGTGTCCAGCAGAAGGAGGGACTAACCTGTTTAAAGCCCTGTGAATAGCACATTTTCTCTCTCTTTGAATTACCTCTCTTCACCTGCTCTCTCCTCTTTCCCCTCTCCCCACTATACACACCCTCTCTCTCTCTCTCTCTCTTACTCTCAGCTGCTGATCAATGGAGTGGTAACTGTATCACATGTCTATGCCTGTTTTACTATGTTAATTTAGCCTACTTTCCATTCAGTCAATGATTAGTTTTAGTAGCAACATATACTAGCCTATTTTAAATGTATATGTATTGTTTATTTGTTTTGATTAGCCTTTATTAATAAATATTATTGAATTGCCGAAAGCAAGGAGTGTGGACTCTGACTTTACACTCGGTTTTTAAGTTATTATTTTAAGTTATTATTTTTAGTTATTAATGTTATTATTAATTCCAAGTTTATTCCAACTTGCGAGTTAAACGTTTATTACAAGTGCATTAACCATACTAACATTGGCATATATCCAGATTAGAAAAATAAAAGAAACAATGGTGCACAAAACTAAATATTCACACGTGCAATCTGTGCATATATACTTGATTATATGTCCCCTATCTTTTAGATAAAACAAAAATAGAGTGGATAACTTACTACTCATAACTATCCCACTCAGGAAGAATCATCCCCTTGTGTATCTGAATCTGTACTGCTTGGAACTACTCACCACCATCCTGGGTTACCACTTTACAACTTGTATTTAGATAGCCAGTTAAAAACAATTGTATGTACAAACATTCACAGCTTCCTCATGCGAAGTACACAGTTTCTGTTAGCTCAGAAATTCCTCAGAATTTCATTGTTGTTTCAGCAGCTATATTGAATGATCTCCTGCTTGTGGGTACTATCCAGGTGGGTGATGCAAACGTATTTCGCACTGCCTCTCGGAGCTTCTTCAAGAGCACGTAAAGTCCTCCTTACACTCCATATTAATACTGAACTGTGCATTGCTAATAATCATGCTGCTAATTACACCAATAGTTATAAATCAATGCAATCTTTCAATACCTTCCTAGCTACATAAATAATACAAATCCATTAGTATATGTAAAATCTTTGTTTCTTCTGTGTCTTTTTCACCCTTGATTGCAATAAGTCTTTTATGTATATTTCTTCTTGGGTAAAAGGTTTGCCACGTTGATATACGTCTATATTAACCAATAATACTAATACGCAATCTGAATTAAGGTTTCTTCAGGTTTATTGTTAGAGTTACGGATAATGGAGAATTAGTCTCTACATAGTTATACAGCCGGACCAGAAGAAACATAGAAACATAGAATGTGACAGCAGATAAGAACCATTCAGCCCATCTAGTCTGCCCAATTTTCTAAATACTTTCATTAGTCCCTAGCCTTATCTTATAGTTAGGATAGCCTTACAACCTCGTGCAGCAAGCAACAGGCAACAGCAATACCTTGTGGTCTTTGTTCAATATCCTATATAGAAATGACCATAATGACGTCAGAGTATAACCCTAGCCATATTCGGACAAAACCCCAAAACCACATTCCAGAGTTCTCAGACAAAGAAAGCCTTGTGACTGTGAAACCATCTGTTACGTATGTCAATCCAGACATCCATACATAATCAATAGAAATATAGAATATGCAATATTCTACATTCCCTCTGTTTATGGTTTATCTTAAAACCATAACACAACGTCACTAACCTGTCCATTCATAAATCACTTGTATCACATTCATATCAGTCATTGAGCATAAGACAAGATGTATTTACAACTTCCTGCTGTATGAGAGTTCTTAGAAGGTCGAGTTTCTACCCATCATACTGCTATTTTAATTTGATAAATTAAAAAAATAAATTCATCACCTAGGAATCTTCGTATCATTGACACCACCGTCTGAACATCACTCTCACAGAAACCTCCAATGTCTTGACCTAGAGCATTTCTCCACTAATCTCCAAACTCTCCTTTTACCTATCTCAAACCTCACCTGTCCTAGTTCTGCAACCTCCTTCTACAATTCCACCCTATCCTCTCAACTAGACATCATGGCACCTTGTACATTTAAACGCCGCAGGCCCCCCAACAACAACCCTGGCACACCAAGCTCACTCGATACCTCCAAAAATGCTCCAGAACTGCTGAATGCTGTTGAAGAAAGTCTCACTGTGCATCTGACTTTCTCCACTATAAATTTATGCTGAGCTCATACAGCTTGGCTCTTTCCTCTGCAAAAGTTAATTACTTCAATACCCTCATAACCACACTCTCCCGCGAACCCAAACGACTATTTCACACATTTAACTCTCTTCTTCGCCCTGCTGTTCCTCCTCCACCTACTAACTTGACTGCCTCAGACTTTGCAACTCACTTCACTGACACAATCTCTACAGAGAAGAGATCTCTCATCTTTCTTCTTCCCCTTACAATATTTCCCCTAACTTCACTCCCTCTGCTGTTCTATGTTCACTCGCACCCGCTACATTGGAAGAGGTTTCTGCTCAGCTCCAGTCCTCCCGCCCCACCACCTGCTCCCTAGATCCAATTCCCTCGCATCTCATCCGTACTCTGTCTTCTTCTCTTTCTCCACCTCTCACTAAAATTCTCAATCTCTCTCTCTCCTCTGGTATATTTCCATTGCCCTTCAAACATGCAACTGTAACCCCAATTCTAAAGAAGCCCAATCTTGACCCTAACTCCCCATCCAACTATCGTCCTATCTCGCTACTGCCTTTTGCATCCAAGATCCTTGAAAAAATTGTGTATGCGAGATTGACAGACTTCCTCGAGTCCAACTCTCTGCTAGACCCGCTTCAGTCTGGTTTCTGCGCTAAGCACTCTGTGGAAACGGCACTGACCAAGGTATCCAATGATTTACTCGCTGCAAAATCTTGTGGTCACTACTCCATCCTAATTCTCCTTGACCTGTCTGCGGCTTTTGACACTGTTGATCATCAACAGCTTCTTCTCATCCTCCGCAATATCGGTCTACAAGATATTGCTCTCTCCTGGTGCTCCTCCTACCTCTTCCATCGCTCTTTCAGTGTTTCTTTCTCTGGCTCTCTTTCTTCTCCCCAACTCCTCTCTGTTGGTGTCCCCCAAGGTTCAGTCCTTGGTCCCCTACTGTGCTCCATCTATACTGCCTCCCTTGGTAAACTCATTAGCTCCCTTGGCTTCCAATATCATTTCTATGCAGATGACACACAAATCTACCTGTCCTCTCCTGATCTCTCCCCGTCCCTCTTGACTAGTGTCTCTGACTGCCTCTCTGCTGTTTCTAACTGGATGGCTGCCCACTTCCTTAAACTAAACTTGACCAAAAATTCTGGTCTTTCCTCCCACAAGTGTTGTTACTCCTGTGTTTGTCTCCCTCCAAGTCAACGGTGCTACCATCAGCTCCACTACGCAGGCTCGCTGCCTAGGTGTTCTCTTTGACTCCGACCTCTCCTTCAAGCCTCATGTTCAATCTATCTCCAAATCCTGTCATTTCCATCTCAAAAACAATGCGTGCATCCGCCCCTACTTAACGCCAGATGCGACTAAGGTGTTGGTCCATTCCACTGTCCTTTCTCATCTTGACTACTGTAATCCGCTTCTCAGTGGTCTTACGTGCTCCCAACTAGCACCGTTACAGTCCATAATGAATGCGGCGGCGAGGCTCATCTTCCTATCCGCCCGCACCTCCCATGCCTCACCCTTCTGTGAGTCCCTACATTGGCTTCCTATAAAATACAGAGCTCAATTTTAAATTCTGGTTCTTGCTTTCAAATCTCTACATAATGCTGCTCCCACCTATCTATCCTCCCTTATACACAAGTATGTCCCGTCTAGCCCCTTACGATCTGCTGAAGACTTACGCCTATCTTCTGTCCATACTCCCACCTCTGATGCTCCCCTTCAAGATTTCTTGAGGGCTGCACCGTTCCTGTGGAACTCGCTTCCCTCCTCCGTTACATGCTCACCCAGTCTCCACACCTTCAAAAAATCTTTAAAAACCCACTTTTTCATAAAAGCGTATCAATTAAACTGTTAATAGCTCCTGACTGATTCCTCTTCTGCAACTGTCACTAGTCTAATACTATCCTTACTTTTTTGTGTCATTTTACCCCAATCCCTCTAGCATGTAAGCTCATTGAGCAGGGCCCTCAACCCCTCTGTTCCTGTGTGTTCAACTTGTCTGGTTACAACTACAGGTCTGTTTGTCCACCCATTGTAAAGCGCTGTGGAATTTGACAGTGCTCTATAAATATCATAATAATAATAATAATAATAAATAATAATAATTTGTTTTTGGATCATTATCGTTCCCATTAACATTCCACCTTATAGTAATAAACTTTTCATTCAACAAAAGAATGGTCTACTTTAAAAGAACTTGGAAAGAATAATTTAAATTCACTATCATCACTCCCTTTATTAGCATTTCTCTTAATTGTGATGACTTATTAATGTAGTACATCTTAACATAAAAGTAGGATTGTCCAAATGTTACCCAAACATTTGTTCTGACCAATCTTGACTACTGTAATCCACTTCTCAGTGGTCTTACGTGCTCCCAACTAGCACCGTTACAGTCCATATTCCCTAGTACACTACTTCAGCTAAGTAAACTAAACTAAACATTGGTTGATACTGCCCAGAAACTCTTATCTCTAGTCCGTGTCTTACAAACTCAGGGTAATCACAACAAATAACAACTAATTCATTGGATATCGTCATATCCAGAAATGTATTCTCCCTACCTGTGATGGACCGCCTGCCACCCTTACCGGGTGCCTCCATCAATCGATGCTCCTAGTGCTCACCGAGGACTCCAAGCACTCCACCAGACACCATCAGCACTGTAGCCCCCTAGCTGCCGTAGCTTGGCTGGGGATCTCGCCATCCCTTCCAACCCTGGACCAAACTCCTGGATCCAGGTCCAGGTCCCAGTGGGAGAGCCTCTCCGCCAAGAGAGTATAGCAGGTATCGCTGTGAAGCAATTACAAGAGCTAGTGGTTATAGCTTGTATTGCAGGTCCCTACAAACATGAGGCGAGGCTCTATGTTGAGGGTTTAATGGTAGCCACACTGGCCTTTTATGCAAGTCCTCATGCACATGGACCTTGTTGGGGACAGGGACACAAACTGACAAATCAATAAGAACAGTGATTAAATGCATGACACTCCTACATACAATACAATAAGCCTTCCCCTTTACTTAGGAGATATATGAATCAAGTACTATACTAAACTCACTTATCTCCATACATAAAAAACACATATTTCTAAAAAGTCCCAAAAGTACCCCAAAACACACTTGGTCCATGCAAACAAGATGGCCACCACCACGTGGTCAAAGGGCACTTTGAATGGTTTCGGGAGTTCGAAATGCCACTTTGAAAGTTTGAATGGTTCCTGTTATAAGTCCCAACAGGCACAAATAGTGATTTAAACCAAGTTTTCTCACAGGGGAAATAGTCACAGGGTAAGAGGCTGGCAAGTATGCCCCTCCAAGAACCCGTGACGAGGTCCAGTTCAACACAATACCTTTATAGACTCAGGTCAAATATACTTGTGTAGTATAATCTAAACTTCAATTTAATTCCTCTTGGATCTTTGAACTCTTATATCCAAGGCATTCTTAATGTATACCATTGCGTAATATTAATCAATATAAATTATCCTTCCTTAGTTTTCTTCCTTTTGTTACCATAGTTTGCTTTACTTCACCTCAATATAAACAAATTACTCATTTTTGTGAATCTATAAAATACTATTGAACTCACTCATTGTAGTATTTAGTGTACATGATCCTTATTTTATTGACTTCATGTTTTATTTACCTCTGATACTTATCATATGTTATGTCATAATGTAATAGTTCTCTTCATAATACTATCTTTTGTAATTTTACTCCATGCGTTACACATTTATGAGTACTCTCTCTTGGTATCAACATACTCATCAATGTTCAATAACTTTTCATTGTCTGTTTTCTTTTCTGTTAATATTTAGAAATTGATATGTATATTAGTGTTAATCATTATTTTTTTTAAGTCTGTTAATCTTCTGTATCAAATTGGCTTTTTAGAATCTTCCATCACAGTGTGCAGGTCAAACGATAGTCTCTTCCCAACAGCCAATGTCCAGTTATCTAAAGGAATACTTTCCTAATTTACTGTCAAATAGATCTGTCACGCTTTACCTACATTAAAACAAAAAAAATGTGCAGCATCAATACAATGGCTTACATCATTTACAACTCAATCGTATTAGAATACAGTTTAACATTGAATAACATTGACTACACAACATTCTAATTTCTTCTCATGAGATCTACCATCTTGTGTTCATTGCATTTGTACCATGTGATGTTGTATAATCTTCAAATTTCCTTTATATCAAAATATCTTTCTACACATTTAAATTTTCAAAACTCTATACTAACCATACCCCCTTTTAAACTGTTTAATAATCTGGAGGTATAACCTTGTCATATGTCAGATATTACTGAAAAATAACATTGTTTCACACTATGCTTTAGCAATAGTAGCTATCTTGTCCTAACACTGGCACCATTTTGTCATATAAAACAAACTACAAAAGACAAATATTATTTCCTTACATTTAATTTATTTGCAAATCTAGGTTTTATCCTATTAAAACGTTTGTCTTGTATATAGTCAAAACATATGTATGTCCAGGCTTTGCAAAATATAGTAATCCATTATCAGTCATGATATTAAAATCTCATTCTCATGAATTAAATCAAAGATTTTAAATCAACTCCAGAAGTAACAAGGAATACATTCATTGCTTTCCCTTCTGTAAAATGATTACTCTATATTTGCTCACACCCAATATAACATATGTGACGGAACGCTGGCACTCCGACTGAGTACCTCCGCCAATCAATGCTCCTAGTGCTCGCTGAGGACTCCAAACGACACCATCAGCACTGCAGACCCCACTTCCAGCGATGCAACTGCGCCGAGGTCTCTGCTATCTCCACCCACCCTGGACCCAAGGCCAGGATCCAGCTTCCAGTGGGTGAACCTCTCTTTCCCCAGAGAGCAGGAACAGGAACAAGTGATCATACCCTGGGGAGTATAGTGATTATAGCAATCCCCAGAGTGTATTTCTCCAATCCCCCAAAAATGAGCCAAGGCTTAATGCTGGAACAAGACTGATTTACTGGCACACAGAACTCACAATTTATGCAACACAAAACTCCTCCTCTGGGCCAGGCTAGATAATTGAGTTTCTACAATACACAAAGCTCAATTATCTGCTGGCCAGAAATAATACAGTTTCATAAAACACACAGGGACCCCAAAACATGCAATAACCCCATAAAAAGTATATCCTTGGAACCGGGGGATCTGGGTGAACCACATATCCAAAATTCACCCAGATCCGTTCAGTACTTTGGAAAATACAGTTTAATGCAGATTCTGCAGAACATATACAGGCTAAATGAAAAACAATCACTGTATAATGTGTCCCCTGCTGTATAGTCCAAAACCACTGCACGATGTCTCTGTGCACCAAATACTGGCGAGATGGCACCGTGTTGAAAAGTCCAAACAGTGTCTGTAAGTTAAAATGGCCGCCATCCATTGTTCTCACCATGTGCTTCTGTTATACATGGAAATGGTGGCCACCCAGTAACTCCACAGTATGTCCCCAGATGGTTCTTAAAGGGCCAGCAGCAGCACAACACAAATCCATTATGCCCAAATCATGTCTTTAAAGGGCAATACATCCCAGGGGCCATAGTCACAGGGCAAGAGGCGGGCAAGCAGTCCTCTCCAGGCACAAGTGGCGAAGGGCACTTCGTCACAACATACATTTCTTGTTCCTAACAACTGCCACATTAGTGTATTTCATCCTGCCATACCTGCAACCTTGATGTAAATATTTATTTTAATTAACCTAAAACTTAACACAAATAGAAACAATGAAAAAACAGTACAGACCAACAATTCAGTAAAACAACAAACAATCATATATCTTAATTTTTGTACTGTTTTTTGCCTGTGCACGTTGTGAGGATATTTATGGGGTGATAAATATTAAAAATAATAATTTCATAAAAATTATCAAAAATGTGTTTAATAATTTTTATTATATCAAAATATAATATACAATATATTGGCAATTGGCAATGTTCCCCTTGATTAATTAAAGCGAAGAGCTACCCACTATTTTTAGCTCTTGTTGACCTTAGTGTACGTTTATTAGAGGATTTATATTTCACACATCAATCACAAACTAATTATAAAAATATAATTTATTGTGACAATAATTATAACATGTAACATGCGTGACACTAATCAGTGAATATTTAGGTATAATATATCATTCAATATGGCAATGGTTTAACACAGTTTACAGACAGCTAAATCTAGCAACATTCTATCAACATGTATGCAGTTTTCAACAAGATTTACGACAGGACACTTTTAAATCAGTGATGCAATTCCATCACAACAGCGCAGTATAGAGCAATAAAACTTTTAGCTGCCAGTGAGTTAACTTCTCACAATTGGCTCCAATCCTCATAGGCAAGTTACCCTTTTATGTTGCAATTGACAATATCATATTTCTCATACCAGATAATTTAACCATTCCTTCTCATCCAATAATAGTAATTATAACCAGATTTTACAATATGCTGAATTTTTGCTTTCCTAATTAAAGATTACTATCCTTAATTTAGAATAAGTCCATATATCGCTGAGTAAACATTTGGCATGCTAACATTTTTGGCAAATTACCAGTAAATAAATTATTCACCTCTCCTTTCTGCAGTTAAGGATGTGGAACAATATTTTTCATAGTTAATTATTATTTCTAATAGTTGAAACCTGGCCAACCTTTGCCCAAATATATATTCCTGCTATTAGTAAAATTAAATTAATTTAAATTAAATTAAATAAAAACCAGCATAATTACCAGGAGAATTTCTCTATACGTCACTAGTTGATAGTAACCAATAGAGTAAGGTGATCGTGTATTCCCTACAGACTATCATCTAGATTTTGATCAGTAGATGGTGCAATTACATCACCAAAAATTCTTGTCAGGGGGTCCATTTACTATTTTGTATAATGGATTAACTGAATTACGTGATGCGCTTGACATCATCTGGGCTATCTCTTGATACCTATTCATCAAAAAGCTGTCAAACTTCAAAGTGTTTTCTTTGATTTTTACTAGACATACTGTCTGGTTTGGTGCCATTAAATTAGTTTCTGACACGTGTAGCCTTAATTTCACCCTCTTAATACAATGTAACTTTGTATCATACTTAACTCCTTAAGGACACATGACATGTGTGACATGTCATGATTCCCTTTTATTCCAGATGTATGGTCCTTAAGGGGTTAAAGGGACACTATAGTCACCAGAACAACTACAGCAACTACAGCTTATTTGTTTTGGTGAGTAGAATCATTACCTTCAGGCCTTTTGCTGTAAACACTGTCTTTTCAGAGAAATACATGTTTGTGTTCCTGACCCTATAGTGATCCTTTAATATTTAACCCCTTAGCGACCGAGGACGGTTCAGGACCGTCATCGGCATTTTTGCCTTGAGGACCGATGACGGTCCTGAACCGTCCTAACGGTCTGGGGGTACTTACCTGATCGCCGTCGTTCCCCCGGCGGTGATCAGTGTTGCTCTGGTTGTGGGGAGACTGCCTGCAGCCCAGACAGTCTCCCCACACTGATTTAGGACCCCTGTGGCCATGTGATCGCTTAACACAGCGATCACATGGTCACAATAGGTGTCCATAGTGCTGCCTGCAGGGGGACTGCCTGTGCTGACAGGCAGTCTCCCTGCTAGTGTAAAATCATAAAAAAATAAATAAAGTTAGTGTTAATTAAAAATAAAAAAAAATTATATTTGTGTATATATGATATATGTCTATATATCATATATATATAATGCCATACTAAGTGTATTTTTATATTAATATGTACTTATATTAATATAAAAATACACTTATAATTAAATTACACACGTATATATATAATATATATAATAACTATATATATTGTATATATTATAAAATATAAATAATAAGTAATTTAAATTAAATAACATTTTTTTTAAATAATAATAAAAAAATAAAAAAAATTATATATCTATATGAAATTTTATTCTAACTGTATTTTAAAATTAATATATATATATTTATATCAAAATACACTTAGAATGAATTTGTATATATATCTATGCATATAAAAATAAATAAAAATAATAAGAAATATACATATGTCCATATACAAAATTACATAAATAATTATATAAATATACACGTAGACTTCAAATATATAAATATGCATATATATTTAAATTCTACGTGCGTATTTATGTAATAGTTTTACATAATTCAGTAATTTTATTGATTGCAATTTAAGGGACCTGCCTGCCAACCCAGGCCGAAATTCCAGAAAATTGAATTTGCTAGCACTGTATTTTACCCTGTAACGTTCTACGACACCCTAAAACCTGTACATGGGGGGTACTGTTTTACTCGGGAGACTTTGCTGAACACAAATATTAGTGATTCAAAACAGTAAAACATATCACAGCGATGATATTGTCAGTGAAAGTGACTTTTTTTGCATTTTTCACACACAAACAGCACTTTTACCGATGATATAATTATTGTGATACGTTTTCCAGTTTTTAAACACTAATATTTGTGTTCAGCAAAGTCTCCTGAGTAAAACAGTACCCCCCATGTACAGGTTTTATAGTATTTTTGAAAGTTACAAGGTCAAATATATGGGTCAAATATTTTTACATTGAAAATGGCCAGGTTGGTTACGTTGCCTTTGAGAGCGTATGGTAGCCCAGGAATGAGAATTACCCCCATGATGGCATACCATTTGCAAAAGAAGACAACCCAAGGTATTGCAAATGGGGTATGTCCAGTCTTTTTTAGTAACCACTTGGTCACAAACACTGGCCAAAATTAGCGTTCAATTTAGTTTTTTTACTTTTTTCACACACAAACAAATATGAATGCTTACTTTGGCCAGTGTTTTCGACTAAGTGGCTACTAAAAAAGACTGGACATACCCCATATTGAATACCCTGGGTTGTCTACTTTAAAAAAAATATGTACATGTGGGGTGTTATTCAGAGATTTATGACAGATAATAGTGTTACAATGTCACTATTGATAAATTTAAAAAATTATGTTTTGAAACCGCAATATTCTACTTGTACCTATAGCCCTATAACATGCAAAAAAAAGCAAAAAAGCATGTAAACATGGGGTATTTTTAAACTCAGGACAAAATTTTGAATCTATTTAGCAGTTTTTTTAATTCGCTTTTGTAGATGAGTAAAAGATTTTTCAAGTAAAAGTAAAAAAAATGTATTTTTTTCAATTTTTCATCATTTTTTTTATTTTTTTTAAATTAAAATACATAAGATTATATAAATAATGGTATGTAAAGAAAGCCCCTTTTGTCCTGAAAAAAACAATATATAATTTGTATTTGAACAGTAAATGAGAGAGCGGAAAATTCCAGCCAAACACAAACACCACAAAAGTGTAAAAATATGCCTGGTCGCAAATGTACAACATCGCAAAAACAGTCCAGTCCTTAAGGGGTTAAAAAATAAATTAGTTACTTTGGTGTTATCTGTCATTCTGTGTCTGTTTCTCAGTCTAGCTTGCAGACTTTAGCTCTTGTAAGAAGAACGTATCTCTGTCACTGTTTACGTTAGTCGCACTCCTTTGCTAATGGCTGAATGAATAGAGTACAGAGATGTAAAAATGTGTCTGTCTTTTGCAATTTGTTACAAAATGGAGTCACCTCTGTTCTGATGGTGACTTACAGTATACATTTTGAATTTCTATCTTAACACAAAATGTCTGCTAGTGTAGATACCCTGACAACATCTGTTGGCACACATATCCATGCTCATTCTCTAAACTGATCATGTCTTGGGAAGTTCTCTGATTCTTATTACTTTGTGCGTTACACTGCATTGCTTGTTTGTCTCCTAATTTCAATTTAGCAAAAATTTATCTTATTTATCTGATTATTAGTTTACAAGGAAATGCCTTTATTGATCTATCACTACATGTATTTTCTCTGTCAAAGTTTTCATTTAACAAATTAACTTTATCATTTCCTTTTGATTTGATATCTCGGATAAAATATCTGCAAGACCTTAAATAATGTTTTTTATTGCACCAAAAATAATTCTATTTATATTCTGCCTTTGATTGTTAACTCTGCAGTTTCTAGTAGAGAAAACTGGTAGGGGTTCAGTTTTCTGTATTGCTCTTTTACACTGTGTCCAAGAAGGAGGAGGGGAAGGAAGGGTGTCAAATCTGGGCTTCTTTGCCTGCTTTATTCAGAAGCTATTTTAACCCCTTAGTTTCTGGACTCCCTCCTTAATTTATCTAAGAACAAAGCAACTTCTCCCAAAGTTATTTTTTCTTTAGCAATTACAATTGCAGTTGGATCTAGATCTTGAATTTTTTTTCACAAATTCATTAATTAACTGATCTTCAAGAAAATTAGCAACAAGTCTATATGCACTTTCAAATTTTACAAGAAAACAAAAAATATCCTCATCATTGTCTGGTTTTAGTTTTTCCAACATTTCAATGTCTGCAAAATTATTCCCTGTTGTTAATTGTATTAATTGAGTTAATCTGTCTTGCTCATTCTCATATATTATTTCATCATTGTCCTCAAATCTTAGAGGCACAGTCAGTCTACTTGCCTTTGAGTCGGCAGCCATATTTTAAATAGTTTATTCCTTTGTTCGTCATGTAAGCTCTATTTGTCCAAGTTTGACTCAAACATTTCAGCATTAGTAAATGCGTTGACTGACGTGTCATAAACTGGAATACATTTCAAAATTTTCAGTAATTGTTCATGAATTTTCAAATTGAGTTTTGCAGCTCTGTCTTGAAATTTAAATTTCTGCAAATCACTCTGTGAAGATACATTTTCAGTATCTATTGGTTCTGGGATTTAATTTTGTGCCTGGACTTGTCTTGTGTTCACACACTTGCTTTACTTCATTTCTAAGCTGGCAAAAATGATAATTTCTTAGTTCAACTCTATACTCTAATTCACAGAATGTTTCTGACAATCTCTCATAGTTACAGCATGCACTCTGTGTTACATTGTTACACTTTTCATTTAAATCTGATTTGTCATCAGTAAACGCATTCAAATCTACTTCTTTTTCTGCTGATTCAAAATTTTTTTGCCATGCATCTCGTTTACAAATCAATGCATTGTAAGTACAGACTAGTTTCATAACATTTCTGATCTTTATTTTTTCTTATTAACAAACAATTTCTTGTCAATTTCACTATTTGCAATTTCACATTGTATGTATAAAGATTGCAATAAAACAGCATCTGAATAGCTATTAAATGCAAACTGCAATTTACTTTTCTCTACAATTTCATTTATGAATTCCATGTTACTCAGATCAGTTATTTCTGTCTACTTCTTTGCTTTATCCACACAGCTGCGCAGTTCTGGATTTGGATCTGAAACTTGACAATCTCTGCCACGTGCTTGCTTCTAGAATTCACGCTGTGTCTTGTGCTTTTTTGTCAGTTACAGAAAATAATCTTGCACAGTCTTTCTGGTTTGAAAACTTTATTTTTCTTACAAACACACAGTTCTTTACACAGTTCTTTGCATGTGCAAATATTCTTAGTCTCTCTGACACAGTCTTGATTCTTTTTTTTCTCTTCAAGTTTAATTTCCCAGTTCCAAAACTCAGTTTTGTAACTTGATTCTTCTCTCTCCCCCCTGGAAGTGGGAACAAAACTTAAATAGAAGACTGGCTGGCTGGCCAAATGTAATAACTTTTTTTTCTTCTGTGTCTTTTTCCACGTTGATTGAAATAAGTATTTTATGTATATTTCTTCTTGGGTAAAAGGCTTGCCATGTTAATATACGTCTATATAAACCAATAATACTAAGACGCAATCTGACTTACAGTTTCTTCAGGTTAATTCTTAGAGGTACGGATACATAATAAAACAACAAAGGATGTTACAGGATAATGGATGTTCAACAGCAGATGGTAATTGCTGGACTCCTGAATGGAGAGTTAGTCTCTACATAGTTAGACAGCTGGACTAGAAGAACAACCTTGTGCAGCAAGCAACAGGCAACAGGAAGACCTCGTGGTCCTTTGTTCAATATCCTATATAGAAATGACCATAATGACGTCAGAGTATAACCCTAACTATATAAGGACAAAAACCCAATCCACATTCCAGAGTTCAGACAAAGAAAACCTTATGTCAATCCAGACATCCATTCCTAATCAATAGAAACATAGAATATGCAATATTCTGCAATATGCTTGAGAGAAAACAATATAATTGTTGTATTTTAGGACATATTATTATTCACCTCTATTTTGATCACCATTTCTTATGTTCTTTAGCCACTATTAAATCTGGTTTTGGCGGTTTCACATTGTCTTGAAAAAAGTCTAGTTTAGGTACTGAAACACTGAATTGTACTTTGTTCATAAGCTGCACAATAAAGTAGAATATTTAAAATGTCAAGATTTCTATACAACCATGCCAGAGTTACAAGGTCATGGATAGACAATTTGTGCATTTGGAAAAAATATGTGTATGTGTGTATAGTTTACAAGGGCTAGATAAAGTAAAGAAAATACCTAATAATATTTTAATATCAAGGGTGTTCTGTGAAGTAGGGTGCCTGTGTACCTTTAGAACAACTTCAGACTTGCTTGGAATGGTGTCATAAAAGCAGAAAACTCTATGGGACAATTCTTTATGAGGAAAAACATACCCTTCTTTGAAGGCTCAAATATATTGGAGTACATATCCTATACTTGTAACTTCCATTTGAGATTCAGTAAAGCTTAGATCTGATTATATGGAGGAGCTGTCATCATGAAAGATCATGAAACATGAGAATATTATGAGTAACAGTTTTTCTACCTTTGCAGAGCAACTGTAAGACCTACTAACTCTCTCTAAGTGGCTGTCCATACTTTTGTGGATCCAGAAAATGATACTTAAAATGATATTTAAGAAATTGGCAACAGATTTTGTATAGGTTTTTGTATACAGATTTACAGATTTTGTATAGATTTTTAACTATAAAAATAAACCCAATGGGATGTACTAGAAATAGGCCAAAAGGTTACCATTCAGATTATTTTGGGTTGATTTTTGTTAATCTATATACAAGATTATAATTTATTTTGTGTGCTAGCATTGGATCAAATCAGTTTTCTAAAGACAACCCTGCCATAGATTTCAGCTTTGTTAAACTCAAGATGTATAGTTTCTGAGACTGGGTCACAGAGGAGCAGATTAAATTTTGCTTTCCCTTTTGAGGCCGTGTTTTTGTGGCATTTAGCAGTGATCCTTTGAAGTGTCTGTATTTTCTTGCTAGCAAGCTTTGAATTGTGACCATTGTTTTATTCTGTCAAAAACATTTGTCCGTGTACCTGTCTTCATTGTTAAATCAATTCCTCTTGGCACATGCAAATTGGGCACCGACTATTTAACCCCTAAAAACTTAAATATCAAAGTGCTAATTTCTAGACCTCTTATATTGGTGACATATATATGCATGTGTGTATATATATATATATATATATATATATATAAATGATTGGAAATGACCACACTCCAAGGACTTGATGATAGTAAAAATAAAATATAACTTTTATTCTATATCATTTAAAAATATCGACGTTTCAGCCCCAACACATGGGCTTTCATCAGGATGATATATATATGTAAAATTGTAATCAAACGTATTCAACCCCCATTGAAAATCAGGTTTATTGTCAATCTACAGACTTTCAGCTGTTTTGCAATAAACAAATCCAACAGAAGCAATTAAATAGTCCAACACAATGAATGCTTTAAGTGGTTTCCTCAATATCAACTGAAAATACAACTGATAATGACTTCTCCAGTCTCAAAATTATTCAACCCTTCATGGTAAGCATCTTTACTACTTAGTGCACCCTTTTGCTGTTATGACCTGCTGAAAATGAGATGCATAGCCAGACACCAGTTTCTGGTAGTGTTATTGAGGAAGCTTAGCCCATTGCTCATAAGCAATGTCCTCCAGTTAAATTATGTTCTTAAGTTTGCGTGCTGCAACCGCTTTTTAAAATTCCACCATAGATTTTCTATGGGGTTCAAGTCAGGTGACTGTGATGGCCACTGTGGAATTTTCCAGAACTACTTCTGGGAACCAAACCTTGGCGCAATTTGAGGTATACTTGGAATCATTGTCTTGTTGGAAGGTCCAATGACACTGTAGCAGAATGGGCTTCACCAAAGTTCCTTTCTTTGTACTAGGGGCTGCCCATACCCCTTTGTTGATTTATTTTCTTTTAATTGTAACTGTTCGTTACTTGTAGAAAAAAGTAACAAAATAGTATTTGGTATCGTTCGTCTGGTTGTTCGGTAAGAACCCCTTTTTAGCTATTTTCCACCAAAGGGTTCGACAAACGAACTAACTACCGAACAACCAGGCCACCCATGAGAGGAGCGTGTGTCACGTATTCATCAGCTTATAAAAATGTGATTAATGGAATTTACTGTTTAGACAGGAAAAGTTGTGCTGAACAATATAACTGTCCTGACAGAAAAAGTTGTGCCGAGCAGCAATCAAATCCACAGGAGGGTTTGTGCTGAGCAGCAATTATGCAAATGGGAACCTGGTAACTGCCTTTGGGGTCAAAGGCAGATTACAGCCTATCAGATCCAGAGGAGGGGTATTTAGGCCCAGTTCTCATCCTGCTCAGTGTCCTGTCGTGGTTTCCCTTGTGGTTGTCCAAAAGCACGTTATTGATTCTAGTAATTCTGGTTATTTGACTTTGGCATTGTTTTTGACTTCCCTGTTTTCTGGCATCCCTGACCCATGGATTTTCCTTATCGTTGTGTCTCTTTCTGTAACCCTTGACCTCGGCTATTCCTGACTAGTCTTTGATATGTTAGTCCGGCCATTCTAAGGTCCGGTATACATTACTTATCAGTCCTCTGTGTTACACAATTCTACGTGCTGGATCATACTGTAATCCTGATATTGCGACAGGGCCTTAGATCCTGTGGAATGTGTAAGTACATAGGTGCTTGCAAAAGTAAACTAGAGGAGAATGATCACCACATAGATCAATTTGAGCAGGCTTTCAGTACGCTTCTTACCCATACAGCGCATCTGCAACCTGCGGCTGCCCCTACTGTCTCACCTGCGCCTTATGAACCTCCGCCTATAGTATACAAGGCACCAACTATCTCTCTATCTCCTTGTGATAAAGTAAAGGCCTTTAACATTTAACCCCAGGGGAAGTACGTGTTGTATGTGTGGTGTGCAACACAAAACTACGTTTAGTTATGGGCCCCTGGGGTGGATCATTTGGAGAGCAGGGTGGGCCAATGCTCCACTCCGCAGTTTATACACAACTGGGAGAAATAAGGTCCAGGCCAGAGTTTTTGGGATCTGTCTCCAACCCACTGCTCAGCTGCAGATAATCAGCTGTAGCAGTGGGAATAAACCCCTCCCTGCTAGGCAGGTAAAGGGAGATTGTTGGCTTCCTCCCTGGAAGCAGGTAGGAGAGAAGCTGTTCTCTCCAGTGAGAACGTCAATGAGATTGAGCACTGGGAGTGCAGAAGGAAAGCAGTTAAAGCTGGCTTGGAGCACTGGGAGTGCAGAAGGAAGCAGTCAAGGCTGGCTTGGAGCACTGGGAGTGCAGAAAGGAAAGCAGTTAAGGCTGGCTTGGAGCACTGGGAGTGTAGAAAGGAAAGCAACAGGCTGACTTAGCACTGGAGTGCAGAGAGCTGACAAAGACACTAGGTTGGTGAAACCAATATTGTTTTGTTCTAGTTTAACCTCTGAGAGATAGGGAACCTGAAGTTAGTAAGTGCTCAGACCAGCTAGGTTTTTGTTTATAGGGATTTGTGTTATATTTATGTTTTCACTTACTGCTGTCTCCTGTGTGGACTTACAAATAAAGTGCCTGAATTATATTCAAATAAAAGGACTGTGCCTGTTGTTTACCCTAGAGGACCGTGCTACCTGCAGACAAGCATCACACTCCTCCTCTGCATTTTGATTGTAATTTCCAAGAATGCCTGGGATTCCTTAACCAAATAGAATATAATTTTGAGGCCTCACCAGGATCTTTTCCCACAGACAGAGCTAAAATTGGTTACCTGATGAATCAATTAAAAGGTAATGCTTTAGCTTGGGCCAATCCATTATGGGAGAGTAGTAGACGTGTGGCACACAATTACCAGGAGCTTACGTTTGAACCTTTAGGCAGAGAGCATGACGCCTCTACTGCACTGATGCATATCAGACAAGGGAACCGGTCTATCTCGGAATATGCCATAAAATTTTGTATCCTAGCTTCTGAGGTAGACTGGACTAACAGTGGGTTAATCTCTGCATTTAAAAAGGGACTATCTGAAACTATGCTTGATGAGATTGCCGCCAAAGACTTACCCAAAAAGCTTAATGAATTTATCACTTTTGTCATGCAGATTGATAATAGATTGAGAACGAGAGAAGCTACTAGAAACAAGACCAGACACATGAATATGCCTTTAGCCCCCCCACTTCTCCAAACATATTGTCCCTGAATTTCCTGTACAGTCCAAACCCGAACCTATGCAGGTGGGGGTCACTTGACTGTCGGAAGCAGAAAGACAATATAAGAGAAAAGATGGTTTATAAAGGGATTTTCTTCAGTAATAGCCCCCATCACCAATATGACACGCAAGGGGGTTAGCTGTATGATATGGTCTAAGGAGGCTATAGAAGCCTTTGAAACTCTCAAACAGCGGTTTTCCTCCGCCAACATATTGATACACCCTGACACCAGTAAACCTTTCATACTGGAGGTTGATGCATCAGAGACAGGGGAAGGGGCAGTTCTCTCCCAGAAGGAGAGCCAAGATAGTCCATTGCATCCTTGTGGTTACTCCTCTAGAAAGCTGTCTCCTGCTATGATAATAAGCATCATAATATTATGATATTGGCAATAGGGAATTGTTGGCCATTATTCTAGCGCTCAAGGAGTGGCGACATCTAATAGAGGGTTCCAAGAACCCTCTTTTGATCATTACTGATCATAAAAACCTGGTTTACATAGGAGATGCTAAACAATTGTCTTCTAGACAAGCTAGGTGGTCTCTATTTCTTTCTTGCTTTAATTTTCTTATCACTTATAGACCTGGTTCTAAAAATGTCAAGGTCGACGCCTTGTCCAGGCAGTTTGATACTGAGGCTATACTAGAGCAAGAAACGCCCCATATCATTCCCCCAGAATGTATCATTGCTTCCACTATCCTTTCACGGTCCTCTCCACTGCTTGGTTCCATCGTGGAGGCTCAGTCTCAGCCGCCCTGCGGTAAACCTCAGGACAGATTGTTCGTTCCATTAGGGGAAAGTGTTAATATCATAAAGGTGTTTCACGACAACATATCTGCTGGCCATCCGGGTATTAATAAGTCCACTTCTGCTATCATGAGATCATTTTGGTGGGATTCCCTCAGGAAATATGTTAAGGAGTATGTGCAGGCCTGTTCTGTTTGTGCAGTTTCTAAAGTTCCTCATAAACTCCCTTGTGGCTTGTTGCAACTGAGGTTCCGTGGTCCCACTTGTCCATGGACTTCATTGTCGAACTTCCTAATTCTAAAGGTTATACCACGATTCTCATGGTTGTGGACCGTTTTTCTAAAATGGCTCATTTTATCCCACTCAAGAAATTGCCGTCATCTCAAGACCTATCTTTATCCGATAAATTGTCCGTCTGCATGGCATTTCTCACAATATAGTATCTGATAGAGGTTCTCATTTTGTGTCCCGGTTTTGGAGGGCCTTCAATAAACAATTAGGGATTGAATTGTCTTTTTCATCCTCTTACCACCCCCAGACTAATGGTACAGCTGAGAGGGCTAACCAGTCCTTGGAATTATATTTGCGTTGTTTCGTTAATAGCACTCAAGACAATTAGTCCGAATTACTACCATGGGGCGAGTTTGCTAGGAACAATGCTGACCATGACTCTTCTGGACATAGTCAATTTTTTGTTAATAATGGCCGACATCCAACTGTCCTCCCGGCTGTTTTTTCTGACATGACTATTCCTGCTTTGGATGACTGTCTAGCTTATATTCGTGATACCTGGGTCAAAGTTCACTCCGCACTGGGGACTGCTGCTGACCGTTTTAAGCATTATGCTGATAAATGGCGAGGTGCCAACCCTGTTTACCAGGTGGGTGAGAGGGTTTGGTTATCATCACGCAACATCAGGCTTAAAGTCCCTAGCATGAAATTTGCTCCCAGGTTCATTGGGCCTTTTCGTGTTCTTAGAAGACTCAATCTCGTTTCATACTCTCTGGCCCTTCCGGCCTCATTGAAAATTCCCAACACATTTCATGTCTCCTTACTCAAACCTCTTATTTGCAATAAGTATACTGTCCCAAGTGTCATCCCTCCTCCCTTGGTTTTCTGGACAGGAAGAGTATGAGGTCTCCTCCATAATTGATTCCAGGTTTTCTCTGGGCATTTTACAGTACTTGGTGGATTGGAAAGGTTATGGACCGGCTGATTGTTCTTGGGTTCCTGCATCTGATATACATGCTGGCCACAAGATTCACTATTTTCACGCCAAATTTCCTCTCAAGCCTGGTCCTGCCCGCCCGGTGGGTGTTCTTCAGGTAGGGATAATGTCACATATTCATCAGCTTATAAAAATGTGATTAATGGAATTTACTTTTCACAGGAAAAGTTGTGCCGAACAATATTATTGTCCTGACAGGAAGTTGTGCCAAGCAGCAATCAAATACAAGGAGGGTTTGTGCTGAGCAGCAGTTATGCAAATGAGAACTTGGTAACTGCCTTTGGGGTCAAAGGCCGATTACAGCCTATCAGATCCAGAGAAGGGGTATTTAGGCTCAGTTCTCATCCTGCTCAGTGCCCTGTCATGGTTTCCCTTGTGGTTGTCCGAGAGCGCATTATTGATTCTGGTAATTCTGGTTATTTGATTTTGGCATTGTTTTTGACTTCCCTGTTTTCTGGCATCCCTGACCCTTGGCTTTTCCTAATCGTTGTGTCTCTTTCTATATCCCTTGACCTCGGCTATTCCTGACTATTCTTTGGTACGTTAGTCCGGCCATTCTACGGTCCGGTATATGTTGCCTATCAGTCCTCTCTCTTACACAATTCTATGTGCTGGATCATACTGTAATCCTGACAGCGTGGTGCCAATTGACCTCCCTAACTTGGTTTACACTCTCGCAATTGCAAACACACGAACTGACTCGGTGATCCCCTACGAACACGTGGCGGTGGCCATTTTAGAATACGAATTACACCAGCGGTGTTTGGTCGTCGAGTGTCTGCAACCCAAATCGGACACTCAACGGCATGAACACCGCAGAGACTTCCATCATGGTGTACGTTCGTGTAAACTCATGGGAACTCGTGGGAACAGAGCAGCATTCAGTGAAAGGAATCACACGAACGAGAGGAGTTGAACAAACCATGTTTTTATACACTTTCATGTATTTCAGATTCCCAAACAGAGACCGACCGCACAGCCCAAACACATGGAACTATTTTCGGCTTACACCATGTGTGCGGTCTGTAAAACTAAGACCTCCATAAAAATGTTGAAACCCCTGAACCAATCTGGATGATTTTTCAGTATGTTCTTTTCAAAATATGCTTCATTCTTCTTCCTCCAGACATACTCCTGATCCATTGTGCCAAAAAGTTCCAGTTTTGTTTATTGCTCCCCAAAACTTCTGTGGTTTATTTATATAATCTGGAGCATATTGGAGCATCTTGGAGTTCCGGCATGGAAACGTTTTGCGTTTAGTACGCACCTTTTTATGCTCATTGAAGACTCAGTGCCTGTTGCCACCAAGTCTTGCTGCATGTCTTTTTCAGTCACAACCGGCCTACTCAGAAATATGGTTGTAGCTATTGATAGCTTCCTTTTTCTGCACCATCGAGGTAGTCTTAGCACTATATCTTCAATTTTACTTGCGAATTATGCTTCCAACGGTTTCTCTAGCAACATTTAGTGCCTTTGCTAACTTTTGTATCCTGTTCCTTGTTTTCTATGATCTCTTCTCTTAACTTTGTGGACTATTCTTTTGACTTATATTGCTAACAAGCAGTCAAACGATACATTTAACAAAACCCTAGCCAGTTCAGGTATTTCACGTGTTCCAGCTTAAGCACACCTGATGCAACCAATTTTTTGCATATTTGAGCTGTTGTGAGAGATTCTATCTAAGGGGTTGAATAATTTTGAGACAAGAGAAGTCATTATAAGTTGTAATTTTAGATGAACTTGGGGAAACCACTTGAAGCATTCATTGTGTTGAGCTATTTCCATTTATTTTGTTTGATCTGTTAATTGCAAACAGCTGAAAGTCTGTACATTTTTACAATAAACTTGATTTTCAATGGGGGTTGTCAAAATGTTTTTTGCATTTTTTTGGATCAACAGTAGTAACAGATTTGAGAAACGCTAACTAGATTGACGCAAGTCTTTTTTCAACCTATGTAACTATTTAATATGATGTGTATGTGTGCATTTATAGCATATGCAAGGTGTAGTTTTCCTGGCACTAGAGTTCCCTATAGTGTCCCTCTTCCCCCCTGGTGCAGAAGGATTTAAATACTCTGTCACTTACCTTGTTCCAGCACTAATGTCACTTGGTACTGATTTAGGACTAACTCAATTAGTCCTTACAAACATAAAAAACACAAACTGTCCAAGAACTGTAGATGACTTAAACCGGAAATTACATTGTATGGATACATACATCTGATGTCTATCACATAAAGTGCCAAAAAAGGTATATATTCAATCCTCAAGGACCTAGCCATCAGTCAACCCGCTTAATGTACCCATAATAACAAAATAAAGTAAAAACGGGGGAGGAGGAGAATCTCTTAAGTGGTTCACAGTAGCGTGTTGCCATTGGACATTGTTTGATTTGAATTAAAAAAATTACTGAAGAAGAGGTGTGTGACATCTTACTTGTTTACATTCTCAGTGATTATATCACACAGATTAATGGTACCTGGGTTAACTCATTGGATGGCTGAAGAAAGTCACTGGAAAAGATGTAGATTCCTTTGATGTAATGTATAAACAGGAGCATTAGAATGAGTGTATATTTATGTTGACATAAATATGTTTTTTTTATTCTGAATAATGCATTAAAAGTTGTAACGTAATCCTTTTGAGATGGTCTCCTGTTTGTTTTTGGTTTTTTGTTTGTTTGTGTATCTGATGTACCATGCTACAAAATACACTGATGCTGTATTGCTGTAATACTAATAATAATAATAAAACAGATGGATTGAAAATACTCCATAGAGTTTTACTTTAATTCAAAGGCAACTTATACCCATTGCATGTTTTATGATTTCATTTTTTTCAGTATAGATTACAGTGAATGCTCTAGGGCAGAACAATTGGACATGCAATTCTTATCTTCTTCAACTTTTTGAGATTTTCTTAATCATTAGCAGTGGTGGCAGTTTGTCTTCATTCTCGCAAGAAATGATTTGCCGTCATATTGGCTGTGAGAGTAAAGAGGCTGTTTCGTCTGCGGTGTGTGTATGACTTAGCAATTATGTATTAGTTTAGTTTCCTCTTGTGAATAGCAATACCGGGATCGTAACTGCACAGATGGCAAGAAATGATCTTTCTAATAAAGGACTCACTTCTATTACCAATGTAATGTGCGACAAAACAGCATTTTTTATCAAAGCAAAGGTAGAAAGGACATGCTATGACAGGGATGTTTTACTCCAATTTAAATCTATCACACAGGAAAAATCCATCAGGGTATGGTGGATCCATCACGATTGACCAGCAGGAACTGTACACCTCTATTTGCAAATTTCTGCCACACTGCTAAGAGTAATCACAGACTGCCACCTTGAATGAGTCAAATGAGGCCTCAGCAAGCTCATGGTAAAGAGCCTCACACAATCGTTCAAGTAAAGGAATGTTAAACAGCAAAAATTTGAAAAGGCTTGGAAACCTCCTATGAAAATGGCAAATCTAGATCTAAATAGGGTCAAGGTTCAAGAACTGTTTTGCAGAGTACACAGTATTTTGAATAAGATCACTCCTCAGACATTCAACACTTAATAAAACAAGTGAAGGACCTCTCTATAGACACAGAGAATCAGCTGAAAGGTGTTGCTGAGCTCATATTTGAAAAAGCAATAGCAAAGTCATATTTAACAGTTATATAAGCCAACATGTGCAACTGGCTAATGATGCTTGAGGTCCCAACAGAAGACAATTATGAAATCTGCATTACGTTCCATAGGCTGCTGCTAAGGGTCTGCCAGAAGGAGTTTGAGAGTGGTGAAAATAGGGGTGAAGGAATTCAAAAACTGCAGAAGAACTGGATGTAGCTATGTCACCTAAAGAAAAGACTCAAGCAAAGGAAGTATTGAGTGATGCGTGTAATAAAGCATGCAGGGAATCTCAAGGGAACGTCATATTTATTTAAATTAAAGTTACTCTCAGAAGACCTTATGAATGACTGTATTATTAAACGACTAAATCACAACAGCGAGGAGTCCACGGAGTGCATCTGCCTTTTTTCCTCACATCAATTGGAAAATACCTTGAAAATAGACAGTCTCACATGGACAACTATTTCAAGACGATTGATATCTTTATTCAGATTAGAGTTTTGGTGCAGGATGTGCTGGATTTGAGGAGAAATAACTGGGTACCTTGACATAAACTCCAGGGTCCAGAAACAATAGATCAGATCCACGAAGAGGCAGAAGTGGAATCCAGATGAAAAGTGCAGTGAACCAAAAACCAAACAAAAAAAAGCAAGACACTACTCCTAACTACTGCAGCGGACTGGTTATGGTGCTTCAAATGTTCCTTTAAACACTTTCAGGGCTGGGGTATAAATATTTCATAGCTTTGAAGCAAAACAATGCACTGCCTGTCTCAGTCATTAAAAGGGTTAAGCTATGCAGGCTGTTGTTGAAATATGTCTCCCTTGTAGTCCAGTTGGCATTAATATTAAGGAGTTGAAATATTAATTTAATGTTCTTAAAACCAAGGCACATTTTTGCTAAACATTTTTAAGGTTATTCATTACGACTTATTACACCTGTATTATCTTGAAAATAAAGATTCTCAAAAACAAAACAAAAAAAACAATGCGCGATTCATCTCAATGTAATTTGGGAGCAGCAGCATAAATAATATAGAGCATTCCATTTTAAACAATGCAGTAAGTAAGGCAGATTGGCCAGAATGCAAATCTCTATAGACTATAATCGCATGACTTTACGTTCTTGTTTACATTAACATCAGCACTAACATTAACATAGTATAAGGTAGTGGCGTAGACAATGAAATTCTCTCACTGTCTTCATACCATCCCCATTTTGCATATTCTGCGCATTCCTCCACGCTTATAACATATTAAAGCATTTCAATATATTTTAGCATTCAACATATTTTATAACATTCCCGAATATCCCACAATATTCCAGGTGTTTTGCTTTGCTCTAATTCTGTACCTCCAGAGAAATCTGGTTTACAGCTATATGTTGTCTCCAACAATTTTTATGGGTGAAAATGATATTGAATATAGCGCATGGGATATGGTGACTCGGAGGGAAATTAGTAAGATCATAATTTTCGTAGGCCAACATATTCTTAAATTTAATGACTCTTGTAAAAGTTATCCTAGTGGTATTGGACAAATTATACCTTAACCATGAAATAGCAGAATTAATCAAAACATCTCAAAATATTCAAAATTACATTTCGTCATGACCTCTATTATTACTCATGTCATTGCAAATTTTACTTGATAGCTGGAGTTTGTATGATTGTGAACATGACTCTTAGACAAAGCTACAACATGTGCCCCAATATTTGACCTAGTATATGTAGGATCCCCCGACAGTCTCTCTAACACTCTGGCCCTTATTAATGATATAGTAATATAACATACCCAGTATATGTTAGCTCTTCTAACCTTATTTATTGTTGCTGGTTGGCTGCTGTGGCTGGAAGGCTGAGGCTAGCTGGTTGCTGTGGCTGTCTGTCTGCTGGGGCTGGCAGGCCTCTTTCTTCCCCAAGACTTGTTGTGCACCTGTTTTTCCCCCAATCCCTTTGTGCGTCTCATTTTTCCCTTCCCCTTTGTATCTTTTCCCCCTTACTGTGCGTGTCTCTTACCCCCGCCCTTTTGTATGTCTCTTTGTCATCCTCAGCTCCTCTGTGTGTCTCTTTGTGTCTCTTTGTCCCCCCTCAGCTCCTCTATGTGTCTTTTTCCCCAGTCCATTTGTCCATTTTCCTTTGCCCTTCTTTTGCTCCCCTCCCAGCCTGTGCCCCTCTTCTGTGTCCTTCTCCTGTCCCCTCATCCTATTGTGCCCTTCTTTGTCCCCATTGCCCTCCTGTGCCTGTCTCATGTCCCCCTCTCTTCCTGTGCCTGTCTTCTGCCCCCCTCCCCTCCTGTGTCCTTTCTCTGTCTCTCCTTCCCTACTGTGCCCTTCTATTGTCCCTCCTCGCTCCTGTGCCCTTCTTTGTCTTCTCCCCTGTGCATGCTCAGCCTGCTCTCCATGCAGGGGTGTGTGAACCGTGCAGCCGAACAGGGTGCAATGGCAGCAGGGCTGCTCCACCTATGACTATCACAGAGAAAAACAAGGCAGCATGGCTTACCAAGCATTAGGGGGCTGGGCTTTCTGAGTGGCAGAGGTGAAGTTGAAATGACAGTGGGGTGGAGCTAAAAGCACCCAGCAGCCGATGCTTCACATGAAGCACTTTTTTTTTTTTTACTACCTCCTTTACGTCCAAGATGCATTATCTTGCACTTATCCACATTAAATGTCAGTTGCCACAATTCTGACCATTTTTCTAGTTTACCTAAATCATTTGTCATTTGGCTTATCCCTCCTGGAACATCAACCCTGTTACATATCTTAGTATCATCAGCAAAAAGACATACCTTACCATCAAGACCTTCTGCAATATCACTAATAAAATATTAAAGAGAATGGGTCCAAGTACAGATCCCTGAGGTACCCCACTGGTGACAAGTCCAAGCTTCGAATATATTACATTAACTGTTGCCTGTCACTCAGCCACTGCCTTACCCATTCAACAATATTTGAATCCAAACTTAAAGATTGCAGTTTATTGATAAGCCTTCTATGTGCAACAGTGTCAAAAGCCTTACTTAAATCTAGGTAAGCAATGTCTACTGCACCACCCTGATCTATAATTTTAGTTACCAAATCAAAAAAATCAATAAGATTAGTTTGGCATGATCTCCCTGAAGTAAACCCATGTTGTCTCTGATCTTGAAATCCATGTGTTTTTAGATGTTCATCAATCTTATCCTTTAACATGGGTTCCATCACTTTCCCCACTACTGAAGTAAGGCTTACTGGCCTCTAGTTGCCCGACTCCTCCCTATTACCTTTCTTGTAAATGGGCACAACATTCGCTAACTTCCAATCTTCTGGGACTACTCCTGTTAACAATGATTGGTTAAATAAATCTGTTAATGGTTTTGCTAGTACACCACTAAGCTCTTTTAATAGCTTTGGGTGTATTCCATCAGGTCCCATTGACTTATTTGTCTTTACTTTTGACGGTTGAAATAGAACCTCTTCCACTGTAAACTCACGTGTAATAAATGACTCATTTATCCTTTTTCTCAACTGAGGTCCCTTTCCTTCATTTTCATCTGTAAATACAGAACACAAATATTCATTGAGGCAGTCAGCTAGACCTTTATCCTCTTCTACATACCTTCCTTCTTTTGTTTTTAATCTAACAAATCCTTGTTTTACTTTTCTTTTCTCATTTATGTATCTAAAAAATGTTTTATCCCCCTTTTTTACTGACTGTGCTATTTTCTCTTCTGTGTGTGATTTGGAAGCTCTTATAACTTGCTTAGCCTCTTTCTGTCTAATCTTATAGATCATTTTGTCTTCCTCACTCTGGGTTTTTTTATAATTCCTAAATGCTAGCTTTTTGTTTTTAACTATTTTGGCCACATCTGCGGAGTACCACAGTGGTTTCTTGAATTTTTTGCTTTTACTGACAAGCCTAATGCAATTTTCTGTTGCCTTCAATAGTGCAACTTTAAATAATCCCATTTCTCTTGGACTCCATTTAAATTGCTCCAGTCTGATAATGACTCCTCTACCCACATTCTAATTTTAGAAAAGTCTGTTTTTCTAAAGTCTAAAACTTTTGTTTTTGTGTGGTGTGACTCAGTCACTGTTCTTATATTAAACCACACTGACTGATGATCCCTGGATCCTAAACTTTCACCTACAGTAATATCTGATACCAAATCTCCATTTGTTAACACTAAATCTAGTATGGCCTCTTTTCGAGTTGGCTCCTCAACAACTTGTTTTAGAGACAATCCCAGTAGGGAGTTTAGAATATGTGTGCTCCTGTCACAACTAGCTAATTTTGTTTTCCAATTTACATCAGGAAGATTAAAGTCACCCATGATGATAACTTCCCCCTTCATTGTCATTTTAGCTATTTCCTCAACTAGTAGATTATCTAACTCTTCAATTTGTCCTGGGGGCCTATAAATCACACCTACACGAGTTACTGTGTGATTACCAAATTCTAACGTAGCCCAAACGGACGCTATGTTTGCCTCACTAACTTTTATTAGGCTAGATTTAATGCTATCCTTCATATACAAGGCCACCCCTCCCCCTTTCTTGCCTTCCCTATCTTTCCTATATAAAGAGTACCCTGGTATTGCTATGTCCCAGTCATTTTTCTCATTGTACCATGTGTCAGTAACAGCGACTAAATCTACACTATCAGTTGCCATTATTGCCACAAGTTCATGGATCTTATTCCCTAAACTGCGAGCATTTGTAGACATGACTCTAAGCTTATCATTTTTTAACACACTTGCTACAGGCACCTTCTGTCCTTGTCTTGGGGGACAATTGGATTGATGTTTTATCACCCTTTTACCCCCTCCTAGTTTAAATACATCCTAGCAAAACCTCTGAACTGCTCACTGAGAACATTTGTTCCCTTTTGAGAAAGATGCAAACCATCTTTTTTGTACAGCTTATCTCCATTCCAAACAGAGCTACCATGAGAAATAAAGCCAAATCCTTGCTCCCGACACCATTCACCAAGCCACGAATTAAAGTCCCTAATACACATCCGCCTGTCGTTCTGAGTGTTATGCACAGGCAGAACTTCAGAGAATGACAGTGTGGAAGCAACCTGCCGTATATCATTGACAAAAAAAAATTAAAAACTTCCTTAACCTCTGAAACCTCATTGCAAGCCAAGTCATTTGTCCCTAGATGGACAAGTACATCCAATTCCCCTTCCTGCTTTGCTTGCTTAACAATATTACAGATACGTCTCCTGTCTCTGTGAGCAGTAGCTCCAGGAAGACACCTCACAAGACCACCATTGTCCATCTCCACACCTCTTATGATGGAATCCCCCAACAACAACTGCTTTCTATTAGGCCTCACCATAGTCTTCAAGCCGGTCTCCACAACACCACTAGCCTCAGTGCCTCTCTCCACAACACCACTAGCCTAAGTGCCTCTCTCCACAATACCACTAGCCTCAGTGCCTCTCTCCACAACACCACTAGCCTCAGTGCCTCTCTCCACAACACCACTAGCCTCAGTGCCTCTCTCCACAATACCACTAGCCTCAGTGCCTCTCTCCACAATACCACTAGTCTTAGTGCCTCTCTCCACAACACCACTAGTCTCAGTGCCTGTCTCCACAACACCACTAGCCTCAGTGCCTCTCTCAACAACACCATTACACTCTGAAAGTGCAGAAAATGAATTATGAAGAGCAACAGACTGTGCAAAATGCCTTTTATCCACAACTCTAAGTCTACCAGATCCTACAGTAATCCATCTGCCTTTCCTAGCATGTCTCTGCGGCAGTGGCTTTGCAGCAGTTTCAGTCTGAGTTTCTTCACCAGATAATTTACAAATCTCAGACTTCAAAAATACAATCTCCTGCCGCAAGATAGAGAACTGTCTACAGATTAGACAACAACCAAACCTCCAAAAAGTGGAACGTGAAACAAATGCATAGCATTTGTTACACTGAACTAAGTCTGCCATTCCAATTAGGAGAATAATTTAAATCTAACAAATCTTAACTTTGTATTTATCCTCCTGAATACCTCAGATTACCTCCAGGTTATCTCCAGAATATCTCCAGCTACACACTTAGAAACAGCACTTAGAAGTAGCACCAAGCTACTAAGACACATGGGGGGCATTGGGGACAGGATAAGACAAATGGAGGATCTGGGAGGACAGTATAAGACTCATGGATGGGGGGCAGCATAAGACACATGGAGAGTCTGGGGGCAGGATAAGACACATGGAGGGGCAGCATAAGACACATGTAGGGGTTTAGGGGTTATCATAAGACATAGAGGGGCTGGGGGCAGCATAAGACACATGGTGGGGCTGGGAGCAGGATAAGAGACACAGAGAGGCTGGGAAGGGCTTGGGAACAGGGCCGGTGCAAGGATTTTTGCCGCCTTTTGCCGTCTCAGGCAAATTAAAAATTTGCGCCCCCCCCCCACCCACAGTGACATCACAATACCCCATCCATATGATCTGTCATATGAACTAACGCCAGTGCTGCACACAGTGTGTTACACTAAAAAGCATGGAGGGACAGTACTATAGACACCAGAACCACTTCATTAATTTGCAGTGATTCTGGGAATTATCACTAATAATATACTAGATTGCATACTTACAACCAGATGAGGATGGTGATGGGCTCTGACTGCAGTTTGGCTCCACTGGTCTGGTGTAGAACAGGATCTCTGGAGGCTGTTTGTAACTGTGGTCACAAAATTCAATGTTCTTGGAGAACGGGAAGCAGCTCCATTTTTGTGGGGCCACTTACACAGCTCAAGCTCTGTGTATGTGTGCAAATGATGCATTGTCTTTATGTGTAAGGGTTGCATTGTGTGTGTGTGTGTGTGTAATGAATGCATTGTGTGTTTCTCTGTGTGTAAGGGAAGCATGTTGTGTTTATGTGTGTGTAGGGATGCATTGTGTGTGTGCGTAGTGTGAAAGAGCTCCCTGTCCTGCCCCCTGTCCTATAGAGATCTACCTTCCATCCCTTCCATCTCCCCTGCTCCTTAGTGGTCTCTCCTCCCCCCCCCCACCACTTCCCTTAGTGGTCTCCTTTTCTCCCCGACTTTCCATTAGTGGTCTCTCGTCTCCCCCCCTTCCATTAGTGGTCTCCAACCATCCTTAGTGGTCTATTCTCACCTTCCCTTTGCACTAGTGGTCCCCCCCACCCTTAGTGTCTCCTCTCACCCCCTTTTCCGTTAGTGGTCTCCCCCCACCTTTAGTGGTCTATTCTCGCCCTCCCTTTCCATTAGTGGTCTCTCCTCTCCCCACCTCCCCTAGTGGTCTCTCCTCCACCCCCACCTCTCTCCCTCAGTGGTCTCTGCCTCCCCCCCCCTCCCTTAGTGGTCTCTCCTCACCTCCCTCCCCTAGTGGTCTCTCCACCACACCCTCCCTCCTTTAGTGGTCTCTCCCTCCATTCACCTCAACCCCCCCCACGGTCTCCTTATCTCCCCCTGTGTTTTCCTCTTCTCCCCCCTCCATGTGTTTTCCTCTTCTTCTCCCCCGTGTTTTCCTCTTTTTCTCCCCCCTGTGTTTAACTCTTCTCCCCTTGTTCTCTTCTTCTCTCCCCTGTTCTCCTCTTCCTCCCTTCCCTCCCTGTGTTCTCCTCTTCCCCGTGTTCCTCGTCTTCTCCCGTGTTCTCCCTCGTCTTCTTCCCCGTGTTCTCCTCGTCTTCTCCCCCTCCCTTTCTCCTCTCCCCCCGTGTTCTCCTCACCTTCCCTTCCTTGTGTGTAGCGTGGGTGGCCGAGCTCCTTTCCGGTCCGCGTTACAGGAGCTTCTGTTTCCTGTACCCGGCCGGACTGAGAGGAAGTGTACACTGAGTGTGCACTTGCTGTCAGTCCGGACGGGTACCGTGGACCAGAGAGGAGTTCGGTGTCAAGATTACAGTATGATCTAGCACGTAGAATTGTGTAACACAGAGGACTGATAGGTAACGTCTACCGGACCTTAGAGTGGCCAGGCTAACATGCCAAAGAATAGTCAGGAATAGCCGAGGTCAAGGGACACAGAAAGAGACACAACGATAAGGAAAAGCCAGGGGTCAGGGATGCCAGAAAGCAGGGAAGTCAAAATTAATGCCAAATTAAAGTCAAATAACCAGAATAACCAGAATCAATAACGCGCTCTCGGACAACCACAAGGGAAACCATGACAGGGCACTGAGCAAGAGGAGAACTGGGCCTAAATACTGTAAAGTGCCCCGAGAAAACCTGGAATCAATTATGGAGGAGACCTCATACTCTTCCTGTCCAGAAACAACTAAGGGAGGAGGAGGGACACTTGAGACAATGTATTTATTGCAAACAAGAGGTTTGAGTAAGGACACATGAAAGGTATTAGGAATTTTCAAGGAGGGAGGAATGGCCAGAGAGTACGCAACAGGATTGAGCCTACGAAGGGCACGAAAAGGTCCAAGGAACCTTGGAGCAAATTTAATGCTAGGGACTTTGAGCCTGATGTTACGAGAAGATATCTAAACCCTCTCACTCACTTGGTAAACAAGGTTGGCACCTCGATATGTATCAGCAATAATGCTTGAAATCGTCAGCAGCAGTACCCAGAGCAGATTGAACTTTAACCCAGGTATCACGGATGGAAGCCAGATGGTCATCCAAAACAGGAATAGCCGTATCAGAAAAAACAGCCTGTAGGACAGTAGGATGCTGGCCATTATTAACAAAAAATTGACTATGCCCAGAGGAGTCATGGTCAGCATTGTTCCTTGCAAACTTGGCCCTTGGTAGTAATTCAGACCAATTGTCTTGAGTGCTATTAACGAAACAACGCAAATATAATTCCAAGTGACTGGTTAGCCTTCTCAGCTGTACCATTGGTCTGGTTGTGGTAAGAGGATGAAAAAGACAATTCAGCATTGTTCCTTGCAAACTTGGCCCTTGGTAGTAATTCAGTTGTAGTGCTGCAACGGCCCTTCTCAACCAACAATTCAAAATTGGCAGACCGGGACACAAAATGAGAACCTCTATCAGATACTATATTGTGAGAAATGCCATGCAGACAGACAATTTATCGTATAAAGATTAGTACCAGGTCTTGAGATGACGGCAATTTCTTGAGAGGAATAAAATGAGCCATTTTAGAAAAACGGTCCACAAACATGAGAATAGTGGTATAACAATTAGAACTAGGAAGTTCAACAATGAAGTCCATGGACAAGTGGGACCATGAGACCTCAGGAATAGGAAGAGGTTGTAACAAGTCACAAGTGAGTTTATGAGGCACTTTTGCAAACAGATAAAGATATTAACTCTTTCCCCCAATGGAACGAACACTTTGTCCTGAGGTTTACCGCAGGGCACCTGAGACTGAGCCTCCACGATGGAGCCAAGCAGTGGAGAGGATAATGAAAGGACAGTGGACACAATGATACATTCTGGGGGAATGATATGGGACGTTTCTTGCTCTAGTATAGCCTCAGTATCAAACTGCCTGGACAAGGCGTCGGCCTTGACATTTTTAGAACCAGGTCTATAAGTGATAAGAAAATTGTAAGCCAGGTTTTTGTGATCAGTAATGATCAATAGGGGGTCCTTGGAACCCTCTAAAAGATGTCGCCACTCCTTGAGAGCTAGAATAATGGCCAACAATTCTCTATTGCCAATATTGTAATTGTGCTCAGCAGGAGACAACTTTCTAGAAAAGTAACCACAAGGATGTAACAGAGTTTCCTGGCTCTCCCTCTGGTAGAGAACTGCCCCTAACCCTGTCTCTGAAGCATCAACCTCCAGTATGAAAGGCTTACTGGTGCCAGGATGTATCAATATGTCGGCGTAGGCAAACTGCTGTTTGAGAGTTTCAAAGGCTTCACTAGCCTCCTTGGACCATATAGTACTACTAGCTCCCTTGCGTGTCATATTGGTGATGGGGGCTATTACCCTTTATAAATCTTCTGTAATAATTGGCGAAACCAATAAACCTTTGAATGGCTTTCAACCTAGTGGGTAAAGGCCACTGTAGAACAGACTCTAGTTTTTTAGGATCCATCTGAAACCCCGAGGCAGAAATATTATATCCTAAAAACTTTACTTCGGACTGGTCAAATATACATTTTTCCAATTTACAATAAAGTTGTTTTTTTAACAAGGTTTGCAGAACTTGTTTAACATGATCGTGGTGGGCCTGGAGGTCAGGAGAATAAATAAGGATATCATCCAGATAGACCAAGACAAACAAGTAAATGTAATCCCTGAGTACATCGTTAATGAAATCTTGGAAAACCGCTGGAGCGTTGCACAACCCCAATGGCATCACTAGATATTCATAGTGTCCACTTCTGGTATTACATGCAGTCTTCCACTCGTGGTTTTCCTTGATTCTCACTAAGGTCAAGCTTAGTAAACACTTTAGCGCCCTGGAGTCTGTCAAATAATTCAGCAGTAAGAGGAATGGGGTAGGCGTTCTTAATGTTGATTTTGTTCAATGCCCTGTAATCGATACATGGGCGCTTCTCACCATCCTTTTTAGATACAAAAAAGAATCTTGCACCAGCAGGCGAGGATGATTTTCGTATATGGTCTTTATTCAATTAATCTTTAATATATTCCTCCATTACACTACTCTCCTGAGGAGATAGAGCATAGACTGCTCCCTTAGGTGGCATAGAGCCTGGTAGTAAGTTAATGGAACAGTCATGTGGTCTGTGAGGAGTTAGAGTATTAGACTGAGTCTTGCTGAATACTTCTTTAATGTCTTGGTATTGTATAAGGATCTCGGGATTTTGAGGTGTAATTTCAGGGACAATAGGTCTGGAGAAACAGGGTGCTAAATGCATACTCATGCGTCTGGTCTTGTTTCTAGTAGCCTCTCTGGTTCTCAATCTATTATCAATCTGCAAAAGTGATAAATTCATTAAGCTTTTTGGTTAAGTCTTTGGCGGCAATCTCATCTAGCATAGTTTCAGATAGTCCCTTTTTGAATGCAGAGATTAACCCACTATTAGTCCAGTCTACCTTGGAAGCTAGGGTACGAAATTCTATGGCATATTCCGAGATAGACCGGTTCCCTTGTCTGATATGCAGTAGAGGCGTCATCCTCTCTGCCTAAAGGTTCAAACGTAAGTTTGAATTCCGTAAGGAACTCCTGGTAATTGTGTGCCACACTCCTATTACTCTCCCATAATGGATTGGCCCAAGCTAAAGCTTTTAACTGATTCATTAGGTAACCAATTTTAGCTCTGTCTGTGGGGAAAGATCCCGGTGAGGCCTCAAAATGATACTTCATTTGGTTAAGAAATCCCCAGCATTCTTGAATATTACCATCAAAATGCAGGGGAGGAGATAGGGAGGTGCCTTGTGTACTATAGGTGGAGGAACATAAGGTGGAGATGAGGCCGCAGGTTGCAGGTGCGTTGTTCGAGTAAGAAGCGTACTGAAGGCCTGGGCAAATTGATCCATGCGGTGATCATTATCCTCCAGAGGCACAATATTAAGGCTTGATAACTATTTTAAATAATTGCTTACACGGCTATGTTTGCTTTTATTATCTTTTTTCTCTTTTTCTTTTTTTTGTTGTTGTTGTTACTATATTTACGAGCCCTCCCACAACTAGAGGCTCCGCCTTTCCTTTTGTAGTCGAGGAAAATAAGCCGAGTTATAGAAGTGGTGGTACAAGTCGGTTGTGGTGTGCTGAAACCGATGTTCGGATAGGCCTGTAAAAGAGGGCAAAAAGTTTAACAGTTTAATCCTTAGTACGTGTTGACATTACATAACCAGTAGTTTAAATGCCTGCCTCAGTTCCCTCTCCGTTTGAGGCATATCTGATGTATGCAGACAATTCCAATGTCCCAGTCTATGATGTGCGCTGGGATATATATGATGACTTTTTTTTTTTTTTTAAACACACTTTTTCTAACTTTGACCCCCAAAATCTGTTATGCTTCTACAACCACCCATACTAAATAGTTTCAAAATTTTGTCCTGAGTTTAGAAATAACCAATGTTAACATGTTCTTAGCTTTTTTTGCAAGTTATACGGCTATAAGTACAAGTAGTAGACATGTGCAATTCGTTTTGGTCCGAATGTGAATTTGGACGAATTTCGGGCCATTTGGACATTCGGGTACTTCCGAGTGTCCGAATAGCTGGTTGCCAAGTCCTGAATTGACAAAAGGAGCATTTCCAAAATTGTGGAATTTCCGTGTGTCAAATTTCCGGTTGCTGAAGTTCCAATGTTGATGGTGAACAGATCAAAACACTGACAGAATCCATGGATGGCAGGCTTTTGAGTGTCCTTGCAAAGAAAGGTGGCTATATTGGTCACTGATTTGTTTTTGTTTTGTTTTTGAATGTCAGAAATGTATATTTGTGAATGTTGAGATGTTATATTGGTTTCACTGGTAATAATAAATAATTGAAATGGGTATATATTTGTTTTTTGTTAAGTTGCCTAATAATTATGCACAGTAATAGTCACCTGCACACACAGATATCCCCCTAACATAGCTATAACTAAAAACAAACTAAAAACTACTTCCAAAAATATTCAGCTTTGATATTAATGAGTTTTTTGGGTTCATTGAGAACATGGTTGTGTTCCTGTATGATGTGCGCTGGGATATATATGATGACTTTTTTTTTTTTTTTAAACACACTTTTTCTAACTTTGACCCCCAAAATCTGTTATGCTTCTACAACCACCCATACTAAATAGTTTCAAAATTTTGTCCTGAGTTTAGAAATAACCAATGTTAACATGTTCTTAGCTTTTTTTGCAAGTTATACGGCTATAAGTACAAGTAGTAGACATGTGCAATTCGTTTTGGTCCGAATGTGAATTTGGACGAATTTCGGGCCATTTGGACATTCGGGTACTTCCGAGTGTCCGAATAGCTGAATTGCCGAAGTCCTGAATTGACAAACTCCTGCATTTCCAAAATTGTGGAATTTCCGAAGTGTCAAATTTCCGAAGTGTCGAAGTTCCGAAGTGTAAAAGTGCCAAAGTTCCAAAGTATTGCCTAAGTACTAATTTACTTACCCAGTGGAAGAATGAAGAATGTTACACTGTATACAATTTTAAATAAAAAGTATAAAGGATTCAGCTGTAAGAATTTGCAGCACTTACAACAATCAAGTAACACACATTCATATAAAATGTAAGTTACTTAGCCAGTCATTGGAATGACAGGAATAAATAAGTAGATAACTCCCTAATTCCCATGGTATTAGGGAGCTATCTACTAAAAGGCTGAAAGACCTGAATTGGTCTTGCAGCCACATTTACTAATACTAAGTAAAAATTACTTAGCATTATTAAATTATGCTCGTACTCGCTATACCGCAAGTAGGGGCATGTCTAGTAAATAATAAGCAGCCTGTGGCTACTCACTGTAAAAAAAAACCAAAAAAAAAAACCCTATTGCCCCCCCCCCGAACGGCGAGTGGGGGCCCTAAAGTAAAATAAGGGGGGACCTATTGTCCCCCCCGACCCCCACCCCTGAGCGGTGGATGGGGGCCCTAAATTACAATAAGGAGGGGACCTAATGTCCTCCCCTCTGGCCCACACCCCTGAGCAGTGGGTGGGGTCCCTAAATTAAAATAAGGGGGGGACCTAATGTCCTCACCCCTGACCCCCACCCCAGAGCAGTGGATGGGGGCCCTATATACCAATAAGGGAGGGGACCTAATGTCCTCCCCCCTGGCCCCCACCGCTCAGGGGTGGGGGCCCTAAATTAGAATAAGGGGGGACCTACCTACCCCCCTCACCCTAAAAATAATGAGGGGGGACCATTAACTAAGTACCTGTGAAAGAAAAAAAATGGGTGAAGATGGATTATTATCTTTGCGCTCTGTTTTTTGTTTTTTTTTAATTGCGACGGTCATTATGGATTTTTATTTGGTCTTTTATGGGGCTGAAAAAATAAGATTTTAGAAAAAAGAAGACATCAAATGGTAAGTTTTATTTTTTTTTTACAGATACTTAGTTAATGGTCCCCCCTCATTATTTTTAGGGTGAGGGAGGTAGGTAGGGGTACATTATTTTGGGGGTGTTAAATTTTTATTTAGGGCCCCCACTCACCGCTCAGGGGTGGGTGTCAGGGGGGAAGACAATAGGTGTCCCCCTTAATGGTATTTAGGGCCCCCATCCACCACTCAGGGGTGGGGCCCGGGGAAAGGACAATAGGTCCCCCCACTTTTATTTTACTTTAGGGCCCCCACCCGCCGCTCAGGTGTGGGGGCCAGGGGGAGGACAATAGGTCCCCCCTTTCAAGTAATTTAGGGGCCCCATCCACAACTCAGGGGTGGGGTCCAGGGAAGAGGACAATAGGTCCCCTCCCCTTTCAAGTATTTTAGGGCCCCCACCTACCGCTCAGGTGTGGGGGCCAGGGGGAGGACAATAGGTCCCCCTTTCAATTAATTTAGGGGCCCCATCCACAACTCAGGGGTGGGGTCCAGGGGAGAGGACAATAGGTCCCCCCCTTTGAAGTAATTTAGGGCCCCCACCCGCCGCTCAGGGGTGGGGGGGAGCAATAGGTCCCCCCTTAAGTTTAAAAGCTGCCACTCATGGCATGGGTGGGGGCTCGGGAGGGGGGCCAAGTTTTTTTGTTTTTTTTTAAACACTGTTTAATAGACATGCCCCTACTCGCGGTTTAGCGAGTAGGGCAGAATGTACTAATACTAATTAATTTTTACTTAGTATTAGTAAATTTGGCTGAAAGACCAATTTAGGTCTTTCAGCCTTTTGGTAGATAGCTACCTAATACCGTGGGAATTAGGGAGTTATCTACTAAGCTGCTGCAAAAGAACACCTGAAGTTTCAAAATTCCGAAGTTGCCGAAGTTCCAAAGTGTCAAAGTGCCGAAGTTCCAAAGTGTCCAAGTGCCGAAGTGCTGAAGTCCCGGATTTTGGAATGCTGAATCGAATTTTTTCCCCATGCACATCCCTAACAAGTAGGACATTGCTGTTTCAAAATATATATTTTTAAAATGTATCCATAGTGACATTGTAACACTGTTATCAGTCATAAATCTCTGAATCACACATCACATGTACATATTTTTTTTAAAGTAGACAACCCAGGATATTCAATATGGGGTATGTCCAGTCTTTTTTAGTAGCCACTTAGTCACAAACACTGGCCAAGTCAGCATTTATATTTGTTTGTGTGTTAAAAATGAAAAAATGCCAATTTATGAATGCTAAATTTGGCCAGTGTTTGTGACTAAGTGGATACTAAAAAAAGTTTTTTGTTTTGTTTTTTACAGTAAGCAGCGAGTAGGGGCATAATTTTTTGTTTTGTCTTTTATAGTGAGCAGCGAGTAGGGACATAATTTACTAATACCAAGTAATCTTTACTTAGTATTAGTACATTTGGCTGAAAGACCAATTTAGGTCTTTTGGCCTTTTGGTAGATAGCTCGCTAATGCCTTGGGAATTAGGGAGTTATCTACTTATTCATTCCTGTCATTCCATTGACTGGCTAAGTAACTTACATTTTATATGAATGTGTGTTACTTGATTGCTGTAAGTGTTGCAAATGCTTACAGTTGAATCCTGGCTATGCCTGTTTAGTTTTTTTTTTAAAACTTGTATACAGTGTAACATTCTTCATTCTTCCACTGGGTAGGTATATTAGTACTTTGGCAATACTGCGCTTCTGAACTTCGGCAATTCGGCAATTCAGCTATTCGGAAGTATCCGAATTGCCTGAAATTCGTCTGAATTGACATTCTGAACAAAACTAATTGCACATGTCTACCACATGCATGTTCCCTATAGTAAAAGCGAAATGTGCTCCAAACAGGTAACTTGCAGAGGGCTCCTGAGGGACTGAATTATTGCCTATCGTCCAGGACATGCTTGGAAGTGGCAATGATGGTCACACAGAAGTAGCTGAAGGTAAGTTTGCTTCTAAATCTCACCTCAGCTGCGTAGATGACCCCACTAAACATTTTAACAAACAATTTTTGCATTGAGAGAAAAATTCGAAGTTTTATTAACAAAACTATAACAGTTCTTCATAATTTGATAAATGTATATATGTTGCTGTTTTAAACATTGATTGTAAGGGCCATTTGAAGTCTCTGGCACAAAAAGGGTTAGTTATCATCATTGATTTTCTGAGGCCATTCCGAGATAAGTAAATCATTTCTGATTCCTGCAATACTCCTCCTGTTGAGCATTTATTTCAATTATGTAATTAATCATTTCCCACAATTAATCTGTCACTAGTAACTTATAGCCAAACAGATGCACTTGAAAGCATATTGAAGGACAGTAATTGGAAAGCCTTGCTATAATTGTGAAGGAACCATATTTATTCAGCTCAGAATTCTAAGAAGAATCGCACATCTTAGTTTTAAAATTTTGTTATGCTCACTTAAAAATTATATCATAATTTAATATTAACTCTTGTTTCTCTTTAAAACAGAAAAAGTTACAAATTCCGTTGCTCTGTTTGAGCCAAAAGAAAAAGTAGCGTTTACCTTTATAAAGCTTGGCCGTATATATAAAGAAAAAGGTGTGTTTCCCAGCTCATTGCTATAGCAACTCTACCTGGACATGTTCTCCTTGACAGATGTTCACTACACATATGTTTGGAGTTATGTAATTAGTAGGAACATCTGCATCCTGTCAGGAGAAATCAATTAATTCATCTTAAAAAGGATCCCATATGAACCATTGTAATTAATTCATCCGGTAGCATATATTTTCTATATACATCTGAGGCAGTGCTATTCATTGGTCTGGGTAAACAAAGTAGCAGTTTTTATTTCCCACTCATATTTCTGAAGCCTTACTTGAAAAAAGACCATCCAGGTGAAAAAGTTGCTGACATTTGGGTTCTATTAAATTTGCCTTTTTGATACATTGGAGTGCCTGAACCATTTTCTTGTCTACATATTAAAAATTTTCCTGTAATTTTGAAATTCTCCCTCATACTATCTGTAGTGGAGCTCCGGGGAAGACCTCAGCGCTTCTGTCACAGTCACCATGGCTTGACTGGGGTCCTCCTGGAGCCTCGCCATCCTGGAACAGGGTAGGGGACTAGTTCTATTTCCTCCCTGGGACTGGATGACAGACAGTCCTGGGAGCTACAGTTCTTTCAAGGACTTTCCCAGCTGAATCCTCCACATGCTGGAACCAGATGCTGAGAAGAGAATAGCCCTTTCCCCTGCCAGTAACTAGACGACACATAGTTCTGGGAGTACAACTGATTTTAATGAGCCAAACTCTGCCTTTTATGCACAAACCCCAGCAGGGGATCTGCAAACAATACAATACAAGCCTTTGATATAGGAATCTCTGGTCCTGGGAGATAATTGAGTCAAAGAACAGTAAAAAACATAAAAACAAAAAAGTACCTCAAATAATCATAAAACCATATAATAACCCCACATGTCTTACATCCCCAACCAGCCCTAATCTGAGCGTCCAAGTTGCCGAAATAGCGCTCAAATTCATTGTAGGGGAAACTCCACCGGGGCAAAGTTCTAACCAGCCGCACATGTGGTCCTAGGCCAGGCCAAAATAGTTCCAGAGTGTTTGGTTCGTTTGCAGGTCAACTTTCGGGAGCTCCTGCACACGAAATATGGGGTGCTCTGCCTAGTGCTCAGGGAGTGTTTTTCCCCTTTAGTCTCAGGCACCTTCTGTCACGACAGTGACCCCTTCACACAGCGTGAAACCCACTGAAAGACGGTTACCGGACCTTAGAATGGCCGGACTAGCGTCTGAGAATAGTTAAAGGAATAGCCAGAGGTCAAGGGAATACAGAAGACGGGCACACGATAATCCAAGCCAAGTAACGGGAAACCAGAAAACAGAATAGTCGGAGAGATAGCCAAGGGTCAAATACCAAGAAGGACAATCAGAGATAATAGCACTAGGGGACTTTAAACAAGAACCACACTAGGGCATCTGACAAGTGTCATGATAGCCCTTTTATAGTGTGGGTTCTTTGACTTTAATTTTGAAGCCACGCCCCCAAAAAGTCCGGGAGCGTGGCCACGTTTGAATTTTGGCGGCATTTTCCCTCTGACGTCGAGCCACCCCCCGGAAGTATTGGAGGAGGACCCCGCGCTGCGCGGGACCGGCGGGGAAAGGTAAGCGCTCGTTACACCTTCCCTCCAAAAAGCGATTTCCTGGCAGGTCAGCAAGTGGTTAAAAACACCGGACCAAGTTGAATGGGAACCGCAAGCTCAAATAGCCGAAAATGATTCCATAACATTCACAGCTAAGTACTGCTGAGGTGACCAGAAACCACAAAGTCCTCATGGCGAAATTAGTTCCATAGCGGTCGCAGCTAAGTGCCGCTGAGGACCGTGCGTGGGTTTGTTCATGTGAACGGCAGCAGGGGAGCTAGCGTTCGGTTCCATTCATGAGAAGGGAAAGTGCCGAACAAGGGGCACCAAGGGAAAGCTGCAGATGGCGGCAGGGTAACTCCCAAATAGGATCTCAGACCTGGACTATAGTCAGTGGGCAGGAGACCAGCTTCCACACTTCTCCAGGAGTTCGTGGCAAATGTTCATGGGAAGGAGCATTTGTCACACTAATCTTTTTTCATAATCCCTGCTACTCATAGTAGCTACATATATTTATATATAACACACATATATACATTAGTTGCGGAGCACAAACTCTTGTGGTAGTAACATCTCTGCAAAGTCGACTTTTTTTTTGAGAAAAGCAAGTCTTATGGCTTGACTGGTGTGTGCAGTTCTGTGTTTAACAATGCATTCACTATCCACTGACTTCGGGTGGAAGGAGTTTTTAATCACTTTTTCCCCACCTTAAGTTTTCTGGTTTGTGCCCCACAAGTAGCGGCAAAGCTCAATAGCAAGCCAGTAACCAACCTAATGCCGATGAGTTGCATTAACAATGAAACAGCTGACCATGAGTGGTTCACGGGCTTTGCATCTCTTCCTGAATTGTTTCAAAGCTGTTGTATACAGCAAACACAAACTTCAAGGAATCCATGTTTCTAGGTGATTCATTGTTGAATTAATTTGCATAAGCCCACTCAGAATCCCCTGCAGTAGTAACATTACTGCAAACTTAAGATTTCTGTGGAAAAAGAAAGTCTTATGGCTTGACTGGTGTGTGCAGATCTGTGTTTACCAATGTTTTGAATACACACTGAACAATATTATAAACGCAACACTTTTGTTTTTGCCCCCATTTTTCTTGATCTTAACTCAAACATCTAAGACTTTTTCTAAGTACACAAAAGGCCTATTTCTTTCAAATATTGTTCACAAATCTGCGTTAGTGAGCACTTCTCCTTTGCCGAGATAATCCATCCACCTCACAGGTGTGGCATATCAAGATGATGATTAGACAGCATGATTATTGCAAAGGTGTGCCTTAGGCTGGCCACAATAAAATGTGATAAGATCCTGAGACCCATTGTTGTGTCATTCATCCACGACCATCACCTCATGTTAAAGCATGATAATGCACAGCCCCATGATGCAAGGATCTGTACACTGGACATGTCACCCATTAAGCATGTTTGGGATGCTCTGGATTGGCGTACACGACAGCATGTTCCAGGTCCTGACAATATCCAGCAACTTCACACAGCCATTGAGGAGTGGACCAACATTCCACAAGCCACAATCCACAACCTGATCAACTCTATGCAAAGGAGATGTGTTGCACTGCGTGAGGCAAATGGTGATCACACTAGATACTGACTGTTTTTCTGACTAAACCTCCCGTCTCCCCCATAAAGTAAAACTGCACATTTTAGAGTGGCCTTTTATTGTGGCCAGCCTAAGGCACACCTGTGCAATAATCATGCTGTCTAATCAGCATCTTGATATGCCACAGCTGTGAGTGTGGATGGATTATCTCGGCAAAGGAGAAGTGCTCACGAACACAGATTTAGACAGATTTGTGAACAATATTTGAGAGAAACAGGCCTTTTGTGTGCATAGAAAAAGTCTTAGATCTTTGAGTTCAGCTCATAAATATAATTTTGTTCAGTGTTAGTTTAGTTTTTTAAATTAATTCATTTTATAAAACTTTTTAATAAATGTATATTTATTTGCATATTTTATTTTGCATGTAATTCCAGGAGTCAGCTGTGGATATCACTATTCAGAGAGGATTTCAGCTAATGTAGGTAAAACTTCAAGTTGCCTCCATCAGTCTCCCGTTATTGCTCTATACTAACAATAAACCATTGTTTATTCTAAAAACTACATGCGATAACACAAAACATTGAGTGTATTATTGTGAAATAATGGAATCTTGAGATTCTGTAGATATTCACACATAAACCCATCGACCTGCAGTTTCCAGTATATATGTATAAGGCCAAAAGCCTGGATTTGTGGGAGGATTTGGCCTATAAAAAATCAATTCCACTGCTTACCTGTGCCATTTCCATTCAGATGACCCGGTTTCCATAACAACCTACACTTCTGGTCCAGTCCTTCCCTCGCTGCTGCTAGCTAATCTCATTATGACTGGTCCTCTTCCTTCCCCAACTCCAGCCCTCCAGCTCCACCACTGATTGTTCTTGCCTTCCGGCTATGAGACCCAGCACTCATACATATGTATACATGGGAATAACGATTTGGTTATTCCCACATTCGGGCCTAAAAAATACAGGGATTGGCTCCCTATCTTTCTTATTCGTTAGTTCATTTGGTTTCGCTTAGTTCACTTACATGCATATACAATACTTTTGTTTTAATTGTTCGTGTCTGTTCATCTCTTTACTATTCTCATATTTGGTATACGTACCTTTATTCAATACATGTATTCGTGCCAGTTTGTAACTTTGCATTACATATCTCAAGCACAGAGTTTAGTTATGGCACCTGTCCACAGCTCTCCTTCCATCCCATTATTCCACTAGGGAAAAACAGGGTTTCTGAAACTGGACCTCTCATCTAGGTCACACCATGCACAACCCTTTTTATTACACCAGTTTCCTCAACGCAGTGTGTATAAGCTTTTTCCACAGTATAACAGGACAGGTATATGCACATTAATTAGTCACCAGTGGGGACAGAAAAAGCAGAACTGACCCGTGGTAGGTATTTTTACTTAAAGGACCACTATAGTGCCAGGAAAACATACTCGTTTTCCTGGCACTATAGTGCCCTGAGGGTGCCCCCACCCTCAGGGTCCCCCTCCCGCCCGGCTCTGGAAAGGGGAAAGGGGTTAAAACTTACCTTTTCCAGCGCTGGGGAGAGCTCTCTGCCTCCTCTCCTCCTCCGTTCGCCGCTGAATGCGCAGAGCTGCGGCGCGCATTCAGCGGTCTCATAGAAAGCATTTACAATGCTTTCCTATGACGCTGGCGTGCTCTCACTGTGAAAATCACAGTGAGAAGCACGCAAGCGCCTCTAGTGGCTGTCAATGAGACAGCCACTAGAGGGAATAGGGGAAGGCTTAACCCATTCATAAACATAGCAGTTTCTCTGAAACTGCTATGTTTATTAAAAAATGGGTTAACCCTAGCTGGACCAGGCACCCAGACCACTTCATTAAGCTCAAGTGGTCTGGGTGCCTAGAGTGGTCCTTTAAGTCGAATCATTCAGGTATATAATTCTTTAAATAAGTCCTTTATATAAAAAAAATTTAAAAATGGTTTTTATTATAAGAAATCTTTAAATAATTTCCAAATCATATTCAGTTATGTGCCAATAGTATTTCTCCATTACGGTTCTCATTAATTTCAGCAGCAATATAAACGATTGTAGTAAGGTTCATCCTCCTGTTTTAGTATAACTGCATCATCTGGTTTTACACTAATATCAGTCATGTTCAGATACCTTGGCTACCAATCAAATGTTCTTTGTCCTATTCGAGTAGATGTTTTGCCACCTCATTACTCGCACTGCACCTCCTCCTGTGTCACGGTTTCATTCAGGTATCTCAAGCTGGACCACTAAAGATGTCTGTAGACAAGTATTGCTCTGTGAATTTTGTGTTTCAGGTATTTAACCTTACATTTTTGTTTATCTTAATACATCTCAAAATTCAAGGCATTTTTTACAACTACTGAGTACAATTCTAAATCTTTACATTGACATATGCTTGACCCTCGTAAGGTCCTCCACGCATACAATATTTACTTTCTGTTATGCTATCTGTCTTGAAGTGATTTTACACCAATAGGAAAATTATTGTCACGGTTTTCACATGGCCAGACATACCCAACAGGGGATTTGAACCTGGGTACTTTGCTGTCCTGGGCCTGCTATCTACCTTTGAGCCACAGCAGTTCCTAGTCCTTGGACTTATTCTAGTCCTTCATCTGGGCGTGTCTGCAGCACTGGGGGCTGGACTTTGTCTATGGCGGTGCTTCACCTGAGATTGATCAGTCATCAGCAGGGTATATAAACACAGCCTCGCCCTGGGAACTTTATCAAGTATTTGATCCTGTTGTTGTGTTCAGTTCCTTGATCTTATACTCCAAATTGACCACGGCTTCTGTTTTCGTTTATCCTGATCTCTGGCATCTCTTGACTTTGGCTACAGTTCGTTAAGCCTGACCTCTGGCCTGCTATCTACCTTTGAGCCACAGCAGTTCGTAGTCCTTGGACTTATTCTAGTCCTTCATCTTGGCGTGTCTGCAGCACTGGGGGCTGGACTTTGTCTATGGCTGTTCTTCACCTGAGATTGATCAGTCATCAGCAGGGTATATAAACACAGCCTCGCCCTGGGAACTTTATAAAGTATTTGATCCTGTTGTTGTGTTCAGTTCCTTGATCTTATACTCCAAATTGACCTCGCTTACCATATGTGTGAACCATAAAGAGCAGGCCTACAAAACCCTACTCAGGCGGTACCTTAGCCCCCTGAGATTAAAACAAATGGGAAGCACCAACACAGACGCATGCTGGAAAGGATGCGGACAAAAGTGCCCTCAGATCTCACAACTATGGGAAAGGGTAACCACGCTCGCTTCTGACATCTTGGAAACAGATATGCCCAAAGACCCATGGCTGCTCTCCAACTTTCCCCCCTCACCAGAGCACAGAATAAACTGGTGGGTAGATTAGCATTGGCCACCAGATGCACGATAGCAGAACAATGGGGCAATCAGAACACACCCCAACTATCCACGATGATCAACAAAACACAAGAATCTATGGAAATGGATAAACTGTCAGCCTTACTACATGAAACAACACAACACTATCATAAAATTTGGGACCCATGGATAACACACCACCAACCAACACTGTGAGCGGAGGACCTGGGGACGAGGTACAACCTCACCCCCCCAAAAAAAAAAACAACCAACCTAGAACATACCCGAACCCCACACACTTCACCTCAACCCCCCCAACCCTACACACCCTCCTCCCCAAAAACAAAAAATTACAACCCCACACGCTAAGGCAAACCCACAAGCCTGGAGAGGCCAACTCATGAAAAGACAAATACCACACTTACTCTAACGTGACCACCGGCACTAGAGACGCCTGTAAGACAATAACATTAAGCAAATGCAGGAGAGTTGTCCACCACCCCACACGACACACCCCACCAAGACTAACTTAATATCCAATTAAGCGAGGGGAACATCCATACACCTACACTGGCAACACCAACCTACAAAACGAACACCCCAACCCCAGCCCCACAAACCACTAAAGAAAACACAAACATAACGAACAAACTACCAGAAGAACAAACACGCATCCACCCGCACAGACAATACCACCGACGAACATAAGACTACCACCACCTGAGACGTAGAGAACAAAATCTTGAACAACTCAACCCCGAGAACCAAACTGAGGTCTTGCTATAAACCACAATGGCATTCATAAAATGTAATACGTACTGCAAATTACTGGATGTGACTATCACCCCATCCCTTTATCTAGTCTGTACCCTATACCCCACCTTTATTTATAAAATAAATATATATAAAATTTATAAAAAAAAATTTTTAAAATCAACGTTTAAATAAAAAACTTTCAATCCCTAATTTCATTCTGCACTTTGGATTATACAGAGACCCCCAGAGGCGTGAGTAATTGGACCTCTATTTACACAAGATGGTGGATCTAGGGCACAAGTATGGGGGCTTCACTTTCTATGACTATAACAAGTCAGTGTCAGCCAAGGCAGCGGCAGCTCTGGCCCAGTTCAACATCCATATTGATTGGAGTCAGCTGGACACAGAGCTGTTCTGCAGACATTTCGCTGATTTTAAGCCCCCATCTTGTGCGGTATGTTCTCCTACTACACCAACTTGCTTCCCTGCTAAGCAGACCCCTCTACATCCCATTCCGCCACAAGCTCCTCCATCAGTCAAGATAGAGGACAAAGGCTTGTCAGGCCTACCGTCTTCTTAGGCAACAACTTTAATGCTGGCACATGCAGTTACAGCGCATGCAGGTTGTTGCGCATTTGCGCGATTTGTTTCAGAGCACACACTAAATCCATGTGCCCCTCTAAGCTTTTCCCTAAGAAATGACTGACAGAGGTTAATATTGACACACTGGCCTATCACTTATGTACTCACCCCTTCCCTCACTTGGTGGATTTTCTGATTTCTGGGTTCTCTAATGGCTTTCACACAGGACTGGTAGCACTCACTTTAGGCACACTGGAATGCCCAAACCTCCTTTCAGCCTCTGACGATCCCACAACAGTTGACAAATTATTACACAAAGAGGCCCTTTCAGGTTTCATGATAGGCCCATTTTCTCAACCCCCTGTTTCCACTTGGCAGACAAACCCTACCAATAAAAGTTCAAATAAAAAACCTTTGATAATTGATCTCTTCACTCCTCATTCCTCTTACAACCCAAGCATAAATTCATTTATACCTGCTGAAGAGTTCTCCCTCCACTATGCCACATTGGATAACGCCATACAGGCCATTTTACATGCTGACAAACACGCTTGGCTAAGCAAAATGAATATTTCCAATGCCTTCAAACTTCTACCAATTCATCTGTCCCTATGGCACATCCATGGCATCAAGTGGAGGGATAAATACTATTTCACCAACAGGCTCACTTTCAGTTCTAGGAGTAGTCCAAAATTGTTTGACATCTTCACAGAAACTCTGTTGGCTGTTCCTGAATGTAGTCAGGTATCCCACAGTAATTTACTACCTGGACGACTTTCTGTTGGTAGAAGAAGGTTCTCACACACATTCTTAGCACCACAGCTCTATTCTCCACATTAGGTGTCCCATGACAAAATTGGTATTCCTGGGCATGCAGGCATGTCTCCCTGATAAGAAATTGCTTTACATCAGGGAAGAGTTGGATCGATTCCTTCAGAGTGGTTCATGTACACGGAGGAATCTTCAATCCTTGCTGGGATCCCTCAATTTCGCTATGCGGATCATTCCACAAGGTAGATCATTCATCTCTAGGTTACTCTGCCTTCTGCCTGGTGTGCCTGACTGCCACGTAGTCCTTGTCAGGGGGGGTCAAGCTGATTTGATCATGTGGAATAGTTTTCTCTCACAATGGAACAGTATCTCCATGTTCATTCCCCACTGACAGAACAATCTCCAGTCATATGCACCGACGCAGCTGCTCATACCGGGTTTGCTGCCATTTTTGGTAACCACTTGTTTAGGGACATCTTGCATTAGGACATGCTTGTCTTGCCAGTCTTTAAAGAAACATCGGCCCAATTCGAAATTTACCCTATTGTGGCAGCTGCCCATGCTTGGGGTAATCTTTGGCGGTAAAGTGTTTCACCGAGAATTGGGCAGTATGCGAGAGAGTCAATAAAGGGCGCTACTCCTCTTTGACCATCATGCAGTTGATCCATAAATTGACCTGGCTTGCAGCCAAGTTGCAGTTTTACTTGGTTTGTAAACATATCACGGGAATGGATAACACAGCAGCTGACACACTGTCCCCGATCTAATTTTCAGGAATTTTTTCAAATTACATACCACCAACAAACACCCGTCCAGAATCCCAGCAATTCCCAGCTGGTTATAGACTAACAGAATTGATGATACACGCATGGTCACTATCCTGAAACACTCTTTCCACGAATACCAAAACAGCTTACAATTCGCTTTGAAATAGTTTGTAGATTTGTTTTGGAGTTCCACCTACAGGAAACTACTCCATCAAGACCATGGTGGCTTCTGCCCCTTTCTGCCATTTACATCTAAAACTAGCACAAAACATCATTAAACTTTATCTTACAGGAATACATCACATCCTCCCTCCATTTCCCTTTCTTTCCTTATATCCCATGAAAACAATCCTCAAGGCCATCAACAAAACCGACCGTCCTCCTACATCCATTAGACTACCCATAGATGGGCCTATACGATTTACTGGATACCAAACCGTTCGATAGGCACGCTAACGCTGTTATTAAGGTAGCAATTTACATTGACTTCTACGGTTTCTCGAGGCCCACAGAATTCACAGTGGTACGCCAATCTGAAGTCAACTCAAGCCTCAAGTTAAACACACTACTACTACATTCTCACGTTACAAACATCCAAAACTAACCTTCCATCCAAAATCACACTATTCCTGACAGACAACAGCTGGTGCCCTCCAGCATGGACACACCAGTCCACATCATCAAAAGATTGGGTAGATGGAAATCTACTCCGCACCCCGAGAAAGAGCTCAGGAAAGCATTTAAAAGTTTAGCATTATATGTATGCAATAAAGTGTGCTTTTTCATCAATATCTTTTTGCCCTCTTTTATTACAGGCCTACCCATACGTTGGTTTTGGCACAACACTACAGGCCTTCTCATGTTACGTATACATTTAAGTTCCAACCACAAGTATAAGGCCAAAGTACCGGACTTGTGGGAGGAGTTTGTCCTATAAAAACCCAATACCCCTGCTTACCTGTGCCGTTTCCGTTCAGGTGACCCCACCCACTGCTATCCTAAATTAACTTAATTATTACACCTTTTTTCCTTGGTGGGCCTTCTTTTCGTATAGGCCTACCCATATATATATATATATATATATATATATATACACACACACACACACATCTACCTTGTGGTCTCATGAATATGGTGATGGTTCTGGTCTGGAAGTTGAAGTTTCTCTGAGCTTGTAAATAGCATATAACTAGATACCAAAACGATTGTTGTGATGTGCCGAGACCAAACATGATAAAACTCCCCACTGGGACAACAAATCCGATCCATGGAGGCCTCACTTTGAAACTTGCAGGACTTAAATGATATGCTGCTAATGTCTTAGTGTCAGATCCAACAGGACATATGCAGAGGTCTTGGCAGCAAGAGGAAGTCTTACATGATTTTAGGCACACAATTGTAATGTTGTGGCTGATCAGTATATTATAACTCTGTGCTCTGTGCTTTAGTTCCTGCTCTAATAATTTAGGACTTACAGGAATGGAGAGGCTCAGCACTGGTGTAAATGTATCCCTGATCTTCCTGAATATGTTTCATGTAAAGAGCCTCACCTTTTATTATCTAGAAGGAAATAACTGTTGCAGAGGAAGCAAAACTTAATTGATGGTTATGCATTTTGCGTTTATATATTTAATTTCACTAATGTCTGACAGATAAAAGTATTTCTTTAATTCTAAATGAGTTACAATTTATTCTTGCATTTTAGTTTGTGAACAGTATGCTTTTTTTGTTTTGAATGATTATTGAACCTAATAGAAATTGTAGCAGTAGCATTTTGACACAGTTTTGTTAAATTACTTGCTTTTTAAATTGCAGTATTAAAGGTATGTATTGAAGGTATATACCAGGGCTCAGTGATCCCTTGGTTTAAATATATAAATAATGCTTAAAAAAAAAAAAAAAGATATAATATCTTCAAAGATTCTGATTTTTCTCGTAACATTAACCTGACTCAGCAGGAAGACCCTTAACCAGATTAGAAGAGGCTCTATCAATCAAGCTCCTCTCATTCTGGCCTGGGAGATGAGTTGTTATCCCATAAATCACAGTCTAGCAGTTTGTGGAACATGTATTTTAGCCTTTAGTCACAGATTTGTGCATCAGATTTGGAAGAAGGGAGTAGGGCTACTGCTGCAGTGGTACAAGTCTCTGCACTCACAAGCTGTGTAGTTACACTGTGACAGTGGAACTAATCATAATAATTAAAGGATCACTATAGGGTCAGAACACAAACATGTATTCCTAAGGCTATAGGGTTAAAACTACCACCCTGGTCCCCACATATATAAAATTGTACTTGTATTCAAGTCTGGGGCTGCTTACTTTGTAACGGTTTCTTTTAGACCTGCCCACTGACTGCTGACATCAGCAGAAGTGGTAGTCTGATCCAATCACAGTGATTCCCCATAGGATTGGCTGAGACTGACAAAGAGGCAGATCAGGGGCAGAGCCAGCACAATTAAAACACAGCCCTGGCCAATCAGCATCTCCTCATAGAGATGAATTGAATCAATGAATCTCTATGAGGAAAGTTCAGTGTCTGCATGCAGAAAGAGGAGATACTGAATGTTTGGATGCATTTTAGGCAGCCATGACCCAGGAAGGATCTCTAACAGCTATCTGAGGAGTGACCAGTGAAGTTATCAGTAGGCTGTAATGTAAACACTGCATTTTCTCTTTACAGCAAAAAGCCTGAAGGTAATGATTCTACTCATCAGAACAAATTAAATATGCTGTAGTTGTTCTGGTGACTATAGTGTCCCTTTAATACCTTTAACCTTACATCTTTCCTAACATTTAGCCCCTAATCATAACCTTTCCTAGCCCTTAATTCCTTATTACTACAAATATAAATATCCTCTGACCCATAATACTACCTATCTCTTTATCATAACCCCCTTAACCCAAATCATGCCTATAATGCTAAGTCGCCGAAACCTTATCTCATAGTCACCTAATCTTAAACACCCCTAATCCAAAATATCACCTTTACCTAAGCTCTTCTAAACCCTGAGCTACCCCAGCACTAATTTTCCCTAACCCTTAACACCCCTGATCCAACCCTAGCCCTATCAAAAAAAATTATAATTGCATTAATGCGCTGATGAAAATTTTGACTGAACAGTCAGGCTCAGAGCTGTAGAGTGGGGAGAGAAGCATTGTTGGTGACTAATTGAGTTCTTGTGCTGAAGCGGCTGAAGCAGGCTGTATATAAATTAAACAAAAATTAGATATTGTGACGGTAGGTAATGCACCAGGTCATCCAATCACTAGGACAAACTGTCGGAGTCAAGATTTGTTATACACCTACTGTGAAACAAATGCTTGACATGTATACAGCTGCTATAACACCTTGTATGCCAACAACTAAGTGTACTAAATAAACAAAAAAAGCTTTTAATTTACATCATGCAGAATAAAATAAAGGATATATATATATATATATATATATATATATATATATATATTACGAAAACAAGTTAATTTCAAATAACTATTGATGGTTCTATCAAAATAAAAATAAAAACAGTATAAAAGAAATTATACATTTAAAAAGATCAATACCAATTATCATAGATTATAAAGATTTTACTCTTTCAAATTGCAGAAACTAATAATGGGTCCAATGTTGTAAGAGATTTATTGGGGCAACACCTTACCAATATTCCTTTGTAAATACCTAGAGCCAGGTTGGTATAGCTCCCCTCCCCTATTTTTAGAATATAGGATGAAGTTTTATAACCTGAAATTTGAGGTAACACACTACCAGTGTCCTATAGTTTGAATGTGTATAGATAAATTGAGTATCACTATTTATATACAGCTGAGCTAATGCCCGGTGCAGGGTTCTGATGCTGGAGGGAGTCCCGAAGACTCTCATTCTGCACCTTATCTGAGTGCATACTAAGAGCATTCCTCCTGCTAGTCCTGGCCATTCAGAACATGGCAATATGCAATATGCAATATGACTGCCAGGATTTGCAAAGAGACCATAATCCATCTACACCCAGTGGAGGGGCAGATTATGTTCATTCACCACCAGACCACCAGAGATCATCATGTACCTCCTTCCTGGTCCAAGGTAAAAAGCAGAGAGGCGGGAAAAACAAATTTAAAAAAACAAAGAAATTAAAAAAAATAAAATTGTTGCACCCACTCAGAAAATAGCCCCTATCCCAACTCAAATATTACATCCCTTACACACAGACTACATTTCCTAAACACAAACCAGATCCCCTATACACACACACACATGCATTATCCCCTATAAAAACACATACTACATCCATGCACATGAGCTGAAGTTTTACATAATTACAGTACTGGTTGTTATATATTTTTTTTTTCTTCTACATTTCAAAGTTAAATATACGGGTGTATACAGGGCCAGTGCAAGGATTTTTGCCACCCCATTTGCTCCACCCACTCATGCAGACTGACATACACTGACCAAGCAGACTGACAAACACGCACTGACCCATGCAGAATGACACACGCAGACTGACGAATGCAGATTGACACACACACAAACTGACCCATACAGATACACACATAGACATACCCATACTGTAGACACACACTGACCCACACAGACACACACTGACTCAGACACACACTGACCCACACTACAGACAGACACTGACTCATACAGACACACACTGACTCATACAGACACACACTGACTCATATACATAATAGATAAGTCCTGTGCTCACTCCCATCACTCCTGGGCGGCAGCAATGACACATCAGTCCCAATATATAGTTAAAAACCAAAGAAAAAAAAGTTACCTGCACTCTCTCCTTAATCCCTGTGTATATTTAGACAAATGGAGGTCATTTAGTTACTCCAATGGCCATTGGAGGGAATGCCCGGCTGCCAACGTCAAGGCAGACCCCCCTAAGCGACCCTTCACCTTGCTTCTTAACCCTTCACCTTGCTTCCTTGAGCTTCTGGCAAAGATATCTCCACTGAGACAGAGAGGGGCATGTTTGATATACACCCCTATATACTTATTAACCCTTAATAGGGAACTCATGGGATAGGCGGCAGCATTGTAACAAAGCTGTGTGATACAAAAAGTGAATAGAAATACAAAAAGATAAGTCCTGCGCTCACTCACATCACTCCTTTGTGGGAGATCTGGCTGAGTAGGCTGAAGTAGATGCCACCGGCCATTGTTAAACCGGGCGCTAGTCAGCAGACATCTAAGTGCTCCCTGGTGCCTGGTAACATGGCTGGCGGCATGATTTGTAGAACTTCTCCAATATAGAAGGGCGGCCAAATGAGCAGAGCAATAAAGATCCAGGGCTGGCGTCCCCCTTTGAGCAGCGTCCTCGGAGGCCGCCTAGTTGGCCTATAGGAAGCACCGGCCCTGAGTGTATATTCTTTATATATATATATATATATATATATATATATAAAAACATACATATATATTACATACACTCATATACACAGACACAAACATATTCTTGATGGCACTACAGTAAATCATATGTGTGAGTTCTACTCACAATCCAGTTACTAATTTTAGATTTATAAATACATTTTTTTTCCCTACAATGAGAGTTTCATAACGTCTACTGAGATATATTAATTGAACAAGATAAGTGTCAAGGTGCTCAACTTGAATACAATAGTACCAATCATTATACAGCAGCTTGTGTCGCAGCCAAGGCTCTGAAGGTCATTTACAAATGGTTGGAAACAGCCGTAGGAGCAATATCTATAAAACAGATTATATTTACAATAGAAGCTTAAGTTTAAGTTGGTTTTGACGAGCACAAATTATGAATCAATAACTGATTTTCTATAAGCAATATAGATTTTCGAAAAAATAAAAATGCAATTTTTTTTTTTTTTTTTTTACTATATTTGAATGGCAGTTAAAAAGAACATTTTGAGAAGTTTGTGTTTATTGATTCTTCCCCCCAACTAAACTCTACAGAATAATACAAGTTACATTTTATCGCTATGATTTTCTTTAGAGACAGGTCTATTTTTCATCTATCTAAAAAAAGAAGTATCTTTGTAACTTGTACTGAAAGGCAACTTCATATTGAAACCATTATGCAATGTGTCAAAATAAAAATAAAAGCTTAGAATGTTTTATACAAGGACATAAAAAATGACATACACTAACTGTATAAATCATAGCCAACATGTGAAAAACAAAAGAAAAAGATATATTAATGTGGGATTGATCGTTTTTAGGTAATATTAATTGTTAAATAGGAACTATAAATGTAATGTTCTCTAGTTTTCCGGTATGTAGTTATTAGGAATGAGTTGGACTCTGCAGGGTATCAAACCCTGAATTGAATAGATACAAGAAATACAACAGGTGGAGTACTAACCACTGTGGTATCCCAGCGGCTGAAAATAGCAGTACTGGATCTTCACTATTCTTCACATTTTAACTAAATGGAATGCTGTTTGAATGAGAAGCTAAACTGAAGTTTTAATGCCCTTTCTGGTAATCGCTACATTATTAAAAATGTGGTTTTTAATGGAAATGTATTTCTTCCACAGAATAATAAGAAAATGTTATATTTGCATTTAAAATGGGTCAGTTTTAAAATTTCTACACATGCTTACTCACTCTCCAAATCTTAATCCATGCTAAATTTCATTTTCTTTGCGAAGAGCTATAATCAAATTAATAAATATCAATTAATGATTAGCAAGGAACATATTAAATGCTGGTGTTTAATATACCATAAAGAAAAACTTTAAACACTTTCGATATACTGAAGGACACAACAGCAAATTTTCTTAGAATGTGGAGGTCAAATAACCTTAAATTTGCATTGCTCCTTACCTTAAGTCAAGCTAATTTAATTTTTTTTGCCAGTTTTTGTTTATTCTGTTTTGGCTTGAATGCCTAATTGTATTACTACAAGATAATTTCAGTCTATGGGGTGAAAGATCATATAACGAGTGACAGGTTGAAATAATATTCTTTATATAATAGTTATTAAGTTAGAGACAGAGAAGGAAAAAGACAACGTGGTGAGTATTTAAAGAACTGGGAAATCACAAAGAGAGGGGTAAGTGTGAGTCAAGAGAAATGGCAGATTAACCTCTATTTGAGAGAACAATCATCAAAAATAGACAAAACTTAAAAGAACAATATTGTGTCAGGAATTAATAACACTGTAGTGTTAAACTAACTGTTTAGGTCACTGGCCCCTTTAGATTGCAGTGAAAAGGTGATTTTACTAACCTTTTCTAGCCCGCTTCCATGGCTGAAATTATCCTGAGTGACGACTGCTAGAGGTGGTACTAGGCAGTAATGTAAACATTGTCTCAGTAATGTAAACACTGCCTTTTCACTGCCTGTTTGCCTTGAAAAGACTGCATGGACAGGCTATAGACACCAGAACTACTACATTAAGCTGTAGTGGTTTTGGTGATTATAGTGTCCCTTTAATCACACTAAGCCCCAAATGTTAGGTCTGTACAGTAGGAAATATATGTTACAGTAAAACAGCCTTCTAAATGGCCAGACCTAGCCCTAGAAAATAAAATACAGTCAGTATTAATGCACCCAGTTTACATTTAATCCCACTGAGTAATTGTTAAAGGATACTATTACCAAGCACTAATGAAGAATATAATTTAACTGTCAATGATCAACTTACTGCACATCAAATGTTATGCCAAAGTAACATTAATCAATTTATTGATAAAGAAAACACCAATGGGACTGTAAAAATAGTTTATTTTAAATAGTGTACAAAACATCAATAATTCAGATTGTGCAAAAATCTATAAAATATAAAACACTGAACATATCATTACAAAAACATTTTCAAAAATAGTCAACTGCTGTATACGTCACTTCAAATATATATAACGGTTCAAATACAAAATGTGTTAAAAATGTAAATGTATATCTGTATGTCATGTTTCAGTAAAACACACTGCATACCCATATTCATTGGTAACTCACAAGAGTGTCAAGCTCTATAAGGACTATAATGCTGATATTTTTGCAGTTTGCCAAATTAAATATGTTTCACCTAATTTTATTTTCTTTTTCTTATAAATTTCAGCGCCCCTTAAATCTACATTTTTTTTTATAAGAATAAAAGGACAGTGATTTTGGTAAAGTCACTGTGAACGGTTACTTCACTTTTTTGGAGGGGGGTACTTTCCTATGTAAAATGCCCTATTGGGCACTATGGAAAAGGCCCCCCCTCTCTGTTTGCACAATAACCTGAAAAATAAAGATTTTTACTCACCTGGATTCCCCTGTCGGCAACGACATCCGCACTCCTCTGACATCATTGGAGCCTGTGATTGGTCTGTTTCGCGGGCTCAGAATGATGTGTCCAGGTCAGAAAGGAGTGGAGAGGGAAGATTAAAAAAAAAACAAAAAAAACAATACTAAGGGCAAGGGGAGGGAGCACACAGTGGGGGGAGATATGGGGAAGCAATCTTACCTTTGCTGGCAGAGTGGGTCAGAGAGGGGAGGGAAGGAGTGAAGAGGGAGGATTTAAAAAACAAAACAAAAAAACAACAACCTACAAATACTAAGGGCAACAGGAGGGAGCACACAGTGGGAGAGAGCTAGGGGAAGCAATCTTCCCCTTGCAGGTGGTCTGTCTGCAAGGGGGAAGATTAGCACGTCTATCGCCAGCGTGAGTGACAGATTTAACTTATGCATAGAACTGACATTAGCAGTCTGGAACAGTTCTCGGCTGACAATGTCATGTGTGCTTCAGACTGACACACTGCACATACTAACTCCTACCACCACAACCACTTCAAATCACCTAAGTGTTCATGGCGGTTGGAGTAACCTTTTAAACTTCCCTTTTTGCTGATTAATTCTTTTTAAAAAAAGATCTCATGATGACTATGCTGATGAACAACTTTGATTGTCCGTAAGTCCTGTATGTGGTCTTTGAAGCTGTGCCTGTATATCTCCTTCTTGTGTTTATTGGAAAAGGACAATAAAAGTCTGTATATCTTGGTTTTCATTTTTTGAAGTATAGAAAATATACTAAAATTGTTGTAAATAGCAGACTTGTGCACTAATCCTTTCCACCCATGACAAACTAATTGATTCATCAAGTAAATTCTGGGCAGAATGATTTGTTTTGACGTAGATTAACACAAGTTTGATTCGTTTGTCAAAGGTGAAAAAGGATTTGTGCACGTCTAATAAAGATCAACAACCTGTCAAGCTAATTGCCTCCACTATTGCACATTCCCCCTACATATGATAACCAGCAGGGGATTTTCATATTGGATTGTAGTATGCTAAACACTGTTCTCTGTATTTTTATATTTTATCATTTGAATTCTGTATGAAGCTGACGGCATTGACTCAAAACAAATCCAAGTTCCAGTAGGTTACATTATACACATTATCCCAGCTACTTACAAAAGTGTCTTTCAATTTCTTACAGCAAGTAGAAGTTTTTGGTTCCTTCAGGGTAAAACATTTTTTTTTTTTTTTAAATCTGATTCTTGCATTTTGCGGTTTTACTCTAAAAAGAAAATCTCTCAGAAGAAAGCACAATAGAGCTATGTTTATAGAAGAAAACAAAAAATAAACTGCAGCATTTCTGGGGGGAAATTACATATTTGGAGTAACCACCATAGAAGTCACAGTAAAATTTGCACAGTTTTTTCAATTGAGCGAACAAGGTCATGATTACTCTGGGATTGTACTGATAAATATGACACACTGATGTAGTGGACTGGAGAATGAAGAAAAGCAGTTATTCCCAATCATATTGAAATGTATTCACCACATACCCGACTAGGCAACCAATGTTTTGACTTTTAGCAGTCTTTATCAAACTTTGCTTGCACTATTTATGTGATAAATTAAAGGGACACTATAGGCACTCAGAACACGTCATCTCAATAAAGTGGTCTGAGTGCCATGTCCCTGCAATGTAAAAGGTTTACATCACACAGAATAAATGCCTCTAGAGGCTGTCACACAAAACTGCAGAATAACACCCTGATATTTCAATCAGATAGTCTCATGGAGACCACCTTATGCAGCGGGGCATTTTGCAGTACACGTGCATTAGCCTCTCCATGCTTTCTAATGGGAAAGCGTTTGATTAACGGAGATCATCGATCTTGATGATCTCAGCCAAGGAGGCAGAATGTCTACGTGGAGACCATTGCTTCAAGGGAGGAAAGGTAAGTACAACTGTTTTTTAACTTCGTTCATGGAAGGGACTGGGGCCTAAATTGTAACCAAGGCACAATAGTATTAGGAGTAGGTATTTGTATTCCTAAAGTTATACTGTTCCTATTCCTCACATAGTTCATTTTTCTAAACTATGTGCAGGAATAAGGCCAGGTGGCTAAAGGGATGGGTAAGAGTATGGAGGCTTTCCCTCCTACTGCTTATTATTTAGGACATGTGTCAGAATTCTTAATAGCTGTATGACACACCAGGAGAACACTTGTTCTGTTATCATCAAAACTTAATGCAACAGGTACAATTTTAAGCATTTGTGTTTGAAACCGACCTCTTGTATTCCCATAGAAACAGGCTGTATATTTAAAGATATCAAAAGGTATATTCTTGTAAAAACCCACATTTAAAGGTTAAAGTTCAGAACAGTCACTGTATATTCTTTGTCACATTTAATGATGTATCTCAATTCTAAGGCTTTGCCTCCTTTTTCCTTAAATATAAAAAAATTTATACAAGCGATAAAATTTATTAAATTAGATGCTAAGTGAATTTCAAATCACTGCCAGAGTTCATGCTGTTTATTTGGCTGGTTCGTATTTGACCTTCACACAAAAAGTTTCTTCATTTTTATCTTCTTGGTCATTTATGAAAATCAAAATTTCTTCTGAACCGTAGTTTCTGCTTGGTGCAAATCGCAAACCAATTGTGTATGTTTCTCGGCCGCCGACCTACACAAAGAGTTAAACATAAGGGCGCTTGAACAGTGTCATGCTTTAATGTACTCATAAATCACAGGAATTGAAATAATGTTTCCCCAAGATACTTTCTAAGCTGAAAATAAACACAACTAATAGATCATTCCACAGTAAGCTTTTGGCAAATTATTTGGAAGGTTTTAAACTAATAAAGTGCAATCGAAACATAACCTGGTTTTTTTTTTGCCATCTAAATTTCATCAAGGGATATTGCAACATCTATATCCATTTAGAATGACAACTTTTATATAGCATATATGAGAATTCTTCAACTTGTTGATTAAGATGATGGTAGATCGAAGCAGTAGGATACATTTGTGTGTTCTAATTTAGTAAGTTTAGCAAATATTTCACTTAAATTACTTTTAAAAGTACTTTAGTTTGTTAACATGGCATACCTATACATAGATGTCAAGAACACACTTTACAAATCCTGACCGCTAATAATGAAACATTCTGTGGTCTAATTACTTAATAATATATTAAACTTAAAGGGACACTCTAGGCACATGAACCACAAAAGCTCATTTATATGGCTGTATCCAGTGCCTGCTGTCCTTCTGGTCTGATAAAACATAAGTTCATATTTGCACATAGTCATACCAACTTTTAACAGGGTTAAAAATATTCATTAGTTGAGAGTGAGTGTCAACTGATGGTATTACTATACAAAGTTATCCAAATTTAAAGGTCAATAAAAGGCTGCAAGTGTTGGGTGTAAGGGAGAAACGGAGCTTTGGGTGCAAGAAGAGAACAGTTTTTAGAATTGTTTAGAAAAAGTGACAGAAATGCATCCAAAAACTCAATAACGTTTTAGGTGTCCGTTTAATGCACAGCCTTGTCACTCGATCATTAAAATGAAACATCCCATTGCAGGAAAAGGTTGGAATAAAGGCTAGATGATGCATGTGATATTAAAAGGAAAGTTTAACAGTATCACAGAAAAATATTGTTATGTTTTTATGTGTGTAAAATACTTGTGGGGGAGTCGAGAAAGCTGTTAGAAATTTCTGCTTGGCAAATCTTTATTCATGTAGAAAATGCTTTGCATTTCCTGTGAAGTTCTTATTTCGTAAGACAAAACCAGTGCAAATATAAAGAAAATGCGTTTGATTAAATTCTAGGAACAGAAGAATACCATCAGCTCTCACATGCAGTTATGTGTACTGTGATCCTTGTCTGCAGTTAGCCTGGTCCTTTTGGGTACAAACATGCACAGTCTTTAAAAGTAACTTAATTCCAGGCACTTTATTGTTGAGCTTCACTACAGAGATAGAGGCAAATTAAAAAAAAAAAAAAAAACAATAATGTAACACAAATCCCTATAAGGAAAAACCCAGCTTGTCTGAGCACTAACTAACATCAGATTCCCTATCTCTCAGGGGTTAGACTATTACAAAATAATATTGGTTTCACCAACCTAGTGTCTTTGTCAGCTCTCTGCACTCCAGTGCTTAGTCAGCCTGTTGCTTTCCTTTCTACACTCCCAGTGCTCCAAGCCAGCGTTTACTGCTTTCCTTTTGCACTCCCAGTGCTCAGTCTCCTCCTACCTGCTTCCAGGGAGGAAGCCAGCAATCCCCCTTTACCTGCCTAGCAGGGAGGGGTTTATTCCCACTGCTACAGCTGATTATCTGCAGCTGAGCAGTGGGTTGGAGACAGTTCCAAAAAACTCTGGCCTGGACCTTATTTCTCCCAGTTGTGTATAAACTGGAGTAGTGGAGCATTGGCCCACCCTGCTCTCCAAATGCTCCACCCCAGGGGCCCGTAACTAAACGTAGCTTTGTGTTGCACACCACACATACAACACATACTTCCCCTGGGGTTAAATGTTAAAGGCCTCTCTGCCTTCACTTTATCACATATCCTCCTCCCCATCTCAGACCCATCGGTGCGAGCGGCCTTAGAACACAAACCGTGAACATTCACGTCACCTAGGGCTGTACCAGCCCTGATTTGCTCCTTGGTTACAGGAAGTGGCCTATTGTAGATGGCTGCTACCGTGCTCCCTTGTAGTTTAAGGAGCCCCCACCCAAGTGGATAACCCAAATAGTTAGCTTCCTCAAATCCTAGATAACACTTAGTGTTAGTGGTCAAACCGGCAGCCCTTACATTATTCACAACTAACTGGACCTTCATCAGGTGTGCTACCAAGTCCACCCTGCGAATCACCACATCAAGATAGGCAGCTGCATACTCTGGCTGGAACAGAACACTTTTTATCAAAGTAACCTCACTCCCTTAATCTATCAGTGCATGTGCATTCTTCCCTACCACCATCACCACATTTAGCTGTGCTGTAACACCACCACTAGTCACCACACACATCTTTAAGCAAGTCAATACAATCCTTTACAGAGCCCTTATTCCTACGTTACATTGTATTGTCTCTTCACTCTCAGGACAGTTATACGGAATATGTCCTTGCATGTGGCAGTTGAAGCATCGGAGTTGTTTCTCAGTCTGGTCTCGTAGCCGTAATGGGACTTTTGGGTATGCTCTACCATCATAGTAATATTGTCCCAGGCTCAGTATCAGGTTTTGTCCTCTCTTTCCAGTTTCCCCGCTTATCTTGTTGCTAGCGGATCTAGTCTGAGGATCAATACTGTGTGACTCCTTAGCAGCCAACTTCCTCTCAATCATCATCTGCTTCCACATCCGCAGCTTCTGATTTGATAATCTCTCAATGTCTGAGTAACTTTCAAACGCAAACTTTACAAAGGCTTGTCATGTAACTAGCCTTTTTATATCAGCTATACGTCCAATTCCTTCATGAGCTGAATTTTCCAGGTGCTCAACCTCTTCAAGACCTGTTTCTGTCATCAGCTCATCCTCCACTGGAACATCCTCCATCAGTTCTGCGAATCCCTGGGAACCTTCCTTGCTCCCTACAGGTAATGCTACAGGTCTCATCTCTATATCCTCATGGGGTTTGCCAGGGAGGCTGTCTCCTCCTGCATGAATGCAACCTTTGATCCCAGCTCCATCCCATCATGCTCGGCCTGGCCTAGTATGGAGCGCTGTTCTTCTGCCGGAGGTCCAGACTCCCGGCTTAGCTCATCTTTCCTTTGCCTGATTTCTTCCCCAGGGGCATCCTCTGCTTGCTCGGCCTCGAGTGGCCACCTCTCAATGCTTTCCTCTGGGCTGTCTGGCAGTCTCCCTGCTCCCTCGGGGGTGTACAGAGAGGCAGTCATGGCCTCTCGCTGGGTCATGACAGCCCCGGTATCAAACAGCCGGTCAGGCAGTCCGAGTCCCGCCTTTAATTCCATTACTGTGTTCCCAGAATCTGGCAGCTGTTCCAGGTAGTCAGTGCACCCAGGCATTGTAGATGAAGTCTTTGCCAGCAGTTCCAGTTCTGCAGCTCACGAACAATCATTCAAAGTCTTTTTAGCAATATCAGGTGTCTCTGAAATATTTAGTTCTGCTACACCAATGTCATCTACTTTGTCACTTTTGCCTTGGTTGGGCTTTGCTGCGGACATGCCCATCTTATCATCACAGCTTGGTTCTGTAACTGTCGCTCTCTCTTGGCTTAGATCAGAAGCGGCTACTTTGCCTTTCTTATTTTAAACATTGTTTTGCCACTACTTCTCTGCCTTGCTTTTCTCTGCCAAACTGTTCAACAGCTGGTCGACATTCTTGGGTAGCCCTGGCTACTTAACAGTGCACCACATTGTTATACTCAACTGGAGTGCTTTGCTTCTCTTCATTTTGCTCAGCTCCTCTTCTGTTGTCTTCTCTGACTCCCCAAGTCAGTCTGCTTTTCATGCCTTTGACTTGTTCACTTGGGTGTACATCAGGGGCTTCTGCTTCATTTTTCTTTCCCTGGCTGTATTCACTAGCTTTACTAGTCTCATTCTTAATAGCACAAACCGACTTGACACTGCTGGCCTCAGTCACAGCCATTCTTTCTCCTGCGTGTTTCTCAACATCATGATTTGCTTCCTCCATGCTTTTCAGCTTGCTAAAGACTTCTTCTACTGCCTCTGTCATTTTATGCAGGATGTCAGTAGCCTGGTTACGGGGTCCCTTGTCCCCACGCTCCCTGCAGGGGGCAATCTTCAAAACCACAGTAAGGGCAGCTCTATTCTCCTGCTGAGCGTCCCTCAGGTTCTTAACCTGTGCAGCCAGTAAACGGCTGGTGTCTTGTTGTATAGTGGTTGCCTGTACCACAGCCTTCAGCAGGTCCTCCATTATAGCACCAAGCAGGTAACAGTCTTAAAGGTACAGTGCTACTTATTTGTTTAACAGGTCTGCCAAAATAAAAGTACTCATCCATCTTAACCAGCTCAGACATGCAAGTCCAAATGTTGCACAAAAAAAAAATAAGTAACTATACGTATCTTTTTGTCTGTGCGTGTTGTATATGTCTGTGTTTACAAAATTCTAAAATAACATTTTCCTTAGACACGTGCCTAACAGTTATTCATGTCTTTTATTATGTTTTCATTTTTTATATGTTTTTTTTTATTTTTTTATTATTGCATTTTGTTCCACGGAAGCAAGAATGGCACTGAAAACTGTTTGGCCTTCCAGCTGCAGTTAAAGAAGCTATAAAATAAATCCCTGACTTCCATAAAGTGTACATAACGGTTAACCTCGTGTTACTTGTTTCAGTAAACTACTATCCATACCACTAACATTTCAAAACTAGAAGTTTAATAGGCAAATTGAAGCTTAATAATGTTTACCTCAAATGTGTTTTCTTTGAATTGCAAAAGATCTGCCCTGTTTGTATAAAGAAAAAATAATTTCTTGGTCTGATAAGGGTTGGTGTAAGTAATCCTTTTGTTGCATCCCTTTTCTCCTCCAGCAGTAAGAGTAATTTCAAAAGCCTATAAATAAAAAAAAAACAGATTGGTTAAAAATATGAGAGCTATAATTTTGGAGAAAAAATAAAGCGCATGCAGACTGCCCTACATAAAAGCTTTGATCAGTTTACGTTATTATCGCTAGCAATTGGAGGTTGTACTGCATTTGATAAAACTGAGTTTGCCATTTAGCACTGATGGGTAAACAGAAAAATAAAATTTTATCACATTGGTCCACAAAAGGCTCCTGTTACATTAAGACTTGGGGGATTATTCACTAAACGGTGACTTGTGAAGAACGACAAATGGATAGCAAAATTATGGACAAAATAATATATCTGAAAGGGCTGGTGCTATTGCTAGCAAAGCTATACATCCACCTAGGGTGCACCGGAATGGGAACGCAATCTCCAGGTGACCAGCAGAAGGGGAGTGAGCTGCACAGCGCTCCCCCTCCTGCCGTTCACTGCATGTAGCGAGGCAGTGCGGATCTCAGGCAGAGAATCTTCTGTATCCTTTACCTGGTCTGACAGTAAGTGCTCACTGGGAGCAACAAACAGCTTCCTGTCAAACCAAGTAGAGGAACCAGAAGATCCTCTACCGCAGTCTGCTTGATCACACTACATGAAGGTAAAAAGGTTTGGGGATGAGAACACAAAGGAATAGGAGAGCAGATGGACAAAGACACTCCGAATGGCTGGGAGGACAAAGAAACACAGAATTACCGTGGGGAGAAAAAAGTACACAGAAGGGCGGAGGAGACAAAGACACACTGAAGGATAGGGAGGGGTAAAGAATAGACAAACAGGGGTTTGGGAAGGGGACAATGATACACACAGAGGGGATAGGGAAGGGTACACAGAGACACTCAGAGGGGCTGGGGAAGTCTACTGTGACACACATAGAGGGGCTGAAGGGGAAAAAGACATGTCAAGAGGCTGGGGGGAGAAACACACAAAGGGATTCTACGGGAGAGACACACACAAAGGGCTTGGGGGAGAGACAATCAAATGGGCTGGGGGAGAACGAAATACACAAAGAGGCTCGGGGGAGAAAGATACACAAAGTGGCAGGGGGGAGAAGCATACACACAAAGGGACTAAGTGGAAGGGACACACAGAAAGGCTAGAAGGAGAAAGAGAACCACAAAGGTGCTGGGGTGGGAGACACACATAGAGGGGCTGGGTAAGGGAAAAAGACACACCAAGGTGTTGGGGAGACAAAAAAGGTTCTGGGAGGAAAAAGAGCCACACAATGTTGGCAATTGTTGCTCTGGAGTAGGGTGCAAGTAGCTGATGTCGGCCAGTGAGTAAATAGTCTAGAACCAGTACTGGAATTTGACCACCAGGCACCTGTATTTAAAACATGCTTTGATGTCCTTTTTCTTAGCTAGGGAATTTCAGTATATCTTTTTAAATTTGTATATTAACTCACTAGACTTCACTGTTGTGAATAACACCTTACCACAAGCTTATCTGACATATGTATGTGATCATGCAGTTTAAACCCATTATATATGTGATCCTGCAGATTAAACCCATTTCCCATTTCAAATATAGGAAATATATTAAATTCTGAAACAGTTTATTCTAAGTCCACTGATGCTCTCCTCCGGGTGGCAACACAGCAGAATCTGCAAAGCTGTTAAAGTTCTGTCTTTTTACAATGTTAGAACCACAAATGCTGTTTCCGTGATCATTGCTTAGTAATCGCCTGGCTCCATGACAACCCTTTTCACTCTACAAGTCACAATGGGATGCCATAGATCAGTGACGGCTGACCTTGGCACTGCAGATGCATGTGAATACCATTTCAATAAAGGCTGGTCGAGCATCATGGGAAATGTAGTACACAAGCATCTGCAGTGCCCGGCTTAGGCATCTCAGCCCCTGGTCAACAGAGGTCAACCTAGAGCATACCATGTGTGGAATTACAACACCCATGAACTCTGTACAGACCATATTTTACATGAATATAAAATATTATCAGGTTTTACATGAGGATGACAACATTTCATTTTCACAGAGTGCGGGCTGACATGATATGGGAGTTCATGGATATACAAAAAAAACAAGATAAAAAACAAAGATAGACATTAATTAACATCCTGGAGGGCAAAATAGAAGCTGGTTTAACCATTTAAAAATCTGATGTGTTGAGGAACACATTGCTTTGAGACTGTCTTCAACATTCTGATCACACATTTAACACTGACAGGGTTTATTCTCTCTCTACTCCTCCCCTACAGAACCTATGATTCATATATCCATTCTCTTTGGATCTGTAATACCTTAGTGTGAAATGTTGTTTTTACTTCAAGTATAATCACATAAACTGTAAAGCATAAATTAGTGCAGGGCTCCAACGCAATCTTGCTGAACAAGACATGCCTGCTGTAAAACCCATGGTGTAGGCATGCTCGCTCTCTAGCTAGTTAATTCATTTCCATTAGGACTGTGTGATGCTTAATTCAGCTCGCACAGCACTTTTAAAAATAAATTACAGGACAGCTTTAATATTTTCACATTGTAATGTTTCATTTCTGCTCCCCAAGGTACTAGAGATGCTAATTCAAATTGTTGTAACAATGAACAGCCCAGCAGAACTATAAATGCCGGCTTTTTATAGCACTCAACACCACCCTGTTCAGGTAAAGAGCAGGAGTCATTTAAGACATAGCTGTATTTTCCCAGTACGTATATGATATATCTATATATATATATATATCCATATCCAGAGCAGGGAGGTGACCAGCACTCACAGACTTTTAAAGTAAAAAATTGTTCTTTATTGAAGGTGCATTAAAACAGAATCAACGTTTCAGTCCCCGCCCGGGACTTTCAGCAGGATCTGACACAACTTGTGTCAGATCCTGCTGAAAGTCCCAGACGGGGAGAGAGAGAGAGAGATAGACAGTGTAATAAAATATAAGAAGACATAAATTCAGCCTGCATCATGCAGGTCTTTGTACCTGACAAGATGAGTCATGGTGGTTACTGCGCCATATGGGCTTGCTCATGCAGATCTGTGTGCTTTATTGAGTCAAGATGAGTCTGTTAAAGCTTTATTGAGGCAGAACTGCAACTCGAAATGCTTGAAACTCTGAAATGTAAAGTACCTCATTCCCTTACTCAGTATTATTGAAGAGCTTACTGGAGTGAATAGTGCAGCGAAAGTAAATAAAAAGCACACGTACCTCCGCAACACCTGTGTCATCACCCCACAATGATGAGGGACACTCATGAATATGCAACAAAATGCGGAATGACTGCCTGAGTATACTGTACTGTGGTGGTTAAGTTGGTGCATTTGCATACTATGCTCTGGCTGTGCCAGGACAACAAGGCATGAGGAGTATAGAAACAAACTGACGTGAGGCCACTGTTCCTAAGTCGGTAAGCTGGCAATGAAGCCAGCATGCTGACGTAACTGACAAGATTTGCCATGCTTGGGGATGCATCCCAAGTAAGGCAAATCAAAATCAAAGAAGAAGAGAGGGGGAGGGGAGGTTGGTCCAGAGGTGCGTGTTGCATGTAGAGTAACACTCATGAACCAGTGATAGAATGGAGAAAATGTTGTTGTTGTTTTTCTCATAACAGGTTCACTTTAAATACGGTAATGAAACAATTTATGGAGATCTATGTATATTACAGACTGTGTCAAGGAGATCTCGGCACCTAAGAGAATACATTACGCACATCTGTGCACTTAGCATACTTCATTGTGGATGTTTCCGGACTGCTGTTTGAAGGTCTGTAAACTTGGCAGACTGCATTGTAGATTTGTTGTGTGATGATAACCAAATTGGAAAAAAAAATATATTGAAAAATATTCTATATTATAAACCATATTTATTTCGATAATATTGTAGAAGACAGAAAATGTCATTGCCTGGACTAAAATAGTGATTTCATCAATAACCGTTTAAAGTCAAGCTTGATAAGCAGATATTGCAAGGACAACAATACAAAAATCTTTCTTAGAAAACTGTATCGTTACATCACATGGTAAAGCTTAGGGACAAAAAAGTACATTGATGATGCTAGCAGGTGACAATTAGGTTCGAAAGAGACATTGTAATGTGTGTGTTTATTTCAGGCATTCAATGGACATTGTGCACATTTGTATTTGTTTTGTTATCAAATATTCTGTTCTGTTTTAGATATAGTGCGTATTTGTCCTTTAACTATTGTCATCAAAGAGAGTTGTTTGTGGTGGTTGTTCCATCATGGTCTAACACAAAGGAATATTTTTGGGTACTGGTTATTTGCCAGAAACACGTTTTTAAGTTATTTTCAAGACCTTTTCCGTGTCTACTTTGCTTAAGCTTCTATGATCCTGTTAAAGTGTTGCTAACTCTTCTTTGGCTGCAATATAAATTTAGAAACTTGAGTGTTTGATGTAAGATACATGACCCTTTACACCATTCTATATGAGTAAAATGGTGCTAGTAAGTATTAGAACAGTGGGGTTGTGATCACATTGACATTGTTAACAGCTTATCGGCACCCGTTAACATGTTAATACATAGCAGATATAAGAGTGTACTTTCTATATTTCAGTTAAATTAAGTCTGCTGCTGTACTTTAGTGATACATCTAAGTAAGTAGTATTTTATGCCACAATGAATGATACAATAAAAGTATTTTCATTTCCCGGAAAAATGATCAACCAACAAATATGTTGTATAATGTTGGGTATGAAAAAGAATGGGTGTTGGTCACGCGTGAAACAGAAGAAGGAAGAGGGCTGGAAGGACAGGAGATAAGCTGCCAGAATAGCAGTTGGAAAGATCGACTGCACCTAATACAATTGAAGAATCCTTGATTCTCATTAAAGGGACACTATAGTCACCAGAACAACCACAGCTTAATGTATTTGTTCTGGACACTATAGTCAATCCTAAAAGGCCTTTTGCAGTACATACAGTTTTTTGTTTTTTTTTTAGAGTAAAGGTAGTGCTTACATTACAGCCTAGGGACACCTTCAGTGGCCACTCTTCAAATGCCTACTAGAGGTTCTTCCTGGGGCAGTGCTGCACAGTGTGACTGACATTCAGTGTCTCCACCCTCTGCATGGATACACTGAACTTTCCTCATAGAGATGTACTGATTGGCTGAGTTAATCAGAATTGACAATCTCAGCTAACCCAATGCTTTCCTATGGGAAATCATTATGATTGACTGAGATCATTACTTCTTATGATGTCAGCCAAAGAGGCAGATCAGGGGCAGAGCCAGCACCAGCAGACTGGAATACAAGTAAGATTTTACTATATCTAGAAGGGCTTGGGTGGATGTATAGTGTTTTTAACACTATAGCATCGGGAATACATGTTTGTGTTCCTGATCCTATAGTATTAGTTTAAGTAAACAGATAGACATATGAGAAAAATTAAACAATGCAAGCAAAGAAAGGGACAAGACTGGATGTGGACAGCAATAGCTGTGCAACCTTTCTGGAAATATAGTGGCATCATGCCAAATGTTACTAGTGTGGTCGGGTGATGACCAGATGTTTCTCTAAACTGGAAAAGCATCACAAACAATGTAGTCGGGGTCAGTCCAGCACCTCTGTACTAGTAACACACTACTGTTTTTGGTTTTAAATGTAATATGTTTCACTAATAGAATATTGATATATAAGGACCATAGAAGGTAATAAACAAAAACAAGACAATAAGAATTCTAATAGTCAAATATTAATAATAAAATACAAAACAAAAATGTGAGGAACCCAAGCATTCTATTCTATAAAATCACAAAATCCTCTACCGAAAACACTGCACAACTTTAAGAAACATCCAAGAAAAATAAATATCTAAATGTACAATATCAAAATTGAGGCTGTAAAACAAGGTTTATCAGTTCATTGTTGGAATTTTGATCATGTTGGAAAACTACTTTTTAACCTCCTTCCTTCAAAAAAAAAAAAATTAAAAAAAAATAAATAAATGGGAGGCAAATTTGCCCCATGAATTGAAAATGTCTTTGTTCTTGAGTCAGGAGACCTATTCATGTGGGGCCATAGAGCCTGGCAGATAAATCTGGATTTCTTCCATCACTATACTGGCAATTTACTTTTTCATGTGGAAAGGATGTTTAGGGATCCTAGAGGAATTCTCCTCACTGCAAATGAATGGGCCATTCAACTCACAAAGAACGCAGCCAAACGAATGTTTGTATCCTGGATCTGGAAATATATACAGAGGGCAAAAACGACTGAAACCAAAACCTTTTGTCAAAACTGCCATTGTAAGTTCACTTCTGCTTTCAGCAAGAAACTGTGCACAATGCAGTATATTTAAAGGAACAGCCTTAACATTCAGAGAACTCCATAAAAAAAAATATAGAACACATCAAAAGAGTGTTTATAGACTGACTGCAGATTAAAGCAAAGGATAATAAAGAACTAACCGTAGTAACTATTCTGGATTAACAATACTGGAAAATTATTATTTATATATTTATTTTAAAATTGCAAACACTGGTATATTTTAACTCTTTAACGCCACATGATGCTCTATGCCATCATGCAGTAAAGGTTTTTAATGCCCAGTGATGACATAGACAATCATGGCCTAATAGTACCAGTAGGGGTTAAATGCCTGCTAGTACCAAAGAATTGCATGTGTCTTTCGATACCTGGGAGTCCCCTTTTTAAACTGGGGACAGAATCTGGATACCTGGGAGTCCCCTTTTTAAGCTGGGGACAGAATCTGGATACCTGGGAGTCCCCTTTTTCAGCTGGGGACCCCCTTAGGCCCACTATAAAAGTTTAAAACTCACCTTATTTCCTGCGCCGCGCGGGTCTGCCGATGCTGGCTCCGCCGATGCTGGCTCCGCCCCCTTTGTGACATAATCAAAATGGCCGATTTTTAGGCATTGGATTGGTTAAAATCAGCATGGGGGCCGGGCCAAATGCTGTTTTGGCCAATCAGGACCTCCTCATAGATCATCTCTATGAGGAAAATTCAGCGTCCCCATGCAGAGCGTGGGGACGCTGAACGTCAGGGCTGCTTACTGTGCAGCCCTGAGCCAGGAAACCCCTCCAGTGGCCATCTACTTGGAGGTGTCCCTAGGGGCAATGTAAATACTGCCTTTTTTCGGAAAAGGCAGTGTTTACATGAAAATGCCTGAAGGGAGCTATTATACTCACCAGAACAACTACATTGAGCTGTAGTTGTTCTGGTTATTATAGTGTCCCTTTAACCTTAATCTCAGTATGAAAGCTTTTTATCGTTTACATTTAATATAGTATGCCCAATGCATTGTGATCAGTGCTGAGAAACCCCAAAACAACGCATCAATATGCCAGTGAGACATGGAGGTAGATACTCAGGGGTCTGTTCAGATCTTGAAGATCTCCCAGTCACCAGATCCAGTGACAGAATCACTGTGGCTGAGCTTGATCGAGCAACTGTAGTGCTCTCTATGCATTTAAAGGGGTATATGTAGTGTTGACTTTCAGCACTGCATGCAGCTAAAAGTGACCCCAACTGATACCTGGGTTTCCTGGTGTGAGCATGGATTTAACGATCTAACTTTGAACTCTGCATGTAGTTTAACTGTCAGTTTGGGGTCCACTAAAAATCGCCACAGCTGACAAAGGGATTTACTCCTGATCACACCACAATGTAACAATGGGGATTTAAACCCCTATTTAAATCCCTGATTGCAGTGCTAATTTCAGGTCAGTCTAGGAACACTAAATCTGGCCTGATCGAGGAGACCACCAGATATAAAAAAAAAACCTGGGGTTCCTTTGTACCAGCAGAGATATAAACCTCAGCTGGCACTTTTACTGCATTACGGTCTATGCTGTCACTGGCTGTTAAATCCCTGCATTGCATGATGGCATATTGGTCCTTAAAGGGACACTATAGTCACCCAGACCACTTCAGCTCAATGAAGTGGTCTGGGTACCAGGTCCCTCAGGTTTTAACCCTTTAGATGCAAACATGGCAGTTTCAGAGAAACTGCTATGTTTACATTTGGGGTTAAGTCAGTCTCTAGTGGCTGTTTTCTGGACAGCCACTAGAGGTGGATCTGCGACGATGGAGGCATATTATGCCTCCATCGCGCAGAGCGTCCATAGCAAAGCATTGAGAAATGCTTTCCTATGTACACTTTGAATGAGCGTGCGGCACTTGCCGCGCATGCGCATTCGATTCTGCTGATGTTGGCAGAGGGAGCTGATGTCGGCGGGGGAAGAGAGATCACCAGAGCCCAGCGCTGGAATAAGGTAAGCTGCTGAAGGGGTTTTAACCACGGGAGGGGGACCATGAGGGTGGGGGCACCCTCAGGGCTCTATACGGTCAGGAAAACCGCTTTGTTTTCCTGACACTATAGTGATCCTTTAAGTGGTTAAAAGAAGATTGCACCTTGAACATAACATTTACAGAAAAGAGTCAAAAAAGCTTCAGTGAAGAACTCCATCTTAAGAACCACATCTTAAAATGCACATAACAAAGGGTTTAAAATACATTTTAAAAAATGGAAAAATAAACAAACCGCATAACAGCACCCACTTTTATAAAATACAAAAAACACACAACAAAACATTATAAAAAATGCTTTCACAAATGCAATAACTGCATAGCCTACAGAACCACCAAACAAACATAAAACCCCATTACTAACATCAAATCTAATATCACTAAGACTGAATATCCAATATAGGAATTCATTAAATGCAACATTAAGAACATTTATCTCCGGAATGCCCTTGTTGCCTTCAATATACAGGCAGGACTGTCTGACAAATAAAAAAAAAAATAGGATAAAGGAGGACTGCAGTAATATCATAAGGCCATAAAAAAAAACACATGCTTTCTACTTATTTTCAAAACCATGGGGAGAAACAAAATCATACAATTCTGTGGATATAGCAATTTAACCCCTTAAAGGACCACTATAGTGCCAGGAAAACATACTCGTTTTCCTGGCACTATAGTGCCCTGAGGGTGCCCCCACCCTCAGGGACCCCCTCCCGCCCGGCTCTGGAAAGGGGAAAGGGGTTAAAAACTTACCTTTTTCCAGCGCTGGGCGGGGAGCTCTCCTTCCTCTCCTCCTCTTCTCCTCCTCCTCCTGGGCTGAATGCGCACGCGCGGCAAGAGCTGCGCGCGCATTCAGCCCGTCGCATAGGAAAGCATTTACAATGCTTTCCTATGGACGCTTGCGTGCTCTCACTGTGAAAATCACAGTGAGAAGCACGCAAGCGCCTCTAGCGGCTGTCAATGAGACAGCCACTAGAGGTTTAGGGGGAAGGCTTAACCCATTCATAAACATAGCAGTTTCATAAAAAAATGGGTTAACCCTAGCTGGACCTGGCACCCAGACCACTTCATTAAGCTGAAGTGGTCTGGGTGCCTAGAGTGGTCCTTTAAGGACGCATGACATGTGTGACATGTCATGATTCCCTTTTATTTCAGAAGTTTGGTCCTTACGGGGGTTAAACAACTAAAACACAGGAGGCATGTACTATTTAAATTAAAATGGTACAATGGGTTTAGAGGTACAATGAGTTTAGAAGAGGTAAAAATGGTTATAGGTAGAAGAGGGTCTAAAACCAGAATGCATTCAGTAGAGCATTCTATAAAGTCTGTAGGCAAATGGAACATCACTATTACCACTGTTTACCCTTCTAAATATTTCAACCCCAAATTATTATTATTAGCATTTGTTTATGATTAATTAGTTAGCACCTTGTTTATGAATTGCTTTAATCAACTGAATGGGATTTGTTATGCTATATTATATAATTAGTAAATGTATTTTTGCTAGTAAACTTTTTTGGTTTGCGAGTTTATGATCTTTTTAGGACTCTTCTAATTTCTTTTAAGTTTGGCTCTTTGGTAGGTCTCCAACACCTGATTTTCTAATACGTTGTTTTATTTGGTGTTCTAAGGGTAAGGGAATTAAACTGTTTTCCTAATGAGAAATATGATATAAGGATGGCACTGAAAAGGGGATTGCGACAAGCATTACAATTAGTTTTAAATACCCCCTGCTGTGCACGTTTGCAATCTGGAAGCTGTTCTAAGGAAATGAATACATTTTATTATAATTTTATTATAATTGTCAGCATAAAATTTTGATAAGCATATTGCTGTGATTGTTTGTTATTACAATAATATAGAAGTACATTTGTTTTTGAATTGACTGTATCTAGTGATTTTTTTTTTGTTAAAATGACTATATCTATTGAATGTGTTCACAGAATGACTATCTATTTGTTAATACTGGGTTCCAACAGCACAGAGTCAAAGGTGGAAATGTTATTTCTTACACGTGAAAAGGAAGAATGTTGTTTTTTTATATTTTCTTTCATTTCTATTATAGTCTACAAAACACAACGTCATTAGCAAACTCACAATTCTTTCAAAACGAAAAGCACAGCAGCTAAACATCATGTCTTTTCAATTCAATGCATGAAATAAAACTCTCTCAGATCTTTCATTTGAATAAAACATTATGGATTTCTTAAAGTTGGATACCACTTTTAAAAATGTACTAGTAAACCTGAATCCTGAAAATATTATTGTCATAAATGTTTTAAAATACTGCAAAATGTACATTGCTTTAAAGCAGCACATTTCATTATTATTTTTTATTACATATTCATTATTATTATTTTAATTTACATCAGATTCCAGGAAGTCCAGGTACAGGCAAGTAATACAATGCAAATTAATTTAGCCCCGTGATGTGATGTATGTGAACACATTAAGTATGCACGTATGTCACTACGGAAGGAATATTCGAACAAGCATCCACTCGCACAGAATTATTGAAGTCGATCTTGAGTGCGTTTAAGAGCTCCCGGAGTATCATGGATTGATAAAGGTGCCCCAGAGATTAAATTGTTGGGAAGAAGTAAAGGTTTCAATATTTACCTGGGTACAGATATGAGGAATTGTCACATTCAGACAAATGAAAAATTCTATTTAAACATGTATCTAGAACTTACTACTACAGTAATCAGGAAACATTGGAATGTATTCCACAGGACTTGCTATCTAAAAGTTAAAGGCACACTATAGTCAACAGAATAACTACAATTTAATGTAGTTGTTCTGGTGTGCACAACATGTCCCTGCAGGTTTTGTTATGTAAACACAGCCTTTTTAGAGATTGGCTGATAGCATCAGCATTGGCTGAGAACATCAGTTTTGATGATCTCAGCCAAGGATGCGCAGCAAGGGTGGAGCCAGCCAAGGAGCACCCTCCCGTCGCAGTAATAAAGGTAAGTTTTAACACTTTTTAAAGGAGGCAAAGGGGGGCTGTTTGTATTCCTGACACTTTAGTGTTACTTTACCTAGGCTTTCAGCTCACAATAACTACCACAACTCAGTGAAGCAGTTATGGTCAAAGAGTCTGTGGATGGTGTTCACCTTTTTCTATCAAATCCTTGGGATTACTTTGATGAAACCCAGGGTATCTCGGGCAATCCAAACAATGGCCCCTCTTCATGTGTAATGGGAAATGCACACTTCCAAGTTATAAGAGTTACTGCAGTGATAGGCTGATAGGACTGCAGTGATAGGCTGATAGGGTTAGTCCATTAATCTCTGCCTATCACTGCAATACAGGTTGAACTGAATTGCTATTAACGATAAGAGATATTATAGGAACTGTTTTGGATGGTTAATTTCGGAACTATAGTACATGCATAACAAGGTAGACTTTGATTGAGCATACATAAGGCCAAGTCACTACATTTCTTTATTCCAAAATGGGTGCTTACAATTTAAATTCCCTTACGGAAATGATTGTGGGTTACCTAATGTATATACACCAATTCATTTATCTGAATTTGTATTTGTGGTATACTACATGAAATTACAGTTAAATAGCAAAAAAGACAGTTGATACAATGCAATTCATTCTTTATAAAGCGAGAAAGAAATATGTGTAGGAGTGGATTACGTTATATCAAAGTTACTTTTATATTCACGTTCTTTGTCACAGCTGCAGTGCAGTGTATGAATGGTGAGTGGGAGGGAGATGAAGACACATTATAGAAAAGTACATTTCCCTCTGTGTTGACTGATAAATGTGCCTAGTGATAAAAGAATTTGGTGCTCATGAACGAGTGGTTATGAAGAAGCACCAATTAGGTGACCACCTCTTACAAGTGCCAATCTTGTTAGAGCTGGTTGAAATCAGGGAGCAAAAGAGTAATAATACATGGTCAAAAGTAGAACTATCCATTGCAAACTCCATTGTAATGTTTTTGTTTATCATTTTATCTTTTCTTTTTTCTTATTTATGTTGGAAATATTATTTAGAAATGTAACATTATTAATTTTTAATCTATTTAATGTTTTAAAATTGTATTTTATATAAGCGTTTTCTGATGTCTTACATGTTTTCCTAAATGAGGGTTGGGTGGAGAATATTTTTCTTCATTTGCCATATTGGTTTTAAAATCCATTTACACATAAAATTCATACATGTGTAATTTCTCATCAAATCATAGATTGGTGATCTCCCGATCTTGGTTCAGTCGAGATCATCACCAGCTGCAGCCGGTGACCTGATCAATAACATGAACTATAATAGTAACAACTAGAAAAGCTACAATTTCTGGGGAAATTGTGTGAAGTGTTCTTGCCTCCACCAGTAGTCTACAACTGGAGAGGGGGCAGAGTAACTGGGTGGAGTGGCTTGAGTAACTGTTGTGTGGAGTAACGGTGGAAAGGTTGGACTGGGCAGAGTAACTTTATGAAACACTGATTAGCTCTATTGGTGTAACATTGTATGTTACTGTTTTTCTGTTACAGGTATAACGAATTGACTAACATGGAAATATATTAGTTTAGAGAATGTGCTTCATCTAGTAGCCTCTGTGTTTTCCAGAACACTCTGCTGGCTGCTCACACACCTGGGTTCCTATTCAGCGAAATGTTCCATAAAGTAATAGCACACCGATCGGGAACAATCCGCACGTTTCGGTATATTATGTAGTGTAAAAACTGTGGGAGGAGTTAGGGTGGTAAATTTGGCTATAATAATAATAATAATATATATGTGAGATAATAGTAAGTGGTCTTGCCATGCAAGAACACTTAATAACAATGCGCCACTTGTCTCTTCAGGTCGACCCCTGTATTTTACTCCCTCCATGCAGTATGAGAATAGGCCATCACAGGGCGCCCCAAAGTTTGTATGTATCGTCGCCAACCTTCCTAAATCTTGTGGAATGAATTCTGTGTCCCTTTTATTCTATGTGACATTTCCTCCTAGTCATATGTGAAGCTGAGTTTGTTTTGAATTAATTTCAATGGTGGGGGTTTTGTCATTTTTGAAACTCCCGTCACTCCCATGGAGGCAGCTGTTAGGATATGCATTATCATGGTCATAAGATACCTAGGAACATGGTCTGGTAACCAGTTTAGGAAAAATATCATAGGGACATCAGTATGTTTTTCACTCATGGGTATTAAGCTAGATAAAGGTGTGATACCCTTGGTATCTTAAATATGTGATACTTTGGATATATTAAAATTAAGATCTTTAATTAAGATGCATAGTGTGTCCAGGGATGTATTTGATCCAGCAGAACATCCATGGGCATACCTATACCATAGCTACAAAGGGCCTGTGAACATTGGGTAGCCAAAAGAGTTAGAGAAGTTAGAAAGGAAAGGTTAGTCAATCCATAAAGGAATGTGGGTTGAAGTTACTGTGGATGCTACCTGGGACAAGCGTGTGGCAATATATGTTTTGGGGTCTTGCACCCACAATCACCCCCGGTCTGTGGGTAGTTTAATGGTTTGAGTTCTTATTATTAGTTTATATATTTCTCTGCTTAATATATGTGCACTTTATTGTTTTTGTAAATATGTAACTGGTTGTGCTTATTGCCTGTATTGAGAAAAGAGGCAGCATAAATCTATAACTAGATTAATAAAAAGTGAAAGAGCAAATATACATAAAATAATATAATAAAATACCAGTCAGAATAAAAGTCTTTAAAATTCTTTAGAATTTTAAAGACTTTTATTCTGACTGGTATTTTATTATATAATTTTATGTATATTTGCTCTTTCACTTTTTATTAATTAAAGTATATATACTGCATGTAAACCCAGTCTCCACAAGTCTTACTTCCTATTTTATTTTGCTGCTGCTATTTTTGGGTCCTCCATATCCCTAGGTGGGGATTGTTCCACCTGAAGCTGTTTACACTAGAGCAGGTCTATTGCTCTAGTATATTACTTCTTTTCTCTCCTGTTTTATATATAGTGCAAGTCCATCTCCTAAAATCCACCAGGAAGATCCTATATAAAGAAATCCACAGACGGGGATTATTCCGACCAGGTCCTTCTAAACCGAGCTGTTATAGCTCTTTAAAGTGTGAGTTTGGATCATATACTCTTTTTGTTTTTATTTCACTGATATTACATATTGCACTATTATTATTTTTCTGCTTTGTTTAAGCTATACCATTGCCAAGTACCATCTACCACGTATGTAACGTATATATTTCTATATAAGGTCAGCGCTGTTCACCTCTTTATTGTATATATCTGTTTTGTTTTTCACAAGGTTAGGGGAACACCTTGTTGGTGAATTGCAGCTTATTTATAGATAGATAGCACTTATTTCTGTTTTTTTCAAATTAGGATTGCCTAGTGAAGTTTCTTTCTCTTTTCATTTGTTAGAATCATCTTGGAAACTATAGACCAACTAACATCTAGGGAGGGAAATTATACATGGCAAATAACATATTTTGCTTAATTCTTTTAAACATTTAGCAGGATCACACACTTTATAAGACCACATAGGACTTGGCAACTGGAATTCAGAGTGCAAAGTGATCTCCTCTATTGGTAGATCAATCGCTTTTATCTCTAGTTCCTCCTGTCAACTAACCCTTCAGTTGTTGGACTTAAAGTAACTTATTTCTAACATTTGTAGTCTAATATCATTAGCATGGCCACTTTTGTAAATCCACATTCTGTGTTATAAATATTACAATTTAAATAAGCAGTTGCATTGTCTCATTTCTTATATATGATAGAAAATAGATAAAGTAGACTGAGCAGTTTATAACTATTGATTTCTAAATTTCTAATATCCTAGATTGTTATAAAGACAGTCTTTTTCCTGACAAATGAAGGCTGCATTTATGACTGGCGTATCAATTTTGCTGCAGGTAAAATTAAGTAGGCACTCAGTATTTATAGCAACCATACGTTACTGCAGCGTTTTGCTGAATGAAAATGACATTATAATCCCAAGATCAATGAAAAGGGAAAAGTACAGATTATTTATTTTTAAGGATCTGCAACACATAGGAAATCCAATTATCTCCATTGATAATGCGTTCCAAAGCTACTTGATTTAGCAGATTATTGTGAGTGTCATAAACCTTTGCGTTTGTATTGATGATGTCTCGGTCTATGGAATATGATCTACATGACTTTGACAGAGGAATGATTGTTGGCTCCAAACATGGTGTCAAAACTGTTCCTATGATTTTTAGGCAAAACAGCCCCTAGAGTCACAGAAAAAGGTGCAAAAGGAAAATAGCCAATGGGACACAGTTCATGATATCTTCTAATGAAAGTCACAGGAGAATGGCCAGATTTATAAAAAGCGAGAGAACGTATTTGGCCTCTATGTCCAAACTAGTTGGACTTAGAGGTAGGGGTCAGTATGGTGGTATCAGCTCCACCTATGGGCTTGGACCCTAAAAGTCTAAAATTTATTTGCAATTGAATGTCCAGATTGATTCATTGTGACAGAAAGGAAAAAGCAACTGAAATAAATATGCTTTGAAACTCGGAATGCACAACATACTGTTGTGCTATTTGGTGCCCCATAATTTTTAATATTAAAAGAAAACAATATGGATGCTGGTGGACTGGCCTGGACATTACGTAATGCTGTTTCAACACAGGTCAAAGGAACTTTGTATTTTGTAACCTTAAGAAGTAAACAGGAGGAATACTTATCTACAGTTTAATTTGTGAGCTATCTGTGTACAAGGGTAACAAGAACAATGGTTTATTACTCAATGGGACTTTACAATCCGAGATACTTAAACTAACAGAGCTTCAAAGGGGATACAAACTATGCAATTGTTTGTGCATAAACATCACAGGCAATCCAGAGTGTTTGTCAGCCATACGAACCCAAAGTCTGAGGTCGCTTCCATATTTTCAGGATATTAGAACTTAAATGAATCTATTGGAATCATGCATGATATACAAATGTAAACTAAATGTGTGATTGCTACAGTAATGTCTATAACTGCATCCTTGACTGATTAAGGGGTAAAAGGTAATATAGATATACTAATTATAATTAGATTCTAGTTTTCTTTGTAAAGATGAATGTATCAATCAGTTAATCATACAGGTTAGATTGATACAGGATTTAGACATATTGCATGATGATTAATATAACCAACCCTGTTTCAATTAAAGAATATACATAACCAAAGATAGATATTTAACGTAATTTGAAATATCCCCAGTATAGGTGAATTAAAGGTCAATTCATTTATTTAACCAGGTCATCAATGATCTAGTTCAGGTCTTCATACCTAGGGAAATAGTGCCATCTATTGATGAAAGTCCCTAAGGGCCACATTAATAATTAAATATTAAGATGCGCCCATAACCAATCAAAAGCCAGATTTAAGTCCCAGGTACCACCCATTTACAAACAATGGTCAGGAACTGATAAGGGGGAAATAATGGTTAAATAGTGAGAAAAATAAGAGAGAGGATCAATATCTTCAGATCATTTTAAAAAAAGATCAAAGGAGAAAACAGAGGGCTAAGAAAGGAGGAGATTGACTGACTAAGGGCAATAGACTGAATTACAGACCAGAGCACCCAGAGAGAAGAATACCAAATTGAATTCATTCATCCTAGACTCTTGGTAATGTATAAAGGTTTCTCTTTACTTTATCTTAAATAAACTGGACTATTGAATGCCCTATGTGTCTATATAATGAACTGATCCCTATTGATAGAACAGTTATATCTCATTCTACCTGCAGCCTGAGTCAGATATAACTTCTTAAGTCGGAACATTCTTGATTCCTTCTTTAGACGTAGATCAGTTCAATATATATATATATATATATATATATATATATACACTAAGGCTATCAGAAACCTTATATAAACGTACTGTAGTTAAACTGATGGTGTATACTTGGCAGGGTTGGTTGATATTTAACTAATTAATATAATGACAATTGTATCATTAATGCAAGGGGTGTCATATGATTAATTCTGTATACTGGTATTGCTGTGAAGTTTGTAATAGATTTTATTGTCCTTTGCTGATAAGATTATATATGAGATGAGTCAAGTGTAATGTTGACTCCTAGGCTTGTCAAGTAAACTAATTGACTCTAGCAAAGTCTGTTTATTGGCCATCTGCCGTTCATAAGTGTTTATATCACCGCTTAAAACAAAGAACTACAGGGTCCCTGAAGGCTCTATGTGTGTGTGAATATCATCAGATATTATTCAATCTATATTACATACATATAAAACCTTAGATTACCCAACAATACAACAATTTACAAAGGGTAAGCGGTGTAAAACCACACCGAGGTCCACTCAAGCCAGCTAAAAACAAGGAACTAAGGCTGCACTGGGCACAGGCCCCTTGAAACTGGAATATATTGCCTGTTGTCACTATTCTCGATTTCTGCTGTGACACGAAGGTGGTCATGTAGGAATTTGGAGTAAACGTATCAGTGCAGACTAGTTTTGCACTAGTGTAGACAATATTTTGACACATATAGGGCCCCTTGAGATAATACACCGTGTTCAGCACGTCATCTCAAACAATTTCCATGAAGGCGACAATGAACTAAATGTAACCCAATGGCCTCGGTCCAACAGAACACCTTTTAGATGAAGTGCAATGGGAGATTTGTAACATGAATGTGCAATTGATAAATACAATCATGTTTTGTCTCAAGGGGGGGTAACAGTTACACATTACTGACAAAGCTCAATGAAGGCTGAAACGATTGTTTTTGGTTGCGTTCTTACATGTGACAGACTAAGGTTCTTTATGCAATTGCACAAATAAGTTAATATCTGTATAAGACCTGAACAGGAATGCACCGAAAGATAAACTATTTGAGCTGTTTTCCAGTCTCATAAAGTCATTTTTAAATTGTCCTTATCATTTCATGTTTGTTATCTTAAATACCTTTTGGTCTAATGACTTAGTGTCAAATTGGCTTTGTAGACATTGCCTTTATGTGAAATCATTTACAAAAGTAAAATTGTAATACAAATACACATATATCCTGAAGAAAGTTCGATTTAGAAATAAAACGATTTTTTTGTTGGCACAGCATCTGCTGAATAAATTACCTTGAAGTACCTGGAGTGCTATCTTCTCTTTGCATTTTGGATAATTTTGCAGACCAGCACTGGGCCAGTTTTTCTTCTCAACACTATGGAGTGCAGGTTTCTGGAATATATATATATATATATACACACACATATATATATATATATATTTTTATTTTTTTAATTTTTTTATTTACATGCACCCACATTAAATAGATGAATGAAATTCAGGGGCAAAGCAATGCTGAACCACAGTGATCGAACCAGCATTTTAAAGTACTAAACATGTGCCGTTATATACTAATAATATAATTGCTTATCTCATTAACACCCAATGGCAATATGTTTTGATATTCAAAAAAAAAAAATTATCTTGGCACAATATGGTAAAAGGCTATCATTTCTGATGGCAGTCGACCAGAGTAAGAAAGAAAAAGAAAATAAAAAAATATATTTTTTCAATAGCAAATTTCTTTCTTAAAATCATGTAGAAAAATACATGTATGTCTATACGTGTTAAGACACGGTCTGGGTTGTTCTGCAATTGCATCTTTACAATTTTACAATATTAATTAATTTAATGCAAAATTTTAAGTTGCTTTAATCACTTGACAAACACCTGCACAGCTTCTGACTTCTGATCACGCTTGTCTTCCTAATGCTTTGAACAGCGGTACTTTACTTGTGTGTCTTTCATGCACACAGGCATTTAGTCGTGTATGCAGAGAGACGCTTTTCTCTTCTATCCCAAGCTCTCAGTCATCTTTTCTTAAAGAGAAACTGTCACTTCAGAGGGAAAGTCACTTTCTAATAGCTAACTGAAAGTCCCCAATGGCACAACACAGGCCCAGGTTTTAAAATGATCTCAAATAACGTGTAAATGTCTAAATCTTGGACTGTTGATGTGCTTGGGGGGATACTGACACAATATATTTTATATAAATATGTATATTATATACACATATATACAGGCCCAGGTCATCAGACATACAGGGCAAATGCCCGATGGGCCGAGGCCAGCAGGGGAGATCACGGGATGCAGAGCCGGCACTATTCAAAGATCTCCCTAACCGGCCCACAGGCACAGACATGCGGCTGCCAGCTGAGGAGGGAGTTGAAGACCCGGGGGGGCTCTTTCCTGCCAGTTCCACCGTGTTCCTTTCGCGAGGTCAGAGCGTTGCCGCAGTTGCCACAGCAACGCTCAGATCTCGCGAGAGTGAGCTCTAGCTCCGCAGGCTAGAGTTCACTCACCCCTAGAACCACCAGGGATGGCAGCAAGCCCCCCACCCCCTCCCAGGCTAAAGGTAAGAAGGGAGGGGGGGGCGTATAAAGTTGTTTTTTAAATTAAAAAAAAATACATATTTAGTATATTTACATCTGTGTCCCCCCACACACAATCCCTCCAAACATATTAACACACACAGCACACACACACACACAGCACCCTCACGTGCACAGCACCCTCACGCACACACACAGCAACCTCACACACAATACCCCTCTTACACACACTGCACCCCGCATACACACACATACAGACGCAGCACACTCACACACAACACCCTCACACACACTGCACCCCTCTTACACACTCACACACACTACACCCCCCACACACACACGCTGCACACTTCATACATACACACAGCACCCCTCAAACACATACACATGCTGCACCCATCACACATACACACAGCACACCCAACACTCTGCGCCCCTCACACATACAATACTTCCAAACATATATATATATATATACTACAGCACCCCTACACTGCACCACTACACACATTATGCTCACACTAGATCCCTACACACTCTGAATCCTCTACGCACACACACGTTCTTCTATACACACTCTGGGTCCTTTACACACGAGGTCCCCTACACACACTGCACCACCTATACACACTGCATTCCTGACATACAAACTCGGGATCCCCTATGCACGCACTACATTCCTTGTAAGCAAACTACATTCTCTAAACACACACTCTCTACACGCCCACACTACAGACCGTATTCACACACTCGCTACATCCCCTATAACACTATGCCCCCTATACACACACTCTCTACAGCCCCTAGCCACACACATATTACACCACCAACACGAATTAAATTTCCCTATTTACACAATATCACACCACAATCAGCTCACTCTACACACACGCAATCCCACAAGCAGGCTCCAAACACATGCACGATAGGTTTTCCTGGCCCTTTTGTCCTCTGGTATTCCACTTATGGAGACACCAGAAACAAGTTAAAAGCACACAGTGTTATTAAATTTGCTTGGCACTGTGCAGAACAAATACAGGGCCTTTTTCTTATGCTAGACCTCTTCAGCAGGGCTCTGCGCATTGAACCAACATGCTCACTTTGAGAGGGGGCGTGCTTGTCTTTAGTGATGACAAACACACCCTCTCTGGCCCCGCCCCCTTCTCAGGGGGCTGCTGTGATTGAAAAATGCCCGGGCCGAATATTTTTCCAGTCCGGCCCTTCATATATATATATATATATATATATATATATATATATATACACATATACACACACACACACACACACACGTACGTATATATATCTCAAGAATAGAAAAATGGGGTGCACTCACAGGAGTTTTTTTACATTACATCAAAAATAACGAACCAACATTTCAACCTATTCAAGTTTTTCTTGAAAAAAGACCTGGGTCTTTGATCAGTTATTTTTGATGTAACATGCTTTTCGCATGGCTTAATCACTGTGTCCTGTGAGTTCACCCTATTTAAAAAAAAAAAAAAAAATGTTTTATATACTTAATGCAGATTTGCAAAGCAGCATTAGAACATTCATTACAATTCTGGAAAGTGGGCTAATGCATCATCAGTAGAATCTGTTTAACTCTTGAGGGTTGCAGGTTCAATTCCTGGCAGGGCTGGCTCAGTCCTTCATCCTTCCGAAGTAGATAAAATTAGCACCATTAAATTGGGTATTCCCCTGGATGTTGAGCAAAAGTAACATCCCCAGGACATACCTGGAAACCAAAGTCATCTGAATGTATATATATATATATATATATATATATATATATATATATATATATGTATATTAATATGTCTAGTATAATTTATCCATGTTAATTTAAATTCCTGGTTCTTTGAAAAACCCTGCTATTTTGTCTGATGCTTTACCTTGGAAATGATCGGATTCCTGCTTGAAACACACACCAGCCAGGATGCCACAAGCTGATGCTGATCCACATCTACTAGGTTGAGGTAAATGAATTTGTTTCCTGCTTTAGATGGGCGCACAGCAATGTGCAGGTCCTGTATTCCGCTTGGAGGGAGCACAAACACACTGTCTGGATCAACCTAGAGAACACATAACGTATATTATTATTTTTATTACTTATATAGCACCATCAGATTCCATAGTGCTGTACAAAGGGCACTGTTTAAAACGGTACATGGTTGAGATTCTTGGGAAATACAGATAAAAAATCCTTTACCCTTTTGTCTATAATTTAAAAGGTTCACATTTGTCCATTAAAATAGATGAGCCAGGATTTATTAAGAATTCTAACAACAATTAAAGAAAAAAAAAGGCTAAAAATAATAATAATTATTATTATAGTCATTTGTGTAGAAATACCAGAGAAGAAATTCTGCCACGCTGGACAACAAGGATAATTTACTTATTTGTGCCATGTTGAATTACACAAAGACAGAGCGCACAAATTAATTAATTCATATAACACAGTGTAAAGTAACAAACGTATAAATCTACAACAGAGCATTTCAAATGAATGAAGGCTGTATAGATCATTAAAGTAACGAGTGAAACATTTATTCACTTTAGAGTACCTTTTATTGTGAACAATGAAGAGAGCTGTTGCATTAGCTGCGTGGGCGAGAATTGCTAAAAAGTTCATTCAAATTTGCCCCAGAATCTAAAGGCTTGATATCATAGCCCATACAGAAAGAGAGCTTAGTTGTAAGACTTAAAAATATATGGAGTAACAGGCTGAATATACTAGAGTGAGAAAAGTAAACAAGAGACCGCAGGAGAGAGTTAAGTAGGGAAACTGATACAATAGATGAGAGAAAAGGTAAAGGAGAATGGAATAGAAATTAATAGAAATATAGGAAAATGAGAGGGGTAGAAAGAAGCAACAAAGGGTTGCTGGCAATTAAATGATTTTACATGGTGATTTTAAAAATATTGATCATCTTTAAAGGGACACGCCACTGCATAAAATAAAAAAATAAAATATTCACTGCTTAGGAGATATTCCTCCAATGAAAACATGCGTTTAATAAATTATTTGTTTTCATTGGAGTTCTATCTAAAAGCAGCTTGCAACAGTTGTAGATCTCTTGTCTGTGCTTTTGCAAGTCCTCCCCTTCTAACCCCGCCCAGACTTTCTGTGGCTGTCCAATGCAGTTCAATGAGAAGTCTTTGCAAGGCAGTTGCTCTGCACAATTGTGTGCGTCTTAAGTTTAACTCCACTGAGCTGAACAACGAGGAAATGCCAGGATTGTCTGTCTGATTGACAACCGGGGTGTGTAACAAGGTTAATTTAGAAAAGTAACAATTTCTATTGAAATCTGCACTTTCTGTAAAAAGTAAAAAAAAAAAAAGAGCTTTAGGGGTCTGTAGTGTTGCTTTAAACTGGAATCACTGTAGATGTATACATGCGCAAGTACCACTGCACACCCTATAACTCGAACACTGTTGTTTTTTTTAATATAGCGAAGTAATGTTGAAACACCACATGTCAAATGCTTGTGATCTTTATATTAAAATATATACTTAGCTGTCACTTTCAGATTTTAAGAAAAAGGGCTGTTTCATATCATCTCTTTATATATTTGTTCTTAATTTCAAGTTACAATTCACAATACACTATAATTATCCCCTTTATGGAAATTGGTTAAACTCTGCAAAACAGGAGACTGTTGCAAAGGACAATATTGGAATATGGAAGGTTTTCATATATGTTCATTGTAAATTAAATAAGCTTTGTTTTAATGAAAATGTCCCTTTACAGAGAAATAAATTGAGTATTTACAGATTGAGTAATTACTTGCTGCAAGACATTTGTGAGAAATGCTACGTCAAATATTACCGATCAAGTCATTCTTAGCCGAGTATCATAAATTTAAATGTTATGACTAATTTATGGTGGCTCCTTTTCCCGGCTTATGTATCTTAAGTTAGGTGGGTCCTTATCATTTCCGCAGAAGATAATGTCAAAACGAATGTCAATCAACAACGTACTGTTTAATCAGTAGCGGCAATTACGATAAATTAAGAGGCAATTGAGCAAACAATGCAACAGTGTGATATGGAGTGCCATGACAGGGTTTGATGATTAAAACAGCTGTGTAAACTTATCTCCAGCTTGCAGATGAAATGAAGGTTTTTTTTCTGATTTCGCTTATTACCCCCTGGCCTTTGCAGCAATGTGATTTCCATAAAAAAGATGAAATGCTAACATATTTACTTCTAAGCAAGCATACACTACACCTACTGAATAAATTAACGTAATAAATTATTAATACATTAAAAATAAATTTACCAGGTCAAGAAACCTGTATTTTTTGGAGGAAACAGAAAGCCTGCCATATATAGCACGCTATTAGGCAAGCGCATATTTCCCATAAACCTTAGCAAGGAAGAAATAGAAATTGTCTGTCCTCAGGTTGAAAGCCTTGAGAAAATAAAAATAAATAAAACTATGTTCAACCACATTTGCAAATTGACATTTATATAAAAAAATAACCTTTAGTTCTTGTGGGTGAGAACTATAAGCTTTCACTTTCCGGATGACTTGAGTGCCGCGTAGAACCAGGGACAGTTGGGTTAGCTGACCAGTTACGCAGCTAACATCTACTCTTTTGAGAGAATGAACATATATCTGCCAAATCTGAACAGGAGCAGCAAGCCATGGATCCCTGTTACAAATAGAGAAATACAAATATGTAGACATGTTTACACTAGAATGTGTGATACAAAACATGCATCTTTTTTTTTTTTTAGTTGTTTTAGATATTAGTAGATGCTCGAAGTTAGACTTAAGGGTCGAGACGAAGGGTGCTAGGCATGAGCAAAATAGTCTTAATGAGAATTATGGGAATTTAAAAGGCAGGGCTAGAATGGAAGAAAATAGCAGACTGGGACAAGACTGTAGCGGGATAAGCACAATATGAGTGGGAGGAAACTATAAGAAAATGTATAAAATAGGAGAAACAAAGGAGCTCTTACAAGGTTATTTACTAATGTGAGAATTCAACTTGAATATCAATTTTAAGGCCAGTTTGACCTTTAATTTATAAATCCCTTTGAATTCACCTTGAATTCTCTCTTTAGTAAATAACCATGCTTGTAAAACATTAAAGGGACACCCCAGGCACCAAAACAATTTAATCTAACCAAATTTGTTATAGTGCCAGGAGGCCCCTGGAGGCACTCTTACCTCAAGGGGTTAAACCTTTCTAGAACAGTTTAACCCCAAAGTTGCCTGCAGCACTGGTCTCCACTTCCCTCTTGGAGGCTTATCCCTTTGAGGTAAGAGTGCCTCCAGGGGTCTCCTGGCACCATCACAACTTCATTTAGATTAAGTTGTTTTGGTGCCTGGAGTGTTCCTTTAAAGTGTGGAGAACACATTTGAAAGTAAAATCATAGAGTAGAAAATGCATTTGTGGTAATGTAGGGAAAGGGGGAAAAAAAGAAAGACAGACAGACAGACAAACAAAATCTGCATATCTAACACTCCTCTCAACATACTAAAATAATGAATTTGGTCAATCCCTTTGCTACCCTGTTAAAATGTGTCAGGGGCTTTACGGCCCAGTAATAGATATAGACTAATAAAGAACAATTGCCTGCATTCACCTTCCCTGGTGCTGTATCAGCCAGCTCTTTGTCTATTTGTTTGGGCCCCTGTGACACTACACATAATTGAAGGAGGTCTGGTAGCAAAAGTCCAAGTGGAAGTGAGCCAAAGCAGCACAGACAATCACAGCTTCCAAATTGAATCATGTGCCCCTCTTGTCAGGTCAAGTAGAATTTATGACACTCAGGGAAAAGAACATGACCAAAAACATTTAATTGTGCTGTTTCTCCCACGGTGTTCATGCTGCTTTAATAAAAACAGCTCCAGATGAAAATTAGCACTTATTACAATGTATTCAAAATCAATCTATAAAATGTGGCATTGTAAGCATAAGGTCTCTAAAATGAAACATTTTGGATAGTAGCTATTCTAATGCATGTGGATAATAAATAAATATATATATATATATATATATATATATATATAGAAAATCTACTCACGTGTAAAGTGCGACAAAGAATTTTTTTATCTGTGGACTTGGTCCTCCAGCAACCTTTAAAAACACATCCTGGGGTTCTCCGTATCCCTGTGTGTTTTAATAAAAGATACAAAAAATAAATTACTGTTCCTGAAACAATTTAAATAAGCCATTTCAAATAAATAAATAAATGAGAAATTATGAAAAATAATTGCAGATAAATAGACTCTACATTGATTTCTAGTAATTGGTGTCAATATTATTGCACTATAGTCCAATTACTGCAATATAAATAGTTAATTGCTAATTAACAGGCATATTCTATATTAGCTTGACAAAGGTGAAGGTTCCCCAGTAACATCCAGCAAACTTATGTAGAATCACATCGCTGCAATTAGAGAAATGTGTGATGTTTAAAGATAGAGCCAGTTTACCTCCGGCTGCTGGGCCAAGACTTTCAGCTCTGGTTGTGAGTGGGCCCTCTCTGAGTTGTCAGGGAGATCAAAAGATCATCCTGCTCCGCTCTGAGTCCCCCTCACCTACTTGAGGAAATGTTGTGGTCTGCACCTCCATCTCTTCCCACATACAGCTCTCAGCCTCCTCCACACACACAATAATCAGCCACTACACACAACACTCCGTCTACCCCCGCACACATGCAGGGGCCCAGGCAATCTTAATACCACCCTGCTTAAAAAATTATGTACAAAAAATATTATTAAATATTTCAATGTTTTGCAGTTCAATAATTCAAAAGAAGTTCCTCATGTTGTTTTTTTTATTGCAATACTTACCATATATACTCAAGTATAAGTCTAGTTTTTCAGCACATTATTTGTGCTGAAAAACCCCCACTCGACTTATACTCGAGTCAGTGTCTGTATTATGGCAACTTACATTGCCATAATACAGACCAGGACCGCCAGGCTCATTACAAGCCTGGCAGTCCTGTTGGGGGCTGGCAGAGAGCTGTTACTTACCTTTCCTGCAGCTCCCTTCTCCTGTGCTCCGGTCAGCTCCCTTCTCCTCCACTGTAAGTCTCGCGGTGTGACTGCCGCGCGGAGCGTTGCCACGGTAACCCGTGGTAACGCTCTGACCCCACAGCTCTCGCGAGACTTACAGTGGAGCTGACCGGACCGGAGGAGAAGGAAGCTGACAGGAGCTGCAGGAAAGTAAAAAATAAAAAAATGCTAAAATATTAAAATTTAAAAATAATAAAAATGCCCTCCCCCACCCAGTTCACACACAAACACACACACTGCATTGTATACACACACACACACTGCATTATATACACACTCATACAAACACACACTCTGCATTATACACACACACTCACACAAACACACACTCTGCATTATATACGCACAAACACACTCTGCATTATATAATGCAGAGTGTGTTTTTGTATGAGTTTGTGCGTATATAATGCAGAGTGTGTGTTTGTATGAGTGTGTGTATATAATGCAGATTGTTTGTATGAGTGTGTGGGTGTGTGTGTGTATAATGCAGAGTGTGTGTTTGTATGAGTGTGTGTATATAATGCAGAGTGTGTTTTTGTATGAGTGTGTGTGTATAATGTAGATTGTTTGCATGAGTGTGTGTGTGTGTATGATGCAGCGTGTGTGTATGAGTGTGTGTGTATAATGCAGAGTGTGTGTGTATATAATGCAGTGTGTGTGTATATAATTATAAAAATCACAGAATTTCATAGCCCCAATTTTTACCCTCGACTTATCCACCAGGCATAGCATATTTCACAATTGTTGGTCACAAAACTGCACTCGACTTATACATGAGATCGACTTATACACGAGTATATACGGTATTTTAAACTGTGCACACTATCTATTCATGTGGTCCATTATCTCAAATAAAACAACAAAATAAATAAAAAAAATTAACAAAGCATACATTTAACATTAATTAAAGCAGTTATGTAACAAGTGGGCAATCTATATATGCATATTCTCCCACCCCTTACATAATTTTAGGGGTAAGGAAAGGAAGAGGAAAGGTCCACTCCACTGAGAGTAACAAGAAATGAATGCTTTTGGTGTGCTGCTCTATTTTCCCAAACAAGCTCAACTGTGTTTATAGAGGATGCCAATACATGGCATGATGTCACATCATAGAAACATAGAATGCGACGGCAGATAAGAACCATTCGGCCCATCTAGTCTGCCCAATTTTCTAAATATTTTCATTAGCCCCTGGCCTTATCTTGTAGCTACGATAGCCTTATGCCTATCCCATGCATGCTTAAACTCCTTTACTGTGTTAACCTCTACCACTTCAGCTGGAAGCTTATTCCATGCAAACACTACCCTCTCAGTAAAGTAATACTGATATTATTTTTAAACCTTTGCCCCTCTAATTTATGTCCTTTTGTTGTGGTAGTTTTTCTTCTTTTAAATATGTTTTCTGTGTTGATTTCCTTTATGTGTTTAAGTGTTTCTCTCATATCCCCCCTGTATCGTCTTTCCAAGCTGTACATGTTAAATCATGCAGGTTCCTTCAGTCTAATGTTGTAAGCGGCATAGAAAGAACAGGGATGAAGGTGAGTGCAACATGAGCATTGAAGACGGATTCTTGCTCCCCAGATAGAACACCAGGTCAAGATGTGATATCCTTTCAATAATGGACAGAGAACAGTAAGGGAGAACCACAATTAGACACCATATTTTACAACATTGATCAAAAGAGCAATAAAACTGTTTTAATTTAAACTATAAACAATAAAACTTATTTAATTATATTTATAAGACATACACTAATCTCTCCTGATTTCTCTATCGGTTATAAAAAAAGGTTACAGAGCTTTAATGCGCACATAACATACAAAATTAATATTTAACTATTGTCAATTCACCTTAGCTAAGGTGCATGCGGTGAGATGTAGTTTAAATAATTTGAAGAAGCACCCATTCAAACCTCTGGGTGGCAAGATATATCCCCAGCAGGGTCTACTCCGCCCTCTGAACGTTGGAGGTCAATTAAATGAGTATAAATTAAGTTAGATGGCGTATATTAACCCAGCACCGGGTTCTGTAGGAGTCAAAGAGTATGTTCAATATGTTGGTCCTAGCTATTAATTCACACAGTAAATAATGAAATACTGAATATAAATGGTGTTTGCAGAATTCACTAAAATGAGAATTTAATGAGAATTCAAAGAAAATGTCAAATTTAGGGTCAAAATAGAAGAAATGAAAAAAAAAAAGTCAGCTATGCTTGTAGTACAGCTATTCTGGCCTTACATTCTAACTTTAGCAAATAATCCTGCCAATATTTCTATCTTAGTGTTTGTTCTGACAAAAAAAAGGATACATTTTAATAACGAACATAACGTTTTGTACTGCTGACCCAGCGAAGAGGGATTCAGGGATTTTAATCCCTTCAGCAACTTGGGATGGAGTGGGTCCTACAGTGCCAGGAAAATGGATATGCTTTCCTTGCACTGAACAGTCCCTTTAAAGGGACACTCCAGTGCCAGGAAAACAATCCGTTTTCCTAGCACTGCAGGTCCCCTCTCCTCCCACCCCAAGTTGCTGAAGGGGTTAAAACCCCTTCAGTGACTTACCTTTATCCAGCACCGATGTCCCTCGGCGCTGGTTCAGGGTCTGTCCACGCTCCTCCCCCGCTGACGTCATGCGGTGGGGGAGACCTATTGCGCATGCGCGGCTGGCGGTGGGGGAGACCTAATGCACATGCGCGGCAATGCCGCGCATGCGCATTAGACCTCCCCATAGGAAAGCATTGAAAAATGCTTTCAATGCTTTCCTATGGGGAATTTAACGACACTGGAGGTGCTAAATCTGTGCTATAAACCAGGAAGTGTCCTCTAGTGGCGGAGTTAACCCTGCAGTGTAAATATTGCAGTTTATGAAAACTACAATATTTACAGTTGCAGGGTAGTGGGAGTTGGCACCCAGACCACTCCAATGGGCAGAAGTGGTCTGGGTGCCTGGAGTGTCCCTTTAAGTCTTTGGTAGAGTTCCAGGAGTTGTGGTAAAACAGAAGCTAGCTGGCCATATATCAATACTACAGTTCTATGGGCTCTTGTTAATTTTTCAATTGTATTATGTTTACAATACATGTATAAAAATTAAAAACCCTAGAACAATTACAATAAATGATGATAAACAAGAAAAAGCAAACAGATTACAGAAAAATTATTTAATTCTGTGGGTTTATTTAAACCCATGTCGCTATACTAGAACTTTTGTGTTCTAGCAAAAATGGCAAATATAGAGTTTTGTTAGGGGGGGTACAATGAAAAGAGAGTTCCTCAGTTATGGTTTCATTCAGCCACAACAAACTGCATAATAATATATATATTTGGTAACTGCTCTTGAAAGGTTAAACTGCACGTTGTCACAACTGTACCATTTTCTTGGTATCACAGATAACGTTCGGATCACTGCAGCGTACATGAAGGTCTGGTTCTTGACCTGGCATTCCAACTGGAGCTCCTGAAAACGAGTTCACTTTTTGTTATAATTGTAATTTACTTATTCAAATTGTATGTTAACAGATAAAGAAATGCTGAATATACATCAGAAGTTGCTAAGGTGAACATGTTGGACTCAAAACATTTGTAGCACTGATAAATAACAGACTATTTTAGTTTAATTGTAAACATTTTAAAAAAGTGCGAATAAGTATAGGAAAATTAGACATTTAAGACCCTTTAAAATCCATTTCAAATGATCAAACAGAAAAAAACAAACTATTTTCAGTGAAGTAGCTTGGGGGGAAAATTAGGCGAATGGACTTTTGTTGTGAAGTTTTAGGCAATTGTTTGGATGGAAGTAAGTGCAGATATGTGACTGGGTATGGGTAAGTGACAGGTTGGGAATATTTTAAGAGACAATATAGTTACCAAAACAACTTTTGCTTAACAAACCAGTATTTGTGTACACATCATGACTATGCATTCTCACTGCTCAATTTTGTGCCACTTGTGAGTTAAATCCCTTTGTTTATGCAGCCCTAACCACACCTCCCTGCATGTGACTTACACAGTCTTCCTTAATAGTTCCTGTAAATTGAAATCTAATGTTTGCACTTCCTTTATTGTACACTTTGTTTAATTTAGAATTTCTTATCTGCTGCTCTGTTAATAGCTTGTTAGACCCTACAGGAGCCTCCTGTGTGTAATTAAAGTTCAATTTACAAAGCAGGAGATAAAGTTTTTTTACAGTTAACTACATCTGATTAAAAATTAAACCATTTTTTCATGCAGGCCATGAAAGTCACACCCAGGAGAGGTGTGGCTAGTGCTGCATGGACAGAAACAAAACTTATTTGACTCCTAAATGGCAGAGAATTGAGCAGTGAGACTTCAGGGTCATGATCTATACACAAAGACTGTTTCAATAAGCTAAAGTTGTTTTGGTGGCTATAAAGTCCCTTTAACCCCTTAAGGACCAAACGTCTGGAATAAAAGGGAATCATGACATGTCACACATGCCATGTGTCCTTAAGGGGTTAAGTAGATAACTCGTTAAGAGTATAGAAATGGGTGGATGAATAGGAGTGGGTATTTGAGGGAGAGATCTAAGTGATTTGGTAGAGTGTATCAGTACACCCTCTTTTAAAGGCTGAGCAGAGAAACAGTCAGTACCCCTTCTTATAAAGCTTTACTTATTTTTAAAAAAAAACCTGCATATTCGTCATATAAAAGAAATAAAGTAAATGATATGCAGGTGACCGAGGTAAGAAGACAAACCATTTTAAAATGGTTGAGAACTTACAATGGGGAGGGCGCCAGGGCACTTTTGGCACATTATCCACTACAGCAAGCTTAAATTGTTCCTTTAAGGATCAAGATTTAGGTAACTCTGCTTACGGCAGGGGTGCCCAAAAGGTAGATCCCCAGGTGTTTTAAAACTACAGCTTCCATTCAGCTTTGGCATTCTAAAGGCATTCCAAAGGCATGCAAAGCATCATGGTATTTCTACAACATGTGGGGATTTACCTTTTGGGTACCCCTAGTTTATGGCATAACATGCCACTGATCATTAAGGGGTTAACCAGTATGAATAATAATATGTAAATGGACAAAATAGGGATACAGCTGAATGGCTAAAAAATATAAGAATACATAGTACATAGTGAAGTACCGTCACAATAATAAAATATAAACTTCAATGGTTGCACTCACAAAATAGTGATGGATAATGCGCCTTTAAGCCCTCAAGGGCTGCAGTGGTATTCACCCTCCACGAATAGGTTGCTCTGTCTTCAAAGAAGTGGGAGTATGCCAGTGAAGTATAAAAATTTTTTTTTTTTTATTATTATTAAAAGGCACTAATAAGCCTATATCAAAAAATCAATAGTTAAAAGTATACAAATAATACTGCATCTAACGCGTTTCGTCCATACAAATTGGACTTCATCAGAGAGAATTTTTTGCAGTATACACAATATGTCAAATACAAAGCATGCATAATCCCACCCCCAACAGAGTCCCTTAAATATAACCAGTCCGTTTGTTGATTGGAGAGTTCCTTTGTAGGCAGTCCCTCTTCAATAAAATCAATATTTTCCAGGTGATCGCCACCTTAAAATTCGCGGCTAAGACCAGCTGGTAATCCGTCCGGTAATATTCTGCGTTCCAAATCACAACTTCCGGTTGCGTTCCACACATGGATTTCCGGCGGCGAAATAACCACGCACGTCACAACCACTGGCGTTGCGTTCCAAGATCGGGCACATGCGTTCCAAACGACCGGCCCTTTGAATTGCTAAGAAGACTAAAAGGAGCAGTCTTAAAATCATTTAAACATCAAAGTAACAATTCTCATAATACAAATTCAACCACATCAAATTTGAAAAAGGACTTCAATCCTCTGCCACAAAGAAACTAAATATTAATAGAAATCTATTAATAATGAAAAAAGTAAATAATGTGCACAAAACAATAAAGAATAAAAAATGAAATAAAATAAATGAATGAATGAATAAAAAATAAAAAATAGTAAAAAATAATAAAAAATAAATGTATATATAATAAAGTAAAATAAAAATAAAAATAAAAGTGAAAATAAAAATAAAAATAAAAATAAAAATAAAAATAAAATAAAAATAATAATAATAATAATAATAAAAATAAAAATAAAAATAAAAATAAAAATAAAAAAATATAAAAAAATATATATAAAAAAATATATAAAAAAATGGAAATAAAAATAAAAATAAAAATAAAATTAAAATAAAAATAAAAATAAAAATAAAAATAGAAAAATAAATAAAAATTAATAAAAATTGGAAAAATATATATATGTAATTAAATATAAAACAGGCAGAAGATGGAAATCCCCAATGGTGTAGGTTATCAAAACTTTAAACCATAAAGCTAGCCAAGTCCACATCGATGTTTAAACCCTTAGGTGACAAAGTGTCCAAATGGTAGATCCAATAAGTCTCCCGTTGTGCTAATTTCAATTCCCTATTACCTCCTCTCCAGTGAGGGGACACATGTTCTATACCACAGCCCTTGAAATCTCTCCAATTGAAGGCCTGGCACGTATTACAGTGGACTGGCACTGAATGAGTAGTCATACCTTTCTTTATATTGTTTATATGTTCCATAAGACGTACTTTCAAGGGTCTCTTAGTCTTTCCCACGTACTGCTTGCCACACGGACACTGTAGTAAATAAACCACAAAGTCCGTGTGGCAACCAATGCTAGACTTCACTGGAAAAGAAATCCCGGTGGTGTAACTTGTAAATTGTAAAGTTAAACCTAAGTTCATCCTTGAACAAGCCCGACACATCTGACATCCTTTGGATCCCTTCATATGGGTGATAACTTTTTTTCCGGGTATATCCTTTCTAGGGTAACTTGGAGCAATTAAATCTTTTAGATTTTGACCCTTCCTATAAATAATAGATGGACAATCAGGTAGAATATTACAAAGGACTGAATCCTGTAATAATATAGGCCAATATTTCTTAAGGCACTTATTGATTTTCCAATGGTCAGTATTGTATTTTGTTATAAATGAATATCTAAAATGATCATTTGAATCATTCTTTGGATGGTTAGTCAATAATTCCCTTCTATCTTTTTTCTTTAGTGTTCTAATTTCCTTTTCAATCATATTACTATCATAACCTTTATTTACCAATTTATTTTTTATATATTTTGCCTGAATTTCAAAATCTCGAACATTGGAGCAGTTCCTACGTACCCTTGTTAACTGGCTTTTAGCAATACCTCTCAGCCAAGGTTGATGGTGACAACTTGACTTATGAACATAACTATTTCCGTCTGTTGTTTTAAAGAAGCATCTAGATCTAATTTTATTCTGCTCACAATACAAATTCAGATCTAAAAAATTTATGGTATCTTTATGCCACTCAGGTGTAAATTTTAAATTAAAGGAATTTAAATTGAGGTATTGTACAAATGATAAAAAATCTTCTTGAGTACCTTTCCAGATAACAATCACGTCATCAATAAATCTCCGCCATAGGACCAGGCTCGCCCGCCAATCATGCCCGCACCACACAAAAAGATCTTCCCATCTTCGCATGTAGATGTTGGCATAACTGGGGGCGAACCTGGTTCCCATGGCGGTCCCTGTTAGTTGTAAATAAAATTTACCCTCATGAAAAAAATAATTATGTTCAAGTATAAATTTTATGGCCATTAAAATAAAATTTTGCAAAGCATCATCTACCTCTGAATCATTTTTAATAAAAAATTGGACTGCTTCGATACCCAATTGGTGATGGATCACAGTGTACAATGATGTTACATCCAATGTTGCCCAACTGTAATCATCTTTCCAATCGATATCCTCAAATTCATGTAGAATTGCTGTGGTATCTTTAATATATGAAGGGGCACTTTGGGCATATTTCTGAAGTCTTGAATCAATAAAGGCTGAGAGATTTGATGTAATGGAGTTAATGCCACTAATGATCGGGCGTCCAGGTGGAAAAAATAAATTCTTATGGAGTTTTGGTAAAAAATAAAAAATGGGAATGACAGGAAAAGTACTATACAAAAATTGAAAATTTTTTTGAGATATTATTTTATTCTCCAAGGCTCCCAACAATAAACTTTTTAATAGGGAATTAAACATTTGTGTTGGATCTCTTGGAAGTTCCACATATGTCTCTATTTGACCTAGGATGTTGAGGGATTCTTGATGGTAATATTCTGTAGATAGAATGACAATCCCCCCCCCTTTGTCGGCCTCCCTTATAACTATATCTTCCCTTTCCATTAAATTTTTTAGACACATGGATTCCTCCTTTGTCATATTATAATTCTTTTGTTGATTGCTCCTAATCTTTCTGAAATCTTGACAAACCATATTTTCAAAAGTTTCAAGATGAGAACCTTTGCTTTGGACAGGATAAAATTTAGACTTTGGCTTAAAATTCGTAAAGCCATTGTCTACACCCAAATGCACCCTAGAATCGACAGGGGGATTAGATGAACACACATTATAATTAGTTCCCAAATTCATAGGGGTATTAATCACTGACGATGGACAAGAATTCTTTGCGAAATGGCGTTTAACTGTTAATGTTCTTATAAATTTTTTTAAATCTATAAATAAAGTGAACTCATCCGCTGTTCGTGCAGGGGCAAATTTAAGACCACGTTTTAGTACATTTATTTCTAATTCAGTTAATGGTGTCTGTGATAAATTAAATATACCTACATTACGTTCTTTTAATGGGAAGATCTCTCCCTCCTGGAATGGTTTGGAGGTTCTTCCTCCATTCTCATTCTTTTTTGGGGAGTTTTTGTTCGAAGTGGAGAATATCGGTTTGGATGTGCCCAAGGTGTTTTTCGTGGTAAAAAATAATCCGTTATCCGTTGTTCTTTTTGTGTCTGACTTCTCTCTAAAAAATTATCATTGCTTAAAAGAGGAGTTCTCTCTCTACAATAAGTTTTCTCTCTAGTTACATCCGCATTATATTTTTTTTTTTTATATGTATACTGCAAAAAATTTTCTCTGATGAAGTCCAATTTGTATGGACGAAACGCGTTAGATGCAGTATTATTTGTATACTTTTAACTATTGATTTTTTGATATAGGCTTATTAGTGCCTTTTAATAATAATATAAAAAAAAAATTTTTATACTTCACTGGCATACTCCCACTTCTTTGAAGACAGAGCAACCTATTCGTGGAGGGTGAATACCACTGCAGCCCTTGAGGGCTTAAAGGCGCATTATCCATCACTATTTTGTGAGTGCAATCATTGAAGTTTATATTTTATTATTGTGACGGTACTTCACTATGTACTATGTATTCTTATATTTTTTAGCCATTCAGCTGTATCCCTATTTTGTCCATTTACATATCTGCATTTGAGGTTCATTTGGGGGTAACCTCTTGGGAAGCTGCATTCATCTCATACCAAGTTAAGTACTCGTGTATATTCCTACCACTCTGTTGGTTAGGTACATTTGTATTTCTTGCGTTTGTATTTTTTTCTTTTCCTTCAACATGAATAATAATATAACAGTAGGTCCTGACTGATTGAAAACAACCTAGGAATATATACATTTAAAAAAAAATCACCTTTTTCACACTGTGAATTTTATGATATCTTAAAAGAGATTTAGAGCAATATAACCAAATAAGCATTCTAATCTAATTAATTATATTATTGTGCCGCTGAGAGGTTATTTACCTGGAAGAGTGAACAATGGAGGCAATCGTATGGATTTTTTCAAGAATGTCAGTTCTGGATGATAAAATCGAAAGGTCTGATCGACAACATGTGGTTGGGGTTCAATATGTACATGAAGAATTGCCACAGGTTTTCCATCCGAAGTCTTAAAAGAAACCTAGTCATCAAAAACATAATTGGATGCATTATGGAAAGTTTAAATACACAGGACTCAACAAAGCTTTTTGTGCAAGTCTTCAGGTATTACTCTTGTGATTAATTAGTATGTTAAGTTTGTACTTTAACAAGAACGCTGTATGTTCTGTGCTTTAAAGTGGTTTCATTGGGGAAATGAGTGCTCATTTCAGGGAGGAAAGTGCTGTTTACTTAATAGTTAAAGAAGCAAATAAGGAACACATTTTGAATTTTGTGTCTAATCCTTGTTTAACACATTCCTAAAATATTTAGAAGATTATCACTTCAAAACAAGCAATGCTCTGGAGATTTTGCATGTGTGAGAGAGATGAATTTGATGTGCATTTGAAAATCATCTGATTTGGACACACTTTAAAGCAAAATATTGCTGACACAATAAGATTACAATGTACATCTAAAGGCAAGGCAAATGTAGATGGTCACAGTGCACTAAACAGCTAATGGATTGTAAATAACAATGCAGCTCTCTCTATGCACATCTAAAGCATGTGTTTGTTTACCTATCAATCACATAAGAGCAGGATATATATATATATATATATATATTTATTTTTATTTTTTTTATTTATCCCCCCACCCTGGAAACAGTGATATGGGTTAATTTAGCAGTGACCTCATTTTGTAAACATAGCTTTTGAATTGTTACGTGGGTTAGGAACTAAAGGTAGATAGCTCACTGGGTGGATGGGCATACAGTTAAACTTATAATAATACATGGGGGGGGGGGAAGAAACATTTTTTTTTATTATACAAAAAGCTTTTTACTCTAGAAATTATAATGGCAACAATGCGGGAAAAATGCAACCTGTCTGATTTGAATAAACACACTGCATCCTGGAGGCATGGTAGCTATATATGTAAGAAAATGGAGCAGAGGTACCAGTATCAGAACCTGGAAGTTCTGCACAAGTATGAGATGCATATCTCACCCACTGAACACATTGATAGCATCTACTGGTGTCTTTAAAAACAGAACTGTCAACGACTAAAAGTTTCCACTTTAAAGGGACACTCTAGTCACCTGAACTACTTTAGCTTAATGAAGCAGTTTTGGTGTATAGAACATGCCCCTGCAGCCTCACTGCTCAATCCTCTGCCATTTAGGAGTTAAATCCCTTTGTTTATGAACCCTAGTCACACCTCCCTGCATGTGACTTGCACAGCCTTCCATAAACACTTCCTGTAAAGAGAGCCCTATTTAGGCTTTCTTTATTGCAAGTTCTGTTTAATTAAGATTTTCTTATCCCCTGCTATGTTAATAGCTTGCTAGACCCTGCAAGAGCCTCCTGTATGTGATTAAGAGATTGAGATACAATTATTTAAGGTAAATTACATCTGTTTGAAAGTGAAGCCAGTTTTTTTTTCATGCAGGCTCTGTCAATCATAGCCAGGGGAGGAGTGGCTAGGGCTGCATAAGCAGAAACAAAGTGAATTGAGCAGTGAAATTGCAGGGGAATGATCTATACACTAAAACTGCTTTATTTAGCTAAAGTAATTTAGGTGACTATAGTGTTCCTTTAAGTTATTAGAGGTAAAAAGCAATTTGTGGATGTTGTGGATATTGGTTGTACTAGCTAAAGCTCAAGAGCTCCAACGTCCCTGCTTTACTCAAGCATGCATATTCTGAAACCATGTTTAGGAAATCAAGTTCAAAGGGTGCCTGTTGTGAGATTACAGTACAGTATATGCATATCTTGGAAGCAAATAATCAGTTTGATCAGAATCTCTGTCATAAATATCATAAATCTGAGAGGTCCTAAAAAGAATTACATAACATATCACCTTAATCTTCTTGGAAGACATTGCATTTGGTTTGAAGTGTGACATCCCATCTGTATTGTTCAGCAATCCACCAGCCCCGGGACTCTGCCATTGCTAAACAGACAGACATGTTTCAGAGTTATTTTATGATTTGTCGTCTCTGTTATGCATCTCATGTCTTTCACTTTTTTTTTTTTTTTAAAGCGTCACTCTAGGCACCACAACAACCAATGTCATTGCATAGGGTATGGCAAATACAGTCCACCGTCATTGCATCTAGAGGTTTATTACTGCAGTGACTTCTAAAATTTGCTGCAGCTATAAGCCTACTGCTTCTATTTCACAGGAGAGACTTTACTTCTTTTTTTGCTGTTTAAATTTCGTCCATGGCTTGCACACAATGGGCACACTTACACTAAGCATATTCACCCCTCTCCAGCTGTGGATGGCAATACACAGCTCAAACTGTGAACGGGAATGTTAATAGGCTAAGAGCAGTAATAATATGGCTTCAATCAGATTACTGAGCAGTTCCACACATTAGATCTGATGAGTGTAACTAGTGTCTGCACTTCAAGGACATATCCTTACAAACACCTCCATCTACCATTTCACTGTAAACTGACAACTAATATCAAATAAAACTTAATCACAGAATTAACAATAAAATAAGTTTAAATTGATATTAATGGGGATTTTCGGAATAATAAAAAAAGACATGCTGATGGATGTGAAATGCAATAATTAAAAAAAAACACTTTTTATATGTGTTACAAATAACAAATATATAGATGCCTAGTTTGCAAAGATGTCTTTCTTTATATTTAGCTTCACACAGAGTCTATACAGTTATTATGAATTAGTGATTAAGCACCAACATCATGTAAAGTGCAGTACAATATAAACATGGTTGTGGAAAGTAAAGCAATAAACATATATTAAACATGCACCACTGTACCATGGCGGTATGGTCAACAAAGAAAATCTGGTATTTAAATGGAATGTAGACGGTCTCCTTGGGCCTCAGATAGAGATGTGGGTTTGTAAAATTTTGCTCAACATGAAACATATTCTCTTCTATGGGAGTCAATGTGTTTGTTAGATTCTTAAAATGTCTCCATTCCTTTGTATCCACAATGACTCTGGGGAAGAAGAAGAAAAAGAAATAAGAACAAATGTAACGCAAGGAAAAAAAATTATTAAAGAAATATTCTGAAACCTCTTGCCTTGAGACCTTCTGCGATAACATAGTAAAACTACTGTTACACATACTTTTTTTTTTTAAATAAATGTGTGAATGTTTTAGGGATGTTGCGGCTACTTGTTTTCTCTTTATTGGGCAGACTAGATGGGCCGAATGGTTCTTATCTGCCGTTACATTCTATGTTTCTATGTTTGTTTTTGTGTTTGTTTTTTTTAACACTACCAGCAAAAGTAATTTTGTAAATGTAATAGTAGTCCATATAAACCTTTAAAGCTTTTATATTTAAGAATTTCAACTAAAAATCTAGGATAATGCTGGTCTAATTAAATGTTATATTACGTGTTGATGTTTTAAAAGTCCCACTATTCATCACACTCTACTCAATCGTCCAAGTACATGACAAAATAAGGGGAGAGGGTTTAGACCTAATTACCATTATTTTTTACTCTGCTTGTGCATCTATTTATTTCAGCAAGTCCATCTTATGCCTTTCTTTCATGACTGATATCACCAGCTCATCTGGTGAATAATTTTATGGCACTATATAGTAGTATTTAGAGCTTCCTAATGATGACGAGATGTATGTTGGACAGAATGCTAACTCCATGATATCCCCTCACAAGATACAACACCTGTGTCATACTGTACTATACCCATACTTCAGTCAATGTGCATGTTTCTTGCATCATACGTGCATGCGCATGTTAACGCAGGTTGCCAAAAAACCACGGCTGATTAAACTGCATATACAGCCACCACCCTTTATATCCAAAATAGCACAAATGAAAAACAAATGCAACAATGTCCAATATATGAGAATGCTAGATTATTGGATTTCCTCAATACCAGAAAATCCAAAAACCACAGCTAAAATCGTCACTTTATAAGCTGTCCACAAAAAGGAAAACTACAGTAAGAAAAGGAAAGAAATCTTTTAAACTATTTCCATCGGTTACACATAGCACTAAGTATAAAAGTCCCACTACATATAAAGACGATGTTTGCCCTCTGGCTTTTCCCCAGAGTCCCCTACTCATCCTCAGCTGTCTCTACAAAACGCAAACTGTGATGTGCAAGACAAAATGAGAATATTTTTCTATAATACACACTGCAAAATTTTGCATCTTTTATATTGTATGAAACTTTTAGGTTAGAGTTGGTGCTATGTGTTCATCAATAAAAACTGAATGAACTGCATGCAATAAAAAAGTTTACAAAACTCAAGTTATAAAAAATAACATTAAATAAAGTGGAATGTTTTGTTTTTTTCTCCACCAAACATTTACAATCATGTATTGTGAAAAACTGGGAAAACAAGACATGCATGATTTAAAGGGCATCTTTTTTGAAGAAAAAAACAAAACAACAAAATAATTAGCCTTATCTTTCACAAAATACAGATACCAAAATTTATTGTGAAAAGCATTTTCCCCTCTAGCATTAGATAACCTTATAAAAAAATAAGCAACGGCGATTGCTGTTCTACCTGAGATCTGGGTTATCAATCTCAATGGATACGGTGTACTGAATGTTGTAAGGATTTTTCAGCTCAAATTCAAAGAATTCTGCAGTGCCCATTGTAGCATAGACAGTGTAATTTGAGGTAATGGCCTGATTCAGCATACTCGAGATACACTCTGCCTTGGTGCGTTCTCTGTATGCTTCGATAATCTGCAAATCTCTTGTGTGCTGAGTGCGCTCTTCATGTTGAGCCTAGAAACAAAAAGAAAATAGAAACAGCTCAATATCTGTGTGTCATTAAACATACATACATTCCCATTAGATTTGTCCTAAACCATAGAAACTGCGTTATTTACAGATTCATTTTGTTTTCTGCGAGAAAGAAAATGTCCATCAAAACCGCAAGCATACAGAAATTGTATGTTTATTTATTGATTGGTTTTAGCCAATCAAAATTCTAGTAAGAACTAAAACTGCGTCAACCAATCGATCAGAATTAACCAATAGCTGCGTATACCCTGCCATCTCATAAAATGAAGAGTTTCTATAGTAATATAAGCTTAGAGAATTAACGCCTGTAATATTTATACATATATTTAAACTTTGATGAATGTATTCTTTTATAGAAACTAAACATGGATCGAAGCATTACGGTCTGTGTCATAAAGCTAAATAAATAACCACTGACAATATATGTGCAGATAATCTTTAAGAGATACACAAATAAAATATATACAATAGGGAAAGAACATGTTTGGAAAACTTTTTACTGGTTTTGTAAGGTTTTAATTGTGGGGCAGGAAAACAACATTAAATCATGCAAAGTATGGGTAATGATGCAAGCTTGCAATCAATACCATTAATAAACATGCAATGGACGAGGTAGAGAGAGTAGAAGGATAAGCAGAAGTAACTAAATTAGGGAATTAGAGCAGAAAATGGAAAAGGAATGTAAGAGATAACATGAAAAGAAGATAAAAGTAACATAAATGTTAGTCAATAGAATTGAATTAATTAAAGTTTACTTTCTATATATGACTATAATAGCCAGATCCTAATTTCCTCAATCATGCCTGACTCCCAGTGTGTACTGCAGAATCCCCTATTTCTCTAGAGTGCATTGTATGGCTGTGGCAAGTGTTTGTGTTGTAGAATTGCAGCAATGAAAGGATGCAGTCCTGCTTTCCTGGTTATATCTCATTGTGACCAAAATATCTTCTACATGTTTTTGCTTATTTCCACAGCCTTAATTAATATCCTAGGGTACCAGATGGCTTCTCCTTCGCCTTTGTCTAGCTCCATATCCCCATTTTTTTTTTAAATTAGTTTGATGTCTTGCATGCCTCCTGTTCCTTCATTAGGACTGAACCCTACTCTCAAATATCTTCTCTGTATGTTTGTCTTATTCCTATTCAGGCACTCACATATCTTGTATCCTGGACAATGTGTTTTATATCTGGCTTGATTGATATCAGAGACACTTGAAACAAACACTGTGAATTGACGACTACACCTTACTGGCTACTGTCCTGAAGTATGATTTTTTTTCCCCCAATGATAATGTTTGCTCCAATACATTTACCTTGTTCCTGTCTTACTAGTTAAGTGATACTTCTTCCACAATAGGACACTTGTGAGGGAATAACGTTCTTATTCAGCTTTAGAGTACTTGATCCTTTTATATATTGTATTTTGTGAAGTGGTGACTTCAGGTGAATGGTATTGCAGCATGTGACATTCATTTCTAGCAATATATGATCTTTTTTTTTTACAAATCTATGAGTGCCATGCCCTGGACCATCTTTCATCTACAAGACTTAGGGGCTCCATCTCCGGCAGTGGTCAGCTGCCTTGCGGTGATTATGTCATACATGCATATAGGTCCGACAATGCTATATTTTGGGATTTAAGAGTGGCACAAGGGGGCTGAAAGGAACGGGTATTCCAGTAACTGCAAAGGCAGCAACACAATTGAAAACAATTGACAACTCAAGAACAAATTAATTTACAGCAATTATGGGCCCTGGGTAGATGGAGGTCCAGTTTATTAATGCTACGAATGATAATTATAGGAAATGAAGTGCATTACTGCCACAATCAAAAAAAGGAATCATAACTAATATGTTTCATGACCTTAATTTTTCATCATGCTCACTAAACCACTCCAATTAAAAATTTAATTTCTAATATCTTCATTTAACCCTCACTAAACCACTCCAATTAAAAATGTAATTTCTAATATCTTCATTTAACCCTTATACTGAACAAATATGTCATTGTTAGATATGAGAAATGTAAAAATATTTATAAATCAACAGCTCTTTATCCTGCAAATGTGTGTCTCCATCCATTGTCCACTATTGCTATTACCTCTGTCTTTTGTACTGGGCAGTCACCATATACAAACATACAGAGAAAGGGGGGCATTGAACAATGTTTCTATTTACTCTAACTTGCACTGTGTGCCATGGATGTGGCTGGACTAAACTGGAGTGTGATGTCATCTAAATCTTTACTATCAGAGTTTTTCACTAAAGACACAATTCAAAGTGAATGTCAAATTTGCAGAACGAATAGCTGACCTAGAAAAAAAAACTCAGCCATGCTTCCTGTTTGGCTATGTTCACCTTAAATTTGTAATTCCCTTTGAGTTCTCTTTGAATTCTCACTTTAGTGAATAGCTCTGTATAAATTTATATAATTGGAATGCATATGGAGAAAAGTTAACCTAAATTTCGAAAATATGCAATTTCCAGAATAATCATGGTCCCCACAATGCTGTTAAAACGGATTACCTTTTCTTTAAAAAAATAACTATTTGTTCTTCGCAACAGGATAGTGCTATATTTTATGACCACATTGGTTGATACTTATTCCATTGTGCTACAAAATAAACATAGGTTATTGTTTGCACATTGAGAAGCGTAACTAGTGGATTTTGCTTACCAGTATGAGTGATTTTCTTAGGTTAATGTTCTCTTGCGACTCCTGTTGTCTCACTGCCATCATCCTTTCCATCTTGCGTCTCTGCATGGCATCTGTCTCGCTGTCTTTGTGCTGATAGGCAACGCTAACGTCTTTCATTCGGCTGAAGAGCATTGCTGCCAATTCGCTGTCTAAGTCAGCCAACTTCTGAGCTTGGGAAATCGTTTTCCCTGCTTAAAACATAAGAACGGCTTTTTAACAAAATGACTAGTGGGCTGAATCCCACAATGGATAGCTATTATAGGTAATTGTGCCTTGGTTATTTTATCAACTGTGTGCTAATAAGCATAGCTTCACTACAAGGAAACTCACCTTGAACAGACAATTCGAGAAGAATAATTAGGTTTAATGATGGCTCTCAACAAGTGTCTGAAACTAATTCTACAAGCAAACAAGAATACAAACATGTTTCTAGGTTTAAAGTGTGCACTAAACTTTAACCCCTTGATCACAAGTCCAATTGGTTTTATCAGCTGTATTGTAATAAGGATCATCCATGCACCAAACATACTGCATTAAAATGAAGTGGTTTTAGTGCATAGAGTGTGTGTCATTTTAATATTTGTATACAAAACATAGACAACAAATGTCAGTACTTGTGGGCCAATTTTAAGGCAATATGCTAGATTATAATGCCTCATGGACAATATGTGTTTATGGCACCATGGAAGGAATACAAAAAGCACATACATTCAAAATGCTTTATGAAAAAGTCGTCCAGGCTTGCATATGTATTCCGTGCACGTCTTGGAAGGTCTGTGGCAACACTACCCAAAAGCGGTGCAAGGAAAAGTGTCTTATAATTCAATATGGTCATGGGCAAATTAACTTTCATTATCATAAAAGTAACAGTTAATCTACAGTACACATTCATACAGATGCAAAGGTAAAATATAAGACAAGATATGCCATGCTTAGATATATGTACAATGTGACAATCACAGCTAAAGTACAAAACAGTGGATATAAAGAAGAATATATAAGACAAAAACTTCCCTTAAAGAATGGTGTGCCCCAAAGACTTCATCTCGTCTTCAAATACAAGTATAATAGATATAGGGATGCTAAAGGGGGAGATTTGTATTTGCAATTTATGATTATTTACACATGAATGGGTCCTGAGGAAGTCCCTAAAAGGACAAAACGTGCAGGACAACCTGTGGTGACTCTTCTGATTACACTTGTTGTTTTTAACTTTGATGTAAATGAATAAATTGTTTTAAATTCACATCTTTCTACTTGCAATATATTGCTTTATTTTCTTCCTCTCTGAATCATGGTCCCTGATTGCTCGGAGTGAATATCAATCTGGGACATCTGAAAAATGTGATCTATAGAAGACACATCAATACACTGGGATTTATTTATAAGGCACTATTTGGGATACTAAGTGTGAGTGGCCAATTGGAAAATATACTACCATAATTTGTTATACATTATTATACACTATTTTATTTACTGTTTTTCATATTTTACATGCTTAGAGTTAAATACTATTCCATTTATATTATTTTGCTTGGCTATTACTCAAACACTTTTGATATCTTACCTGACAAACCTGTATTGGAAAGCAAGCTACCTCCACGGAAACTACTTCTACCATCGTGTGCAGAGATGATTCTAGATTTAGACGGAGGAAGTGACTCAGATCTCTTCAGTTTTTGTTCAGCAAGATGGCCTAAAATAGCAAAACATTTTTTTAAAAAGCATTATCTTTATTGCTATGTAAATATCCACTGCAGAAAAATCCCAACAAAAATACAATCTATGCTGGAACATTTGATGTAGTAAACGTTTGCAGAAACATCTCAAGGCTCAAATCTATAGGGTTAAAATATTTTCAAATCCTTTGCCTTTAAAGCCAGTTGTTTCTATTTCTGACTCAGGAGCAAGCATGGGTTGCTTCTACCACAGTTAATTGCTGGACCCCCAACTGGGACATTAGTGTAACAATAATCTCTATTGTTAACAGAGTGGCTCAACACATTTGGCAGCTAAGGTCCAATGACTGCACAAGGTTTGACTCCACTACCACCAGCAGTGCAACATTACGGATATGGTAAAATGAGCCTCAAGTGCCACTGCTAATGAAGTAACCATTGACTGTGATACTAGTTTTACAAAATATGCTGATATGAAAAAAAAACAAGGAAACAGAATAAACGCGACACCTTAATTGCCCAACTAAGGCCTCGATTTAATAGGCTTTCCAAATGATTCAATACTGTTAGAAAAACTTTCAGAATTACTTATCTACAATATTCCCATAGACTTTAATGGTCACGTCTGTAGATAAATCATTTGAAAAGTTTTTATAGTAGTATTGGATCATTTGGAAAGCTTATTAAATTGAGGTTTGAATACACAAGTAGTCAATGTTTCAAGACTTTCTGATCTTTTCTCCAGGGGTGTTATACAAACAGATATGAATTGAAATATTTTGTCACACTGTATTGTCTAGATGGAAAGCAGATTAGATGAAAACGGGCCCTTTGGTCATTCCTCAGTGAGAGACAGTCTCATGTGGTATAAAGGTGTCAAAAGCCTTTCACATATTCATTGTCAATCATGATGCCTGGCATATTGGTTGCACAGAACATTAGACAATGTTGTAGGGTGTTAAAACAAATCCCAATCACATTGTACGTCTGCGTCTAACAGAGTACCACTTTTTATATAAATGACTGAGAATTTAAAAAAAATTAGTAAAAAATAAAAAAGACATTTAGTTGAAAATTTCCAGATTGATTATTCTAAGCTATAACATGCAATATTGCAGTGTGCACATACCAGTAAGATTTGAAATAAAACTAACAGAGCTAAATCTGTCCAATTAGTAGATCTAATCCAATTTTAGTAACACCTCTTTTAAAGTGATGTCAGATGTAAAAATAAAGAATAGCGCTCACCTTATGATTTATGTAAAAAAATGTATATAACAGACAAATAACAAAATCCATGAATACAGTTGCAATGTCTGCTGCAGGGGTAGGAAAGTTTCAGCACTCCAGGTGTTGTGAAATACACCTCCCATAATGCTCTTAGCCATAATGCTTCCAAAAGCATCCAGGGAGATATAGTCCACAACATCTGGGGTGCCACAGCTTGCTTACCCCTGGTGTACTGTGATAGCTAAATGATCCCAGTTACCTTAATAATACAGTGTGGTGTTTGCTACAGTGTGTTTAAAAAGTGATCTGACAACACATAAAACATTTTCAGAAGATAATTACACCACACATTTTATTATAACTAGAATTTAGTCACATTAAACCTATGAACCCTTCCGCCCCATTACCTTGAATCAAATCTAGTCTATCAATCTGAGAAACTTATGATGAATTCCGAAGAACATTTGGCTAATCATAATAAATTGAGTTTTATATAATGGAAAACAAAAAAGTATCTTATTAAGAACCTCATCAAGTGGTTTTAATATCTTCACATACAATGCTTTTAGCATAGTGAATTCATTTGTTTGCTGCTCTACATTTTAACAACTCAAGAAACCCTGAATGTAAGTGAAAGATGGTAATGAAAGTTAAAGGGAAAGAGCACCAATCACACTATAGCAAGGTGGAAATAATATTTAGAAATTCAAAACAGACAGGATAACATTACACTTAACATCTCTTGCTGTAAGATACACAAATACAAATACATTATTAGAAGCTGTCCTGCAATAGGACGCACAGCTGACAATAAGCTAGAAGCAGCCTCCTTCTAGAGAATGTCTGTTACAGGATGTGTGAATGGCAAACAGCCGATAACAGCGCCTGCTATAGCATACAATAATAAATTCAAAGCAGCTCTTTTCTGTAGCATGCGTAGATAGCAATAAACTCATCGCAGCCTCTTGCTATAAGATGTGCAAATACAAAGAGCAACCCCTGCTGCAAAGATATAACTGAAAAACAACCCATTGCTGTAAATTGCATAGATGGCAGTGAACAAATAGTGGCCCCTGCTACAAGGTACACATATATGAAATAGAACACTATAAACTAGGACCAGCCCTCTGCTAGATAGCAAGAAATGAATCGTAGTCCCCTTCCATAAAATGCACAGATACAAATGAGATAACAGCAGCCCTCTGCTATAGGACACACAGATAGCAGTAAACATTCAAATAAATACACTAATCCGAGCCTCTACTATAAAATGCAGACCATCTAAAATCTAGAGTGGACTCATGAAATTACAATTAGAATGTTTTATACTGCAGCTGCATATTGAACGGTGCCATACAATAGGTAAACAAGACAAACAATTCTAACAAAACACGTTTGACATACCGGAACAGTTAGTGAAAAGAGCCCTGTCCAAACACTCTCACAATCTTAAAGAAATAATAGACCATTTTGATAAGTTTTACAAATATAATTAAATTGAGATGATGGTTAAAACAGGTTTAGAAATTTTTAAAGAACATGTATGTCTTTTCTTCTGATGTTTTTAGTTTTATTCGTCCCAGTAAATATTATTGCATGAAGGTAAAAACTTCTGCAGGGTACTGACTGTAATCATGGTTCCCTTATCACTCAAGACGGCAACGCTTGTTACCCAGCTTCTATGGCAGTAAGTAGATTTCACTTTGCTCTGCAATATTGTTAGCTAAAACAGAATAAGAAAAGGAACACACAAAAACGTGAAAGTACCTTTTTCGTATCACTCCCCCCTTTAAAACCCCTTAAGGACACATGACATGTGTGACATGTCATGATTCCCTTTTATTCCAGAAGTTTGGTCCTTGAGGGGTTAAGGGATGACATTCAATACATATTTTTTGTTTTATTTTGTGCAATATGTTTCCTATTGCATACAAGTCATTTTAACTTGCTCTACAACCTTTTATTTCAGCAGAGCTTCAAAATGACCCGCATTGCTTATGAAATCGAAATGCTGAATATATTATAACATTTCTATACAACTACTTGAATGTTCATTTTTTGCTTTGATCTGTTACTCAGCCTCCAGTGGCTTCAGAACTCAGAACACTAAAAGCTAGACAACTTCAAAGAATATAAAATTCATGTTGTCAACAGTCTTAACGCCAACCACTCTGTGAAAGGAGATGCATTTAGTTTTATGTATAAGAGAATGTTTTATCCATGTCTACGATTCAATCCATTACTTCTTCTATGAGATAATTTAATTCCCATTTAGTACAGAGCTCAAAATGAAGGGGAAAAAAAAAGAATGATAAATAAATGTGAACGTAAAAAGTCCAGTTAAAAGTTCCAACAAAGAATATTCTTTGTTGACACTTAAACAAAAATATAGGGATCTGTCATCAGTGGTAAACTGCAAATATCCTGCTCCTATTTTCACAATGAAAGGGACAATATAGGCACCCAGACCACTTAAGCTCATTGAAGTGGTCTGGGTGCAGTGTGCCAGGTCCCTTAACCCTGCAATGGTAATTATTGCAGTTTTTGATAAACTGCAATAATTACCCGCCAGTGCTAACTAGTCTAGAGAGTCTCCACCTCTACTCTAGAGGGACATCCAGGTGGTTAGGTGACTTTGCTATGCATGAGGACATTCAGCGTCACCCAAAACCCCAGAGGAGACCATTACACAATACTTTCTCATGGGGCAAATACTAATGCGAGGGAGGTACTATAAGGAGCTATAGTGCCAGGAAAACAATTTTGTTTTCCTGGCACTATAGCTTCCCTTTAACTTGGGCGTAAATTGCTATCCCGTTTCGGTAACCAATAAAAAACAGTTTCTAACTTTTGCCTGATATACCAAGACAGTTAGCAAAGCAGTCGGAATCCAAATTTAACACTGATAATCTTGCCAAAGTAATCTTCTTTGAAGTGTTAATCCAGCTATTTTAGCCACTACAGCCAACTGTAATGGTTATGATCTGAGGAGCATCCTTGCACCGTTCCGTTGTAAATGTTATGTCCTTTTACCTGGGTACCTTCTGTGTGCCTGGACTCATTTGGCGTTGGCTGCAAAGTTTGCACCCATTCATTGGCTGAGAGCGTAAATAGAAATATGCACAGAAATATGGCAGTATTGACCAGCCTAAATGACGCTGCGGGTGGAGTTACAACTCTGGCAGTAAATGGTTTAAACTCTTTATATGTAGCATTTCAAAGGTAGGTTGGAAGTGATGATTTCCAAGCATAACATTCCACTAATACCGGCCCAACGCTATGCTGTGAATAATGTTAGATCCCTGCTTGCGCCAGAGAGTCCCAGGCCAAATTCTATCAAATGCTTTAAAATTATATTGGTGCCCAAAGTGACCCTTTAAGCACAATTTACCAGGGTTACTGTCTTAAAGTAGTTATTTTAGTGTTTGAAGTGTCCCTTTAACACTTTCATGACGTTAGGATGAGGCATAATATCCCACCAATACCGGCCCAACGCCATGGTGTGAATAAGGATAGATCCCTGCTTACACCAGAGAGTCCCAGTTCTAATCGATACCTGGGGTTTTTCTCTGTCAGTTGGAGCCATTTTAAGTGGCCCCAGACTGACAGATGAGCAGTGTGCAGTGCTCAAAGTGAGCACTGCATACAGCTCTTCAAATGGGGATTTAAATCGCAATTGCTGCATTACGGTGTGAGAAGTGTTAGATCTCTGCTCACCACAGGCAGACCAAGATGTTAATTGATACCTGGGGCTCCCCTCTGTCAGCATTTTTTAGTGGCCCCAGACTGACAGAAGAGCTGTATGGAGAACTTTGATTTGGCATTTAAATGTCCTTTTTGGAACTCTTGCAAGAGCAAGGGTTAAATCCATGTTCACACCAAGGAAACCAAGGTATCTATCAATATCTGTGGCCCCAGGCTGACTAATGAACTTTTTGCAATACTCAAAGTGAGCGCTGCATACAGCCATTTAAATACATTGAGAACACCATGGCTGAGCAAATCACGCTCAGGTGTAATGATTCTCAGCTTGCACCTGCTCAATAGAGACCCCCAGGATCTAAGGAGACCTTGACTGGATTGTACTGCATGCTTCTTGCTGGTTGGTGTTAACTGCCACTTAACAATGAAGACTTATACATGAATCTATTTTAGCTCCTTCTCCTTAGTTATACTAGATGTGTAACTAATGCAATTTTAATTTCTTTCCTATTTTTCAGAATTGATTCACACCTAATGTTGTGTAAGACACACATGTAGAATATTAAAAGAAAGACCAATTTGTCCTTTAAAATGCAATGTATAATAGGTATGGGGGCATGTAAAGAGAAACTCTTAAATTACAGTGGAACAAACACAAAATTCTAGGTTTTGGATCAGAAATTGGTCAACTGCCTCCGTTCTTATGGGTTTGAGACAAGCTGTGTTTTTCATGTATTCTTTTGCACTTTGTATCTGATAAATAGTTTGTTACAAAATGTGGGATTAGTGCTCCAGCATCTGTTCAAACACTAGGCTAGTAGGGTTAGGGTTGTAGTAGTAGACTCAACAAAATAAGAACCATTTAGTTGGCTCACTACAGGGGGCATTTGAAAACTAGAAAATGTAAATATATTAGTAATCCTAGTGAAACAATTAGATATTATTGTATTATTAACTGACTAGTGGGTCATATTATACATTTAGGCATATGCAATTCAGAGAAGACCTAAGAAAATATATAAGGCCCTCAAAGATTTAAAGCTAAAAAATATTGAAGCTTTTTCACATTCAAATCTGTATTTACATCTTGAATCAGAAAACAAAAAGTATCCATGTATACTTACCATCTATCTATCTAAGGAAACTTTAGGTGTTAAATGTTCGCTCATGGTTTACCCTAAGTTGGCTCTCCAGCACAATTTCTCCCTGCAACTATCCACATGTGTCACGGCTGCTAGTGTGGTCCAACATGCAGAAACTATGTAAACATATACATAAAAAAAGGAAGGAAATAAAAGGACAGAGCGTAAACCGGACCTTAGAATGGCCGGACTAATACGCTAGAGATAGAGAATGGTCAAAGGGAAAGCCGAGGTAAAGGAAGCCAGAAATACTCAGATACCGTTTAAACAAGCCAAGTCAGGGGAACAAGAATTCGGAATAACCAGGGAAAAGACAAGATCAGGATACCAGGAAGTCAGATTCACAAAGATAAACGCACTCTCAGGAACCAGGGACAGGAAACCACGACAGGGCAAGGAACTGGAGTGAATTAGGGATTTAAATATCCCTCTCTGGGCTCTGATTGGTCAGAGGGTGACCTCTGACCCTAGAACGTGCGCGTGCGTTGACGTCGTGATGTCACACGCACGTCCGTCCAAATTTGGGGGGGGAGCTTGTGGTGTGCGCGACCACGTGGTCAGCGCCATCTTTGATTTGGGCGCAACGCCCAAAAGACACGGAGGAGCGGTTCCCGGCGAGCAGGTAAGCCCACAATATCGGCGAGGTCGTGCCGGTCGGGCACGGCTGCGCCATGCGGCGACCCGGGAGCCGCAACAGTACCCCCCACTCAAATACCGCTCACCGGGCGGGAAGGAGCCGGCTTATGAGGGAAGCGGTTCTGAAACGACCGGATAAGACGGGGCACATGAACCTGGTCAGCAGGAACCCAACAACGTTCCTCGGGATCATATCCTTTCCACTTAACTAGATAAGACAAAATACCCCTGGAGATTTTGGAGTCCAATATATAACAAACTTCATACTCCTCCTGATCACCCACTACCAAGGGCGGAGGAGGGGCAGCCACTTTAGTGTATCGATTGCAAGTAAGAGGCTTAAGCAAGGACACGTGAAATGTATTGGCAATTCTCATGTGAGCAGCAAGTGCCAATGAATAAGTCACAGGGTTGATACGACGGAGGACCCGAAAAGGACTTATGTACTGAGGGGCAAATTTCATGGAAGGAACCTTAAGTTTGACATGACGTCCAAACCTTGTCTCCTGGTTGATAGACAGGATTGGCACCCCGTCTCTTGTCAGCTTGGATTTTAGCACGTTTTGATGTAGTGATGTATGAACGGAATCCCAAGTGTCATGAATAGAATCCAAACGGGTGTTCAAGGCAGGAATATCAGTGTCTGAAAATTCAGAAGGTAACACAGTGGGGTGATAATCCTGATTTACAAAAAAATGGACTATGATTAGAGGATTCATGAGTCCCATTATTTCTGGCAAACTCAGCCATGGGTAAGAGTTTGTACCAGTTAGACTGATTGGCATCGATAAAACAACGTAAATAAGATTCTAAAGACTGATTGGCCCTCTCAGCTGCGCCATTAGTCTGAGGGTGATACGCTGAGGAAAATGAAAGTTCTATACCCAATTGCTTACAAAAGGCACGCCAGAACCTAGAAATAAATTGGGTACCTCTGTCAGATACTATGTTTTTTGGCACTCCATGTAACCGAAAGATCTCTTTCAAAAACATTTGTACAAGATCTTGAGCAGATGGTAATTTCTTAAGAGGTACAAAATGTGCCATTTTTGAGAATCTATCTATGACCATAAGGATTGTGTTAAATCCGTTTGAACTGGGCAGATCTACCATGAAATCCATGGCTAAATGGGTCCATGGAGCATTAGGTATCGGCAGTGGTTGTAGCAGCCGAGGAGGAGATTTGTGAGTGAGTTTAGCAATGCCCAGTTGCATGGGTTCAGGTTCTGGAGGTGGAGCATGGCTAATTACCACTGGGTTAGAGAAACGAGGGGCTATGGATAAGTTAGAATGTCTAGTACGCTGTTTGTTTTTCTCTCTCTCTCTGAGCCTGTTATCAATGTCTATCATGTATGCAATAAAGTCATTAAGGTTAACTGGAAGATCTCTGGCTGCGGTCTCATCTTGTATATTTTCCTCTAAACCTTCGGAAAAAGCAGCCACCAAACCGCTATTGGTCCAGTCAACCTCAGACACCAATGTCCTGAACTCTATGGCGTAATCAGCTACAGAGCGGTTGCCTTGTTTTATTCTCATTAGGGCTCTGGCAGTGTTCTTTTCTCTCCCTTTTGGCTCAAAAGTAGTTTTAAAAGCTGTTAGGAATACATTGTAATCTCGGGCAACTGGATTTCCACTCTCCCATAAGGGATTAGCCCAGGTTAAAGCCTTACCTGTTAACTGGTTCATTAGATAGCCAATTTTCGATCTATCTGTAGGGAATCAACCAGGGGAGGCTTCGAAGTGATATTCAATTTGGTTTAGAAAACCTCTAAATTCCTTAGAATCACCTCCAAAATGAGGGGGAGGTGAAAGGGTTATGGACGGTGGTTTGTGTGCCACAGGTGCTACCACAGGTGGCTGAGCCACAGGCGGTACCGGAGGTGCCTCCAGATAGGCAGTTCTCGGGAGCAAGGTCTGGAATGCTTGGGCAAATTGATCTAACCTGTGGTCCATATCCTCCACCCTACTCTCATATGTTTGCATAGTTCCGCAGGATCCATGGCCCTGTCATAATGTCTCGACTGCTAGTGTGGTCAAACACGCAGAAACTATGTAAACATATACATAAAAAAAGGAAGGAAATAAAAGGACAGAGAGTAAACCGGACCTTAGAATGGCCGGACTGGTACGCTAGAGATAGAGAATGGTCAAAGGGAAAGCCGAGGTCAAGGAAGCCAGAAATACTCAGAGTGACCTCTGACCCCAGAACGTGCGCATGCGTTGACGTTGTGACATCACGCGCACGTCCGTATAAATTTGAGGGGCGGAGCTTGTGGTGTGCGCGACCACATGGTCAGCGCCATCTTTGATTTGGGCGCAACGCCCAGAAGACGCGGAGGAGCGGTTCCCAGCTCGCCGGCGAGCAGGTAAGCCCGCAATATCAGCGAGGTCGTGCCAGTCGGGCACGGCTGCGCCATGCGGCGGCCCGGGAGCTGCGACAACATGTTGGATAGCTCTTAGCCAATCAGTAGTTCCCAATTCATGAAAAGGTACTGGGGAGCTACTGATTTGCTTAGAATGTCAGCTGACCACTCTAAGTCAATCAGCGGCACCTTTTCCCAGTGGCAGGCCATGCTTCTTGGATCAGAATTAGAGGAAGTAGATGTGGACAACTACAGAATGAAAAATTAGGGAATTAGGGATAATTACAAGGGGCTACTGCTACAATAACAAGTTACTTTCATTGTAGTTGTTATGGTGCCTGAAGTATTCCTTTAATATGTAATGGAAACAAATAAATTACATAATAAAAATTTGAAAACCTCATAAGTGCTTGTGCACAGATTGCAATTGGAGTCATTGGATGCAGCAACCCCCTCCACTTCCAAAGTCGTCACCATGCCTTTTGACATTTTCCGCAATCTCGTCCAATCCAATGCTAATTTTGAAGCATTAGTGAACTAAATACTAATGAGAAACCAAACACCGTGATTCCCCCAATCAAATGCTGCTATGAGCAACATTCATAGGCGTGCGCAGCCTATTGCATTAGGGTGTGCACCCTAAAGCACAAACACACGCCGCGCGTGTGTGTGTGTGTGTGTGTGTATATATATATATATATATACATATATATACGTATATATATATTCACAGACACACACTCACACTCACAGAAACACACACACACTCACAGACACACACACATACTCACACACTCACAGACACACACACACACACTCACAGACACATACTCACACACTGACACACACACATACTCACACACTCACAGACACATACTCACAGACACATACTCACACACTCACAGACACATACTCACACACTGACACACACACACTCACACACTGACACATACTCACACACTCACTGACACACACACTCACAGACACATACTCACACACTTACAGACACACACTGACACATACTCACACACTCACAGACACACACTCACACACACTGACACACACATACTCACACACTCTCAGACACATACTCACACACTCACAGACACACACACACACACTCACTGACACACACACACACTGACACACACACACACTCACTGACACACACACTGACACATACTCACACACTCACAGACACACACAAATAATTATATTTTAATTTTTTTTTTAAATGTCCACCCAGCCTCCTACCTGGAGTGCTGGTGGACTTGTCCCTGGGGTCCAGTGGGGGCGGGCGCCTCTCTGCAGGTCAGCGCGCGGCGAGGGAGCTCTCTGCTCTCTGTTCTCTGCTTCCTCTCGCCGCGCGGGCTGTCTGCTGGAGCTGGGAGCCGGAATATGACGTCATATTCCGGCTCCCGGCATCAGCGCGCGGCGAGAGGGAGCAGACAGCAGAGAGCTCCCTCGCCGCGGCTGAGCTGCAGGGTGGGGGGGGGGAATCATCACCTCTTGCCCTCCCATGACAGGCAAATACTCATGCGAGGGAGGGCAAATACTAATGCGAGGGAGGTACTATAAGGAGCTATAGTGCCAGGAAAACAATTTTGTTTTCCTGGCACTATAGCTTCCCTTTAACTTGGGCGTAAATTGCTATCCCGTTTCGGTAACCAATAAAAAACAGTTTCTAACTTTTGCCTGATATACCAAGACAGTTAGCAAAGCAGTCGGAATCCAAATTTAACACTGATAATCTTGCCAAAGTAATCTTCTTTGAAGTGTTAATCCAGCTATTTTAGCCACTACAGCCAACTGTAATGGTTATGATCTGAGGAGCATCCTTGCACCGTTCCGTTGTAAATGGTATGTCCTTTTACCTGGGTACCTTCTGTGTGCCTGGACTCATTTGGCGTTGGCTGCAAAGTTTGCACCCATTCATTGGCTGAGAGCGTAAATAGAAATATGCACAGAAATATGGCAGTATTGACCAGCCTAAATGACGCTGCGGGTGGAGTTACAACTCTGGCAGTAAATGGTTTAAACTCTTTATATGTAGCATTTCAAAGGTAGGTTGGAAGTGATGATTTCCAAGCATAACATTCCACTAATACCGGCCCAACGCTATGCTGTGAATAATGTTAGATCCCTGCTTGCGCCAGAGAGTCCCAGGCCAAATTCTATCAAATGCTTTAAAATTATATTGGTGCCCAAAGTGACCCTTTAAGCACAATTTACCAGGGTTACTGTCTTAAAGTAGTTATTTTAGTGTTTGAAGTGTCCCTTTAACACTTTCATGACGTTAGGATGAGGCATAATATCCCACCAATACCGGCCCAACGCCATGGTGTGAATAAGGATAGATCCCTGCTTACACCAGAGAGTCCCAGTTCTAATCGATACCTGGGGTTTTTCTCTGTCAGTTGGAGCCATTTTAAGTGGCCCCAGACTGACAGATGAGCAGTGTGCAGTGCTCAAAGTGAGCACTGCATACAGCTCTTCAAATGGGGATTTAAATCGCAATTGCTGCATTACGGTGTGAGAAGTGTTAGATCTCTGCTCACCACAGGCAGACCAAGATGTTAATTGATACCTGGGGCTCCCCTCTGTCAGCATTTTTTAGTGGCCCCAGACTGACAGAAGAGCTGTATGGAGAACTTTGATTTGGCATTTAAATGTCCTTTTTGGAACTCTTGCAAGAGCAAGGGTTAAATCCATGTTCACACCAAGGAAACCAAGGTATCTATCAATATCTGTGGCCCCAGGCTGACTAATGAACTTTTTGCAATACTCAAAGTGAGCGCTGCATACAGCCATTTAAATACATTGAGAACACCATGGCTGAGCAAATCACGCTCAGGTGTAATGATTCTCAGCTTGCACCTGCTCAATAGAGACCCCCAGGATCTAAGGAGACCTTGACTGGATTGTACTGCATGCTTCTTGCTGGTTGGTGTTAACTGCCACTTAACAATGAAGACTTATACATGAATCTATTTTAGCTCCTTCTCCTTAGTTATACTAGATGTGTAACTAATGCAATTTTAATTTCTTTCCTATTTTTCAGAATTGATTCACACCTAATGTTGTGTAAGACACACATGTAGAATATTAAAAGAAAGACCAATTTGTCCTTTAAAATGCAATGTATAATAGGTATGGGGGCATGTAAAGAGAAACTCTTAAATTACAGTGGAACAAACACAAAATTCTAGGTTTTGGATCAGAAATTGGTCAACTGCCTCCGTTCTTATGGGTTTGAGACAAGCTGTGTTTTTCATGTATTCTTTTGCACTTTGTATCTGATAAATAGTTTGTTACAAAATGTGGGATTAGTGCTCCAGCATCTGTTCAAACACTAGGCTAGTAGGGTTAGGGTTGTAGTAGTAGACTCAACAAAATAAGAACCATTTAGTTGGCTCACTACAGGGGGCATTTGAAAACTAGAAAATGTAAATATATTAGTAATCCTAGTGAAACAATTAGATATTATTGTATTATTAACTGACTAGTGGGTCATATTATACATTTAGGCATATGCAATTCAGAGAAGACCTAAGAAAATATATAAGGCCCTCAAAGATTTAAAGCTAAAAAATATTGAAGCTTTTTCACATTCAAATCTGTATTTACATCTTGAATCAGAAAACAAAAAGTATCCATGTATACTTACCATCTATCTATCTAAGGAAACTTTAGGTGTTAAATGTTCGCTCATGGTTTACCCTAAGTTGGCTCTCCAGCACAATTTCTCCCTGCAACTATCCACATGTGTCACGGCTGCTAGTGTGGTCCAACATGCAGAAACTATGTAAACATATACATAAAAAAAGGAAGGAAATAAAAGGACAGAGCGTAAACCGGACCTTAGAATGGCCGGACTAATACGCTAGAGATAGAGAATGGTCAAAGGGAAAGCCGAGGTAAAGGAAGCCAGAAATACTCAGATACCGTTTAAACAAGCCAAGTCAGGGGAACAAGAATTCGGAATAACCAGGGAAAAGACAAGATCAGGATACCAGGAAGTCAGATTCACAAAGATAAACGCACTCTCAGGAACCAGGGACAGGAAACCACGACAGGGCAAGGAACTGGAGTGAATTAGGGATTTAAATATCCCTCTCTGGGCTCTGATTGGTCAGAGGGTGACCTCTGACCCTAGAACGTGCGCGTGCGTTGACGTCGTGATGTCACACGCACGTCCGTCCAAATTTGGGGGGGGAGCTTGTGGTGTGCGCGACCACGTGGTCAGCGCCATCTTTGATTTGGGCGCAACGCCCAAAAGACACGGAGGAGCGGTTCCCGGCGAGCAGGTAAGCCCACAATATCGGCGAGGTCGTGCCGGTCGGGCACGGCTGCGCCATGCGGCGACCCGGGAGCCGCAACAGTACCCCCCACTCAAATACCGCTCACCGGGCGGGAAGGAGCCGGCTTATGAGGGAAGCGGTTCTGAAACGACCGGATAAGACGGGGCACATGAACCTGGTCAGCAGGAACCCAACAACGTTCCTCGGGATCATATCCTTTCCACTTAACTAGATAAGACAAAATACCCCTGGAGATTTTGGAGTCCAATATATAACAAACTTCATACTCCTCCTGATCACCCACTACCAAGGGCGGAGGAGGGGCAGCCACTTTAGTGTATCGATTGCAAGTAAGAGGCTTAAGCAAGGACACGTGAAATGTATTGGCAATTCTCATGTGAGCAGCAAGTGCCAATGAATAAGTCACAGGGTTGATACGACGGAGGACCCGAAAAGGACTTATGTACTGAGGGGCAAATTTCATGGAAGGAACCTTAAGTTTGACATGACGTCCACACCTTGTCTCCTGGTTGATAGACAGGATTGGCACCCCGTCTCTTGTCAGCTTGGATTTTAGCACGTTTTGATGTAGTGATGTATGAACGGAATCCCAAGTGTCATGAATAGAATCCAAACGGGTGTTCAAGGCAGGAATATCAGTGTCTGAAAATTCAGAAGGTAACACAGTGGGGTGATAATCCTGATTTACAAAAAAATGGACTATGATTAGAGGATTCATGAGTCCCATTATTTCTGGCAAACTCAGCCATGGGTAAGAGTTTGTACCAGTTAGACTGATTGGCATCGATAAAACAACGTAAATAAGATTCTAAAGACTGATTGGCCCTCTCAGCTGCGCCATTAGTCTGAGGGTGATACGCTGAGGAAAATGAAAGTTCTATACCCAATTGCTTACAAAAGGCACGCCAGAACCTAGAAATAAATTGGGTACCTCTGTCAGATACTATGTTTTTTGGCACTCCATGTAACCGAAAGATCTCTTTCAAAAACATTTGTACAAGATCTTGAGCAGATGGTAATTTCTTAAGAGGTACAAAATGTGCCATTTTTGAGAATCTATCTATGACCATAAGGATTGTGTTAAATCCGTTTGAACTGGGCAGATCTACCATGAAATCCATGGCTAAATGGGTCCATGGAGCATTAGGTATCGGCAGTGGTTGTAGCAGCCGAGGAGGAGATTTGTGAGTGAGTTTAGCAATGCCCAGTTGCATGGGTTCAGGTTCTGGAGGTGGAGCATGGCTAATTACCACTGGGTTAGAGAAACGAGGGGCTATGGATAAGTTAGAATGTCTAGTACGCTGTTTGTTTTTCTCTCTCTCTCTGAGCCTGTTATCAATGTCTATCATGTATGCAATAAAGTCATTAAGGTTAACTGGAAGATCTCTGGCTGCGGTCTCATCTTGTATATTTTCCTCTAAACCTTCGGAAAAAGCAGCCACCAAACCGCTATTGGTCCAGTCAACCTCAGACACCAATGTCCTGAACTCTATGGCGTAATCAGCTACAGAGCGGTTGCCTTGTTTTATTCTCATTAGGGCTCTGGCAGTGTTCTTTTCTCTCCCTTTTGGCTCAAAAGTAGTTTTAAAAGCTGTTAGGAATACATTGTAATCTCGGGCAACTGGATTTCCACTCTCCCATAAGGGATTAGCCCAGGTTAAAGCCTTACCTGTTAACTGGTTCATTAGATAGCCAATTTTCGATCTATCTGTAGGGAATCAACCAGGGGAGGCTTCGAAGTGATATTCAATTTGGTTTAGAAAACCTCTAAATTCCTTAGAATCACCTCCAAAATGAGGGGGAGGTGAAAGGGTTATGGACGGTGGTTTGTGTGCCACAGGTGCTACCACAGGTGGCTGAGCCACAGGCGGTACCGGAGGTGCCTCCAGATAGGCAGTTCTCGGGAGCAAGGTCTGGAATGCTTGGGCAAATTGATCTAACCTGTGGTCCATATCCTCCACCCTACTCTCATATGTTTGCATAGTTCCGCAGGATCCATGGCCCTGTCATAATGTCTCGACTGCTAGTGTGGTCAAACACGCAGAAACTATGTAAACATATACATAAAAAAAGGAAGGAAATAAAAGGACAGAGAGTAAACCGGACCTTAGAATGGCCGGACTGGTACGCTAGAGATAGAGAATGGTCAAAGGGAAAGCCGAGGTCAAGGAAGCCAGAAATACTCAGAGTGACCTCTGACCCCAGAACGTGCGCATGCGTTGACGTTGTGACATCACGCGCACGTCCGTATAAATTTGAGGGGCGGAGCTTGTGGTGTGCGCGACCACATGGTCAGCGCCATCTTTGATTTGGGCGCAACGCCCAGAAGACGCGGAGGAGCGGTTCCCAGCTCGCCGGCGAGCAGGTAAGCCCGCAATATCAGCGAGGTCGTGCCAGTCGGGCACGGCTGCGCCATGCGGCGGCCCGGGAGCTGCGACAACATGTTGGGTAGCTCTTAGCCAATCAGTAGTTCCCAATTCATGAAAAGGTACTGGGGAGCTACTGATTTGCTTAGAATGTCAGCTGACCACTCTAAGTCAATCAGCGGCACCTTTTCCCAGTGGCAGGCCATGCTTCTTGGATCAGAATTAGAGGAAGTAGATGTGGACAACTACAGAATGAAAAATTAGGGAATTAGGGATAATTACAAGGGGCTACTGCTACAATAACAAGTTACTTTCATTGTAGTTGTTATGGTGCCTGAAGTATTCCTTTAATATGTAATGGAAACAAATAAATTACATAATAAAAATTTGAAAACCTCATAAGTGCTTGTGCACAGATTGCAATTGGAGTCATTGGATGCAGCAACCCCCTCCACTTCCAAAGTCGTCACCATGCCTTTTGACATTTTCCGCAATCTCGTCCAATCCAATGCTAATTTTGAAGCATTAGTGAACTAAATACTAATGAGAAACCAAACACCGTGATTCCCCCAATCAAATGCTGCTATGAGCAACATTCATAGGCGTGCGCAGCCTATTGCATTAGGGTGTGCACCCTAAAGCACAAACACACGCCGCGCGTGTGTGTGTGTGTGTGTGTGTATATATATATATATATATACATATATATACGTATATATATATTCACAGACACACACTCACACTCACAGAAACACACACACACTCACAGACACACACACATACTCACACACTCACAGACACACACACACACACTCACAGACACATACTCACACACTGACACACACACATACTCACACACTCACAGACACATACTCACAGACACATACTCACACACTCACAGACACATACTCACACACTGACACACACACACTCACACACTGACACATACTCACACACTCACTGACACACACACTCACAGACACATACTCACACACTTACAGACACACACTGACACACACTCACTTACACACTCACAGACACACACTCACACACACTGACACACACATACTCACACACTCTCAGACACATACTCACACACTCACAGACACACACACTCACACTCACAGACACACACTCACACACACAGACACACACTCACACACACTGACACACACTCACACACTGACACACTGACACATACTCACACACTCACACACAATAATTATATTTTAATTTTTTTTTTTTAAATGTCCACCCAGCCTCCTACCTGGAGTGCTGGTGGACTTGTCCCTGGGGTCCAGTGGGGGCGGGCGCCTCTCTGCAGCTCAGCGCGCGGCGAGGGAGCTCTCTGCTCTCTGTTCTCTGCTTCCTCTCGCCGCGCGGGCTGTCTGCTGGAGCTGGGAGCCGGAATATGACGTCATATTCCGGCTCCCGGCATCAGCGCGCGGCGAGAGGGAGCAGAGAGCAGAGAGCTCCCTCGCCGCGGCTGAGCTGCAGGGTGGGGGGGAATCATCACCTCTTGCCCTCCCATGACAGGGGCAAGAGGTGAAACAGGGGGCACTGAGTGCCTGCAGGAACAGCGTTCCTGCTCAAAAGAGTGCAGGAACGCTGTTCCTGCAGGACTCAAACCATAGGGGTGCGCACGGGGATTAGGGTGTGCCCAGGCACACCCGGCACACCCCGTGCGCACGCCTATGGCAACATTTGATTGCAGGACCGAATTTGATTCGGTTCTGGAGGAGTAAGACAACCACTACAAAACTGCAATCTTATACATTAAAGGGTTAAAATGATAGAATCACTCCACCCACACCACTTCAGTGAGATAAAGTGTGACTTTACTGGTCCTTTAAGACTTTCATTAAAAAGTTGTTGATTTCCATACATGCTGTTCTGGTTTATGTTTTATGCCCCTTGACATATCACTATCGTCATCATTTTCTAGAGAATATGATAATCTCAGACTTGTTATGTTTTATTCTGTTTCATGCCCTAGTTTATACTTCTGTAGATATGTTTGTATATACATTATTTTTAGTTCTAGGTGTTATGTGAACTGTGTTCACAGTCTGAATTGTATCAGCATCAAAAAATATGTAATTGTGTTGATCATCTCATAAATTTAGTCTGTCTTCGCAATATTGGATACAAACTGCCCATGGTATCCTCATTAAGCAAGGCAATAAGTGGAACATGGTCAGACCCGAGTACTCATAATGGCCATTATGACTATTTCATCAAACCTTTCAAGATGCACATCGACCCTGGTTTCTAACAGTGTTTTAATTAAATCTTCAGGGAATGTGTACGCCTTATTTTTCTTTTTATTGAATTTCTGGATGGCATATTCATCTTCTCCTATTTCCTCAATTCCTTGTTGACTACTATTTAGTCAATTTTACAAACTGTCTTGTGCATTACTGGTGCCTAAACTAATGTCCTTAGAATATTTCCCTCTGAGGACTATAATTAGTTGTTGCCACTTGCCTCACATTGGTTGGTGGAGTTTATTATGTATTTACTGCCCTCTGCTGGTTCGGTCTCTGATACAGAGAGTGGAATCTCAGGAATATATATATATATATATATATATATATATATATATATATTTCTGAGCATAATGAATTTTATATTCAGAGAGTACAAAACGTGGTCTTTTCTTTTCTGAGTAGTGTAGGTTAGTGTCTTGGACTAGCAAGGATGACATCTGAATGAAGTTTAGAGTACAGTTTGGACTACAGTTATACAGCAGCTGTCTTACTTGCTTAATCAAAATGGATTCTGTGATATTCCAACATAAACTGTAGAATTTGGTCTACTGGAGAGAACATATGAGATTCATTTTTGGTAAATTTGCATATCTGCAGCAAAATGAAAGTGTACATTTTACGGTATACACAGTTTTACTTTTAAAGACCGAGGCGCTTAAAATTATGGTTCTTCCCTTCACCTGGATTAGATTTCTATGGTGGCTATTAGTGGCTGAGTTGTGTGCAAACATTTAATAAGAAAGTATTTCTTTCATAGGGGTGTGACTAAGGGGGCAGGCTGATGGTGCAGCATTCCACAAAACATGTATTTTTGTGTGTGCAAAAATGATAAACATTTCAGCATGCAAAATAAAAATACATATTAATGAGGCCAAAACCTATTAAATGCATTAAAGTTGTGTTGGTGCCCGAAGGGACCCTTTAAGCACAATTCACCAGGGTTACTGACTTGTGGATGCTTAAAAGATAAAAAAATAATAATAAAATAATAATAATAAAAAGCTATTTTAAAAAAAGGGCAAGACATGAGAATTTCTGCGATTAAAAAACAGATGTAATTTTAATACTTTTAAATGCTAAGCTTTAGCTTATTGAAACAGTTTTGGTGTATATATCATGCCCCTGTAGTGTCATTACTCAATTATCTGATGTTCAGTGAAATCACTTTGTTTATACAGCCTTAGCCACGCCTCCCTTGACTGTGACTCACACAGCCTCCATAAACAAAGGTTTAATTTTTAATCAGATTTTACAGGACAGTATATTTATTTTAGCAGTAGTTCTTATCTCCTGTTCTGTTAAGTTAACTTTAATTAAGAAGAGGCTGTTGCAGGTGCTAGAGGGCAATTAACAGAGTAGGAGATAAGAAGTTCTAAATAAAACATGCTCTATTTCATGAAGTTTGTAGAGACTCAGCTAGGAAAGGTGTGGCTATGGGTGCATAAACAACGCTTAAATGGCTGAGGAATTGAGAAGTTAGAATGCAGGGGGCATAACCTATACAACAAAATCACTTAATTAAGCTAAAGTTGTATTGGTGCTTAGCAAGCTAGCTACATAAAGGTCACTGTAAAGCAAATATGTCTTTCTGGTCCATCTTCCCACCACCAGTCCAAAACATATAACCTCACTACCTTCTACCATGGTTGCTCATTTTCAACTAGTGAACCTGTCAAGCTGATGTTTGCATGTACTTACTGTATTCTGATTATTAAACTTAAGTCTGAATACAATGTGTTGAGGGTTGTATAATTAATGTTCAACATGCAGTGGAAAAGAGTAACCTGTAATAAGTATTTAAGGGTAAAGAAACTAATTATACCCCAGGAAACATGTTCTCATATATTTTCTATAGGTAATGGTTCCTTCAATCTTCTAATAATCATTAATTTGTAGCACTAGTTGACCAATTATAAAACTTACACCTAAGGACATACCTAAGAACCTACGGAAATCTAAATATATCCTTCCTGATAAAATTATTTTTTATTATTATTTAGAAAGCAGTTCTCCAATAAATATTCATGCTGGTATTCCGGGCATGCATTCATTGTGTGATCATAACCCCACAAGATGATACGAGGATTAAATCCTTATTTTCTGTATGAATTGTATGACCTGAACTTTTCTCAGTATTTGTTTTGACCCCTAAAACATGACTTTGTCTTCAACCTCGCTCCCATTAGTTGAACATATTTGAATTGCTATTCTGAGCTACAAGTGTAGGTAATTACCTCCGTGTTGTTTATGACCTCTGACTCTATGGTCGCAGGCAAATTTATTATCCCATCTGCCAATGCATCGTATTCTGGGATCTATCCTCCAGTTTACATAAATAATTCTAGCCCATACTCAGCCCTATGGATCCATTTTTTTGTCTTGAGGTAAGCATTGCAGCTCTTTAAACCGTTATTGTCAATGTGTATTAGTGTCCTTGTTGGATGACTTAACCTTGAGTTCATATCATGTGTGATTTTGTAGCTCCATGCTTTAACATTTACATACTTCTATGATTTATTTGAGCTTATTATTACATTATTTATAGAATACACCAAGTCTGGTAAAATATCGTGTAAGAAATATGCGCCTCTCGGCAAATTATTAAGATGCTAGATTTTTGTTTTCTTTCTTTACATACATTTTAATTTTATAATAAAATAAATTTGCAAATAATATTTTGCACACTTATGTATTTTGTCACCAATTCCATTACTATAGATGTAATATTAATTGATATAAGGGTAAATATTTTTTTTAACATTTGCTTTATCATGAATTTATTTATTTTTTAACAATATCTAGTTTATCCATCATAGACAGCAATGATAGGCTGAGAGTGTAGGGGTGGATGAATTTCGAATTAAAACCTGGTCTCTTAAAGGGACTGGTGTCTGTAGGCATTGTGTCTGCCTCATTTCATTAAACTGATTATAGCGTCTGGAGTCCCCTGGTTCTGTCATGTCATTCAGCATTAAATAGTTTTTCATGCTAAATGAGAATTCCATGCAGGCCATTCCATTTATTCTGCTTCGGCCAATGAGGAGGTATTAGTCAGAGCAGCAATGAGCAGTTGTGATTGGCTGAGAATGTCAGCTGACTGTTTTTAGCCATCAGAGTGACAACTGAGGCATGAATGGATATGTCTACAAGGAAGTGTGTAATCTCTGCCTTAGCCACACCTCCAGAAAGTGGCTAGACTGTGGGTGGCCAGGGACACAAATTTAGTGTTAAACTGCTTTAAAGTGGTTTAACATTGAATGGAAGGACAGTGCCAGGAGACTGCAGGCACTATAAACAATTAAAAAAAAAAGAAAAATGGTTATAGTGTCTACAGTGTCCTTTTAATTTGGTACCATCGGGTGAGACCCTCATTTCTTGTCACACAATAATTACATTATTATGCTGACTGTTTAACATTCATAAGAATACATAACCAGCTTTTATTAATATATTTTTGTAGCAAGATCTGATTATATTAATATCTTGCATGTAGTCAAAAGTAATCTTGTTTTATTGTTTTGAACAGTCTGAGTACATAGGAACTGTATTTTGGCAGCCGTGAAGCAACTCAGATATCTTACAGGAGAACCTTGGAAGAGGTACATTATAAATATATACTGTAAACTGTGCTAGGCAAATTACCAGCATACAGTATATATATATATATATATATATATATATATATAGCTATAAGCATGGGACGTTTCCATCATTCGGAGATGAGGCTGCACAAAAAACAGCCATCTTGTTTATTCCAGCATGCCTTAATCTTAGCACTGTACTCATTATAACAACTTCATTTTATTTATCTGAACTATTTTCCCCTTTCAATTTTTTCACAAACATTCTTGTTTCAGTAATTAAAAGGCTTGGAAACGTGCCTTCAAGCGACACCTCTTATCTGTTACATCCTGGTTCTCAAACCCAGGTATTTCATGATGTCTTGCGTGTCTACACAGTGTCATCATGGCTTGACAAAGAGAATCTTTGCATCCTTTGCATCCAATGATTTTCTATGATAAGATTTTGAATTACGGATTAAGTTAAGAGCCATGCATAGGTACCCAAAGTTCCTCTATGAGAGCATTGGATTGGCTCATCATTCTGGAGGCACATCTCCAGGATGATGTCATGCAACAAGGGGCACACGGCAAGAGAAAAGGTAAGTAAAATTATTTGTTTTTATATTTCAGTGCACATGGGGTGGAGGGGCTGCAATTAGCTAGGGACAGGTAAACTATAGTGTTGGGCATACATATTTGTATATTTGTATTCCTAACACTTTAGCGTCCCGTTAAGGAATGTATATCTTTGAATCTATACATTTTCTTGCGCCTTCTCAATGTATAGGTTAAATCTTTACCTGAAAAATTACATTAAGGTGAACCTGACATTGTTACCATCCACAAATATAATTTGAGGGAAAAAAATTGCGTATGATATTCAAACACAATATATATTTCTCGATTAAGAAATTGTAAATGGACTCGAAAAATTATACAAGAAACAGCGCGTATTAAAACTCTTCATTTCAATATGACCCACATTTACAATTTATTTAAATTAGGTTTATGGATTAGCAAACCGATTCATTGTGTGCAATTCCAGAGACTGACTATTTTGTTATAATGGGACATGTCACAACATACCATTTCTGCACTGAATATTTATATCAATGAATTAACTTATTATCATAGCATATAACAACACTCAGTACAACACAATATAAGTTAAACAAATATATTTTAAACTGTCAAAGTAGACAATAGGTAAACATTATAAAACATATTTTAGGCAACTTAACCAGATGAAATTTTATTTCTAACAGGTTTTCTTTTTTTATTTTATTCTGTGAAAATCCTTCCTAAAAGCTTATCTGTCTCTTGCAGGAGAGTGTGAAATACTATGATGCCGACAATTTAACTTTTAATGTAACTAATCTTTCTTGTGAAGATTAGATGTCAAATTGCAAGAAAAACAAGGAAAAGAAAATGACAATATGTAACTGTACATATGCAACAAAATAAAGATAAATTAAGCATTGTGATATATATATATATACATATATATATATATATCTCATCTCAATCAGGCAGGCCAACAGTCCCACTATCAATAGGACAGTCCCGAGTTTGAGGTTCTGTCTCGCTCTCCTGCTTTAGTTCCCTGATGTCCCATAACATTAGATGCACTCATGCTGTGCAGAGCGTACTAGGACCATTCAGGAAGTGCTTCAGCAGTGCTCCTTGCATGGTCTTGAAGGCTGATGGCAAAGCCAGGCAGAATATCAGTGGGTGAGCCTGCGCCTTTTGTGGATAGAGCAGCCGATTATGGCATTGCTATTGACGTGGATCGTGTTACTTTCGATTCCCCCCACCCACCCCATCTCGAATCTCCCCTCCCGGTTGTTGGGAGCTGTGATATATATCTCAAAATTTCCACTTGCCACAGGCTCCTAGTCAAATTTATTATTGGCAAGTAGAAATTCACCCCTGTAGAGTATGCTATAGCTTGCAGTGGCAATTAACTTTTAAGGCCTGTCTTGTAGCATAGGACTACATACTCATATTGGGAGATATTTAATAAAAATTTTGTATGAGAAATTATGTTTTAAAGATTCTTTATTAGTAATATTACCAATTCATTCTTTGTATGCCTTAATATTTTAAAATATGCAAATAAACAATATATCATACCATATTAATTTTCTTTGGTGGAGTTAAAAGTCAAATTTCTACTAATCTAAGGGATTATAAAGTTCTAAGCATTCTATTATTGTCTTGTTGTGTTGTGCTTAGTTCCATACAGTATTCCCAAGGTATATGAAGCACTCTTTAAAAAATAAAATAAAAAGACATCTATTTGAAGAAGTTATGGTTAAGATATTATTCTACAGTAAAATGATAATGTATGTGTAGTGGAGGGTTTCAATATAATGCATAGCAATTTGTTAGTTCCTAGAGCTCTGGGGTGAAAATGTGTTGGTTTTGTAGACAGCTTATTAAATAATAAGGGATAACCAGCATTGTTGATAATATCAGAGGTATATCAGATAGTCATTTGTGATATACAGTTCTGAAAGCAAGGCATCAGGGAAAACAATGTCTAATTGGGGTTGTAGTGAGGCCACAGAAAATAAAAAAAAACGTATCCATCCAGGAACGATAAAGTGGAGACTGGAGATCCCATTGCTTGTTTTCACAATCTCGGATCTGCACTGACAACGTGGTGAAAAATAAGCAAGGTATATCTTTTCTTTAGGAAAATTTCTCCTGATTGGTTAAAGATGATATGAATACGCAGTAGTGAGAGGTGTAACCAAGGCCAGAGGCACTATGAAGCATAAACGGCTAAAAGAAATATAAGAAAGGTATATCTTTTCTTTTGGAAAATTTCTCCTGATTGGTTAAAGATCATATGGATACGCAGTAGTAAGAGGTTTAACCACGGTAAAGGAAGTACCAAAATTAGTATCAGCTGCAAGACTTAAACAAATGCAAAGGTAGAGCTTGAGGGTAGGGGGTGTAAAAATAAATAACTACAAATTGCCAACAAATATTGTCATTATTCCTTGCATAAAATATTTTGAAATTGAACATCCTTGTATTACGCAAAGAGTTAAATACAAACGAAAGCACGTTTTACTGATGTGATAGGAAACCAAATGTTGCAATCTGAACCCATACAAAATATACCAATTATACCATTTAGCGTTTTAATCTAGTACACTTTATAATCAACTTGTTTAATGCACATTTACTCAGTTTATTTGTTTTTAAAAGATCAACTGAGGGGAATAGGCAACAATTCATTTTTTTCATTAACTTTGTCAGTCAAATATATGGTGCAATCATTTTTTAATCAGGGACACTAATAAAGCAAATTACTAATACTGCCGGAGATGAATTTCTCTAATAAAAAGCTAAAAAAAAAAACACTTCTGGGAAGAATTGCATTATAAATGGTTAGTTTTCAAATGATGAGAAACATTAAAGTTAATAATTAGTGCTGGATGTACGGTAAGCGCAATTAAATTAAGTTTCTTTTTTTTCTAAACACAAGTCTACAACTCATTGCTAGACAGATTTAGCAAATCGCTGAGAGTTGTTTGAGGCATATGTGTGTCTCGGTAATTATAACTCTTTTACCTACAAGTCATGCAAAATATGAACAAGCTATAGAGACTGCAACCTCTGACATTTCTCACACATAGCTTGCAGGGCTGACTTAAGAAAGAGGGGGTCAATGGAGCTGAAGCTGTTGGACCATTAGGGAAAATATTCCGATTTATGCCTTGAGCGGCCTTCTTGGACCTCTGCAGCACTCTTAGAAATTCATCATCAAGATCTAAGAGAGCAGTTGCAGAAGAATAGTTTTATAATTACTTTCTTTCTGAACAAAAGACTTTGCTTAGAGACAATGTAAACATCTAACAGGCACAACCAAAGCATTCAAGTCATGTTTGAACACAAAGGCATTTCTGAATTGCTGACCTTTTCATGTATTCTTGAACACCAGTTTGAGATATTTAGTGGTTTGATAAAAGCCTTTTCAGGACTGAAACGTTGCTGTGTATCCTAATTATAGCTTTGTATTTGGACTTCACGTGTGTGCTGGATCATTTTTGTATTTTGTTGTGATAATTTAGCGGTCTGTAAATCAGTCTAATCTGAGAGAACAAGAAATGGAAAACAGTGCATCTGCTAATGGGCCTGGCACAAGCAGGATGCATGATTACATGAGCTATATTATACCTGCAACAGTAATATGCTCAGGATTGTAATAAACGGGCCCCAATAGACTGTTTTGTTCAAGGTAAAGCCACACTGAATTTCACATAAAAGCAAAAATAAAAAATTAAATAAAAAAATGCTTGATGTAAAACACAAGTACTATCTTCACGTTCAGGGGTCTTTTTATATTTAGCAAAGACCCCTGATGGTGATATTGCCCCTTGCTGTGCGGTGCAGTGGAGGAGAGTTATAGTTACCTGATGCTGTCCTCCATGGTCACCACCATGTTCGAATTTCAGCTCCTGAACTGCCAGGAGTCCACGTCAGTACTGTACTCTCACACATGCGTGAGAGTATTTCAAACTTAATTCCAAAGTTTCCAAGCTGGAATAAGTCAGTTATGCTTCCAGTTGAGCTACTTTTAACTGCAGACAATTCTCACTTGATTAAATAAGTGTCATATTGTTGAATAGAAGCTTTGCCATGCTTCTGCATAACTCTCACCAGTCCTGGATCGGATGTTACTGTACAGATTTTGAGATCCTGTCCCACTGCTCTCATACGCCCTTCCACCCCATATCCCAATTTCATACCACCCAATAAGAAATTTGTGAAATTTAAGTGTATTACATTTAGTTTTATTTGTCTGTATAATGATATCACAAACTAAACATAAGAATGTGTGAAAGAGTATCATGACATTGTGAGAAATAACTCTAAAGGCACATTGCATTTTTTAAAAATAATACTGGAAATGAATAATGAAATGTTTTATTTTTGTTAAAAAGAAGCCTGGTCTGCTGGTAGAAGGGGGGTTAATCAGACCAGCTCCGATAAGTGAAATTTTCCTTTACTGAAATGGAATCTTGCGTTGTATTGGTGTCGCTCTAGTTAAAGGAACACTATAGCATAGAAAAGTGTTACCTTTACGTAACTCAGGCAGTAAGACCCAGTCAAAGGAGGTTTATGTGCTAGAAAGATTTACTGCTTGCTATTTTTGTTGTTAAGTTTTGCTGTGTGGAGGTGAAAAGATTTGCTGCTTTACAGTGGGTGCACTCAGATGGGAAAGACACTGTGCTATGGACTGCTATTGCTGTAAATAAATGTGTGCACCAATAAAGACATTTGAAGCTGAACTGATACTCGCATTTTGCCCTAAATAACAGTGGTTGTGAAGGTCAGTGTCACACTACACAGTATAACAAATCACAGTTGTATAAGGAAGCATGAAATACCTTTCATATGGAGTCTGGCTTATTGGCCATCACTGCATAATTTTCATCTAGATCTCTATATAAATCTAAGGTTTGAAGAACAAAAAATGGGTGAAAAATGTTCTCCCCAGGCCCTTGGAATTGCTATATCTAAAAATAAATAAATACATCATTCTGACCATTTTGATCTTCTTGCAAATAAATATCAATAGTTACGTTATTTATTATGTTAATGATATTGACCCATTTCTAAATTACTAGCTATACCAGTAGTTCTTAACACTTAGGTCGGGATATAAAAATGGTTCCCCGTGTTATTTTTAGTGGGTCCATCATTAGTATAAACAGGCACATCATATCCTTCATGCTTCTGGCAAACAATGGCTGAAAGGGTTTTACACTAAATTGAGAATTCAAAGTGAATACCAAATTCAAGACCAAGAATGCTTAACTGAAAGCAACGTTTTTTTTCTGTTGAATTTTTCTCGTAAACATATATTGACCTTAAATTTGAAATTCACTGTTAATTTTCACTTTAGTGAATAAATATAAAGTGTTTGCTGTAAAGGAATTGTGGGAATAATTCACACTTTAATAGTATGAACAGTATAATGAAAGTGTTTTTCCTATTTCAGTGTTAAAATTTGGAAATACAAAGCTAATATCACATACATAAACTATGCTCCTGAAAAAGAATGACAATAACCATTGAGCTAGACAGACAGACCACACCACATGAAACACCTTTACAATCCACCAGATAAGATTCTCTTTTGCCTCATAAAATCTACAGGGATGATCTATCTTCTGTGGTGGTATAATGACTAATCAGCAGCTTCTTACTGAGATGCCTTGTGGACCAGCCAAGCACAGTGGTCCAATCTCAATGAGCTGTATTACAGCTCCTGACACTTTGATGAAATGAAGAAAAGGAACACTATTCACACATAAAGGATTTCAGTCAGATGGAGTGTTCTCTGTGTCGGAGTGTTCCTTTAATGTGTTAAAAGAGCACTTCACCACATCATTGCAACACCACCACCCTGTGTACTCTTGACACAAAGAAGTATGGATCCAAGAATAAGTAAAGTTTAGGCAAGTTAGGACCAGGTAAACATTTTCATCAAAGTTGAGTATTTAGCAATGTCAGGAAATTGCTAAGATCCACTACAATCAGCGGTCGGCTTGGAGGTCAGTGTGTGCTCCCACTGTCAGTCATCTAATTACCCTTGTACATAGACTTCAAGTACCTCTAATATCCTGTAAGTAGTAAATAACTGATATCTCCCGAGCTTGCAATACTTAATATGGCAGTACAAACTAATGAGAGCACCATAAATATACTACAGTTATAAAAATGATGCATACAAACATCCATAACAGTAAAACATAAAGCATAGATCAAATCTAATATAAAAATAAAGCTATTCAATTGATTCTTGGTTCTCCTGCTGTAAATACACAGCTGTGGAATTAACATGAAACTATTTAAATGACAAAATAACAGAGTATTCAAACCCAGGCTGTTCTCAGCGTGCACCAACACATTTAAAATGTGCCGCTCTGTAAGAAAATTAATTTTATTCTTTATTAGTCAAGCGATTTTGCAAACAAGTTAGTCTACAACTTAGTGATATGCCCTAAAGCCTCCCAGAACTACATCAGCATTGGGAATACAGAAATAAATAAGCATGTACTTCTCTATCCAACATCTGGTGGGACAGAACAAAAAAAAGTCCATGGCAAGTCATCATCAGGTCTTGTTAATATTGTGAAGTCATATATTATAAGGCCAAAGGTATGTGGATATCCCTACTAATTATGCAGTTCAGGAGGTTCAGTCTCACTCAATGCTAACACGTGCATAATATTTAACACCTAGCCTTAAAATTTTTATAGACAAACATTGACATAACAAGAGCTCAGTGACTTTAAACGTGGCATTGTCATAGGATAGCACCATTGCCACAAGTCAGGTTGTAAAAGTTCTGCTCAAATAGATCTGTCAACTGTGCTAGGGCAATATGGAAGCATCTACGAGCAACAGCAGCCCAACCATGAAATGGCAAACCATGTATACTAACAAAGTGGGGGACGTCGAGTGCGGAGTCAAAATGTTTTAATTAAAAATATGTTGTCTATAGTATGTTGCATTAATCACTGCAGAGTTTCATATGGCCTCTGGAAGCAAAATCAGCACAGTAGCTGTGAATGGGGAGCTTGCAATGGTTTTCCATGGTCAAGCAGCTCTATATAGGTCTTTATCAACATGCGCAATGCTAAGCATCAGCTGAAGTGGTATAAAGGATGCTGCCAATGGACTCTGAAGCAGTGAGAAAATGCTCTCTGGAGTGATGAATCACATTTCACCATTTTGTAGTCTGATGGAAGAATATGGGTGTGACAGATGCCAGGATTGCAAAAACTAGTGGTCTTGTCCCCTTAGTTCCAGTGAAAGATTATCTTATTGCTACAGGAGGTAACTGGGTGCCAACAGTCTGGGGAATGCCCTTACCTGTTCCAGCCTAACTATGCCCATGTGCACAAAGTGAGGTCCATGAAGACATGGTTTGATGATTTTGGTTTGGAGGAACTAGAGTGGCCTGCACGGAGTTGTGACCTCAAACCCACTGAACATCTTTGCGATAAACTGGAATACTGATTGTAAGCCAGACCTTCTCATCCAACTGTGCCTAACCTCACAGATGCACTTTTGGCTGTATGGGCAAACAAATTCTGACAGAAATAATCTGATATCTTCTGGACAACCATACCAGAAGCTATTATAATTGCAAACAGAGGGCTAACTCCATATTAATGCCCATCGTATTGGAATAGGATACACAGCGAGCATTATATAAGTGTGATGTTTTGGGCAAATCATGTAGTTATGAGCACAACACATACTAAAGTGTTCTCTTAAATGCACCTGTCTTGATACAGGATTGTAGAGAACCTTATCATGACGGCTGCTGCTCTAATGTCAGGGAAGTCACCTGCCCTAATCAGGGATAGAAGGATTCCTAATTAAGATTGCCACTGCTCTGACATCAGATGAAGCACATATTCAAATGTGGTGCAGGAGAGAACCTTCACATGATGTATGGTGCACTGAAAGGAAAGATAGTACCTGCATTGAAATATGACAGGAGTTAACTTACTTATGATGTCTCCTGTAGTGATGTCAAAATAAGTTCTGTAATTTGCCTTTTACTTAAAGTAAATAAAGTTTACACTTCTGTGTGCTTTACATTTGGAAAAATAAAACCAGTTTAGCTAAAGGAGCAGCCGTGGAATCTTTAGTTAAAAGAATCAGGGTAATCCAGACGTGGACCCCTTGCTCACGGTGTCTAGAGAGATATCAACTATGCCTCACTGACGATGCCTAACAAGGCTGAAACGATCGTCTGGGGTTGCTGTATCTCTCGTGCAGAGAGAACTTGCTGGCATTTCGGATCTGGACTGCCCGTATGGGTGGGACCAGTCTGATATGTTTCAGATATGTTTTCTCTGTAATGGCACAAGTTGAGCTAAAACCAGCTTGAGTTCTGAGCGGGGACCCACCGAAGGGCAGGCTATTTTAGCTGCTGTCCGTCCTCAGAATACTCTTGCGACCCATTTTTTGCTCTCCATTAGTTTAAAGGGTAATCCAGACGTGGACCCCTTGCTCACGGTGCCTAGAGAGATATCAGCTATGCCTCACTGACGATGCCTAACAAGGCTGAAACGATCGTCTGGGGTTGCTGTATCTCTCGTGCAGAGAGAACTTGCTGGCATTTCGGATCTGGACTGCCCGTATGGGTGGGACCAGTCTGATATGCTTCAGATATGTTCTCTCTGTAATGGCACAAGTTGAGCTAAAACCAGCTTGAGTTCTGAGCGGGGACCACCGAAGGGCAGGCTATTTAGCTGCTGTCGTCCTCAGAATACTCTTGCGACCCATTTTTTGCTCTCCATTAGTTTAAAGGGTAATCCAGACGTGGACCCCTTGCTCACGGTGTCTAGAGAGATATCAGCTATGCCTCACTGACGATGCTAACAAGGCTGAAGCGATCGTCTGGGGTTGCTGTATCTCTCGTGCAGAAAACTTGCTGGCATTTCGGATCTGGACTGCCCGTATGGGTGGGACCAGTCTGATATTCTTCAGATATGTTCTCTCTGTAATGGCACAAGTTGAGCTAAAACCAGCTTGAGTTCTGAGCGGGGACCCACCGAAGGGCAGGCTATTTTAGCTGCTGTCCGTCCTCAGAATACTCTTGCGACCCATTTTTTGCTCTCCGTTAAAAGAATCAGAGTTCACTACCTGAAATGATGCATATGTTTATATAGAATTTCCCAGTAATCAGTCTACTTCTGATGCAAGGAAGCATATTTAGCATAAACATGAAATCTGCCTGACTTCTTGGCTGTTGTCAGTCAGTGGAAAGAAACAATGGACAATAATTCACTGACTTAGTGATTACCCAGGGATGCATTCTACCTGGAACAGACAATACAAGAGGCAAACAGGAAGCCTTTCAAGATAATATTCTATAACAGAAATAAAACTGAATAAATTGCACAAGCTTTTGAAAAATTTAAAAACCAAACCTTACCGATGTTACCCATGCGAAGATGAAGCCTGCCTTTGATAATAGTATGCACTCCAACAGGTTTGACTGTGCCTTGCTTTGTGATGTCTCCGCTCATAACCATGTCTTGTTCATATTCTGTAGTAATGACTTCAAGCTCATGAGACACCTGGACTGCTGTGCGACCTTGACGTAATAAATGCTTTAAAAACAAATTTTAAAGATAGCCATCAATAAATCATCGCATTCAACACAGGTCGCTGTTTATAAGACACTAGGCAATGTGTGAAAGCTCACAATCAAATTAACCAAACCTATTGGAAATTGCACATGTCTTGCAAATTGGACAGAGACAGCAAGATAGACAATTGGATTTACAGCATGTTGGTTCAGTGATAGATCTAGCAATAACATATAGCAGCTATATTGTAAACATATAGTTTGCTATAATATGTGTACAGTTTTTTTTTTACCACAACAAAACACATTCCTTATAGAATATAATTAGTTATAAAACTATATAGTTTTGTTTTTCTGAATATGCTGTGCAATTTTGAGCACCCGTTCTGAAGAAGGATATTATGGCACTAGAAAAAGTGCAGAGGAGGGCTACAAAATTAATAAAAGGAATGTTATATCAGCTATGAAGAAAGGTTAACAAATTTAAAGGGACACTATAGTACCCTGACACAATAGTACCCTGAGGGTGCCCCCACCCTCAGGGTCCCCCTCCCGCAGTGCTGAAGGGGTTAAAACCCATTCAGTTACTCACCCTTTCCCCCCGCCAGGCTTCCTTACCTCTCCTCCCCCGCTGACGTCAGCATCCTAGTCTTACGTCACCGGCGCTGAATGCGCATTCAAAGTGTCCGTAGGAAAGCATTTTTCAATGCTTTCTTATGGACGCTCTGCATGATTGAGGCATAATATGCCTCAATCATCGCCGATACACCTCTAGTGGCTGTCCGGAAGACAGCCACTAGAGGCTGGCTTAACCCCAGATGTAAACATAGCTGTTTCTCAGGGTTAACCCTAGAGGGACCTGACACCCAGACCACTTCATTGAGCTGAAGTGGTCTGGGTGACTACAGTGTCCCTTTAAACCTATTTAGTTTAGAAAAACGTTGCCTGAGAGGGGATATGATAACATTATACAAATATATTCGGGACCAATACAAACCATTGTGTGGAAATCTATTCACAAACCAGACTTTACATAGGATACAAGGTCCTGCGTTTAGACTGGAAGAAAGATTTTGTCTAAGGCAAAGAACAGGTTTTTTTTACTGTAAGAACAATCAGGATGTGGAATTCTCTGCCTGAAGAAGTGGTTTTATCAGAGTCCATACAGGAGTTCAAACAGCTACTAGATGCATACTTGCAAAAACTGAATATTCAAGGATATAATCTTTCAATGTAGGGTAATAACTGCTTGATCCAAGGATAAATCTGACTGCCATGTCAAGAAGGAATTGTTTTCCTAGCTTGTTGCAAAAGTGCTTCAAACTGGGTTTTTTTGCCTTCTTTTGGATCAACAGCAAAAAACAAATGTGAGGAAGGCTGAACTTGATGGACGCAAGTCTCTTTTCAGCTATGTAATTATGTAACTATGTATATTTATTTAAATCTTAAGATATTTGCATGTAAATAGATTATAGGACCACTCCAGGCACAATACAACTTCACAGTAATTAAGTTATTATGGTGAGAGGAGGTTATTGGGGCTGACACTCTCAGCCTATTAGTCGTACCCCATTGAGAAAAGAGTAACCAGGCAATTACAACGTTTTGGCTGTAGCCCTAATCATGTCATGACATGGCCGAAAGGTTGCAATTGCCTGGTTACACCACTTTATCTTGGACCAAAGAAAATATGGCCCTTTAATTGCCCTGCACCCCGTAGTCATCATTTAGCAAATACCCACGTGGATAAGATAACTGTATGAAAGAGCATGACTAATATGTGACAATCCCAAAAATATGAAATATGGAAAAGCCCAGGAGATCAAAAATAAGGTAGCCCTGATTTAGTGGTAAGTATAAATATATTGTAAACTTTGCTATGAGAGTGACAAAATTAATAAAAGAACAATAACATTGCTTTGAACTTTAATGCAACTTTTGTACTGATACTTTTTCTGGTTTTAAGTATTTTATAGAAATGCACTGCCACTAATTGTACCCCTATTGCGTAACGTTTTTCAAAGAATCAGTTTTATATATCAACCATATTGTTTCTTAAAGGACCACTATAGTGCCAGGAAAACAAACTTGTTTTCCTGGCACTATAGTGCCCTGAGGGTGCCCCCACTTTCAGGGCCCCCCTCCTGTCGGGCTGAAGGAGGAGGAATGGGGGTTAAACACCCTCCTCCTCCTTCCGACGTCATCGACGTCATCGTCAAGAGCACAGTGAAAATCACAGTGAGAAGCGCGGAAACGTCTCTAGCGGCTGTTAATGAGACAGCCACTAGAGGCTGGATTAACCCTATTGTAAACATGGCAGTTTCCCTGAAACTGCTATGTTTACAGCAGGCAGGTTTAATCCTAGATGGACCTGGCACCCAGACCACTTCATTAAGCTGAAGTGGTCTGAGTGCCTATAGTGGTCCTTTAACCCCTTAAGGACCAAACTTCTGGAATAAAAGGGAATCATGGCATGTCACACATGTCATGTGTCCTTAAGGGGTTAATTGGTGGATTTTCGTTTTCATCATTGTTTAGTAGTGAACTGAAAATCCCATTGACTAATTTTCAGCTAAAAAACGAAATCTAATTGTGAAAACCGCAGTGGTGGAGAAGTTTTGCAATTCATCAAGCTTGGTCTAAATTTAGCAAACTTGCCTATCCAACTCATCATAGTTTATAGTTCAGTGAATAAAGTTCTACAGCCATATATATTTTTACGTATACAAGAAAGGATAGGTACTTGAGACAGGATAAGACACAGCACAAGTGTCTTCTTGTTCCAATTTATGTCAATCCTGTTCCAATTTATCCTTTGCACCAATGAGATACTCCAGGGGTCTCTCAGGGCATAACCCTAAGTAAGTTACAAAATACTACACGAGTGTGTACAAAAGTTCACCTAAAGTGATACTTATGTACAGCCTGGAAATATTGGTAGCAGTGATAGTCAATGTATTCAAATGTAACGAATAACTAATGAGTAATCCTGCAATATAGTAATACAAAATATCTATAAAGACAAACTCGGAAGGTTAACTCCTATGTCCGAATAAGATAAATCAGATAATGAGCTGTATCTAGTTATACTGATATAGATTTTTTAAAAAAAGGCTTTTTAAAAAATGGCCTAACAGTTAAAATATACCTGAAAACATTATTGATAAATACTTGCTCTTAGGTCCTGATGAAAAACCACAATATAAATTCAATATTAGAGGTATAAGGAGAGAGGGAAAATAAGAATACTAATGCCTGTAAATAACAGGTAAGGATTAGATTAGAAAAAAAAAAGTCCTCTCTCCCTTTAGAACTAACTAAACAGGCATAGGAGTATAGAAGAATAAAGACAGATATAAAGACAACCTTATAAGGGTAGATCATATGTCAGAATGAGATACTGAAAAATAATAAAAATAAACACATAGATCCAATACTCCACTCCACCACAGAATAGATATTAAGAAAGACGATGACTGTCTTTTAACTGTTAACTGTTAGTTCTAAAACGTATAGTAACACATGCTTTTTTGATAATTAAAGGACCACTATAGTGCCAGGAAAACATACTCGTTTTCCTGGCACTATAGTGCCCTGAGGGTGCCCCCACCCTCAGGGTCCCCCTCCCGCCTGGCTCTGGAAGGGGGAAAGGGGTAATAACTTACCTTTTTCCAGCGCTGGGCGGAGAGCTCTCCTCCTCCTCTCCGCCTCCGCCGCCCCGCCGGCTGAATGCGCACGCGCGGCAAGAGCTGCGCGCGCATTCAGCCCGTCGCATAGGAAAGCATTTACAATGCTTTCCTATGGACGCTTGCGTGCTCTCACTGTGAAAATCACAGTGAGAAGCACGCAAGCGCCTCTAGTGGCTGTCAATGAGACAGCCACTAGAGGATTAGGGGGAAGGCTTAACCCATTCATAATTATAGCAGTTTCTCTGAAACTGCTATAATTATGAAAAAATGGGTTAACCCTAGAAGGACCTGGCACCCAGACCACTTCATTAAGCTGAAGTGGTCTGGGTGCCTAGAGTGGTCCTTTAATGAAATTCAGGTGCAATGTGTGCATTTTTTATATGATCATTTGCACCCATTATAACAGGTAATATTTTTTTTTCTTTTTACATATTATTCTCATTAAAATGTCAAAGACCTCTATTTGACATTTGTAGCTGACTGACAGCTAGATAGCGTTAGATGAAGCATAGCACAATATTCAATTTTACACTAGATATTGAAGTACAGGAATAAAAGCCTGGAGAAGAAATGAGAAAACATAAATATAAAAAGAGAGGTGGAATGAAATAGCTGTTTAGTATATAATCCCCAGGCACCGTGATTTTTTAAATGACAGCACATCAAGACAGATAATGGCTGTGCATCCCAAAACACATAATAACATCAAATTCTCTGTTTTTATCATTTCTGGATTTTTATTGTAAGAATTCTTGGTTTTCTATGTAAAGATTTTTTCGCCTTAAAGCAGGTAATACACTGCTCCACATTTTAGTCTCATTAAAATGTCAGAAACACCTACATGCTTTTTTTGTAGCTGACTGACAGGTAGATAGCTTTAGCTGGTGCATAGTGCAAGATTCAATTACATACTAGATATTGAAACAAACTTCTGAAAGTTTGGTATGGAAAAAGGAGGAAATATATGCTAATATTATTCCATTGATTTTTTTGAGAAGACTGTAATACCCATATCAAGATGTGCTACACATAGACCCATTTAAAATCCACAACACCAGCACTGCAAGAGGGACCCTGTCGCAGTCTCAGATCTCTTAGGTTTGGCAGGATTCGTTCTACCCTTGGATCCTGTTGGGGCCAATACAGCATGAAAATGCGCTAACCGATGATTGATGCTGCTAGACTCAACCCGTTGGGTTTTAGCTATGTAACTCCGTAACTAAAACTCTACATTGCTTAAAAATGCGAAAGGATGTGAAACATGGACAAGCAACTTAAAATGAACACTATAGTCACCAGAACAACTACAGCTTATTGTATTTGTTCTGGTCAATATAATGATTCCCTTCAGGCATTTTGCAGTAAACACTGTCTTTTCAGATAAAATGCAGTGTTTATATTACAGCCTAGAGATAACTCCACTGGCCTCTCCACAGATGGCTGCTAGAGGTGCTTCCTGGGGAAGTGCTGCACCCTCTGCATGAAGACACTGAACTTTCCTAATAGAGATGCATTGATTCAATTCATCTCTATTTGGATATGCTGATTGGCCAGAGCTGTGTTTGACTTGTGCTGGCTCTGCCCCTGAGCTTCTTCCTCCTTGACAGTCCCAGCCAATCCTATGGGAAAGCATTGTGATTGGTTCACATAATAACTTCTCATTATGTCAGCTGTAAGCAGGCAAATCAGGGGCAGAGGCAGCAGATTGAATACAAGTAAGATTTTACTATATTTAGGGAGGCAAGGGAGGTCAGGGGGGTCTAGATGGTGGTTTTAACACTATAGGGTCAGAAATACGTGTTTGTGTTCCTGACCCTATAGTGTTCCTTTAAGACATGTGTAAGGGCTGGTGAAAGAAACTGAGTTGCAGGGAAAAGTTTAAGGATATACAACTGAGTTTGAGATGCTGCAAAAAGAACAAGCATAGTTTTGGAAGTCTAAAACTAACAGATAAGATTCAAATTAGAGACTGTAGAGGAATGGGCATTTCCTACGGCACTTGGAGACTTGAAAACAGCACGTATTGGCAGTATGACTAAATAGTCCTATTTTAATGAATGAAATGCTAATGAAGTGCAATGCTGTGCATATTAAAAAGACAATCATTATGAACTCTCATTGAGACTATCAGTGTCAGTATCCACAAAAGGAACAGGTGAACTCTACAACTGACATTATTTCATGGGTCTGTAAATAGCTGTGGGTGGAGTGGCTCATTGGGAGATAAGTGATGAGACTGCAAAAGTGCTCATAGAGCTTTGAAAATTAAAATGTAAAGACGTTTTCTATACATAACTCTATTGTCCAAAAGTGTCCAAATATTATGGCGATGAAGTGATTGAATGATGGTGGATATGGCTACCTCCATTCAGATGATTAACTAGACTCGCACTTTTCAAGACATCATTCTCTCGGACATAAAAGGATATTCAGTCAATATTACCTGAATTAGGAAAAGAGGCCTAAAGCCATTACCTGTACTGAAACATGATATATCAGTGTAAAATAAAAATATATTCTGCAATAAATGATAAAGCATCAGCAAACCTGAAATAAACACATTTTAGTCACATAATATCTAGCAGTTAGAAATGCGGGTGTGGAAGAAGTGCCAGGAAGAGAACACATAAATGATATGGCAATATGTAGAATAAATGGTACTATAGACGGAACATGGGTGTCTGAAATATAGCCAGAAAAGGAACGGATTTTCACATCATCTTCTCGGGCACCCTAATGAACCTGGTCTCCAAAAATGGGAGTAAGACTGTTAGCTTGGGTTGTTTCAGTTTTGTGACTGACTACTACTTACATCCACATTAGGGCACCTACATTAACAGATTTGAAATTAAACTGGGACATAAGGTGTGGTGTCAGTGGCGTACACACGATCCATGGGGCCCCGGTGCGAAAATTGATTTGTGGGCCCGGGCCGCAACACATGGTGTCCGGGCACTAGGTCGCAGGGCTGCTACCCCTGCGACCGCGGTATGTATGACAATGTATGCAGATGCATACACTTAAAGGACCACTATAGGCACTCAGATCACCTCAGCTCAATGAAGTGGTCTGGGTTCCAGGTCCCTCTAGTTTTAACCTTGCAGCTGAAAACATAGCAGTTTCAGAGAAACTGCTATGTTTCACTGAGGGTTAATCCAGCCTCTAGTAGCTGCCTCACTGACAGCCGCTAGAGGCTCTTCCGGGATTCTCACTATGAAAATCACAGTGAGAAGACGCAGGACGTCCATAGGAAAGCATTGAGTTACGTTTTCCTATGGGCGTTTTGAATGCGCGCTCGGCTCTTGCCGCGCATGCACATTCGGAGCGGAGAGGCGGATCGGGGCGGAGAGATCCCCAGCACCAACTGGCGCTGGAGAAAGGTAAGTGCTGAAGGGGTTTTACCCACACACACTCTCACGAACAGACGCATACACACTAGCTAACAGACATACACATTTACTGACAGACACACACTCACTGACAATCATACACACTCACTTACAAAACATACACTCTCACTGACAAACACACTCTCACTAACAGACACCAAACAGACTCACTAACAGACACACACTAACAGACACACACAAACAAACAAGCTCAGTAACAGACACACACAGTAACACACTCACTGACACACACACTAACACACACAAACTGACCCTCACTAGCAGACACACACACAAAAACTAACACACTCACTGACACACTAGCAGACACGCACTACTAACACACTCAGTAACAGACACACACACACACACACTCACTGACACACAAAAATTAACACACACACACTAACACTTCATATACACACAAACACTCATATTTTTTTTAAATCTAATCCCCCAGCCAACCTTTGCGAGTGCTGAGGGGATTCCCTGGGGTTTAGTGTGGCAGCCCGGCGGGTGGTCCTGCAGGCGGCAAGGGTGCACTGATCCTCTTGTTCGGCATATTCCGGCTCCTGCATTAGTGCGGTGCGCGCAAGGGAGCTGGGTAGAGAGTGCTCCCTCGTGCGCCCGCCCACCATGTAACACACTGCCAGCCTCCCGGGCCTCCCCATAAAAGAGGCTGTCAAACTGGCGTACATACCCGGTCGCAGGGCGGCCGGGCCCCATGGTGGGCCAGGCCTGGTCGCAGCTGCGACCCCTGCGACCGTGGTATGTACGCCATGGTGTGGTGTACAAACTTAGACTCTACCTTAGGCTGATTATTATTATGTTATTTATATCGCGCCATAAAATTCCGCAGCGCTGTGTGAGTAGAGAAGGGAAGGCCCTGAAAAAACAATGAAAAAATTAGGAAAATTTTGCTTTTTAGATATTTTCCCAGGAATATTAAAAAAAAAATGGTGTATGGAATATGCAGACATACTAAGTAATATGTTTATGCCATGTGTTCATATATTTAAACCTATATTTATGTCTCAAATCATTGCAATTCCTGTACCTTAAAGAGGCACTGACATGCCGAACTTACCTTTCTTTAATCGATTCCTCTTCTCTTCTGTTCTTCATTTCTTACTGTCTGCTCTAGTTATCTTTAAAACACAAGTAAAAGTAGGGACAACCTCACTGACACACACAAGTTTGTTGATACACAGCCTCATAGACAAACAATCTCACTGATATACATAAACTCATTGACATAAAAACACAAGCTCACTCACTAGCAGACACAAACATACATGCAAGCAAGCAAGCTCACTAGCAGGCGCGCACACACACACAGCTTAATGTAGTGGTTCTGGTGTCTATGGCCTGTCCCTGCAGGCTTTTCAATTTAAACACTGACTTTTCAGAGAAAAGGCAATGTTTACATTGCTTCAGAGTGACACCTCTAGTGACAGTCACTCAGACGGTCACTAGAGGTGCTTCCTGTGTCAGTGTGCATCACCTACATTCAGGGCCTCCACACTCTGGAGACGCTGAAGGTTCCCCATAGAGATACATTGATTCAATGCATCTCTATGAGGAGATGCTGATTGGTGTAGCGTTTTGCAGCCAATCCTATGGCAAGCTTGAGGATCTCAGCCATAGAGGCAGGGCCAGTCGAGGGGAGACCAGCATGGCGTGAAAAAAAAAAAAAAAGGGTGAGTAAAAACACACACCATGACAGACACACACGCACAGCACGACAGACACACACGCACAGCACGACAGACACACACGCACACCCCGACAGACACACGCATACCACGACAGACACATGCACACCACGACAGACACAGACATACCACGACAGACAGTCCATGACACAGACAGACACACACACACACCATGACACAGACAGACCATGCCAAATACACACACCATGACACACCGACACACACACACCCACCCACCATAACGTCATTTTCCGGCCCCGACCTCATTCAGTAGCACGCAAGGGTGGGGGAGCAGATACAGCACAGCTCCTCCAGCAGCCGCCAGCAGACCCAGGTGTCTGCCCCGGGTGCCGACGGCCCACCGGGAAATTTCCCAGGATCCCGGTGGGATAGTCTGGCCCTGGTAACAACAGGTGGTATACTACACCATGTCATGATTTATTTAACAAAAAACAATCCATAATGGAGAACTTATGTATAAAAAACCTAAGTACACCTTCCTGTTTCCATAGGAATTAAGAGGCTAAGCAGCAGAAAGCTGCTACTAATCAAATGCTCTTCATTAACTGATCATCAGCAAGTTGCCAATCTTTCCACAGTGGACATGCCAGCAAATTCACCCATGTTCAGACCTTGCAATGCTCAGAGAAATTGCAAAAAAAAAAGTTACATCTCACACTCTACAGGCCTCAGTTATTCAAACATAATGTTGGTTTGTATTACACCCCTGTGTCACCTAATTCAAATGTGTAACACACACTACACACAGTGCTACATAACTTTTGTATAAATGATGCAGTTTGCCAGGTGGTTTTCCAAAATCGCCATCCCTCTTATCAACAAATCTACAAACAATATTGCGATTCAGGTATGCATCTAAAAAGGATAAATAAACCACACATAGTGAAGTATATCAAAGTACAATAAAATCTGCAACAAATGCCAACCAACCTCAATGAACTGGAACAATGTTATAAAGAAGAGTGGACTAAAAATACTCCACAACGATGTGATAAACTGATGAAGTCATACAGAAAACGATTACTTGAAGTTATTGCTGCTAAAGGTGGTTCTAAAAGCTATTGATTCATAAGGTGTACTAAGTTTTTCACACATGGCTTGTCCAGTTTGGCTTTGTTTTTGTTCAATAAATCATGACACAGTGTAATATGTCATGTGTTGATGTTCATCTGAGGTTATATTTACCTAATTTTAAGACCCACTAAGGAGCAGATGATTGATATTATGTCCTGATATGTAAAACTATGGAATTCAAAGAGGGTGTACTTTCTTTTTTCCATAACTGTAGTTCAGAAACCTTAAACGTTGGATTTGTGTTGTTGCTCTGGCTTAACAAAGTCCTTGAGAAGAGCAAGCACAGAGTATATCCAGTTATTCAAGACACAAAACAAGACAGAAAGAAATGCAAAAGAGTAAGGTTGCGCCTTATAAAAATTGGAATATTCCAAAATAGTAACAGAAATAAAATATCCAATAAAAGATATAAAATGCAGAATAAAAAAGTAAAAAATATCTAATTAAAGTCTTAGAAAGAACAGCCACGCTTGATAGAATCAGATGTTATTGACGGTTTGGTTCTTGTAGTTCCAGAGGTACATGTAAACATAAGGGGAGAGACTCCAATGGTACAGTATATAATGAGGTATGTATATAGTGCTGGATGGGTATTATTCTACTCACATTTACCAGAGCTATATCCAGCTCTGGTGTGTATAGCGTGAAGTGGAATGATCCCCACTCCTAGGATATGTGTGGTAGAGAGTTTCTCCAAATATTTCCAGTGGTAGCAATTCCAGACCGGGAAAGGAGAACAATAGGAGATATAGTGCTCACTGTATCAAATAATTGTAAAAATACATTTCTATAGATGAGATGTACTCGCATTTCCATGAGCAGGCTTACTGCTCGATGAATAGGGCGCATGTGGTGTAATCTCAACCTAGGATTCTTTGGTCCTTGCTTGGGATAGTAAAATCAAATGATTATTCTACTTGATAAAGCCTTGCAAGGCGGGTCGCGTTGTAGATAATTTTATATTATTTGTACTAATAAAGTAATTTTTTAAAATATTCGCTGATAAAGCCTTGCAAGGCGTGTCGCGTTGTAGATTTTTTATTTTTTTTTGTACTAATAAAGTAATTTTTTAAAATATTCGCTATACCTGGCATCCTGATTTTACCATCCCAAGCAAGGACCATTGGAGTCTCTCCTCTTATATCTTGCATGTACCTCTGGAACTACAAGAACCAAACCGTCAAGAACGTCTGATTCTGTCAAGCTTGGCTGTTCTTTCTAAGACTTTAATTATATTTTTTTTACTTTTTTATTCACTTTTTTTATTCTGCATTTTATATGTTTTATTGGATATTTTATTTCAGTTACTATTTTGGAATATTCCCATTTTTATAAGGCGCAACCTTACTCCTTTGCATTTCTTTCTTTGTAAATTGTGGGGTATCAAGAGGGAACTTCTCTCATCTTAAGGTGTGCTGCCTTCTAATATAAAACCAATTTTTTTGTAACTTTATTTAGTGCTGATCCTTTTTGTGAAAACAAAACAAGACAGGCAGCAAAGGCTGAAATAGAATGAACAGAAAACACTAGTTGGTTGGTAAAAAAATAATAATAATTATATATGTAATATTATATATATATATATATATATATATATATATATAAAAATTCAATTAGTCAAGTAGACATTATTATAAAGAGGACTGCAGGGTAATAAAGAAATTATACTTAGAAAAGTCCTAGCACAGGGTACACAACCTGTGCCAAAACAAGACTTTGATGTGCCAGCCCTATTTTGTTTAATTAATGTGTGTGTATGTTGCTGAATTCTTCCTATATTATGTTCTGCAGTTACTTTGTAGGGTTGTATTTGTGCGTGTATTATGTGTGGGCTGTTATATTGTGAAAGTGCATGAGCAGTTTCTTGTATTCTGTGTAATATCTAAGAATGTGGGCTGTGTATCATGTTATGTATGTGAATGTGCACTGTGTATGCGTGTGGGAGTTTTCATGTTATGTGGGGTTGCTTGGGGTGTTGCGTGTGGGATGCTGCTTGTGGGGTTGTGTGCATGCATGCGAACACTGTATTAGTGTTGTTAACCATAGGTCAGTAACTGTATCGTGTTTGGTTCTTGCAATGTGCTATGTTTGGTCGACACAAACGGACATGATGAGGATGATATGATGACATTTGAAAACAGAATGAGAAAGCAAGCTACTTATATACCAATAAAAAGGATATTTGATCAAAATAACTAAATAATTTAGGCACAGAAAGTGTTTTTCTTGATAAAAAAAAATTCAAAGCATGCAGAACAGTTTGATATTTTCATATTTTACTAATAAAACATATGCTTCTATACATTGATTATCTTCTTATTTGTAAAATCAGTGCTACATTTTTACAGCAAGGAGATGGAATGATAAAATCTGTGTCTTTTTATCACAAAGTAGTTACGTGCGCAACAAATTGTAAAAACATAAAAAAAATGTTTGAGAGAGGTAATTCTATGGCAAATTTTGTTTATGTATTCCAAATTACAGAAAAGTAATGTTAGCTGGCTGTAATCAATATTGATTAGCATTCTTCTTTCTTTAATATAATCCATATAATCAGGATAATGTATAGCACGTATAAATGACTAATTACTTTAACAAGAACATTTTAAGTTGAAAGACAAAGTTTTGCATCTTAAATACAGAGATTAAACTGAGGTATGTATTTTTCTTAACAAAAATACTCAAATATGAGTATTATTAGCATTCTTTACATCTAAGGCATAGTAGAAGAAACCTCAAATGTAACATTCAAATTTAGGACAGATAATGAAAATATGGCCATGTAACTAAATAAAGGCTAGATTAATTTCTGGAACAACTACATTTGTGAGGTATCAATGTAAGATGGTAATAGCGCCAAATATATCCCTGTCAAAGTACTACCCCAACATGCAAGCAAGAGGCAACAGTATTCTTTGCTAAGATAGAATGTATTACCAGACCTTAGAGTGGCTGGGCTTAATGTAAGGAGTATAGCATATAATCCAGAGAAAGAACAAAGATAATAAAAAAAACTGGAAAAAACAAGGATTGGAAAGAGTAGGATAAACAAGTATACAATGCCGAAGTCAAGGAGTCCAGAGATAAGAAAAGTCAAGTACAGAGCCAAGTCAAAAACAGACTACTAAGACTACGACAGGGCAATAAATCAAGGTCAGAGAAGGGCTAATATGGCCTTAGGTAATTACTGATTGGCTGTGGAGCAATAATGGAAACCTAGTGTAATAATGAGGCATGGGTGTTTACTCACTAATGGTTAGACTTCACTGTGGGCATAAATAGAGTGGAATGTCAGCGTCCTGAATCATAACTGACATCAAAGAAATGTCTGACGCAGAACGCACGCAAAAAAAAGCAGTATGTGAACATTGAACATTGGTCAAATGCAGGAACCAGCTTTTAAACCTTTGATGTTGGCCAAAAGTAGAGCAGCAGCATGCAAGCATGGGCCGAATAGAGAGGCATGGCACTGTCACTAAAGAGGCCAGTCAGAGTTATGATAATTTGTAAACTTAAAAAAAAAAAAATAATAATAATTTTTGCGCTTTATAAACAGGCTAACGATCTAATCTATGGACTCGGGTTCTTCAGTAATATCCCATTCCAAAGTAAAGGTTTGAAGGTGGTTTTAAGTACAGTTCCGAATCTTTGTTCTTTCATGAATGAACTATTAAAATCCATAATGTGACAGATCTCCATTAATTTAGAGTTCTTAAGGTTAGTTCAGGGAGAGATTATCCCAGCAATGTAGTCTATGGCTAGCTTGGTGCTTATTGATTCCTGGATTCCACAAAGGAAGCCGAAAGATTACACAACAATCTTTGTTACAATACTCAAATATCTGCAGTTGCACAAAGCGACCCTGGCTTCTCCTGAACTAACCTGAAAGTAAATAATTAAAGTTTAAGAAAGTATGGATCCATTTACTAGACTTGACCCTTGAATAGATAATAGTAGAAACATCTGTAGCATTAATAAACCTAACTGGCAGGGTGTCACTAAGTGACTGGTCGGCACCTACAGGATAGAGAAAAAAAAGTACATGTTTTCAGTGCTCAGTGTTTCATAACATCTACATAATCCCTTTTTCTCCTTCTCAATCTATGACTGACCTCCTGCCTTTCTGGGTAATTCTTCTCATTTACTTGTCCTCTGTTTCCCTTATCTGCAATCCAGCTTTCTTAGTACTACTGTCTTGAAAAGAACTGTAGATTATGTTTTACTAACGAATCAATCAGGGTCGGATTTTTATAATGTATGTTTTGTGACCCTTTGCAAATAGACATAACCTTAAAAAAGTATTCAAGTACATACAATACAACTGTTAATGTAATCAACTAAATGGAAGGTGGGCCATGACATAATATATGATATATTTTAATACTCTTCATGTTGCTGAAATGGTTTTTGCTTCAAACGATGGATTCTAGTTACAATGACTGAATTCAACATAAGCACATAAGCATGTTAGGTTACACACATTTAATACTTAGATACAAATTGGCAACTCTTGCTTAGTTGTAAAAACACAAAAAACATACTTCTTGTTTTGTTTTTTTTCGTTATAGAAATCAAGTTCATCATTCTTTGGTTATGCCACCTAAAATAACAGGCAATAATGAAACAGAAGGACCTTTTGGCTACAGGAAAAAAAAAAAAAAAACTCTTAAAAATCTTTCTCCAAATAGCCACAGACGCGATCCTTTACTGTTTTATGATCCTTAAAGGACCACTCCCAGGATGTACTCCATCTCTTTGTCAAACCATGAATTGATGGTATCCCAGACACCTTTGGCTTGGCCCCTCACTCGACCTACTGCTATTGCATAAGTTACATTAGCATTATTAATTCTGTCCATATTTGTCCTGCATTCATTTGCGGAGTACATCAGCTAAGTCAATGAATGCGTGAGCAAAAATTAAGTAGTGAGTTCAGGATTTCAAATACTGTTGTGACCCTACACAATGACTGCAAAGCAACTAGTATTAGACTTGTGAATATCTATAGAGACATACACAGACAGGCAAAAGCATAGACCATGTTTTTGAAGCCTATATAATATAAATGGTGATATCATAGGTAAATATATTATTCTTCTAAATGGATAGTTTGACGTACATCATCAGCAGTATGGAGGCTGCTAATCTCAACCAGCCTTTCTTTTCTAAGAGTAGTGGGAGTGTACGTCCCGGGACAAATATCTTACTAATTTAGCTCTTTTCTGGAATAAATAAATGGTGGCAGCTGCAGTCCAGGACCTTAAAAGTACACTGGGACATGTATTCCTCAGTGTTTCCCTGAGATTAAAGGAGTCCTAACCTTAACACTAAAACTTATACTTATCCTAAATAATCAAGCAGGCTAAAAAATATAGGTGAAGAGTAGAATAGAGGGGAAATGACCATCTCTGGGTTAATTGTGATGTCTTCAAACCTCCTCAAAGACATTATTTTTCCATAACACAGCTCACAGTTCTAGATCTATTCTTTCTCTTGGCTTGATATTACTTAATGGCACACTTCTACCACAGTACAACGCATTAAAAATTACCCTGTGATATATGTAGCTGAATACGCAATCAAGAACAATGTATAACATCCTGAAACATACCGCAAGGTGTTTAAACTTTCTCTTGCGTGTATTTTGATGGAAATGTCTATAAAGAATGTATACTAGGGAAATAAATAATATACTCATCTTTTCGTCATATCTAGTGGTATGGTTCTGAATCCTCACGTGTCAATTTTCCTTTTGATCAAAAAAGGCTCAGGATTTGCTATATATGCATCAATGGTAATGTCAACATGCTCCTGCTTTTAGAGCAAAAGTTATATACACATGCTGGGACAAAAACAACATTTGTCTTGAAAACTTTGAAAGAAACACACACAACGTACTAGAACTCTATAACTTTCAGAAAATGTTTTTGTAAACCATCACAAACACAATACAACACAAAAATAAAATTGATTAGCAATGTTCAATGCCACTTCCTTTCTTAGAGCACACACTGATCAATGTACTGTAGTAAATTCTACATGATACACACAGGCCAACATGGCTTTATAAAATGTTACTGCGTATTCTTTTGGGAAATGTTAATAAGTTAATAGCAGCATTGGATGAATGGAAATCAATTAATATAGTCACCTCTTGCTCTTATTAAATGAATAGACCTCAAGAACCTATTAACTGTATATGAATATGGGCTGCACTTGATTAACAGAACTGGACACCATTCCTTGAAGGTATACAGGAAAGCACCTAATGGTTACTGTATTGCTCTGTGCCGCAGGCTACACTGGCTGCTGGAATTATGAACAGAAGATTATGAAGCTATGCCTCACTTAAACTTAGAAGTTGAACTATGTGACATGGTTAATGTATCTCTGTCACTCTCGGGGGTCTTTACATATTTCGCGAACACCCCCGAAAATAATAGATCCGGTATGAGTCTGGTGGACACAGGGTGCAGGGGAAGGTAAGTTGTACTTATCTCAAGCTGTCCCACGTAGCCACTGCCATCTTCGTCCAGCAGGTCCTTTTCAGTTCATGGCGCTTCAGTTGCCAGAAGCCATGCCAGTGCTGTACTCTCTGGCATGCGTAAGAGTAACATCTTAGGTCTGTGGAGGATCCCGTGATACCGAGGGGTCATCCATAGACAGAGCCTGAAACCCACAACCATCATTTGTGACAGCTGCAAGGATTGGCTAAAGGAACTCTGTCTTTTGTCAGCCTTTTTCAACCTCAGGCTTGTCTGTAAAACAAAGTAGTCCCTACTAATGGTATCTTAGGATTGCAGTTAAAATTTCAATGAGGTTCCAATGCAGTCTTGATCAGTATTTCATAAAGAATATACCTATATTAAATACTGAAAACTGCCAAATTCGCTATAATATGGTATACTTTTTTGCTATAGGTTTAAACAGTTTCTAAACATGTTTTAATATAAAATTTTATGGGGAAGATGACATTTGACCTCAAACACAGTACAGTTCCAAGCTTAGAGATCTGACCACAAGTAGTAACATTTTGAAATAAGTGGTCTTAAAACAAATATGAAAACAATACTGATTTTTCAAATAAGGTATTATCAGCTGTAGTGATGCACAGTTTGTGTCTGTTTCAAGTGCACACCTGTCATAAACACATGACACTTTACAGAGCTTAGAATTTATTCTTTACATAGTGCTTGTCACATTAGCTGAGGACACTCAGTGCCCTGATTAGCTCAGTAGAGCTAACCAAATTCTCCTGCAAAAATCAGGAATCAAAAACTGCAACGAGATTCAGGAAAGTTGTCAAACCGTACTAAAACATATTGATTATGTACCACGAGATAAAGCCAGAGCACTTCTGGCACCAATCAGAAAGCTCAGGGCTGGCATGTCCATATGGCTGCACAAGCAGCCGTCGTAGGGCGCACCTGCCCGGCAAGTGCTGGATTGGAGTGACCGGCAGCACTCCTGCCAGGCACTGTGTAGCATGGCCGAGCAGAGCAGTGCGCACTGCGGTACAGGAACTTCTGTTTCCTGTACCTGACCGGACTGAAAGGAACTGCTCACTGAGAGAGCACTTCCTGTCAGTCCGGCCGGGTACAGGAGACTGAAGCACTAAGATGGATGGGGGGAAAGGAAAACTATGGGGGAAGGGGTGAAAGGAACACTATTGGGGAGGAAAACTGAGAGGGAGGAAGGAAAACTATGAGAGGGGAAGGAACACTATGGGGAGGAAAGGGGGAGAAAACTTTGGAAGGGAGGAGGCACTATGGGACAGGGGGGGAAAATAATGCTATGGGACAGGAAGGGGGACACAAAAAGAGGGAAGGGTGACAACTAGGGGGGGAGAGAGGAACATTAAGGGGGGGCACTAAGGTACAGGGGAGGGGTGGGAAAATTACACTAGGGTAGTGGGGGGACCACTAAAAGAGAAGGGAGAGGAACACTAAGAGAGGAGGAACATTAAGGGGAATGGGGGGCACTAAGAGACTGGTAAGGGGGAGGGAAGAGGAACACTAAGAGACAGGGGAGGGAGGGGAGAGTAACACTAAGGGACAGGGAAGGGAGAGGAGAGGAACACTAAGGGACAGGGGAGGGAGGGGAGAGGAACACTAAGGGACAGGGAATGGAGGGGAAAGGAACACTAAGGGACATGGAGGGGAGAGGACCATTAAGGGACGGGGAGGGGAGAGGACAACTAATGGACATGGGAGGGGAGGAGAAAGGAACACTAAGGAACATGGAGGGGAGAGTTTAATAAAGATCTGTATTAAAAGACGGCACACAGGGGGGCCTGAGTGGGGATAAAATAAACTTTGCCTGTGTACCCAAGAATCCTTACACCGGCCCTGAGCAGGCTGTAGTGGTTATGGCGCTTGGAGTGTTTCTTTAAAAATTATAACTAAATACATCTATCTGATTTCCTACAACTGCAGATTAGATTACATATGCATTGCTTAAAAATACAGAAAACAAATGGTAAATCAATTGTGCTTTACTATCAGATTTACTTAGTTGAATCAATACACTACACAATTAATTTCAATTAAATTAAAATAAATGTACCTTCATTTCTACAGCAGCCGATCCAATGAGGAGCAATGAATTCCCATCCCAGATGTCAATCTGGAGTGTTTGGAGAGCCAGGTAACGCAAAAACCAGCGCTGTTCTCCTGGCTTCAGGAACCCAGGATCAACCATGTATTTGAGCTGATATCCTGGTGATCCTTTAAAAAAACAAAAACAGAAAAAATAAAAAAAAACTTTCAATACAGATCTTTATTAAACTCTCAATTTTATTCCTCTATGATCAGTCTTAGAAAAGTAAACACTGGTTTTTCAGTCAGTGAAAAATAATCCACTAAATATTATGTTTCAGATAAATTGAAAAATCTGGTGTTAGTAGCTAAGTAACAATAATACATCAATCATATGTTAGTTTTTCTTAAAGGGAAACTATAGTGCCAGGAAAACAAAGCAGTTTTCCTGGCAGTGTGGCTCCCTATAGTGCCCCCTCACCCACACCCCACAGTGGAGAAGGGGTTAAAAGCTCCTCTGTCACTTACCTGGGTCCAGCACTGATGTCCCTCTGCGCTTGCTCGGGTCAGCCTTCGCTGCTCCCCCCACCAACATCAGCCGGTGGGGGAGACCTAATGCGCATGCACAGCAATTAGAATTTCCCCATAGGAAAGCATTATTCAATGTTTTCTTATGGAGATTCCGGTGATGCTGGAACCAAAAGTCGCCTAACAATCCGGAAGTCCCTCTAGTTGCTGAATGGTAGACAGCCACTAGAGGAGGAGTTAACACTTAAAAGTAATTATTACAGTATATATAAAAAAAACCTGCAATAATTACCTTTCCAGGGTTAAGGGTGCTGGGACACTGAATCCAGACCACTTCAATGAGCTAGTGTCGCTTTAAAGGTAAGGACATTTTCCAATCCCCATTATCCACAAGAAAATATGAACAAAATTCCAGCAACTTGTCTTAAATGAAAGGGAACACTTCGCCTAAGTGTGACCTTTCCTTAGGCATGAAATGTTACTTTGCTTTTGGGCATACCTCCCAACATTTTAAATTAGCAAAGAGGGACATTTTTCTTCAGTATATATTAATGAGGATCCTATGGCAAGAGATATGCAAATGATTGCTGCAAAAAAACTTACAGATAACTTGTGATTGGATAACTCAAGACAAGGTGCTACAGCAGTTAGAGAAAAGTAATGTAAATAAAGCTTCTGGGCCTGATGGTATTCACCCATGAGTACTTAAGAAGCTAAGTGTGGAAATAAGTGAACCTCTGTATTTAATCTTTCAAGATTTCTTTCTTTCAGGAATTGTACAGGAGGATTGGAGGAAGGCAGATGTTGTTCCTATATTGCGGGTACGCCAAGAGGTGGCCAGTAACCCTTCTTAGCATCCCCCGGGAGTTGGCTGGTTAGGGAACAATGGAGAAGGAGGCAGCAAGGGAGGTGTACTCTTCATGATCTTCCAGCTCTACTTCTTCGCATGCCCTGCGGCAATGCCAGGAGCCAAGTTATGACGTCACTCTGGCCCCGGCATTACTAAACATCGCATGAGGAACCAGTACTAGAAGAACACAAAGACTACACAAGCCCCATACTGGGCCCCAAGGAAATTATCCCCACTGGACCCCAGGGAAAGGATCCACTCCAGTTCACCCAAAGGTAGGGATGCTTGGTGGACAAAAATTATAAAAAAAATAATAATTTGTGAGTGTGTGTGAGAGAATGTGTATGTGTCTGTCACTAAGTGTCAAATCAGTGAGAGTGTCTGTCAGTGTGTGTCAAGTCAGTGAGTGTGTGTGCCTGTCAGTAAATGTGTGTGTCAGTAAGTTTCTGTTAGTGTGTGTCTCTCAGTAAGTGTGTCAGTGACCTCTGTGTGTAAATGTGTGTGCCAGTTTCCAGTGTGTTAGTGTTTAAATGTGTGTGTCAGTGTCATCTATGTCTGTAAATGTGTTTCTTTGTTGGTGTCATCTGTGTGTGTGTGTTTGTTTTCTCTGTGTGTAAATGTGTACACATTTATGTGTGTATGTCAGTGTTCTCAATGTGTGTATGTGTCGGAGTCCTCTTTGTGTGCGAATGTGTGTGTGTCAGTGTCCTCTGTGTATAACTGACTGTGTCAGTGTCTTGTGTGTGTAAAATATTATGTGTGTATTATATTTTAATTTTGTGACTTTTAGACTTCATATTAATAGTTCATATACTCCTCCTTACATACACAATATTCACATTATGTCATATTTATTTAAAAGAATATTATTTTATAATCAGGCTTGTTCTCCAATATGGGATTAACTTAATTATCATTGTTTACACGTTTCATTTGGAATTTAAATAAATAGATATTACTTCCTTGATTTTTTTTTTAGACCTGCAGGGGTACTTCACCATAAAAGGTTGAGAAACACTGCTTCAACTCACACTGCTAAAACAAGATTCTAGATAATTTTTTTCTTCTCTCAAATCACAGGTTCAAGCACTGTTGGACAAATACTTGCCTTTGTTGATGGACCCATCCTTATTAATTTGCATTAAGACATGTGTTGAGGAATCAGTGGCAGCAATACTGGAAGGATTTAGTTTTAGGAGCTGTAGGCGAGCAGTGGTTACAGGTTGAAAACGATAAAACTGGAAAGTGAAGTAAATTGTTTGAGGCCATGTTGCAGATGTCTCAACTTCTTGCACCCTAACAGAAGGGAAACAATTGAGATAATTATCTGTCTTTCATAGTGAACAATCTCATGCAAACAATTGTACACTTCCATTTTATTTTCCTCTGTTGTTTTATTTTAAAGGTAGATATAGCAATGAATAGAATACTAAAAAGCAAAATAAAGTATAATATAAAAAGTGAATCGTGTTCAAATAAACATAAAATAGAAGCTAGTAGGATATCAAATAATTGAATACAAGCAGGGAAGACATAATAGATGGCCATTGAAAGTTATCATGTAAACTGTGATGTAACCGTATGGGAGACATATCTATTAATGAAAAGAATCGTGGGAGCCCATACATTATGACAAATATGTGGTTTTATCTTAATAACCTGGCAAGGTATCTGAGCAATAAATCATGTCAGTGATCTATGGAATTATTTAATATGAAATCACCTAACCGTATATCGAATGCAACCTCCGGTAAGTTGAAATGGAAGCATGGTATTCAAGGTGGATTTATAATACATCAAGGATCCTTTAAATGTTACCACAATTTCATAGATCTACTAAATACACAGACTATAAAAATGTAGGATTTGAGGATATGGAAAAAATATTTAAAGGGAAAAAAATTAATAATAATTTGTTCTTAAACATTAAAAGGACAATCTAAGCACGGAAAACACTTCAGCTTGTTGATTAAAGTGCAAGGACCCTGTCAGCATTTTATAACCTTAAAATCATCCTTTAATGTTACTCAAAATTAAATTGCAGTCACTGCTGTGTGCAGAATACATTTTGTGTACTCCCACAACAGTGAGCATGGTTTCCCACAATGCATTGCAAGCAGCCACCTGCAAGGCATTATGGAAATGTCTTGCATAGTAGCTCGGCAAAGTTTATTGAAGAGGAAAAGAACAACTGATGTCACCTGAAAATCAGAACCGTGGCTTTCCACAGCTAAGCTGATAAGCTCCCAGTAATCCACTCTGCAGAATAGCAGAAAAGCTGTCTGATGTTACAGAATGCCCACTGTGCCCGGATGATGTGTAGGTGTGTTAGAAATATTTTATTCAATTTTTATATATATATTTTTTTTTTTAAAAAGGAGCATTGCTGAATAGATTTAAAAAATGATCAATACAAATTACAAACAATTTTTAAAGTGCAATATAATGGTGTACAGACATGTTATATTGACACAGATGCTTTAAAATAATTAATAAAGGGAATTCATACAAAGCCCTATGTGAAGCATCAACAGTAAAAGTGTAACTGGTCTCAAGTTCTAAATTAATACGATACACTATAAATCAACATTGTGTCTTTCATTGAAACTCAATTAACTTTTCTTGACACTGATTGATTAGTTTTCAGGCCATCAAGCTGCCAGAATTACATATGTATGAGAAACTCATTAGACACACACACACATAACGAATATGACACTGTTTGTTTCACCTGCTGAATGCAAGAAACTGCAAAACAATTTCATTACATTGTAGATAATCAGCTTCTTCTCTCTGTGGATTGAAGTTCACCGGGCTTGACGGATCTAACACTTCTGCCACTTCATTATTGCAGTCTAAAATTTCTGGAAAGCCAATAGAATTAAGACGGGCTAATGCAGCTCGAGAAAGAATAGATGTAGAGCTGGGGGGGAGGGAAAAAACAAAAAACATGAAAACCTTTACACTTTAACAAACCAGCTTATGATGCAATTATTTAATCATTACAAGAGATCATAAGACATGTCCACGAAGGTCAAAGCACACTTATGTCACAAATGGGAATTCATTTTGCATTAGTCCTAGAATAGATATATCGAGTAGAAAAACACCACGTGATGCATTCCGAAATTTGAACTTTGATAAATTCAGTGCTAAATGGTTCCATGGTGATTTTCCATTTCAGTTCCAATGAAGGGAAAAAAAACTTGTAAGGAAAGTTAGGCTGTCTCAAGGTAATCATGTTTTCATGGGTAGTCCCACTTTTACAAGAAACAACAATAAGAAAATACTTGGGTTACGAACTGTGGTTTGTAACTTTTTTTCTTTTCTTTAACAGAGACCGAAATTACGTACATAGCAGTAACTCTGTGAATCATTATTTGAGTGTAAAATAAGCTCAGTGAACCATTTAAAAATTAAATAATAAAATATATGCTAAAGTAAATCACATTTGTTACTTCCTGATGTTAAAGGGATCTTCATTACACTGGAGAAAGGCAGAGATACGTCAGTAAACACTTTATTATTAACATTGCCTGGGGCCTGATCAATATGATGTTCCTGTTGAAACCATTGGGAATCCAATAAAATAGCAATTTTAGTTTTCATTCCAGAGGTTAAATACCATAAATATCACTGTTCTTAAATATAGACAGGTATGAAGCAGTCCCATTGAGCCCTCTTAGAACTAAATTGCTGTCTATCTCATCTCTCAATAGTTCTATGTTTGGGAGGTCTTCGAGCACAGGACAATACAGCATACCTAATAATGTTGATGAACTAAGACATAATCAGTTCTAAAGGAACACTTCACATACCTAAAGCACTTCAGCTAGCTGAAATATTGTATTGTTAGATTGTATCCTCTTTTTACATTTTACAAAAATTGCAGATTTCTAAATAAACCTTCTACACCTTCCTATTACTGCCAGGTAAGTAAGTGAAACAAAACTCAAGTGGCAGGCAATTGCCAAGAGCACATACCTTACTCTCAATGGTCATTGGACTTGGTCTGGGCAGGGGAAGAAGGGGAGGGTTTGCAAAGGCTGCAGACAAGAGATCTGCAGCTTTCGCAAGCTGTTTTAGATGAAAAAAAATGCATTATTAAACACAGGCAAGCTTTCTTTGGGGGTATATCTATTAAAAAGTGCTTTTTAATTTTGTTTTGAAAATGGGAAGTGGTCTGGCCCTTATGCATTGTTCCGTTTTGATTCCAGCTCTGTCAAAATGATCAGGAAGCAGAAATACTCCAACCAATTAGTTAAAGCTTATTAAACAACCAATCACGATAATCCATAAGCAGAAAATGTTCATCATGTTTTCTATTACTTATTTTCTATACATTTTATGATAATAGTACCTACCTTTGTCTTCCTTTGTCTATGAAATGCTCAATAGACAGCAGGGAGCAAGATGGTCTAAAACTAGCTTGAGAACTGAGCAGAGACTTACTGAAGGGCAAGCTATTTGAGCTATTGCTGTTCTCAATATCTTCTTGTACCCTGATTTTGTTTGCTCTCCCTAAATTAAAAAAAGTATTTCAGCAGTGGACCCCTATCTCTGTGTACCTGGAGGGTTTCCAGATATACATCAATGACGTGGCCTAACAAGACTGAAACAATCAATTGGGTTTGCAGAGGGAGCCAAACTGCGTTTTGGATCTGGTCCACCCTTTTGTCTGATATACCCAGGTTCTCTCTGTAATGTCACAAGGTGAGCTAAAACCAGCTTGCGAACTGAGCGGGGACCAACCAAACGGCAAGCTACTTGAGCTGTTGTCCATTCTCAGTATTCTCTTGCATCCTGTTATTTGCTAGACATACTCTATGCATCATTTATTTCATTGTGTACTATTTAGTATATACAGGACGAATAGAAGAATGAACTGGTATCCACTGTTATTCAGACTGGAATAAAATAAACTAATAAATAACTTTTGTAACTGACTCAGTTCATTACAATGTATATTCTCTAAAATGCAAGAATAATATAACAGAATGATAATATGTAGAGACAAGGAACAGACTGCATGACTCAGACTTTCTGGCATTCTGTTTTAAAACACATGGTGGATGCTATTTACGGTTCAATAACAGCCACACAAGGGTTTTTATATATATATTTCATGTTCCAAAGACACAGACTAGAATCAGTTTGTTATACAAATCAGCAATTACATACACAATATTAAAAAACACACATTTTGAAAGCATATAAGACTGCAAATTCCAAGAATTTTTTTTAATGATGTGTCCTATTTTTAAGTTATTGTTATGTAAACGATATGAATACTTACCTTAAGGTCTTTATTTTGAAGCTCATCCAAAGCACTGTAAGAATTCTAAAAGTACACTATAGGCCAGACACCACTCAATGAAGTGGCCTGTATGCCATGTCCCCTCCACTCCCCCCCTCCCCCCATTTCATCCCTGCAGCTGAAAACATTGCTATTGTGCAATCTGGTCCTTAAAACCATATGCTAGTACTGATTGCACTGATTATTTTGTATTTTCAGCTCTATACTGAAAGGCCACATTCTGTTTCTGACAATCCTGCATATCAACTCAGAAACTTGCATCAATTGTCAGAAGCACTTATCAAAATTTATGCACAGGCATTATCTTGTCCGCAAATGGTAGGATGCTTGCATCAGTCGTGGAGTTGTTCACTATTTGAGACGCACCTGTATCAATTTCTCAATAGCCTGGCTCATGTAGGCACAGCGTCATTATCCCAAGGTAACACTCGAGGTTTGTTGGCCTTGATCATTCATAAATGATACGAGCTGCTACCAATACACATTTTTATCTATTATTAGTTAGTGTCCTGTTTGACCACTGTGTCTACCCAAACTGACACATGCAATGCAAGGGCCTGACCCAATTTAAACACACCTATCATTCGGACAAGTGCCCTTTTGTGGTTTTACAGCTCTTAAGCACATTATCCTGTATCAATCTTGTTGTTCCTGTGTACAAGACCCAGCTACGTCCCTGAACTTGACTTTAATTTATCCAGTGTTCCTGTATACCAGACATGGCTTCGTCTCTGCCTCTGCTTTGTCCAAGTCCTATTTCCTGTTATTCAGCATCTACTTATCCTCTGCTTTTATATATTACTGCTTATATTTATTATTTCTATGTAAGCATTAAGCCTGGTAATACGCCTGACTATCCTTTCCAACCGTGACTATCTTACATTGCTGTACTTTATCTTGCTGAGGCTCCTTCTTGACCCTGGCATACACAGCCCTGCATTTTATGAGTAGGACATTTTATTTCAAAAGAGGATCTTTAATCGTCTGCTTTGTAAATTTTATATCAATGAACCATAGATTCATAAGGGATTAAAAAGGGATACAATAAAACAAAAAAGTCATGGAAAGTTTGGTCAAAAACATGTTTTGCAAATATCAAATCCTGAAGACCTTATACCACCATGGATTTATTTTCTTATTGATGTTGTCCTGCTTTGATAAATGAGCAGTCCTTTCCATTTTGGAACAGATTCTCTGAATATCAGATTGTTACAGTGGTATATAATTTCATTATCTTTTAATGGAACACTTGAAGAACCATAACCACTATATTATGCTTTAGTGCTGAGGCACCTCCCTCGCCTCCATTGTAATAACAAAGCCGGTTTTGAACTGTTTGACATTCTTCTGTTTGACTCTGCACTTTTTCTCTGCAACCAAAAGCTTTAATTAGCTCTCCTGAGCTAAGTCCTACAATGTAGGACTAGCTCATTCGTTGAGAGCGTCAGCTGATCAATGCCAGCCAATGGGCTACAACTGGTGCACAAAATTCCGACATAAAATATCCAGCTCTCTGACAGCAATGATGGAGGTGAGGAGAGTTGCCTGGCAGATAGTAGGTAAGAATTTAAGCAGTTCTAAAACAGTATAATTGCTTACATTGCAGGGGGTGCTGGGGTACTCCTGGCAACATATCCAGAAGGTGATGTAATGTTTATGGTGCCAGGAGGTGGTGGTTATGTAACTTGTAGTGCTGGCTGACTCTCCATCAGCTGATCGTAACCCAACAATAAACACTATAAAGCCTACTGCAATTTAGAATGTAAAACATACACTGTATTACCAACTGCCGCATAGTACTAAATAATAACATCCTTATCATTGACTGTTCCTTTAAAAATTCTGAAATGTATTTGGATCATTTTTCCAGACTGGAGACGGAATCTTTTGCAATTCTCTTTCAGACATCAGAGTAGGCAATTGCTATATGTTTTAATTAACTTTGTTATGGTACAGAAACACAGACACACAATATGAGTATGTGTGAATGCAACACAATGTTATATTCTAATTTGAGAAAAAAAATAATCGATTTTTGCTATAGTTTATCACATTCCTTTGACAAGAAAATAAACATACCTCCCAGTCTGCGTTCCCAGTGCAACAATAGGAGCATGGACTGGAGAAAAAAGCAGTTCTTGTAAATGGTCACCACTAGACAAATCCTGGTTAGTTTGACTCATTTCAGCTTCAAGATGTGTTATACCACTCACATATGGGAATTCCTATAGAAAAAAAACAGAATGTTATAGTATTTAAAGAGAGACACGTTGCAGTAAAGTAATATACACTACTAGAACAATAACCCATGATACTTGACATTTTTAATGTAGTGATTCAATGCAATACAGCAGTATATACACATACGAATATATAGTTTGCTAAATGTGGTACATTGGTGTTGTTGCACATAAATCCCCATTATTTTTGCCAAGTCAGGTGATTTAAAAAAAAAAAAAAAAAGCAACTACATTTTGGGAGCTTTGAAGTTGATGCTTAGTGAGTGTGTGTAATATTGTATGTTACTTACACACACATACACACATGTATATATACACACATGCATGCACACAACAGACACATGCAGATTATCCTGAAACTTGTGATTTGAACTTGTGATTTAAGTGCACACAATATTTTGTGAATGCTCCCTTTGACTCATAGATAAATCATGTAATGCTTCCATCCCAGTCTCCACCAACCCACGTACTGGCACTTGGGTTATCAAAGTCTTGAAGATACACAGCACATGATATAACTCCCAATGGTGGAAGGTGGTGACTCTCGCTAAACGCTCTCCATATAACCCAGCCTCAAACATTTAGTTTGTTGTTTCTTGTATTTGCTACTGGACTGTTACAGCTTCTCTGTTTAGATAGACAACTTGCAAAATTTGTTTTAGCCCTGGTATATCATTCATATGTTGTCTGGCTCAGTGTTTAGTGTTTTTGCAGCACCAATGTTATTATTGTGCAACTATAATCACAAAAAAGAGGTTGTAATTCTTCACTCTCTCCCGATTGCCCCTCGATTGTTTGAATGGGTGCATGAATGGGTGGTATGAATGACTGTGTTTTGTTAATTTGTGTACTTATTAGATTATATGAATAATTTTATTATATTAATAGTAGCTTTAATGTAAGCGTTTAAATTTTATATCCATGTTCTAAAATTGCTGATGTATTAGAGTTGCTTACTTTGTTGTTATTTGTATACACTTGTGAAAATTGTAATAAAGATTAAAGATGAAGAAAAGAAAAAGTTTCTTTATCGTACTTTGACTTGCGTTGATCAATTGTTTATGTATTCTGTGAAAAACATAACCTCAATAAAGTACAGATTGACAAAAAAAATTGATATATCTGATAAGTCTTTGAAGCTGTAAGGCTTAGCAATGAGAGACAAGCACACTTTCACATTACACCTCCTGCCTAGTTAAATGTACTAGAGAAATACCAAAGTAAGTTTGGATGTGCCAAGTGATACAGTGGGACCTTGTACAATTCTACAATGTCATACCCTTGAACCATATTGATGCATTGGATTTAGTCTTGTTTATGTGGCTAATAATTGTGTTTGCCAGAAAAATAAACCATAAAGGGGTAAAAAAAATAAAAATGATAACTGCATATAATCTAACAGAGTCTGTTTGGAGTGGTACTCTTATTGCAGTTACTTACACATTAGAGGACACTGCACTATGACAATGTGGTGACAAACAGCTAAGCTGAGTAACCCCAGTGTATAGTCCTACATGGGCTACATATAACGAGGAACTGCAGAATTGCTGGGAACACACTGGAGTCAATATATAATAAAAAGGAATTAGAAACTAATAAGGATTAAATTAAATCAATCCATGGTAAACCATAAATAGAAAATATAGGCATACACTTTCACAGACATATTTGTGGGGACCTTTGCACAATCAATGATGGTATGTTCCATAAAACTATTTAAGGTGTTCATGTAACATTATGGTCCATGGTTTGGCTCAAAGAACCAATTAGGAATACATTAATTTGACACCTCTATCGAATGTGTTTATGAGAAGATAGCCAGCTGAGGACAGTAGCTCAATAGTGGTGCATATGCAATTTAACTACTAGTGAACTGTTATTGGTTCACAGAAGCCATATTTATTTTTGCATCAACATATTTGGTGGAAGACGCATCAAATGGCCATGTTTGTAAAATAATGTCTCGTTCTGCCAAAGTATTTCAGAGAAGAAAATCTTTTAATATTTGTATCCACCCTAATATGGGCATTAAGCCATGTAACAATTCAGTTGGCATGAATATATCGAACATATGCCTGAGCATAACATCATACAGCAAGGGTCACATCTGTAATATATCTGGTTGTGGAGAAGCTTTTTGAATAAAGTCCCAAAATCAGTCATGAAGAATAATTTGGCCAGCTGACAAAGTGGAATGTGGCTCCAAATTCAATATAATAGTGTCATTTATAGTTATTTAAAGTTTTACTCCAGCAATTTTCATTCTATAGTCTGTTTAAAATGCATTTTTTTTTCTATATTTCTGACCAATTCGGTATAGCAAAGCACAGGACTGACCAACTTCTCATGAACAAAAATGAATATAAGTAATAAGGTTGTTACTACACCTTCTGTACTATGACCTCCATTGAGTATGGGACTCATCTTGTTAAGTAATAACTAGTCATAAACACTGTCATATAGTTTGGTAATGATACATATGCAAATGTATGCACCTAAAAACAGTCAGGTGTTATTATCTCACAGTGATCAACTTGTTTTTGCAAATTAGCAAAATATTGCTTCAATCTGCTTAACCGGTCCATAAAATAATATTTTGCAACATTTTAGGACAATCCATCATAGCTGCTAAGCTATATAATAACATAGCATGTCAGGATTACTGGTTTTATTTGCATTTAGCTAGGATGCAAGGCAACGGAATGGATTCATAAAGACAAGCTACTAGTTTCCATCTTCTTCCAGTTTCTGTAAAGCTTCATCTATTGGGTTTGAGGGAACCATGGGACTTACAGGTGACTAACTTGGGCTTCCTGAATGCATAATTGTCCAGACATAGAATAAAATGTAGTCCAGAATCTGGAGTGGAAATAACTGGATGGCAGAGAAGTCATGGCCAATTTAAAAAAGACAAAGATAACTCATCAGCTCCTTTGGCTTCCGTTATCATTTCTATGCGGATGACATGCAAATCTACCTGTCCTCTCCGGATTTCTCTCTGCTCATCTTGACTCGTGCCTCACTGCCTCTCTTCGATTTCAAACTGGATGGCTGCTCACTTCCTTAAACTCAACCTGTCCAAAACAGAACTTCTCGTCTTTCCTCCCTCAAGTGTTGCTACTCCTGTGTCTGTATCCCTCCAAGTCAACGGCGCTACCATCACCTCTACCTCACAGGCTCGCTGCCTGGGTGTTCTTTTTGATTCCAACCTCTCCTTCACCCACCTTGTCCAATCAATCTCCAAATTCTATCGCTTCCATGTCAAAAACATAGCGCCCATCCGCCCCTATTTAACCCCGGATGCGGCTACGGTGCTGGTCTCTCGCCTTGACTACTGCAATACCCTTCTCAGTGGTCTTATGTGTTCCCAGATTGCACCGCTGCAATCTATAATAAATGCATTGGCGAGGCTCATTTTCCTGTCCACTCGCAACTCCCGACTCTGTGAGTCCCTGCAATGGTTTCCAGTTAGATATAGGGCTCAATTTAAAATTCTGGTGCTTGCTTACAAGTCCCTACATAATGCTGCTCCAACCCACCTATTCTCCCTAATACACAAGTATGTCCCGTCGAGGCCCCTACACTCTGCCAAAGACCTACATCTGTCTGTACTCCCACCTCTAATGCTTGCCTCCAAGATTTCTCCAGGGCTGCACCTCTTCTGTGGAAGTCTCCATAAGACTTTCACCTGGTCTCCACTCATTCAAAAAAAATCATTGAAAACTCACTTCTTCAAGAAGGCATATCAATTAAAGAAAGCTTATCATTTAAACTGTTAGCAGGCTTTTATCCCCCACCCCATTTGACTCCTCTCCTGCAAATGTCAAAAATTACCTACTAAGCCCTCAGTGAATACTTTTCTAACAACCTACTTCGTACTACTTTTACCCTTTGTGTCACTATACCCCACTCCCTCTAGAATGTAAGCTCATTGAGCAGGGCCCTCCACCTCTCTCTTCCTGTACGTCCAGTTGCCTGGTTACAATTACATGTCCGTTAGTCAACCCATTGTACAGCGCTACGGAATCTGATGGCGGTATATAAATAATAAAATAATAATAATAACAAAGAAACTATTACAGCAATGTGATGCAATGGGAACTAAGAGATGTCGGGACTGGATAAGGAAGAAAGAGATACAGTAAAGCAAACCAAGTCAAGGCAGAATACAGTATGAAGAATTCTTGCCAGTCAGGCCATGTACAAGGCAATGAATCTATGAATGAACGACCTAGCTTTAGTTAATCCACTGATTCAGAATACTATGTAGCCTCATTGCCTTGTGCGTCCAAAGTGTCGAGAAGAACCGTTCCATGTCTTGTGGAGAAAGTAAGCATACAAGGGTTTCACGCAGACCTGCACATGTGTATCTGCCACAGAACCGTTTGAAAACATTTCAATAAGGCAATTTCAATTTGAAAAATATAGCAAAAATAATAATAATCTGAGAAAATAGAAAGAATGCTTCCCAGCAACTTTATTGCTAGGCCCCCTAAAAAAAAAACAAAGACAGAAATAAAAACCAGCATGTATCAATGGCCACAGTTCACACTGCAAAGAAAGAATGAACATAAATAAAAAAAAGTAGTAACATTTCTGAGAGAGAAACTTGGAATTCTGTGGCAGATGTCTTTTTTGATTAAATTTTATTTACAGGCAAAGTGATACACAGAAAAACAAACAGTTTTCCTTGTTCCACATGTGAAAACAAGTTTGAGTCAATCATTCATGTTGAAAAACCAATCTTTGAAAGCACATGGCATTAAAAATTAGTTTGTTTTAAATTGCTAATTGCTTTCTAGGGAGCCATTTTATTCGAATTACCTAACTAATTAAACTCACTAAATGTTATACCATTATAAGCACGTCATGGGAAGCTAACCACATACAATTATGGTGAGCTAATCTACTTTGTTTTGTATTTCATTCCCCTCTAAAATTTATACAAATAATAGTCTCAAAGACATACAGGCTACACGTTTTGTTGGGCGCAACTCTAAACATCAGAACATTTTCAAATGTGAGTTAAACACGTCAGTATGATGTCTCTTGGTGTCTACTGATAAAGCATGGTGTTTGCCTGATATTACCCTTAAATATAGGTTGTCTGCTAGTTACCAAAGTTTAACTAGTCATTTATTTCTAATTTCGTGCAGTTTAAATCGGCTAATTAATTGGTCTTGACCATCCAATCCTGGGACTCTATAATTTAACAGAAAGCCTATAGAAAGCTATAAGTCATACAGTGTTTAGAAGTAGATATTAGCTACTAAAGAACTAGATTTTTTAATTGGTTGAAAAGCAAAACCTAATTTGCCTTTCCATATAAGACCATATTTTTTCTCCATGACTTTATTGTTAGATAATGTAGGCATTATATAAAGATACACGGGTGGTGGCATGTATTGTGTTGTGATGATGTAGATACCCTGAGGAAATACTTTAGCAGAATCTGTGATGAAGATAAATGTAATTGTTTACATTGTCAGTAGAATACACAATAGTGCTAACTTTCAATTTGCAATAATTCATGCTAACTTCACACCTGTCACATCCTGTTCCAAGTTGCGGATCAGTCTGGTGATGGCTTCTGGTATCCAGTACTCTTTTTACAATTCTTGTTTTGTTTTTCTTTGTTTTTTGGTTTTCTATTCTATGTCTGGTTTTCTTTATGCTGGGTTTTTCTGGGTTAATTTCTGTAATCCGTCCCTTGAATTCCCAGTCTCCAGGATTCCTTTAAATGTTTGTTTTATGTTGCCATACCAGTTTGTTTTCCATCATTCCCTTTTTTTCAGAGTTCCTGCAGGCAGCTGCTCAAGGCTTCTGCCCTTTCTTGCAGGTAAGTGCTATATATGTTTTCTTTGGTTGTTTTAGCATACATTAGGCAGGGTAGGACCTGCCAGATATGGGGTACATTGGCGTTGTTGGCAGGCTTATGCAATGTATGATCATATAATGTAACTAAATCCCCATACTTTTCATATATAGTGCTTAGTTATGTCTCCTCTTGTTTTGCCTATCTTATCTTGTCTTGTCTTGTTTTAGTTTGTATTCCCAGTCCATGTACAGTCCTGTCCTGCCCCTGTTAATGTTCCCTTATGTATTGTGTACATGTTCTGGGTTTAGCTTCCTATCCTTCTCTGGTTCTGGGTTCTACTAGTTCTGTCTTGTTTTCATGTTTGGGGACTATCCTAGCCTTGCCTTGTTTCTAGTACTGGATACATTCATGCTGCAGAGCCTCCCTATTCAGCTCCTGGGAGGTCTGCTTATTTCCATGTTCCCAGTTCCTGGGATCCGCATAAGCTGAATCAGGGTTCTGGTATGGGGCTGCACAAACGTTGGTGCTCAACACCAGGGGGAGTGCGGTTACCCTGCACCAGACCCTGCTAATCCACCTCCACACTGTGACTCCTACTCTGAACATCAGACATACTGGGTCCCAGTCCTCGCACCGCTGCCCGGACAGTGTCTGGTTCCCGGGCACCGGACCGCCACCCTGACAACACCATTGTTAAATAAATGCTGCACTAAGACTTTGCTTAAGGTGATGATAAATATCTTTTGGTTCTTTAGAAGTAGCAGAGACCTGTGATGTTCTTCATGATTCCAAAGGATTCAAACGTAGAAAAATGGAAGAAAGGAAGACTGTTTTCAAAAATACCCAACAAACCTTATCGTGATTTTGTTTTTAAACAAAACAATCTCTGATGCAATTAATTCAGAAGTAAATACCCGGGACATACCCTCTGGAAAGCCACAGGAACGGTAGCACAAACAATGCAACTGATAAACAAAACAACATTTCCAATTATTTCATAGAATTTAATCTTGAGTAAAAAATATGTTAAAAAACCATTTGTGGTTAAAGATGTACTGAATTCATACAAGGAGAAGATTTAACAGTGGGAAAAGTAGAATAGATGTTTTTTTAGCTTTTCATTGTAAGTGATGCACTAGTCCAGTTATGATGACTACTGTTTTGAAATTAGTAAATTATTGGTTAAGTTATAGTGAAGCTTGAAATGGAAATAGCATATTTAGCATATTCATAGACATTAACTGTTTTGTGCAGTTGTACATCCAGAGTTAGAGCATATTGCCAAGGATTAAATCTCCAACAAACTGCAAACAATGTAAATGATAGTCTTAAATATGTTTATTTATTACACATTATACCAGGAACATTTTTCCTGCTTTCACAGATGCCCTGGATGAATAATAGCTGCGTTAATTTATTAGCAACTTAAATATATGATGCCAAGTGAAACTATGTTTTTAATCCTGTTAGTTTCTCCAACTAATTTTTGCTGTAAATATATTGCACACAGTCAGAAGAATCTGATTTAAGTTCCTCAAATATTAATTCCACATTTTGCACATATGCATAAATATACAAAAACGTGCTGCTTATTACGGCACAACTATAAATATAAAATGTACATTTATTATGCCACATATTGCATGCATATAACCATCCATTATTTTAAAGTTATAGGGGGTTTAATTTCCATAATATGATCATATTCTGCATAGCACACATATAGGGGTTTAAATATATTATCAATTAATCACAATGCATCAGCTAGGGAAATAATGAGTGATGAGGTCTCCAAAACAGGCAATGAGTAGAATATAACATCACATTTTTGAGGGCCAGTTTCACAGCAATATTGTGGTCATGCAAATACTGCTTTTGACATTAGGGGGACCTGGGTTCTCCTAAATTTTGAAAATGTGGATTAAAGTCTGTACATTTTGTGAGTGCTCATATGGCTTAAAACATACATTTTCATGCCAGCTTTCATGTTTAACTAGACAGCTTTCAATAAGTTCGAGATGGCTTCATGGATATAAGTATGCACTAAGCAGCAACATTATATATGTTTACATTACCTAAATTCCTAAAGAGGACCTGTCATGCCCCAAACAACTTATGCTCATTAGATTAGATTTCAATATACACGTTTTTGCAATGAATATAATCAAATATTTGTTACTTATGTAAATAATGTGGTGTTTATGTTGTGTACAGGGCCGGTGCAATGATTTTTGCCGCCTTAGGCAAAAGTAAAGTTTGCCGCCCCCCCTCCCCCCCCTCATATGACATCACAATGCCCCATGTTAACTAACGCAAGTGCTGCAGTGCCGCCGTGTTTACATTAAAAGGCCTGCAGGGACAGGCTATAGACACCAGAACCACTACATTAAGCTGCAGTGGTTCTGGGGACTAAAGTGTCCCTTTAATGTGAGGTAAATTAGAGATTAGTGCCACGAATAATATACTAGATTGCCTACTTACAATCAGATGAGGATGCTGATGGGCACTAGCTGCAGTCTGGCTCCACTTGTCTGGTGTAGAACAGGCTCTCTGGAGGCTGTTTGTGTTCTGGGAGAACGGGAAGCAACTCCATTTTTTGGGGGCCCTTTAGACAGCTCAAGGTCTGGGCCCCAGGGTCCACCTTCATGTTCCACCAATTAGTTTGTTCACAGGAGTAGCGGATGTCCTGATATGTGTGTAAGGAATGCATTGTGTGAATCTGTGTTTTTATGTGTAAGGGCTGCAATGTGTGTTTCTATGTATGTACGGGATGCAGTGTGTGCGTCTGTAAGGGGTGCATTGAGTGTGTGTAAGGGGTGCATTGAGTGTGTGTAAGGAATGCATTGTGTGTTTCTGTGTGTGTAAGGGATGCATTGTGTGTAAGGGTTGAATTGCTTGTGTGTGTGTGTGTGTGTGTCTGTGTGTGTAATGCATTGTGTGTTTTTCTGTGTGCAAGGGGTGCATTGTGTGTGTGTGATGGATGTCAATCTCTCCCCCCTCCCTTGTCCCTCTCTTCTCCCCCTCTCCCTCCCTCGTCACTCTCTTCTCTCCCCCCCCCTTGTCTCTCTCTTCTCCCCCTCTTGTCCCTCTCTTCTCCCCCCTCCCTTGTCACTCTCTTCTCCCCTGCGTGTCCCTCTCTTCTCCCCCCTCCCTTGTCACTCTCGTCTCCCCCGTTGTAACTCTCTTCTCCCCTCCCCACTCTCATTCCCCCTCCTAACCCCGTCAATTCCCCTCCCTGTCAATTTCTCCCCCCCCCACCTTGTCAATTTATTCCCCCCACCCTGCCTGTCCATTTATTCCCCCACCCTGCCT
>OW240921.1:81781170-81988595 GCA_933207985.1 Pelobates cultripes | reverse complement strand
GGTTGTGTATATAGAAACATAGAAACTGTGTATATAGAAACATAGAATGTGACGCAGATAAGAACCATTCGGCCCATCAAGTATGCTCCTTTGAATCATTTAATTTCCAGGAATCAATATCAGAAAATTTTCCTGGTAATTTCTTTTTTTGCCTACTCTTGAAACAGTACATGAGCACGCTGTAGTGGTTATGGTGCCATGCCCTGGCGTTGCCTCTCTGTTGTAAGGAGTTAAGCTGTTCCCCCATTTCCACTAGAGCGGAGTCAGAATCTCTCTTCACTGAGCTAATCCTGGTGGTGTATGGATTTGCTCATTGGCTGACAGCTAACAGGATGCTATTGAAAGTGGTAGAGTCAGGGTCTACATAATGCTAATTTTTGCTCTCCTTATTTATTTGAAGGTACATCGCTTTGCCCACAGTCTGCAAAGCAGTAGTGAGTGCTATTTATTTTCTAAATAAATACACAAACTGAATTATTTGCACACTGACTAGTTTGCTTCGGTTCTTTTTATATTCATATACGGCTACAGCACGCAAAGAAATCAATTTGTTGCATAATCTATTGGTGTCGAGCAGTATGTTTCCAAAATTTTAAAATGCATGGGGAAAACAAACAAATGAGCTAGATAAGATCACGTGTGTAGATTAAACAAATGAGTATGAAGGTGTAATAAATAAAAATTAAATCTCAGTTCAAACCAATAAAGTGATCGTAATTTATCAATAGTACAATTAGTTTATGTAGCAAAATAAAAAAAGGAAATACATTTTGTTGGCTACAATTATGTCCTTAACACTGACAAGGACCTCACTAAAAAGGAGGAAAAAAAAAGACACTTTTTGTATCGGGTTCTCAAACAATTCCATTAAGTTAAGTGAATGTCATGTCACTCTCAGTCTCCATATGGGTTATTTATAATTAAACCAAACGCATTTGACTGTCACCTCACATGATCTTTTGAAATAGTGTCCCGAGTAGAAACAAAATGAGGTTAACTGGATAATACATGTTTTTGTGCACTTACCACTTCATTGGGTTTTTTTCCCTCTTTTTGCTTCAAATCTAGCAGTTATGATTTTTTTTTTGTATTTAACAATATTCTTTTTTCCTCTTACAACTGCTAGGTCTAGCAGTTGTATTTTTTTTTAACAAAAATTTAAATGAGGTTTTACTTAATTTAGCTGAAAGAAGACAAGCCTCATACATAAAGTTACTAAAAAAACATAGAAAACATAGAATGTGACGGCAGATAAGAACCATTCGGCCCATCTAGTCTGCCCAATTTTCTAAAAACTTTCATTAGTCCCTGGCCTTATCTTATAGTTAGGATAGCCTTATGCCTATCCCACGCATGCTTAAACTCCTTTACTGTGTTAACCTCTACCACTTCAGCTGGAAGGCTATTCCATGCATCCACTACCCACTCAGTAAAGTAATACTTCCTGATATTATTTTTAAACCTTTGTCCCTCTAATTTAAGACTATGTCCTCTTGTTGTGGCAGTTTTTCTTCTTTTAAATATAGTCTCCTCCTTTACTGTGTTGATTCCCTTTATGTATTTAAATGTTTCTATCATATCCCCCCTGTCTCGTCTTTCCTCCAAGCTATACATGTTAAGATCCTTTAACCTTTCCTTATAAGTTTTATCCCGCAATCCATGAACCAGTCCTTCTCTGAATTCTCTCTAAGGTATCAATATCCTTCTGAAGATACGGTCTCCAGCACTGCGTACAATACTCCAAGTGAGGTCTCACCAGTGTTCTGTACAATGGCATGAGCACTTCCCTCTTTCTACTGCTAATACCTCTCCCTATACAACCAATCATTCTGCTAGCATTTCCTGCTGCTCTATTACATTGTCTGCCTACCTTTAAGTAATCAGAAATAATCACCCCTAAATCCCTTTCCTCAGATGTTGAGGTTAGGACTCTATCAAATATTCTGCACTCTGCCCTTGGGTTTTACTTCCAAGATGGATTATCTTGCACTTATCCACATTAAATGTCAGTTGTCACAATTCTGACCATTGTTCTAGTTTACCTAAATCATTTGCCATTTGGCTTATCCCTCCTGGAACAGATACACATTTTGCATCATATTATATAAACGTCTGTCTCCAGATTTTGGGCACGATATTTAGGAGTGATGCTATGATTACTAAATAGATAAGTGGATTACAATAAAACTCTCTCCACAGGGCCACTTCACAGAGCTTCAAATGAATTGCCCAGCTGGTGGATATAATGGTGGTGGGTGCCACTGATTCAATCCTTTTGTGTTTGTCAGTCTAGGTACCATACATACTCAGAGCTTTCTCTCTCTCTCTCTCTCTCTCCCTCTCTCATTCTCTAATCTGATGGAACAACCAGTAGACAGTGCATACATTTTACAGTTTGGGTTAATAGTGTACCCTGACTAGGAATTGTGTACAATATCTGATTTAACACTTTGCTTGTAATATATATACACTTTTCCTGCTAAATTTTGTTCACGTACAAGAACCCTGTAAATACCCCTTTCCACAAGATTCTATGTACTATAATAACAATTATAAGCCAGTCAAGAGAAGCAGTCAATACATTTTTATTAAGTATGCTATCAGAAAGTTTACTTACTGCATGAGAATTTTGGTAGGCCATCGGAGAAGGCATGAGCTGGCTTGGGACTAGCTGCTGGGATATTTTAGATGAATGACTTATTGTTGGATAACGTGATGATGTACTCAACTGGGACATTGACAACTGCAATATAAACAACAAATGAGAACAGAATCTCTTCAGCACATTAGCATATTTGATGTTAGAACGGCATGGAACCTCCTTTAGTTTTCATATGAACAGGGTTACATTGCTGCTCACACTGCAGAGACCTAGGTATCAATTGATACCTCGGGCTCCCTTCTGTCAGCTGGGGCCAGACTGTCAGTTGAACTCAAAGTAGGCAATGCATATTACCCATTATACCCCTTTAAATCATTGCTGCTGAGCAATTTAACTGTCCCCAATCTAAAGTCTGTGCTGAGGAAAGGACCAATCAGAAGCTTCTCATTGAGCAATAAGGACCAGGTAAAATGGAGTCCAGTGGGCACATGCAGACTCACTTGGACTAGTAGGAGAAAGCAGGCACACTATAGCAGAGCCTGCTTGCCACTTCCGTTAGCTCAGTGAAGTTCATGATAGGAGGAAGAAAACCTCCCTGGCTATTTGATTGACAGTCAAGGAAGTAATAATTGATTTATAAAAGTGCCCATTTCTCATAGAAGTAAGCATTTTTTTTAAAGTGCAATTAAGATGGGATACTCATCACACGTAAAGCATTTCAGCAAGCTGATGTGCTTTATGGATGCGAAGTGGTCCTTTAAAGGATTAATGTGTCTAAGTTAATAATTTATACTTCTTCACAACATAAGAAAATATTCTTGGTAACATTTAAAAACACATTGAAAAAAATATAAATATTTTATCAGCTAAATGTGGCGATAATGGAGAGTGACATATGAAATGAACAAATAAAATAGGCAGTAACACATAGACGAATTGAGGGAACATGGATAGATAGACATTTTAAATGACTACTCATTCAGGAAGTCTCATATCTAGGAAAACCTTCACCAAGGGTCAAATAATACGCTGATGAAGGCAATAGCACAGAAACATTATTATTACAGAAAACTAACACCAGCACGGTTTTGTCTCTAAAATTCATATGGGTAAGCACTGAAGCAATGCTTTCCTACGGGGAGGGCCTAATGCACTCACAGTGCTCACCGTGCATGCACATTAGGATGACGTCCGAGGAGGCAGAGCAATGGCCAAGCACTGAGGGACATTGGTGCTGGAAACGAGTGAGTAAATAAAGTTTTTTTTTAACCCTTTATGCGCCAGAGGGGGAGAACAGCCTTGTATGCTGTTGTGTCATTTGGTGTGAAGGCAGGTACCTGGTATTGGATCCTGAAGCTCAGGGCCTAATACTGTGTGTGGAAGAAGTCTGAAGGAAGTGTGTGTATATGTGTGTGTATATATATATATAAATATATATATATATATATATATATATATATATATATATATATATATATATATATATATAGATAGATAGATATATATATATATATATATATATATGTTTACTTCTACTTCTTGTAGATTGTAAGCATGTTTGAGGAGGCCCATTTAAACCCTTTTTATAACTGTCGAGAGCTGCCAAATAGGTTGGTTTAATATAAATGCTAAGAATAAATATAATAATGCTTTGTGGTCAACAGATTCCGTTTGTCTAATTGTTTCAGGAAATATAGCGTAAAATAAACATTTAACAATGTATCGATAGTCTTTTCAACAAACAACTCAAATAGGTTCATATTATTGCATTTTATATAAAAACACTGCTTTTCTGTAGACTCACCGCAGGTCCTAACTGAGACTCTTGAAGGGAAACATGGTCCTGAGACACCATCTTTGCTGCAAGATGAAAGGAGAATATTATTAGTATTATAGTAGTTCTTTTTAGGTATATTCTATAGTGGTGAGAAAGAAAAAAAATATTGTATACATTGAACTTTTTGTAAAGGATTATTGCTTGAACAAAAATACTATATTACACTATATTATTTCTTGCTTTGTATGAACGGCAGGATACTCCTGTTGTCACTTATGATTTATATAATTAAGCATTTTGGACTGCACAGGTTCCTCCCTCACTTATATCGTAAATGCCGAACACTCAGAGAGAAATAAAAGAACAAGCAAAAAGACTAACAACGATCAGAAAATAGATAAAAAGTCATTCATATCAAGGAGAAAGGGGAAAAAAGAAGGGCACATTGGATATACAAGTGTTATAATAATGAAAAAAAGAGTGTATTTTAATGTTTATAAAAGGAAACCAAAAATGATGCACGACAACAAAACAGATTATATATATATATATATATAAACATCGAATGTGACGGCAGATAAGAACCATTCGGCCCATCTAGTCTGCCCAATTTTCTAAATACTTTCATTAGTCCCTGGCCTTATCTTATAGTTAGGATAGCCTTATGCCTATCCCACGCATGCTTAAACTGCTTTACTGTGTTAACCTCTACCACTTCAGCTGGAAGGCTATTCCATGCATCCACTACCCTCTCAGTAAAGTAATACTTCCTGATATTATTTTTAAACCTTTGTCCCTCTAATTTAAGACTATGTCCTCTTGTTGTGGTAGTTTTTCTTCTTTTAAATATGGTCTCCTAATTTACTGTGTTGATTCCCTTTATGTATTTAAATGTTTCTATCATATCCCCCCGTCTCTTCTTTCCTCCAAGCTATACATGTTAAGATCCTTTAACCTTTCCTGGTAAGTTTTATCCTGCAATCCATGAACCAGTTTAGTAGCCCTTCTCTAAGCTCTCTCTAAAATATCAATATCCTTCTGAAGATATGGTCTCCAGTATTGCGTACAATACTCCAAGTGAGGTCTCACCAGTGTTCTGTACAATGGCATGATCACTTCCTTCTTTCTACTGCTAATACCTCTCCCTATACAACCAATCATTCTGCTAGCATTTCCTGCTGCTCTATTACATTGTCTAACATGTAATAAATGACTTATTTGTCCTTTTTCCTAACTGGGTTCCTTTCCTTCATTTTCCTCTGTAAATACTGAAGAAAAATATTAATTGAGGCAGTTGGCTAGACCTTTATCCTCATCTACATACCTTCCTTCTTTTGTTTTTAATCTAACTAATGCTTGTTTTACTTTCCTTTTCTCATTTATGTATCTAAAAAATGTTTTGTCCCCTTTTTTTTTTTACTGACTGTGCTAGTTTCTCTTCTGTGATTTGGAAGCTCTTATAACTTGCTTAGCCTCTTTCTGCCTAATCTTATAGAGCATTCTGTCTTCCTCACTCTGGTTTTGTTTATAATTACTAAATGCTAACGTTTTGTTTGTTACTATTTTGGCCACATCTGCAGAGTACCACAGTGGTTTCTTGAATTTTTTGCTTTTACTGACAAGCCTAATGCAATTTTCTTTTGCCTTCAGCAGTGCAACTTTTAAATAATCCCAGTTCTCTTGGACTCCATTTAAATTGCTCCAATCTGATAATGACTCCTTTACACATATTCTATTTTTAGAAAAGTCTGTTTTCTATTTTTAAAGTCTAAAACTTTTGTTTTTGTGTGGTGTGACTCAGTCACTGTTCTTATAATTAACCACACTGACTGATGATCACTGGATCCTAAACTTTCACCTACAGTAATATCTGATACTAAATCTCCATCTGTTAACACTAAATCTAGTATGGCCTCTTTACGAGTTCTCTCCTCAACAACTTTGTTTTAGAGACAATCCCAGTAGGGAGTTTAGAATATGTGTGCTCCTGGCACAAGCAGCTAATTTTGTTTTCCAATTCACATCAGGAAGATTAAAGTCACCCATGATGATAACTTCCCCCCTCATTGTCATTTTAGCTATATCCTCATCTAGTAGATTATCTAACTCTTCTATTTGTCCTGTGGGCCTATAAATCATATATTTGAATTAAAAGCTATATTTTATTTCATCTGAAAGTCCCTGGAGTGCTGTCCGTTTACTGGAACATTTGCATCTGTTTGATGGATCAGCACCGGGCAAGAACTGTATTGGTACCAGGAGTGCAAGCATTTTTTGTTTTTGTGTATATATATATATATATATATATATATATATATATATATATATATATATATATATATATATAGAAATAATCTTGGCACTCATCCTTCACAAAAAAATTATTTTATCAATGCGCCTGCAGGTGCAACCCTCAGCGATGGGTAGAAATATCATCTTCAGGGTACCTGCAGTCTTGTGCTTGCTTTATTCTTAAATGTGAATTACATGTGTAGAAATATCATCAATCAATCCCATCTTAAAAGACCCTAGGGGTCGGCGTTGATTGATGATATTTCTACATGTAATTCATTTTAAGAAAAAGTGTAAAAAGTCCTAGTGCACTTACTAAAGTTGAAATATATATATATATATATATATATATATATATATATATATATACACAGACAAATCCTTGCACTCAAGCTATACTTGTTCCTAAGTGCAGGTGCAAAAGCCAGGGCTCCAAAGATAAAAATCCAAAATGTAGGCTGCACTCCGCGGTCTTCTTTAAAATCCAATAAAATGTATTTCCACAAGATTAAAATGATCATATATATACCGTGGATCCAGCACTCACTCCGGTCTTATTCTTGCCTGGGTGATAATCACTTATGCCAAAATATAAATATCAAAAGGAAGGTGCACTCACAGGACTTTGTAAATAAATCTTGAAGTTTTTATTGTAAAGTTACACAGAAAAATGTGTCAACATTTCATCCTCTATGTGACTTTCCTCAAAATTATATATATATATATATATATATATATATATATATATATATATATATATATATATACACATACATACATACACATACACACTGCATATATACAGGGTTATAGAGAAATTCATAAACCACTTGACCATCCGATACATATATATATATATATATATATATATATATTTTTTTTTTTTGTCAAACTGCTCAAGGAGAGTTTGACAGAAAGCTGGTTGATGGCACTCATCCACCCATTGCACCATAAACACCACATGAGGTAAAGTCATCCCTCTAACCAGGGCCAGATTAACACAGGGGCTGATGGAGCTGCAGCTCCAGGCCCATGCCTATGGAACGGGCCCATGGTTTAAAAAAAAAAACAAAAAAAAAAAAACTTTTTTACTACTCTTCACATGCTCTTGCTTAAGAGGGATGTAGGGGGAAAAAACTGGTGTGGACTGGCTGACAATGAAATTAGTTAGGGTAAAGCTGACTTTGCGCACTATGCAAATGCTCTTGCTGCTTCAGTTTCTGTAACACTGTGGCATGTTCCCTTTTTTCTACACCCACTACATGCATTTTGTATATATTGTGTATTAATATTGTTTTTGTATTTTGTTGTACCTAATGTAACAATGCAATGATTTGTGGACCCAGGACATACTTGAAAACGAGATAAATCTCAATGTATCTTTCCTGGTAAAATATTTTATAAATAAATAATAATACATTTGTTCTCTGTGCCAGACTTTATAAAATGAGTTTCTGCCTGCTAGTAAGAAGGTTAGGAGAGAAGTGGACCAGTGAGTGCTTAGAAAGCGTAGAGCTAGTGTATCATTAGACACATTTATGACAAGCTCAGGGTGCTGTCTGCACAGTATGCCCTTGGTTGGTCATCCTGCAAGATTGGCAGGCTGGCTGGCACACCCTCTTTTTGGGTATGTTTGTCCCTTTGGGCGGTTCTGGTTACATGATTCACTGGTTACCCACCCTTTTTCCCGCGCACCAAAATCCTGCTTCACTGGACAGTGCTGTTAGGGGATATGGATTTACTTTAAAGATGAAAGCAAGTGATTAGCCTAAGGTATGTGTTTTCTGATAGCTATATCCTGAGAGTTACCCTCCAGCACCACCTCCAACAGATACATGATGCTTGGGAGGTGTCACAAACTTGGGCTAATGGCCCAGCCGAGACAGTGGGGAGTGTGGAAGTGAAAGGGTTAATGACACCAGACCCCTGGTTACCTGTTGCTAGTCCCAGCAACCACTAAATTAACCCCTGCAATCCCTTCTACACTAACACCTTAGTACACACTTTACTGCCACCACCAAGACTTTATATCCGGGCGTCTTATGTTAATCCACACACAGTAGAATTATAGTATCACAACCTTACTTGACTGATCAGACATATATTAACCCTTTTGGTAACGTGTTTACCTGAGCTTTCCTCAGAAGAGTGAGTGTGACGGATCACCTGGCACCCCGACTGGGTACCTCCGTTGAAGGATACTCCTAGCGCTTCATGAGGACTCCAAGCACTGCAGCAGACACCACAACCACCGAACCGGAGAAGCACATGAATGCCGTAAACAGCCGAATAGAAAAAACCATATGAATAGGTTTACACTCCTAGCAGTCAAACTGGAACAGCATACAATAAATGCCCCCATGAACGAGACAAGGCTCCGTTTTGAGGGTCAAGCAGGAACAGACAGAGCTGTGGGTTTATTGTTCTTATATACACATTAGTACCACCCATAGGGTTTTGGAACACAACCAATAAACACATACAACACACTCAGACACTCCCATACAAAATCCTTCCCTCTGCCTGTGATACAATTACCTTACACAATGGGTAATGTAATTATCACAAGCAGAAAAATACAATTTTCCACATTATTCATAACTTGAAAAGTATGCATCACATTCACATAAAACTTACATTTCCAGAATCAAAATACTCCAAATACAAACATACGTCAAAATCATACAAATTGGTCCAGTGGTTCAAAACATGTCCAGGTGCCTCACCATGGCTGTGTGAGTGACTGGTAAGCTGCCTTGGTGGGTTGCTGAGTGGGCAGAGACCAGCGGTACTTTGCCCTGGTGCCAGCGATACCACGGGAGTAGCCTGGTTGGAGCCTGGTTGTTGGAGCGGGAGACCGACTGTCTCCCCTTTGGATACACAGCTCTGCTGCTGGAGGGGGAGACCAATTGTCTCCCCTTTAGATACACAGCTTTGGTGCTGGAGGGGGAGACCGACTGTCTCCCCTTTGGTTAAACAGCCCTGTCGCTGGGGGGCAGGACCGACCGTCCCTACCCCCTGTGCTGTAAGTGCAGAGACCACGGTCCCATCTGCACGGTTGTGGGGCTTACTGTCTTCCCCTGGTACGTTAAGCTGCCGCTGGGGAGAGGGTGTAACAAGCTCCTCTCCCATATATACTTCCAGTCGCGGAGGAGGGAGACCGACTGTCTCTGCTCCCAGTACAGAGTCCTGCTGCTGGGGAAAGGAGACTGGGCTTTCTATTCCCTGTAGGACACTCTGCCGCTGGGGAATGGAGACTGGGCTCCCAATTCCCTGCTGTATCTCCTGCTGGGGAATGGAGACTGGGCTCCCAATTCCCAATAACTCATACTGCCGCTGGGGAATGGAGACTGGGCTCCCAATTCCCTGCAATTCATTCTGCTGCTGGGGGACAGGAGCTACTATCTCTGTCCCCTGTAAGTCAGCCTGCCGCTGGGGAATGGAGACTGGGCTCCCAATTCCCAATAACTCATACTGCCGCTGGGGATCTGAGCCGACCACCCAGCATCCCTGTAGCTCACCCTGCCGCTGGGGAGGGAGGACACTGCTCTCCTCTCCCTGCAAGGTACACTGCCGCTGGGGAGGGGAGACGATGCTCTCCACTCCCTGCACTTCACACTGCCGCTGGGGAAAGGAGACACGGCTCTCTATTCCCTGCAAATCAATCTGCCACTGGGGATCTGGGCTGACCGCCCAGCATCCCTGTAGGGCCGGTGGAGAGACCTCGGACCCATCTCCACCTGCCGCCTAGGGTTCCTCCCAGTAAATCTCAACAATATCTTCCCAGCTGAAGGGGTCTGGAACTGGATCTGTCACTCTGCTGTCCTGCGGAGCCTTCCCAATGGAGTGGAAGAGATCTCGATAGTCCTTCTCCAGTTCCCACTCCAGGGTTGCTAGGTGAGCCAGGTCTTGCTCTACCTCATGGGGGTCATCCCAGTCATGCCTAGCCTCCCTCTCGTAGAAAATGTCCTGAAGTCTGTTCTGCGCAGGGCTCCCGAAGTCAGGCTCTGCAAAGGACTCCCATAACAAGCCACGACCATCAAACTCCTCTCCATCTGGCTTGTAATGCTCGGCTGTCCAGGGTATATACTGTGCCATATACCACCAGAGCGCCTGGTAGGCATACCCGGTGCTCTAGTTCCTTCTCCCATTCCTCCAGGGGCTGCTCTCCCAGGAAGGACATCCGCAGGGCCACTTGCTTCTGCAACCGCTGCTCTTCACTGGGGAGACTCTCACCCTGCTGGTATTGTACATTATCCAGGGTCTGGTACCAGATGCCTTTCCTTAATGCATCCCGGCCATCCAGATCCTCCTCCTCGTATAACACTGCTGGTTCCATTCTGTTGCTTTTAGGGTCGCTGTACTGGGACATGCGTTGCCCCCACTTGTAAATCCAAAGAAATGGTGTCTCCTGTAGCTGTCCTTCTGGCTGTAGGAACGATCCCGCCGCTTGCCACCAATTGTAACGGATCACCTGGCACCCCGACTGGGTACCTCTGTTGAAGGATACTCCTAGCGCTTCCTGAGGACTCCAAGCACTGCAGCAGACACCACAACCACCGAACCGGAGAAGCCGAATAGGAAAAAACCATACAAACAGGTTTACACTCCTAGCAGTCAAACTGGAACAGCATACAATAAATGCCCCCAAGAACGAGACAAGGTTCCGTTTTGAGGGTCAAGCAGGAACAGACAGAGCTGTGGGTTTATTGTTCTTATATACACATTAGTACCACCCACAGAGTTTTGGAACACAACCAATAAACACATACAATACACTCAGACACTCCCACACACAATCATCCCCTCTGCCTGTGATACAATTACCTTATACAATGGGTAATGTAATTATCACAAGCAGAGAAATACAATTTTTCCACATTATTCATAACTTGAAAAGTATGCATCACATTCACATAAAACTTACATTTCCAGAATCAAAATACTCCAAATACAAACATACGTCAAAATCATACAAATTGGTCCAGTGGTTCAAAAGATAGATCTTAGTCCTTTGTGACCAAAGAAAGCATGGCTTTTCTGCCCAAAACCAGTTCCACGGAGTCTTTTAACCTGGCGATAATTGGGAAGTAATCCAATTATCTCCAAGGACAGAGGCAAAACTCCATTGAACACAGAAAAAGACAATAAAACACATAAAAATATATAACTGTGCAGCCATTGCACAAAACAGGTACATTCAACATATCCCCAGATTATTACTGAATGGCGCTCAGAGCACACACATACAGTTCAATTGCCATGGAGCCAAAGTCTTTCCCATAGTCTTTCATTATACAAATGGGGTCCATGGCATAGCTATCTGGGGTATCACCGCTCAAACAGGGCCAGCACCGAATGACCCGGCTTTCGTGTCTCCGCAGGGGAAAATCAAGTGTTTCAACATGGGGCCATCATCTAAAGGCAGCAGGCGGGCAACCAACAAAGACACAAGCTGATTAAGTAAACATTTAATCTGACAAAAAGGATTCACAGTGCTGTGTACAAAAATACAGAAATAAATGCCATACAGAAACACAGATAACAAATTGCAAAACAGTCCATAAAATAGGAGAAAACATAAGAAATCCTTAAATATATTTACCCCTTATATATAATTCTTGGGAGATTTAGATGTTACAGGTCTCCAAGTAGTTGTTGAAAAGAGAAATCTCAGCCTGGATAATCCCACATTCCTGGGTGGATCAGAGGGGTTTGGCCTGGCAGTTTATTGCCCACTCCATATTTTCCTAACTTATGTTGTCCTTTGAAGAACCCAAAGTCAGATCACATGCACCAATACCTTTAAGATGCCCTATGTCCAGCTCTGGTGATGGTTATCTAGTAGTTTTATGGTTTATGACTGGTGTAAGCGTACAATAAATGTTATCCCAATGTTTACAAAAACAACTCATAACATATATCAAATGCCAACTCAAATGGCTAACTGGTTTAGTGATAAGATTCCGTAATTAGGACCATCATAATTGTCAGCTACAAGGCCAATTGGGTCTTAATCCGGCCCTGCCTCTAACAGTAAGTCACACTTATAATGATAAGATCAATATGGTACAGGCAGACAACAGTAGATGCGTGAGCTGTTCACACAAACTGAGTGGTGATAGAGATAAGTTTAAAACAAGTAGCACTTGTATTTTTAAACAGAGACCAGCAAATTGCAACAGCTACATTGAAGAGGAATGTGGCAGTTGAGATAGTCTAGAGCAGGGTTAGTCAACCTTTTAATACCTACTGCCCACTTTTGTATCTTTGTTGATGTTAAACTTTCCTTACTGCCCACCAGTGCCACAGTAATTAATTTTAAAGTGCGATAAAAAAAAAAAATATATATATATATCTATCTATATATATATAGATAGATATATATTTTTAGAAACGAGGGTTTAATAAATAAATAAATAAATTCTATTCTACTTTTTTTTTTACGTGTGTCTGTGAGGTGCTGTTCTGTGTGTGTTTGTGTGCAAAGGGTGTAGTGTGTGTGTGTGTGTGAGGGGGCAGTGTTTGTGTGTGAGATGGGGAGTGTGTGTGTGTGAGAGGGGGCAGTGTGTGTGTGTGAGAGGGGGGCAGTGTGTGTGTGAGAGAGGGCGCAGTGTGTGTGTGTGTGTGTGTGAGAGAGGGGGCAGTGTTAGTGTCTGAGAGAGGGGCAGTGTGTGTGTGTGTGAGTGAGTGTGTGTGTGTGTGAGGGGCAGTGTGTGTGTGTGAGTGAGGGGCAGTGTGTGTGTGTGTGAGTGAGGGGGCAGTGTGTGTGTGTGAGTGAGGGGGAGTGTGTGTGAGTGAGTGAGTGAGGGGGAGTGTGTGAGTGAGGGTGGCAGTGTGTGTGAGTGAGGGGGGCAGTGTTAGAGTGAGGCTGACTAAGTGCCAGGGATTACAACAAGGCTTATGAGGAAGATTACAGCATGGCTGGCTCTGCATTGGCTGGCAGGGGCGATTAAAGGATATCCCCTGCTGGCCTTGGTCCACAGCCATCGATGCCCACCGGGCATTTTCTGCAGAACCCACCACCACCCACCTAAAATCCCAAACCGCCCAGTAGTGGGCCGTAGGGACCAGGTTGACTACCCTTGGTCTAGAGGTAAGAAATAGATTTAAGGATGATTTTAAAGAAGACTGTTAATTAGTTTAGAACCCCACATAAACTGTATGTGACAATTATTCTCCCTTCTCCAAGCAATGCATATAAGGCTGCAGCCACAATTCAAACAGAAATACAGTCAGTTGTCTTTAGTAAACGCCAGCCATTATCATTAATCACAGTGATGTCTACGAACTGAACAAAATTCAATCACATGAAGTGAATGCCAGTGGGGGTCATAAGAGCCCCGTCACAACTGCCTAACCCAAAATATATAATTAGGAAAAAGGGTCCTCTGAATAAGAAGAAATGTGGGGAGTCCAGAATTTTAAAACTGTATATACTTTATCCTATTGACAAACGAAAGTGAAACACAGATATCTACATAAAATCAGAAAAAATAGCAGAGGCGGAAAACAATTGAAGTGATTCCAAATTATAGGTTGGGGAGTAGAATGAAAAATAAGTTAAATCCCAAGCTTTAAATTGTAGGATGGGGAAGAGTGTAAAGAATCGTTTTAATATAGCTTTAAAGGTCCAAAGGAAGCATTAGCTCTGAATAGTAGTAACAATCTGACTTACACAGACATCAATAAGGGGAGAAAAGGGACAGTAAACATGAGAGACACACTTATCATTAGTCCTTACTATGCCAACAGATTTGATTTATTTTATGATTGCAAGCTTGTAGGTGCTGCCCCAATATGGAAACTATGGACAAGTCTTAACTGATATATATATGACAGATAGACAGATAGACAAATGTTGGGAACTAACAAATTGTACAAAATCATCTGGGTTTGAAAATAAATTTCTAGCACAATGCAGAATTAGTTTGCAATGCTCTTTCAACTGAGTCCAATCTGCTTTCTAGTGATTGGTCCTGTTTGAGCATTAAGATGACTTATTCCCGTTTGATACAATGGAAAATTGCTTCCTGTGCATTGCTGAAAAGAAGCAAATGCAATTTCAGAACACAGAAACTGCTACATCTATACTAGAATCACTGGGCTCTTTAAGAGGAATCTGCTTTTCATCCATAGGTTTTCTTTAAAGGGACAACTGTCTCATTCAGTTTTCATTCATCTAGCTTTCAATGAGACAGTTGCCTCACTCTGCACTCTGAATATTAAAAAGGTTTAGTTGAGTTACTAACAACGCTAATTATCTTTAATTATGTTTGATTGTTTTATTGCACACTGTATTTAAAGGTTCAATGTTCTTTGTGGTATTAGCTTGACAAAGACTTTTGTGAAGGTCGAAAGGTTGCTGTGCACAAGATGGTCCAATAACCTGCATTTTGTAGAGCACAGTGAGTGCCTGAGGCTTTTTTATTTGTTAAATATCATATGTATGATTGTGCTGGCCCTTGCTCACTTAAAGGGAAACTATAGTGCCATGAAAACAAAGTTTCTTTCCTTGAACTATAGCTCTCTATAGTCCACACTCCCCCTCCATGGTGCAGAAGGGGATAAAAACCCCTTCTGTCACTCACCTGATTCCAGTGTCCGTGTTCAAAGTCCCTCGGTGCTGGTTCAGACTCCGCCTCTGCTAATGTGCACGCGCGGCGATAGACACTGCACCCAGACAACTTCAATGAACTGAAATCGTCTGGGTGCCTATAGTGTCTCTTTAAGCACCCTGTGGACGCTTCTTTTTTTGTGAGTATCTTAAGTAGATGAGAAAAAAACTGATGCACACGGAATAAGTATGGACAAGTGTATAAATCTAAAACATGAGATGTTTCATGACTGATTGCTCCACCTCCTTATAATAGTATGCTGTAGATTTCACTGCTTCATCTCACTTAACTGATTTATCAGGTTAGTGGTACTTTTAAATTATAGAGAATATCTTTATAAAATATAGATAAAATAGAACATGGTGGGTGCTAAATGACTAAAACTTAGCTCATGATAAAAATGTGAAATTGTCTCTAAGGACACCTCTAATGGTTGCCACTCAGACAGCCACTAGAGGTGATTCCTATTACGGCTATGAAATATGCACAAGAACTCAACACTCCCCACAGAGATGCATTGGGATGATGCATCTCTGTGAGGTCATGCTGGTTGGTGCAGTGTGTGACCTACTGTGCATACACACTAGACTACCAATTCTTCTTTAAAGAGTCTGAAATCATTAATAACGAAGAAGTCATCCGGGCAAGAAGCAGTAGCTGCGGAAAGACCAGCTTGTCAGACTTCTGTATTTCAGGTTTACAGGGCCGAGAAGATCTAAATATGCTGGAGAATTCTTGTTAGTATTCCATGTTTGCATATCTAATATTAGTGTGCTACATTACACATAACATCTGTCAAAAAGAGGTTAAAAAGAGAAGCTTAACATAATATAACAGGTACCAAACAAATGTCATTTTATGCAACAGTTTTGCTTTGTATATTTATTTGTCCCTGAAATACTCTCATTATGCATTTTACTGTAGTGTCTATCAGAGGTAAACTTACCTAAGCACAATTTCTAGAGGCTTCCCAACAGCCAGCAATAGGTCAACGTTGCAAGATATTTCATTTTCTTTTTCTTTCATGTTCAATAAAACTGACCTGATTATTCTTTCTCAAGGTCAGCTCAAGTATAAATGGCATTGATCCATGACACATTTAGCTGCTAGTTTTCATTTCAGACTATTTTCTCTTTTTTTGAACTGAATAGTAAAACTGTTAAAATGTCACATATCAATACTAGTAAATTAAACTTGAAGTAAAATGTAAATTTACTGTAATAAATGTTATCACTGTCAATATTTTAGAAATTATAGACTGGCCTTTGTTTTTTCCCAAAATAATGTTTCCTATCAAACTTTTATGCCCCTGGTCATAGTTATATTTATTGTACAGTAATATATGTGTGTATATATATATATATATATACACACACACACACACACAGGTGGGTGGTCTTCGTTTTACGACCTACCTGTTTTCCGACAACTCGCACTTACGACCCTCTCTCTCTCGCGGGGTGTTAAGTGCGAGCCACCGTGGGAATTAGAGGGATTCCCTGATCTGCTGTGTTCGCCTATGTTCGGAGTCATTCCCCGAACATAGACAAACGCAACAAAGCAGGGAATCCCTCTAATCTACGTTCAGGGAAATTTCCCCGAGCATAGATTAGAGGGATTCCCTGCTCTTGTGCGTTTGTCTATGTTCGGGGAAATGTTCCTGAACACAGACATGCGCACCAGAGCAGGGAATCCCTTAAATCTATGTTCTGGGAAATTTGCCGTACATAGATTAGAGGGATTCCGTGCTCTGGTGTGTTCGGGGAAATTTCCCTGAATGTATACAAGCGCACCAGAGCAGGGAATCCCTTAACTCCTCAATTACCGACCAATTCGTTCTACGACCGGGTCGTAGGAAACGAACCCGGTCATTAAGTGAGGAGTGCCTGTGTGTGTGTGTGTATATATGTATGTGTATATATTTATATATATATATATATATGTATATATATATATATATATATATACACACACACACAGGTACTCCTCACGAACCCAGTCAGTAAGTGTATATATCAAATTGATGGAAAAAAGATAATTGCCACTAAATGTTGAATATAGTTTTTAGATAAATGTAATTTTAGTAAGTACTAGGTTATGTGCCGGTGTCCCCCAAATCACTGTGAGTGACTCCACTGTACATGAAATCAAAGAGAGCCTAACTAGATCACTGTACTGATTTTATGGTAAAACTAGAGTCTCCCAATATGGTAATAGTTGTATAGTCTTAGATTATGCTTGCCAGTATAGCAGGGACTCCATTACTGATTAGACCATGGTGTGCAAAGAATTCCCTGCGTCCTGATACAAAACCATATGAGTCAAGATAAGCATTGATAGCATATTACTTTATAATTGAATAATCTGCTGTAGTACCTAAAAAGAAGTCTGCTTTAAATGTATCCAAATTAAAATGTGGATTAAAGGGTTACCTTTAGGAAGTTTTAGAAACTGAATCTTGTGCTAATAAAACCTCTAATAAATATATAAAATACATTGCAGTAAATGTCAGCAGGCGCATTCTGCATCCGACTCTATAAATGCTTTTGAGTGGATCTAGCAAGTGGGCGTCCAGTCCCCTTGACCCTGCAATAATAATTATTTACGTTATTAAGAAACTGCAATAATTACTTTTGGTTGCCTAACGGATGCTGGACATCCTCACGCTATGCATGAGGACATCCTGAGTCACCCAAACCCCATAGGAAAGCATTATACAATGCATGCACATTAGGTCCCTAATGTTGGGGAAGCAGGACCCCTGGTGGAGTCTGACCCAGCGTTGTTGACCCTCGGATTCAGGGTAGTGATTGAAGGGATTTCTGCTGCATGGGGGTCGCAGCAGCGAGGGAAGTGCTACAGGCAGCTATAGTTGCTAGGAATACAAGTTTGTAGCCTATAGTTTCCCTTTAATAACAGAATATCTACGACTTATGGTTTTCTATTATATGAGATCATGTCATATTTGCATGATATGCAATATAGAGTGGAACAATCACCTTTTTTGTTGGGGAAAAGGTTGTGTTTTTAAATACAAGAGAACAAATTAGAAATGTTTGGTGAAATAAAGAGTGAAGGATAAGAACAAAAAACTCCCAATCAACACATGACCTTTATATTGAATTAGTTAGAGGTGTTGGCAGAATAAAAAGGTAAATGCAAGATGGATGCATGATAAAAACAACTGATATAAAACTATATTTGTTTTGATAGAATAACATTATTTGGACGACCGAAATCCTGGATCTAAAACTTAATATCCTGCGTTTTTACAGCTATTTGTGGAAATCCTTCCAGAAACGGTTTTGAATTGGCTTTTAAGTAATAAACATTAAAAGCCAATCAAGGTAAAACAAAATTAAATGCATATTACATAATTTATTTACCAAGTAACGATATAGTAATACTTTATTTTCTCCACAAAAGCAAGCAAACCACTATTAGAAACAGAGATGACAGTGATAGTTAATAGAAGCTAACATGTTAATGACTATGCATGTAAAAATAAAACATGAGTTTTAATTTTATAAAAGATATGGGTAAATATTTTGAACTGCTAATCTTTAAAGGGATAGCCTAAATGCCATAAACATTATAGAGAGGTGTATTGGTTATGGTTTCAAAAGTCCCTGGATGATGCCCCCAGGTAAGTCATATAATTTTTGCAAGGTTTAACACTTACCTAAAGGATCCAGGTGTTTACTGTCCATCTCCACTTCTAATATTGTTATGGAAGATATTCTACTAGTGGACTAAGTGCCATCAATTATTATTATTATTATCTATAACGTGCAAACTTCAAATGAGTTTACATGCTAGAGGGAGTGGGGTATAGTGACACAAAAAGGTAAGCATAGGCTAGAAAAGAAGGTAGCTGTTATAGTTTTCAATAAGGGCTTAGTGATTTTTTTGTGTTTCTTTTTTTAATGACAGTTGCAGGAGAGGAAGCAAGGTGCGGGGAGGGAAAGCTATTAACAGTTCAATTGATATGCTTTCCTGAAGACAGGGCCGCCATCAGGGGGTGACAACCAGAACCAGACAACCATGTGGAGTGGAGAAACTGCCGCAGGTGCAGTTGCACCAGGGCCCATCAGGTGGCCCAAGCATTTAGGGCCACCGATGGGCCCTATAATCTTCAGGGGCCCGGTCAGCACTGCGGCCAGGTAATTGCGCGACCGGGCCCCTTTAAAAAAATAGAAGATTGCAGCTGCACCACAAATGCTGCTGGGAGGAAGTGACAGCCGGTCACTTCCTCCCAGCTTACTCCGCGGCGCGGGGGGAGAGCAGCGGGGGAGCTGAGGAGAGGGAGAGCAGAGGCCAGGAGAGCAGAGGCCCATCATCCTCAGCCACCTTCCTGTAACTTAAAGGTAAGAGGAGGGTGGCTGATAAATGAACTGTGTGTGAGTGTATATATATGTATGTCAGTATATATGTCTGTGTATGTCAGTATGTCTGTGTGTGTGTGTGTGTGTGTGTGTGTCAGTATGTATATATGTCGGTGTGTGTGTATGTCAGTATGTATATATGTCTGTATGTATGTCTGTGTGTATGTCAGTATGTATATATGTCTGTCAATATGTATGTCTGTGTGTCTGTGTATGTCAGTATGCATGTATGTCTGTGTGTGTGTGTGTGTCAGTATGTATATGTATGTATGTCAGTATGCATTTATGTCTGTGTGTGTCAGTATGTATGTGTGTATGTATGTATGTCAGTATGCATGTATGTCTGTGTGTGTATGTCAGTATGTGTCTATCTGTATGTGTGTGTGTGTATGTCAGTATGTATATATGTCTGTATGTATGTCTGTGTGTATGTCAGTATGTATGTCTGTCTGTGTGTGTATGTCAGTATGTATATGTGTGTGTCAGTATGTCTGTATGTATGTCTGTATGTATGTCAGTATGCATGTATGTCTGTATGTGTCTGTTTGTGTGTGTGTATGTCAGTATGTATATATGTCTGTATGTATGCATGTATGTCTGTGTGTATGTCAGTATGTATATCTGTGTGTGTATGTCAGTATGTATATGTCTGTGTCAGTATGTCTGTATGTATGTATGTATGTATGTCAGTATGCATGTATGTCTGTATGTGTCTGTTTGTGTGTATGTCAGTATGTATATATGTCTGTATGTATGTATGTCAGTATGGATATATGTGTGTGTGTGTCAGTATGTTTGTATGTCAGTATGCATGTATGTTTGTGTGTATGTCAGTATGCCTGTATGTGTCTATCTGTATGTGTGTGTATGTCAGTATGCATGTACGTATGCGTGCATGTATACATCTCTCAGTATGTATGTCAGTATGCATGTATGCCTGTGTGTCTGTGTGTATGTCAGTATGTATATATGTCTGTGTGTGTGTGTGTGTGTGTATGTCAATATGTATATATGTCTGAGTGTGTATATGTCAGTATGTATATATGTCTGTGTGTATGTCAGTTTGTATATATGTTTGTATGTATGTGTGTGTGTATGTCAGTGTATATGTGTGTGTGTCAGTATGCATGTATGTTTGTGTGTGTATGTCAGTATGTATATATGTATGCGTGTGTCAGTATGTATGTATGGCAGTATGCATGTATGTCTGTGTGTGTGTCAAAATGTATGTGTGTATGTCAGTATGTATGTCTGTGTGTATGTCAGTATGTATATATGTCTGTGTGTGTATGTCAGTATGTATATATGTCTGTGTGTGTGTATGTCAGAATGTATGTCTGTGTGTATGTCAGTATGTATATATGTCTGTGTATGTCAGTGTGTATGTATGTCTGTATATGTGTCTGCAAGTATGTATGAATGTCTGTATGTCTGTGTGTGTGTGTCAGTATGTATATATGTCTGTGTGTGTCAGTATGTATGTGTGTGTGTGTATGTCAGTATGTATGCATGTCAGTATGTCTGTATGTGTCTATCTGTATGTGTGTGTATGTCAGTATGTATATATGTCTGTATGTCAGTATGTATGTCTGTGTGTGTAAGTATGTATGTATGTATGTCAGTATGCATGTATGTCTGTGTCTATCTGTGTGTATGTCAGTATGTATATATGTCTGTATGTATGTGTGTATGTATATATCTATCAGTATGTATGTCAGTATGCATATATGTCTGTGTGTGTCAGTATGTCTGTATGTATCTGTGTATGTATATATCTATCTGTGTATGTATGTATATTAGTATGTATGTTTATGTATGCCATTATGTATGTATGTCAGTATGTATTTATGTGTATGCAAGTGAGTTTGTATGTGTCTGTTTGTCAGTATGTGTGTGTGTGTGTGTGTGTGTGTGTGTGTGTGTGTGTGTGTGTCTGTATGTCAGTATGTGTGTGTATCTGTGTCTATATGTGTGTATGTCTGTTTCAGTAATTGTGTCTGTTAGTATGTGTGTATCTTTCTGTGTGTGTGTCTGTGTCCTTTTGTGTCTGTGTGTGTGTGTTCCTGTAGGTGGGATTTGGAGGCGGGCACCCTGGGGCCCAGACTTTGAGCTGTGTTAGGGGCCCCACAATTTCTAATGGCGGCCCTGCCTGAAGAAGTGATGTTTAATCATTTTTTGTAGGAATGGAGACTGGGTGACAATCTAACCCACAGGAACAGTGCAGTCCTAGAAAAGTTTTGGATGTGAACATCAGAGGTGAGAGCATAAACAGAGGCTATATGCAAGTCTTTGGCAGAGTGTAGGGGCCTATATGGGACATGTTTTTTATTAGTGGGGTAGGTGGGTAATAGTAGGTTTATGTAGAGATTGGTAAGCAAGTACCAGAAATTTAGTTTGAGCCCTATATCTTATGGGAGCAAGTGTATGGACTGACAGAGAGAAGAAGGGGGGGGATTTGGGATGTGCGGGTGGACATTAATATAAGCTTGTACTAAATTATTGGTTGAGATGATCAGCTCTTAGCTAAATCCATACAAATGAGAACAAAACTGATATTGCTATTGATGACGGCAAGCTTCCACTTTAGATATAGAGTGGGCTGTATCGGTTATAATACTTAATTTGCTAAGCTGTGCATTTTTTCTATCATCGAGCATAGTATGTGGAGACACAGAATCAATGTTTCTCCTTGTACAATGCAATGAGGTCTGAAATAGATTGTGATGCCAATTACTCAATCTTGAATACACCTTTAAAAGGAAACACAGAATCACATGGGAAAAAAATGTTTTCACATGTCCTAGATGATTTTCAATGTATTATTTAACAGTTGTAGACATTTCCAAAGTAATGGTTCCCCTTTAAGGGCACACCTCCTCCACAAATGTAGGTCACAAATTCAAAATAACTTTAAGGCAAGGGAAAGTTTCTTCTCATTACATTACAACACAGGATACAAAAGATAAAATAGACATTGAAAGGGTTACATGCCAAGCTAGGTAAAATGTGTCGAAAGGTGCATGACGAGTCATTTAATGTCTGAACGAAATAGATGGTGACCTAGAAACAAACTCCAGCCATAATTGTGTTTGTGCTGCTGAGATTTTTATTTGCCCTTCTCTGGAAGGTACAAACAAGATATCCAGAGAAGATTGATGATGTAGACTGGGTTGCATCATTTTCAACATCACTAACTGTGTAACTCAGTACAGAAACAATTTCTTCTAGCATTAAGTGATATTGGGATTAATCAGGCAGACATTATATTCTTACATATCGCTCGATTGAAAGCTTCCAAGCAATGCTCTCTTTATCTTACCGGTTTGTCTCTGCCTGAGCATGTAACAACCTCTTAGACAGAAGTGTATTAAAGGCTGTACACATAATGTTGGCACTGTATAAAACATAATATTAGAATAGAGAAAAAATGTACTGAAGAAATAAATAAGGCTGCATGCACAGATACATAATTTAACACTTCAAATAAACACGTACAAATCAAAGAATGTTACACGAAGAACTAAAATAAAATGAATGAAGCTTAATATTATTATATTTCAGTCTCTGGATAAAGTAATTGTTTTTATGAAATAATTGGTATGTAATATAAATATAACATCGGGTAAGGAGGCTAATGAATATATGGCAAGTAGACGGATGACAGGAAACAGCTAAATGTTATCGCACTAATAAGACCTGAAAGATTCAGTCATCAAAACAGAATTTTCTGATTCTTGCATTTCTACCATATGCTATACTTAAAGCCATAGCTTCAACATTAGCACAAGAAGGGGTAAACAAATCAGAAAATGCATTAGGCAATTCACAGGTAAAATACCTTGTACACACCTACCAAAAGGTCCCAGATAAAGGTACCGGTAATTGTTATATAGAACCACCCATCATGGGATATTACTCTGCTGTTCTGTCTTTCTAGAATACCAAAGATGATCACAAAAATAACCAAAAGGGAAAAAGAGAGAGAATTTGCAGGATTTAATCATTTCAGAATGGACTGACGGCCTGTCTTAGATATTGTGAATGTGCTAAGCTTTAATGTAAAATATTTAAATTGCTATAGGTTAACTATATGCTAACATTCCAAGGTTTTGTGTCATGTAAATATCCGTTTTCCCTTGTGAGTACTGTCAGGGTTTGGTGTGGTGGAGTTCATGATACAGTAACTGTCACAAAACTGGGACATGCAAGGCAAGGTAACGGACAAGGTAAATCTAAAAATAAGGCCAAGTCTAGCAATGGGTCAGTCCCGGCAGCAAAGGTTCTTAAATGATAAGGTTAGCAGAAGGGTCAAATACCAGTGAAGAAATAGGATAGCTGTAGGTAACTCTTCAGTAGGCACCAGACATTTGAGAAATGAGGAAGTGTCTAGTGAGGTTTTATATAGGGTTGGGTGGGATACATCCACTTCTGCATGATTTTTGCATTACCAGCATCACTCTTGCATTGTTCCGCCAACCTCCACTATTACTCGCATCAAGTTTAATGCACAGGCTCCTAAGGCGTCAACAGAAGACGTAGACCGGGGGTCCTCAAACTCTGCCCCCCCCAGATGTTGCTGAACTACAACTCCCATGATTCTTTGAATTGCGTAGATAGCCAGAGAATCATGGGAGTTGTAGTTCAGCAACATCTGGGGGGCCAGAGTTTGAGGACCCCTGACGTAGACAATGCTAACCACAGCCTGGCTTTTGCGGAGGACACAAACTGGTGATACCAATCTAAAGAAAGCAGCACTGGGTGGTGAGTATGTACTATAATTTATCCAACATGGTCAGAAAAAAAGTTATTAAGCAAAGCAACTTTGATAGTTTAAAAAACAACAACTTTGATTGTAGAATGTAGTCTGGAAATCATTAAATGTATAAAATAGGGCTAGCAGCATTCTGTAAAATGCTGGATACAAAATCTAGAGCCAAGGCCCCAATATTACATTAGTTTAACTCCATTCCTGTAATTATGCAAGTATGACTTTACACCTATAGTCACTGGAGGGCATAGGGAAAGAGTAAGTGAGCAAGTAAAAGACATGATTTGGGAGGTAGATAGATAAATAGACCCTTGAAAACTGCAGCTTGAACGTTTAAAAAAATAATAATTTACTAAAAATGTAATATATTTTTTCCTGGTAATTAAGTGTCTGGGAAAATTTTCATATTGAACTGATCTGATTGAAATACTGTCATATGCAACTATAGTTTAATGATAATGACTCCCTCGTACCAAAACGTTAACATGAAATGATCTTTCTTTAGGATTATATTCGGTAAAACTTATGCCTTGTCTTACTTCTGGCTGAAGCTGTGCTATCTGCCTTACTCTGCTAGCATGAATCTTTAGAAAGACAGTCATATCTAAGAAAGGCTGAAATGTGTTAATGAAGGGACGGGTTAGTTCTTTGAAGAGCAGAGATATGAGCAAGGCACATTGGTTGTTTTTGCCTCTAGCACTAAAAAGATTAATGACTTTATCTCATATGTGTTGTGCCTTAATGATGGCGGTGTTCACAGTTCTTGCTGTTTGATTGTTATAATCGTTAGCGTATGCTAAGTGGAATTATTTCCTGCAGGTATTATAATAACTCAAATACTATGTCCATTAACTCTTATATACTGTGCATTGTCACACCTATGTTCTATGCTGCCTCTAAGCCAAGAAGACAACATACCTGCAAAAAATCCTAGAATCACAGACAAGTTTAATTACATATTGTTGAAATAATCTTTAGTAGTCACATCAATGTTTGACTGAAGGCATTTGTATTTCGGAAAAAAATGTTTTCTTCAAATCTTTTAAAGCAGAACTGGCCCTGCTGGATTCCATTGACTTTACCTCTAGGTGACATGTCTGCATTCATGGTGTCCAGAGAGAGATGGGAGTGTTAATATTTTTATCTATCGTCTTGATCACAGTCATATTCTTATGCATGTACCAGAGTACAAAAGAGGTAAGATCAAGAAAGAACATGATCCTCTAAAGGTGGTTTTGTATATAAGTATCTATCGCACAGTGTGTGCAAATCTGGTAAAATGAGATGTTGGAAGGTGCTTGTAGCTCCACTCTTTACATTTTGCCATAAGTCCTCTTAAAATAAGAAAAAGTAGTCATTATTTTGTTAGCATTCTCTGATTGAATTGTACTTTTCAATTCTAAGGAAATTTGGATGATTTTTTTAATAGAAGTTCTATCTTTATAAAAAAAAAAAAAACTCAGTGTTGTATGAACAAGTTGTAATATTTTTACACAGGTCTAGATCTAATTCTTCTTAAAAAAGATGACAGCCTTTCTGACTTTTAATCTGAACCTGGAAAAAAGCAATGTGACCGAGGCAGAAGATTAATTTGGAGAATCGGAACATAAACACACAACGTTCCGACGTTCAATGAGGTCTTTATCAAGCCAAATTCACAATAAAACAATATATATTTAAGGCACATCATTAACTATAAATATGAGTGAAATTGCAAGCATACACTTAACTTCATTAATTGCATGAACTGCATCAAGATCCCATTGGTTGAACCTCATAGGAAAATAATCCACTTAAACAATAAATCAATCACAAGAATCAGTGGCATCCAAAGCAACACTGGACTTCCTTTTAATCCAGAGAAGGACTTTAGGAATAAAAAGTTATAGGGCCGAGATCATCACAAGGCACGGTCGCAAGCACCATAAGGCGTGATCATGCTCCAAGGAGGCATACAGTGGCAGATATATGCCAAAATACTATCATGGTGCAGCCGCAACATCTACAGGGCCAAAGTTTAAAGAACACTGGCTTAGAACATCAGCTGAGTTCTCTCAGCCAATGAATGAATGGTGCTAGCTATACCAATTACCTGAGAGCAACCAATGGAAGTGCACAGTTTAAAGACTGGCGTATACCATTACCAATGGCAAGACAGAGAAAGACAGCCAATTACAGGCTGCATCATACAAGAATTCAATTTATCAGGAGATGGAGTAAACGGTTTTCTTCAGTTCCCTATGATCTCTGAAAGGGTAAGTTAATACAATGAAGGGTGTATTGGCTTCCATTACTAGTAACTTGACTTTTTGAACCTATCAAATGTATTGCTAAATGCTTAAAGATAATCCCAAATTGCTCCACATTGTGAAACTCACTGGAGGTCGTAGTTGGGAAAAGATCCCGAAAGTGGCCCTGAAATGACTGAGCATTGAAACCACGTCCATAGTCCTTGATTTAATACATTTTATATATTATTCATAAGCTTTTCAAATGATTTCAAATTTTTAAAAATATTTTACTATTTTATTTTTAGATATGGTTTTATAAATTATGTATTTTTTGATATTTGAAAAATAGATATTTTAAAAGTTTATCTGAAAATACTAAGTCCTTTAAAATGATTATTCAAAAATATTAAATTGAGGCCATAGTAGGCGAGAGTCTAATCTACAAACACACTGTTTTCATCCATAGTTCAATAAGGCGATTCAATGTTATCAATCTACTCTTTTCAGCTTATGCTACACAGCTAATGGGCTGCGTATAACACTTTCAAGAGATGGTTAACAAACACAAAATTCTAAAAGGTGAAAAAACATGGGTCAAACACTTGTTAGATGTGTGAGAACAAAGCCATACTATTTATTTAATAAATACTTTTGTGGCTATTAACAGCACGCTGTCTAATATTGTATTACAGTTATAACCAACCCCCAATGCTTTGGAAAATGCAGCATTTTTAAGGAGGGCTAAAAACCAAAAGAGAGTAACACTATCTGCTGATGTTTTAACTATAAAGGTAGGATGTAAGTACACTTAGCAGGAGGTAATAAAACCGGAGCAGGTGGCATTTTGACAGTTCCAGAAAAACAACTGCATGCTTTCTGGCAGCAGGCAGAATACTGCAAGAATAATATAATAATATATATATATATATATATATATATATACATATATATATATATATATATATATATATATATACATACATACACACACACACTATGTGTGTGTGTGTTCTGTAGTTATCAAATAGAAATAAGCAGTTACCTAAACAGCCTTGAATTAAAATCATAGTTTTTCATGTTCGGATGTATGTTCATGCTGGTTTCACTCTGATACCGGTACAACTTATCTCGGAAGGTGGGAAATTTTAAACACAGTAGCAGTCTCTGCTCCGACACAGCTCAGCTGGGTATTAAATGGTAAAAATATTACATGTGCATACAGTAAATCACAAGCCTACTGGTAGCAAAGGGATAAAGTCTGGGCATAAAAAGCATATGTTGGGAAAAATCAGGAGTGAAAGATAAAGAACAAAACTTAAAACTTCAAAAAAAAATTTGTGTAAGAGAGATGTCTAGTACTTTTATAAGTCATAGTGCCCTTTAAATCTGGTGATAAATAAAGTATTATTACCTTAAGTTAGCGACAGAAAATCTTAATACTATAGTTGTTATGGTCTAGATTTTGCATGAAATGCTCCCTCTAGGGAATACTACTGTAATGTCCCAGCTTGCCCTCATGCCATCTGCTGTATTGTCGGAGCTGTAGTCTCCCAGCATGCACTATAGTGCCATCAACTTCACAGAGTACCTTAGCACAGGGGAGGCATGAAAATCTGACGTGTGTTGTTCTCAACAGAAGTCACCTCTAAAATATCAAAGTTGTTCTTTTTGATGTTTAAAATATTGAATTCTTAATTTTGGGCTCAAAAAATAGGGGTCGTCTTATACATAGGGCAACTTATACATGGAAAAATACAGTATACGTCAACACAGGATGATGTGCTATGAAAAAGCATATAGTCAGGATATAATGTTATTTCTCAGACCTACGTAATATGAAGCAGAACGAATGCAAATCATGTCATACAAATTACAGACTTTTATAGTCTTAAAAGGATACTATAGGCACCAAAACAACAACAACAACTTAATCACTTTCTGAAAGGAATCTAGATATTCTAGGTTCTTGTATTGCACAGTCTGTTTAATCTAGAATTTCTTATTTCCTGCTCTCTTAATAGTCTTCTAGAGCCAGCAGTAGCCTCCCATGTGTGATTAAAGTTTGATTTACAGAGCAGGAGATAAAAACTTCTAAAGCAAGTGAACATTTGATTGTAAATGAAAACTTTATTTCATGCAGGCTGTGTAAGTAACAGTCAGGAGAGATGTGGTTAGGACTGCTTAAACAGTAACAATAGTGATTTAACTCTTAAATAGCAGGGAATTAAATAGTGAGACTGTGGGGCATGATCTACACATATGAGATGGTAGACATTGTCATATCCCTGCTCATGGCTCTGTCATGTGATGGGGAGAAATTCAACAAGGCAATATATCCCATCACAGATTTCTAATTAATAAATCAGGCTGCTGAGATACATTGAAATTACCAGAACTGACCTTAATAATGGGATGCAGAAAGACAAAATATGAAGTCATAGCCCAGCAAAGCTCTTAATAGTGTAATGCACAGGTCCAGTGAAAGATTACAGATCCCAACACAGACATATATGGCGTAAAACTGTCAACATAACCCAGTACAGACACCAGGTCACTTGGGAATAAGACTGGTTGTACTATAAAGTTCCTTAATAGGTGGGAAAAAGTTCCACTTCGAAGAAATACAGAATAATTTGTTAATCAAATGTCATCATTAGTTCATCAACTTTTTTGTTTTAATTTATTTCTTTATTAATTTTTTTTTTCAAAGACAAGAATACTAACTATATATATATATATATATATATATATATATATATATTTATTTATATATTGTAGCAGAATGGATTCATTAAATAAACTTTTATTCCTTTTGTTCAGCTGTCCGTACACCCCCCATTTGTGTGGTCCCCTTGTTAACAGCTCAAAAACATCGACCACCCCTGGCTATTAACAACAAATTAGCAATTAGTTCAAGTGCTTTCCCTGTGTGGCCGCCGTTCATATAACCGAACACACACGCTCCAAGAATTGGCAGCCATTTTGTCTCCCGAACGCAGGTAGTGGTACATGGCCGTCGAGTGTGTGGAACTGTATGTCGGCTACGCAACCCTGGGAACACCAGGGAAACTTGTACAGCTGCCCATCCAACTTCACGAACAGTTAGAAGAATGGCGTTCGGGAGACAGGAACTACTGAACAGGAGGAGCATTCGCTCCCTAACAGCTAGAGGGAGCATTTGTCGCTGTTTGTGTGGGAACCTCTGAAAGATGACCAGTCGTTGCCTTGTTTTTTGTGGAACTATTTTGTGACATCAACTCGAGGCCTACCGATCAAAACTTCATTTGAATGGGGATTCCAAACCACGAAGGGATCTGAGCACTATTTCCACAAAGTGGGCGCTCAGACTCAATCTATTCGGGGCTATGACTTTTGTGGGATTCCTGCACTAATATGATGTATTTTTGGTATATATTGTATTGTTTCCTGTAACTGAGAAATAATTGACTTATTAGATTTTGGGCTTAATTATCTCTCAGACACAGGGACCCCTGGGAAGAAACCCGTGTGTTTTTGCTATGTAGACCCCATGCTACGGGCCATGCATAAAAGCCGTGTGTGGCCGAATAAAGCGGAGTTGACTCCCAGAACTATGTGTCATCTAGTTGCTGGGGGGAAAAGTCTTTGATTATTACAGCGCTTCTTACAGCTTTGAGGAAGGAATAGTGGAGATACCAAGTGGTGGTATCGGACCTCCACTACACACATATATATATATATATATATATATATATATATATATCTCAATATAAAAATCACAAATAATTTGTCATTTTGAAAATAAAACAAAAGAATATATACATTATTATACGAGGTTATAAGAAAGAGTCAACATAAAGGAATAAAGGATAAACTAAACATGCAACAACAATTTCTAATACTCTCTTAATGCATATCATATACAACAACAAATACATATAAAACAAATTTGTATCCATTAGAGGAAAACGTGTCTTAATGAATATGTAGCAAAAGTAGCATAACGTGAGCGGTAGGTCGACTTAAAACTGGAATTTAGCTTGCAGTGACGCGCACTTAGGGTTTGAAAGAGAAATAGCCTCATTTAATTAATTACCATAACCCAATTTTTGCTACAATTATTTTTTTCCCCAACATTCAAGTAGGCTTAATTTATGTCTTGTTCTTTTTTAAGTTAGTGTATTAATTGATTTTGGACTGTTTTCCAATCAAAACATTTAGAAGATCTCCAGGTACTGGCAATAATTCCTTTCAATGCTAGCAAACAATGTAGTACCAAAAAAAGGTATATATCGGAACTCCTAGATCAAACTACAATCAACAGCTGAAGATCTCCCTACTCTAAAACCTTTAAGATTGCTTAACCACTCCATTTTTTTGTCTCATAGTGGTCTAATAAGGTTGTAGCCCCACCATATAAGCAAAAAGGTGTGACATGTCTCATTACATCTCCAACATAAGGGGGATTGTGTAGAGAACATTTTACAAATTTTTGAGGGAACCGAGTACCACATGTTAGCAACTTTACATTGTAATTCAGTGAGATCTAGACAACAAATGGCCGATGCTGTTTTTTGTAGTGGCGTAGACCAATCTCAATTATCGAGGGAGAGTACAAGTTAATGTTGACCAGTATGCTTTGCTGGAAAGTAGAGTTTTGTTTTAGAATATCTAATCAGTTCATTGGCTTTAGCTATAATTGTTTTGCAATGGCTGATAAAAGATGAATGGTAATAGTTATGTAAAATTGGAATCTTCTATTATCAGATATTTAGTGAGGACTGACTTTACCCTCAAGTAATTATACATTTCCAAGGGAGGTACACTGATCTCATCTTTTAAAAAGCTAAATGACTTAATAGAATCAGATCCCCATATTTGCTTCAAGGATCTTATCCCTACGCTTTTCCATTTATCTAGTTTTAAATTAGATACATTAGAGTCCAAGATACCCAGTCTTAAAGGGACTTATAGGCACCCAGACCACTTCAGCTCATTGAAGTGGTCTGGGTGCAGTGCCCCAGTCCCCTTAACCCTGCAACCCTTATAATTATTGCAGGTTTAACTCCACTTTTTGTGGCATTCCGGGTCCTTAGCAGATTTTTGGGTCCTTTGCATGAGGACATCCACGGTCTGCTAAAACTCCACAGGAAAGATTTGATTCAATGCTTTACTATGGGGAAGTCATCGATTGACGTCGGATGAAGAGGAGCGGAGGAGGAGCCAGACTGGGGGCACTATAGTGCTAGGAATACAACTTTGAAATCCTAGCACTATAGTTTCAATTTAAGGAAAAGGGGATCTTATTATAGATTCTTCGTTGTTTTATCATTTTAGTCAAGGCAGATGGTTCTGTGTTAATATCATGTTATTTGGGCTCAATAGTTTTTTGTACTACAGTCTAGAGACCAGATTACATTATTACAATCAACTGCCAGTGCTGAATATTGTCTAATGGAAACCAACCCTCCTCATACAAGTCTATCTGTAGTTTGTAAACATGCATAATAATATTGGCAGGATATAGATGTTTCATCATAGAGAATCCAAATCCCCCTTCAGCTCTTTAATAAACACTTTTAGTAACTTTATCATTATTCTGTGGTTTATAATATATGGAATGGTGCAATACTTTGAACATGTTTATGCCTCTGAAGCAATAATGACAAGAGGAGGGTTTAAAATGGGGGCTGCAGGATTTCACAATCCATAAATGACAACAGTTTTCTTGATCTATATCTATTATGATAGGAGATTATTAAACATTAATGTATATTATTAAGTCGGTCTATAAACTAGTGTTTTTGTATTTGTGTGTAAGGAAGTGAAATCCTATCATTCCATAATGATAGATTGCCCTCTGGTGGTAAAACTGAATTTTACATATTTTTAAACTGATGTACTATCAACAACATGAAAAGGTTATCTAGTAATTTAAAATGAACAGAAACGTTTCTTTAATAGTAAAATGTATTGTATACTAATGTTTTTAGACCAGCATCAGTAAAGGAGATATTGGGTACCATGATAACGCAGCAATGCAAGACTTATAAATAAAATAAAGGGCACATTTTCTTAAAGTATACATACAGGGAGGAATAGGGAAAATCTGTTACCGTTCTGGTACCTGTTATGTATGTCATCACACAAGTGGCAATAAAGAATTGCAGCATTTTTATCACTGATCACTTTACCTATCTTAAATGGATTTTGTGAAATGGCATCATATTGCGCTTAACTGCATTCATTTTAGTGCTTGTTCTCCCATGAGTGGGACTGTGGGAATCACCCTCACCAATGAACAATGTCACTCATACCAATGGAAATGTATGCTTGTTTAAAATGAATTAACAGTCCATAAAAGACACATCACAGAGAACAGAAAAATATAGCATTCCCCAGGGTGTAACTAGGAACCACTCAGTAAAAAAATAAATAATGCCCCCGTTACTCTCCCCACCTTTCTAGGATGTATGTGGTGGATGAGTGTTATTGTGTTGGTCAGCTGCAGGTGAGATGCATGTGTGGCATTGGCTGAGTGTGAGATGTATGTGGAGTTGGCTGAGTGTGAGATGTATGTGGGGCTGGCTGAGTGTGAGATCTGTGTGGAGTTGGCTGAGTGTGAGCTGTATGTGTGGAGTTGGCTGAGTGTGAGATGTATGTGTGGGGTTGGCTGAGTGTGAGATGTATGTGTGGAGTTGGCTGAGTGTGAGATGTATGTGGCGTTGTCTGAGTGTGAGATGTATGTGTGGAGTTGGCTGAGTGTGAGATGTATGTGTGGGGTTGGCTGAGTGTGAGATGTATGTGTGGAGTTGGCTGAGTGTGAGATGTATGTGGAGTTGTCTGAGTGTGAGATGTATGTGGAGTTGGCTGAGTGTGAGATGTGTGTGGAGTTGGCGGAGTGTGAGATGTGTGTGGAGTTGGCTGAGTGTAAGATGTGTGTGGAGTTGGCTGAGTGTGAGATGTGTGTGGATTGGGTGAGTGTGAGATGTATGTGTGGAGTAGGTTGCGTGTGAGATGTATGTGGAGTAGGCAGAGTGTGAGATGTGTGTGGAGTTGGCTTAGTGTGAGATGTATGTGTGGAGTTGGCTGAGTGTGAGATGTGTGTGGAGTTGGCTGGGTGTGAGATGTATGTGGAGTTGGCTGAGTGTGAGATGTATGTGTGGAGTTGTCTGAGTGTGAGATATGTGTGGAGTTGTCTGAGTGTGAGATGTGTGTGGATTGGGTGAGTGTGAGATGTGTGTGGAGTTGGCTGAGTGTGAGATGTGTGTGGAGTTGGCTGAGTGTGAGATATGTGTGGAGTTGGCTTAGTGTGAGATGTATGTGGAATTGTCTGAGTGTGAGATGTATGTGGAGTTGGCCGAGTGTGAGATGTGTGTGGATTGGGTGAGTGTGAGATGTATGTGTGGAGTTGTCTGAGTGTGAGATGCATGTGTGGAGTAGGTTGCGTGTGAGGTGTATGTGTGTAGCTGGCTGAGTGTGAGATGTGTGTGGAGTAGGCTGCGTGTGAGATGTGTGTGGAGTTGGCTGAGTGTGAGATGTCTGTGTGGAGTAGGCAGAGTGTGAGATGTATGTGTGGGGGTGGCTGAGTGTGAGATGTGTGTGTGGAGTAGAATGAGTGTGAGGTGTGTGGAGTTGTCTGAGTGTGAGATGTCTGTGGGCAGCTGGCTAAGTGTGAGATGTATGTGTGGAGTTGGCTGAGTGTGAGATGTATGTGTGGAGTTGTCTGAGTGTGAGATGTATGTGTGGAGTTGTCTGAGTGTGAGATGTTTGCGAGGGCTGACTGAATGTGGTTTTGTGTGGGGTTTGGCTGAGTGTGATTGAATGTGAACCCATATTTATCCATAGCTATTATCAGTGCTGCAGATTAGCAAAGCTTGAAATCAGCACACCCTGTGAAGGTTGCTCTGTCTCCTAAACACACTGTGCATATTGGGTTAAAGTGCTATCCTGTGAGTACACAGTAGGAAGAGAAATGCAGAGAGTAATCTGATGCTGGACCCTCATAGCTTTGCATCGTAAATCACCCTCAAATCAGCACAGTTTGAGAAATAAATAATGTTTTTTTCAAGAGGGGCAGCCCCTTAAAAATGCCCCTGGATGCTATCTAATTAACTTCAGGACATTAAAGCTAGTTTCTTTAGGAGTAAGCTATGGATTGCACTGAGCTCTATTCCGCTCACTCCAAGCATACAGTGAATACAGAGAGGCAAGTTCATGGGATATGGATAAACAAACTTAATTAATACTATTATATTTGTGATGTCTATATTCTACCATGTAAGCAGTGTACCTGGAAATATTTTGACCCTCATTAGGGTCTTCATCAAGTTACTCCAGAACTCCAACATTGTAAGTGTGTATGGCCTTTTTACCTTACTTATATCGCTCATTAGATACTGTATGTCAGGCAGCGGTACAACTGGTAAAAAATGTGTCGTAATCCTAACCTAAATGTTCATATCTTGGGTTTTCAGACAAAAAACGGTCTAAAATTCCCACTTATTCTTTTGTACAGCATTAGTGATTCAGGAGGGTCTGTCCCTAAAATTCAGGTTTGAAAGATTTAATGTCCACAATATTAAAAAGTTCTAAAAAAAATTATATTAAAGGAATTATCTACATCAATGGACCTTGATGTGGCACTTGACTTTCACAAGACTTCCAAAATCTACCAGCAAAAATAAATTGCCTACACCACAGCTGACATGACATATCAATTAAACATATACACGTGAGAATTAAGGGTCAATCTAAGATGAAGCAACGCCATCTGTTCTCTAATGCTACTATCAAGCGTTTAAACTTTTCTCCATTAATGTCTGTTCGGAAACTTGAAGATAAGAAACAGAAACCAAAGTCTGCAAAAAAGAAAATTAAACTAAAAAAATATCAGTAACTTTACAACAGCGTAGGCTTGAATTGCTTACCAGCAACGTGTTTAAATGATTAGAGATGTTGTTAATTTTAGCCGAGATATAAAAATCTAAATTTTTTAATAGGGTGGGGGTACTTATTCACTTCAATTCTGTCAATCTGAATAGACAGACAGTACCAAAGTGTGGCCCTCGTTCACCAAAATTAGAGATTATAGGAATATTCCAGGCACTAACATATATTGACTTTATTGAGTAGTTAAAATTAAAGTTGGTTATGGTGGGTCCGTTAATCTTTAAAATGTATTCATTTTATTTAATAAATATTTTTGCTCCGTAAGCAGACATTTTCTTTGCCACATTCCCAATTTGCAGTTTATAGTTCACGTTACATTTTTACAGAAGGACATTGACAAATGGATTACAACGCTCACAAACCAAGGATTTATGGGATAAGATCAGCAGTGTAAAGTTAAAGGAGCACAATTATTGGCTTAGTCACTTCCTGGCCTTGGTAGAGAGGGCATATAGGAATGGTTACTACTCTGACTAAGAACAGTATTTTCTTAAAACCCTGTTTTTGGGTTGCAGTAACTCTTAAAATGATCAATTCCATTCAACTTCATTGACATATTCAATATATTGAAGTTGGACAAGTCTCCATATTGCATGATGAGACAAATCAGCCATTGTCAAAATCAATGCTGAATCAGCAATTTTTAATTCTTTATTATCAGTATTTCAAACAATCAAGGGAAATGACACTGGTATAGGGTTCTAAAATATCATCCCTAGAACAGAAAACACAGAATGTTCAATTGTTATAAGAAAACCTCAAACCCCTAAATCAAACAGCAGGAAGGGTGCTCTTCCTGATTGCTTTGTACCCTAGCACAAAGCAGAAGGCAATACAACTCATAGACAAGCACTGGATTCAATGCTTCCCTGAGAGAAACATTATGCTGAATACACTTGTGTTCCAATGCTTCTCTATGAGATGTACTGGATTGGCTGGAAGAGGATAAGGAGATCATCATTACCGATGATCTCCTGGAAGTACAGCTGAGCTGCAGCGAGAGATTTTCCCGCATTGGGTTAGAGTTAAGTTATCCTGTTATTTAGGACAGCAGTCTTTATTTTACTCGACCATTACCACTTAATCCCACCAGTTTTTTGTCAAACCAAACACTATGCTTCAACAGCACTTCTGCGTTCTCACCACTTGGGGTCAGCAACATGACAACAGACATATCGTTTGGTAAGTTGGAACTTATTTTATGTCCTTGATTCCTATAGTATTTGAACCTAGCTACACCCTTAGGAATAAACTCATATCATTCCTCCTGGAAAGTACATACACATAAATGCATAGGAAGCAATACAAATAATTATAAACCAGATAAGCGACACACTTACAATTTGATATTTTTTGCTTGGAGTGAATAAGCTCTTCACCGATTCGGTCTATCTCATCCAATGACTGCTCTGATCGGACACAAAATTCAAATTGCACTGTCCCTGCTTCCACCTGTTGCACCTGATTTTAACGAAAAAGGAAATTATACATAGCAACAGGTTTTCCCACTGATGCTATATACATAATAATTATTTTAAAGTGTATTTTTTTCATTTCTGATCGATTTCTCTTTAAAACACTAGGGACTACTTTGTCTTTTGTATTTTTCCTAAGCCTGACAAATCTTAAAGGGTAGAGTTTAGGGCATGCTATATTTCCTTTGTCAAGGTAACAGTGAAGCTTGCCTTAACACCCACACGTTATCAAGATTTGTCAGGCATAGGAAAATTACACAGTAGTTGTCCCTACTTTGTCTTAGAAAAGAAGAACAGATTCTGAAAAGGGGAAGATAAGAGGAAACAATTGAGAAAGGTAATGCAGAATGTTTTTATTTGCAAGATTTAATCGGAGAGGACATGGCACTCAGACCACTTTATTACAAATTAAATGGTCTTGGTACATATAGTATCTCTTTAATAGGAGGCTTGGTTTCCTGCTTGAACATATGTCTTCTGCAATTCTTTTGGGGTCCTTTGTTTAATCATATTAACTAAATGTTTTGGGTTAGTTTGAAAAATAAAGATGCAATATACACTTCTAAATCATAAACATCATGTTTTTCAATAAAGACAAGGATCTCTGTTGAGTGTCAAGGCTGATAATACCAAGTGAGCAGTGGAGTTTTCCCCCCAAATGTAAGCAGTTACACTGATAATTGACAGGTTCCACAAGGCAAATTTATTTTCCTGGGCTATTAGAACAGAACTGATCAGCTACATCAAACCTGAAATAAGCTAACTGCAACAATTTCAGCTTGACATGTGTCACAAAATAACAAGCAAAATTCTCCAGGTTACCAAATGCTTATTAAGGGAATATTATTAAAAGATGTCTCAAGATGCCTTGCTCTGAACAAAGTAAGGCAGGATGTCTATTAGAAAAATTAATTTGATTTTAACTTTGTTTGTGAAGTGAAATAAAAATCTAATATTCAGGATTTTTTTTGTCAGAATAATTGAGAGAGTTACATACAAAAACATCTTTATGAATAGCAAGCATTTCTCAATGTCACTTTTATGCCCAATAAGGACTTCTCAAAAGCCAACTCAAGATATGCCAGCGATGGATGATTGTAATTTCTGTACTTGCACTGTATGGAGTTTTATCGAGTTTTGTCTCACCATAATATGTTTTGGTACGTAGTTATATGATCTCATAGAGACTTCAATGTACAGACCTGGTACCATGCTGCTGTGACCCACACTGTCGAAACAGTCGTCCATGACTTGTTTCTGGTCACCAAGCCATTTTTAATCAAAAGTGAAAAGCCTATGCTTTGGTTTAAAAAATACACACGCATATATACATAACCTTCCTTGCACAGGTGATTTATTAACATGCATTGTTAAAACTTTTTAAACAATTTTCATAAAAACATTATATTCATTTGCATGTATGTTTTATAAGTTAAAGAAACACTATAGGTTCAGGAACACAAACATGTATTCCTGACCCAACAGCGTAAAACCACCATCAGGCCCCCTGGTCCCCCTCTTGTCCCCCTAAATATAGTACAATCTTAATTGTATTCAAGTCTGCAGCTGCTGCCTCTGCACCTGAACTGCCTGTTAGGCTGACATCTTCAGAAGTGGACAACTGAGCCAATCACTGTGATTCCCCATAGGAGTGGCTGAGACGGTCAGGAAGACAGATCAGGGGCAGAGCCAGCACAAGTCAAACACAGCCCTGGCCAATCATCATATATATTGTCCCTATAGTGACAATGTTGAGCATCATTTCACGGAGTTAAACTCATTGGAATTGCAGGAAATGCCTCTATTGGCTGTCTGGTAGATAGCCATTAAAGGTAGTTTTAACCCTGCAATATAAACATTGCAGTTTCTCAGAAAAAGCAACAATTTTAGATTGAAGGGTTAAAGGGACAGTGACAGTGCACCCAAAACACTTCAATGATATGAAGTTGTCTGAGTGCCTATAATGTCCCTTTAAAATGTAGAATGAAGTTTAGAATGAAGTCTGTTGGACTTATATATATATATATATATATATATATATATATATATATTCCTGTAGAAAGATTGAAAGATGATCTATTTAATTTTGTAAGTAAACTTCTTGATTTGGTGCTGTCAGTAGCTCAATCCCCTCCCATGTTGGTAAGTGCATTGTAATTAGTGGAGATCATGTGACTTCACCAACCAGATGAAGTTTGATTAGAGTGACTGGACTTCACTTTTGACCAACTGGACTTTTTAATTTTTATATGAAAACCAAAGTAGAATTTTGGTTAGCATAATTTTGGCTGCAATCTTAAAATTCTTAAAATGGGTAAGCAAAGATCTCAAGTTATTTTAAGGTAGGGGATGTTTCACTTTGCTTGTTTGGACATGCTAGGACAGTTAATAGGTTATGGCAAACACAAATGTATATAGTTGTTAAACTCATTTTCACAATCTCTGGACTGTACAATCCAAGCTGCAAGACTTTCAACTATTTTATATATTAATTAATTCTACAAAAAAAATAATTTATTGTCTTTCTAAAGTAATAAAAAGTACATTGATATTTTCTAACATTAAAACAAATGCATGTGTTGTTTAATAAAGTATATGATGCCTACAGCCCTAAATTTGCATTTATATAAAATCTAAATAACTCCAAAACAGTAACATGCAATTGTACCTCATCTGAGCTCATGTTCGTCGGTGGTATCTTGTATACAAAGTTATTACTGGGGCTAGGTTGAGGTCCTCCATGCATGGGTAAGGTCACTTGTGAAGAGCCAGATTCCAGGTAAGGGTTCCAAGAAGCCCAACGAATCATGTGCATGTATGAAGTATTAGAGACACATGTGGCAGACGGTACCTAGAGCAAATAAATAATGTGGTAGTATTTCATTAGACTTATAAAAAAAAAGGTATATTTATGTGTATTCTAATTAGAGTATGGTAAACATCATGATGTATTGCTGCCCATGTACAATATTAAGCCAGATGATGAAGTCTCATGTGTGCGTCATCTTCTGTTCCTGACTTATTTACATAAACATATGGGTAATTCAAATGGTCGTTGGGCCTACAGTGATATGCCACTGATGAACTTGGGATTCTCTTATACAGAGAAGCCATACCTCTCAATTGGTTTTGCAATATTGATATGTGTATTTTCAGTCCAGAATGCCAACAGTATAGTTTCTCTCTGTAATGAAACAAATGAGCTAAAATTCATTGTACACGTCTCAAGTTGGCATGACCCATAATGTAAGTTTTGTCTTTTCTGTGTCCTGTGTTTTGATAAAGAATTATGCTCCTAAAGCTGAATATTAATTGAAAGAAAAAAAGATATTATTTATTTATTATTTTTATCAATATATTATTTTAATAGGAGGATCATGCTAAATAATTCTGAACTGCATAGATTATGATACCACCCGTGCAATTTTTACCTGTAATAAACAGGTACTAATGCATGCTTAATCTCTGTACAGCCTGGGGGCACTACGGGTAATCCCAGGCAGACCAGTGCATTTATAGTTACACTCCAACTTGTTACACTACACAACAGATTAACCCAAAATTATCCACACACACTGCATTACTCCATTTATGAACCACTACATCACCCAAACACACTATACTATCACTACATATTCAAATCTAAGACAGCAAAATATACTATAAACTTAACAAGGTGCACACCACAAAAAAACTGGTCGAAAAGATCATTTATCCTTTGATCAAAATGAGATAGTTTGTAAGAAAATGCCTCTTATCTTCTGTTACAAATATATAGCTATACAATCTAAAAAGATATATCAAAACACAAATGGTTTGTGTTTTTATATATATTTTATATTGTTTAGCTATATATTAACACCTACACTACACTAACCCATAGCCCGGCCCCTATACCGCACTAACTAAACTAAACGCTAACCCCAAAGAGCATCTTAACACTAACCATTAACGGCTTAAAAGTGTACTCATGTGATAGAAACAATACATAATGGTGGGTACTGGAGACATATAAACGCCTTTTGGTCTTGTGGTTCATTATTATGTCTCTAGAACCATTCAATAGCAATATTTCCATTATGCATCTTCTCTCTTGGTAATCACCTTCAAGAAGAAAAGCAGCCAACCACTACGGGATTAAATCTATTTTCCTGGATGGTATCTCTGGATGTAACCATGACTGCTCCGAGTATCGGTTTGTGCTATAATTTGTCAGCTTAACAAATGTCATCTTCTGGATTGAGCTCACTTTAGGATATAGTCCATGGTGATTCATTTGTGACCATCAGTCTCTGGGACCTTTATCTATTATTGGGTCTTTTTTTTTAATAAGTTGCAGTACACTATGCCTATATAATGGGTTTCTGAAACAAATTGCTAGCCCTTGTTGCTATCTGGAGGCTGCTGCTTTTTACACAACATCTTTTAAGAGTTTAAGTTGCTTCTTCCAAATAATTCTGTATATATTTTCAGGGTTTAAACATCCAAGAACAAAGTAAACCAGTCAAGCAAATTACATTTAAGGATAACAGTTTAATATATTACATAACATATTATTATATGGAAGAGGTATGAATTTATCCTTATATTTCAAAAAGCTGAATTGCTAATTTATTCTTTTGCATTACGTTAAAAATCTTAACACTGAAAAGATATCTTGCTAAAGGAAAACTGAAATGCATGAATATTATTTAATATCAACATCACTACAGTTTAATGGGACTATTATAGCTACACTGATGCCACCTCATGCTCACTATGTGTTCCTTATTTGCATTTGTCCAATATTCAACATCAGCATTGTAAGTGAATTTAGCCCCATGTGGTACTGCATTTACTTTTGCAAGACAAACGAACTCCAGCTGTCCAAGAAAACAAAATATGTAGTTTAAAATAAAACCTTGTTGGAAATCCAAGGAACTTAACCGAATCTCCACGTTTTTAACTGATACTTTATATTTAAAACTGGCTTCATCCTAGGTTCTGCAACATAACTTAAAAGTCTAAGATTAAATGTACTTTGGTGCAAAGTTATCATGCATCTGAGATAAAGTAATATACATTTTGGGGGCGGAGCCTAGCTTCCAGGCTGAGCGGACATGCAGAGAATCAGCTCTTGACATATACCGTATATTTAGGGGGAAATCCCCTGAAAATCAGCGCATATACCACCTGGAAAGTGAAAACCAAGATGGGGACACCCGGGTGAATCGTTTGATACCAAGCTTGAACCCAACACTGACCAGGAACCTGCAATAATAGTATGAGGCCTAACTGCGATTGAGCCGGGGAGAGGCGGCCTCTCTACTTGCTGGCAATTCTGCATATGGACTCCTCAGCGCACTCACCTCCTACCCCGCCCCCCTTTGGACCGGTGGGGGATATCCCAGTCCTCACTGGGTGTCTGGAGCAGTCAGCCCACATCAAATTCTGCTACAACGACACAGCGGTGTTGCCCCTCACACGGCACACCTAAGATGGCGGCTGACAGCACGCCACTCAAGCAGAGTCTGCTCCCAAACCACGGCGCCTAGATGAAATATTCAACCGCTTCAGGGAAAGCAAAACCTACAGACAACAAGTGAGCGGGGCCACGGGCAACGGGGGGAGAGGGGAGAACCCTCGGGTGCAGCGCCCACCTACTCCCACTCTCCAGGGCCCACCCAGGCTGAAGGCCAAAAGGGTGAAGACCCGGAAGCATCACCCACATCTACCGAGGCCCAAGCACCGCAAGCGGCTGCAGACCCCCAGGCGAATTACCCCACATGTGGAGGTAACTCGAGCTGCAGAAGTCACCAAGTTTGTGGCCAAGAGATGCAGGCCTACACACCAGCCTGGGGCTGGAGGGACACCCTCACTAGCACCTGTGCAGCAGCGGCCTTCCGTGTCCCACCAGCGGGCGCTTGTCATTTCACAACAGAGGGCATCGGTTGAAAGAGACACTATCTGAAGCCCCCAGAGCTCTCTTCACTTTGTTATTGTGCAGATATTTTAGATCGGTTGTTTAGCACGACTAGAACTGTACAGTCTCGAGAGCAGAGTGCCTTTTCAGTGGGGCTCCAGACCTCAGTAAAAATATATCTAAGCGTAGCCTGTTCTGACCCATTATGCAATATTATATACACTTATTATTGTATGTCATTTATGCATGACCCACACATGATGACAACGCTACAAAGCACAAACAACGAATACACACCTAGCCCAGCCTTAGCCTTACCTACTAGTCCTAGCATCTTGCACCTCTGTAGTTAGGTATTTTTAATAAGACACTGTGGAGCTTAAAGTGTGTAGTTTACCACAGAATATTAGACTACCTATATAAGCTTGTTATGTTCTTGTTTCTATTATAAAATTGTGCATGTCACCTCTGTTCCCTAAATGTAAAGCATGATATTATACCTGAGGATTGCCGTTGGGGCACCTCAAGTTTGCCTGTTGTACTCTTATGGACTGCAAAAATACAAAATAAAACAAACAAACAAAAAACAGTAATATACATTTTATCTTACAGGGACACTATAGTCAACAAAACAACTTTAGCCTCAGAGTTGGTGATGTCTCTCGAAACCCAGGTCCCACCTCTTCAAACCCACCATGTACTAACTCAAGAAACCACACTAATCACATACCCATCTCATGTTACTCTTCCTCTAAATCTTCCTTCCACACTGCCCTCTGTAATGCACGTGTTGTTTGCAATATTATCTCCCGTTTCCTAGACTTACTAGCTTTAACAGAAACATGGCTTTCCCCCTCTGACACTGCTACTACTGCATCTTTATCCTTTGTTGGTCTTCAATTTACCCACAACCCAAGCCACTCTGAATGTAAAGGTGGTGGTGTACGGTTTCTACTCTCATCTCACTGCTCCTTCAATCCCCCCCCCTCTTTCTCATCATTTGAAATTCATTTGATTCGCCTTTTCAGACCTATCTTTGCTAACATTGCTGTTATTTATTGACCCCCTGGTGCCCCTCTCCTTTACCTTGACCACTTTCCTGTCTGGCTACCCTACTTCCTCTCCTCTTCAATATCCCCATTAACCCACCCTTGACCTCAGCAGCCTCTAAACTACCTTCAATTACTTCCTCCCTTGGGTTATCACAGTGGGCTAATTCTCCCACCCATGTAGCTGGCAATAGTCTCAACCTCATTTTCTCTTATGCATGTACAGTGTCTAATATCTACAACACTCCATTTCCTCTCTCTGATCACCACCTCTAATCATTTGGTCTCGAGAATTCCCTCACTCAGAAACCTCAGCTTGACCTCCCTCAATTCAGGAGGAACCTTAATTCTATTGACCTCCAGCAGCTGTCAGCTGATATTGATTCACAACTCCTATCCATTCCTTCCCTCTTTAACTGGATGTTCTCCCACTTTCTGAAACTCAGTCTCTCTAAAACTGAGCTCCTTGTCTTTCCTCCTCTTAATACTGAGCCTCCTCTTTCACTCTCCCTTCAAGTTAGTGGTATCCACATCAGTCCATCCTTGCAAGCACACTGTCTTGGCGTTATGCTTGATTCTGCCCTCAACTTTGAGCCTCACATCCTGTATGTAACCAAATCCTGTAGATTCCATCTTAAAAAAAAAAAAAACATAGCCGCATCCACCACATTCTTACCCAAGATGCTACTAAGGAGCTTGTCAATTGTAGACCCTCATATCTTCCCAGATCCATAGGTATGCCCCTTCTCGTCTCTCCGCTCTGCCCATGACCTTCTCCTGCCCGGTGCTCGCACCTGTATGGCCAACTCACGCTTGCACTACTTCTTGCAGGTGGCTCCTTTTCTATGGAATTGCCTGCCTACAGCCATCAGACTCTCCCCTAGTCTTCAATCGTTTAAGAAGTGCCTTAAAACCTATCTCTTTAGGAAAGCTTATGGCTTCCCAGAGTGACCTCTACCTCACATACCTGTCTTTTGCTCTCTCCTAAAGGACAGCACTCTACTCTTTCCTCCAACTCTGCTTATCCCCACCTTATTTGATTGCTATCCCCTGTTCTATTTTTTTTTATACTCCTATAGACTGTAAGCTCATTTGTGCAGGGTCCTCTTCAACCTATTGTACCTGTAAGTTTTCTTGTAATTGTCCTATTTATAGTTAAATCACCCCTCTTATAATATTGTAAAGCGCTATGGAATCTGTTGGCGCTATATAAATGGCAATACTAATAATTAAGTTAAAAGGACACTACAGACCCCTAAAGCACTTTAGTTTGCTGAAAAGCTTTATGTTTGAAGATTGTGTCCTAGGTTATTCATTTTGAAAAAAGTGCAGATTTCAATAGAAATTGACACTTACAAATTATACTGGTTACACCCCCTGCCTTTTCAAGAAGACAACAGGTCCTATTACTTCCTTGTTTGGTTAGCTTAGTTGCATTGGACTCAATAGGCAGCAATTGTGTCCAGAGCACCTGCCTTGCAAAGATGTCTCATTGAGCTGCACTGGGAAGTCTGTGAATGAACAGTGACATAAAATCTGGGTGGAATTAGAAGGGGAGGGCTTGCAAAGGCAGCAGACAAGCGATCTGCAGTTTTTGAATGCTGTTTTTAAATATAACTCCAATGAGAAAATGCATAATTAAATACATACAAGTTTTAATTCGGGGTATATCTACTAAACAATGATTTGTAGTTATTTTGTATTTGGGCAGTGGTGTGACATTTTAAAACTCTTTTGGTGCCTAGAATGTCCCTTAATGAAGCAGTTTTGGTGTATAGGTCATGCATCTGAAGACTCACTGCTCAATTCTCTGCCATTTAGTAGTTAAATCACTTTTTTGTCCATTTATGCAGCCCTAGCCACACCTCCTCTGACTGACACAGCCAGCACGGAAAAATGGTTTCATTTTCAATCAGAACTTTATACGTTAAGCTAAACTTGTTTTAGTGAATATAGTCCCTTTAAAGGGTGTCTGTCACAAAACCTACAACCTGGCCTCTTTTGAAAGAGCATACAAGGTCACCAATACTTTGTGGTAGCAGGTTTGCTGGCAAATGTATACATTTTGAGTTAAACCTATTTAAAAACATGTCTTTTACAACCTGTCAGTCACTTCTTCAGCATAGACTCTATTCCAGGAGTTGAGTGACAAGAGAGAGCAGAAGAGACCTCATACAGGCAATCTTTCCTCTCTCAACACATAGGAACCACATGCATGCCCAAACTGGCTTTGCCATTATCCAAAGTTCCACAATATAAGTAAAAGTATAAGATTAAATGTAGTTTGGTGCAACATGATGCACCTAAGATAAAGTAAAAGTACCTGGCACAGTACTTACAACATATGCTCTTTTGAAAGAGCATAATATTTCATGTAGCAAGCACTTTTGCTAGATAATACATGTATTATGAGATAAACTTATTTAAATATGTCTTTCTCCCACCTGTCAGTCACTTTGTTGGACTCTATGCCAAGGAACTGAGCAGAAGAGACCTCCAACAGGTGGTCCTTCTGCTCTCCACACATAACCACAGTGCATCACTGAGGATGTTTACCAGTGCAAACGAAAGAAGACTAGGAAGGTGCAAGTGTGGACTGGAGGGGGCCTATACAGAAGAGTAACCCTCACAAAGGTGGGGGCATGGTGGTCTCAGATCAGAGGTAAGGTATATAAATATCTCAAAATTCATTTGGGGCAATTTATATTAAAGAGAACCTGTTGTGACAGGTTCACTTTAACCCCTTAAGGACCAAACTTCTGGAATAAATGGAAATCATGTCATGTCACACATGTCATGTATCCTTAAGGGGTTAAAAGAGAGACCTCAGTAAAATATTTACTAGCAAGTAAAATGAAGACATCATTCAAATAAGTGCTACAGATACAGATAATATTGCATGTTAAGAAACAATAAAAAGATGATTTAAAAAACATTTTTCTTCTACAATTAAGCCACTTTATCAAATACTGTAATAAATATATTTTATAAAATTAATTCTGAAACAAATTGGGTTGACTTTTTATTCTGGCATTTAAGCTTGGAGAAGCAATTCTGTACATATCATATTTGGACACTTAAAAGGAAACTTTCACCTCTCACCTGGTCCTCTGCTCCCCCTCAGCAATCACCTTACATAGCTGGGAGTTACCATAGCAACCACAGCACATGCTGGGTGGAGAGAAGAGGGCCCTCTTCTGCTCTATCTGGATCTCAATTCCTTGGCATTGAGTGTCTGCCAAGGAACAGAGAGACAGATGGGAGAAAAATGTTTATATTTTTTTAAAGGTTTTTCTACCAATCTATACATTTTTATAGCAAAACCGCTAGCATAATGTATTTATGGAATTTGAAGTTCTTTTTAAAAAGCTGAAGTAGATTTGACCATGACAGTAATTAGGTAACTTCTGTTGCTAACATCTGGAAAAGTAGAAGAGGAGAGGTATTTTCAGCTAACTCTGGTGTGGCATAGTAGTAGAGGTGTTGATTGGTACCATTGGAGCAGAGGCACAGATATTTTTCTATAGTCCAGCACATTCACATACTTATGCTATAGCAGGAACAAATTTGCTATTATATGATTTTGCAAACTAGGGTTATGCCACTGGGTCAGGAAGTCAGTGGATAAACATGACCAGTGAATACTGAAGACTGGATGAATTCACACAAACTCCCATATCCATTCTTTATGGTGTTTAGCAGAACACCCAAATGATACTATATGCAGACATGTTGCATGACAGCCTGTTAGGTGAGAAAGGGTGCTAAGAGTGGATGGCCGTAAAACTAGGAACAGTACTACTATGGAAAAAAGAAAACAAAATAGATTTTTCAATTGGAGGAAAATGCTTTTAGCACTGTTTTAAACTGATTTTTTTCAATTAAAAGGGTTGCATTATTTATGGATTACAAGAAAAACCCTTTATCTTTACAAGAATCTGAGCTGGTAGTTTGAAGAATAGATACGCTACTCCTTGTATTATGCGTTTCAACATGGGGACTGCGAGACATAGAACAGCAGCAAAGTGAAGAGCCTCAGCAGAGTTGCAACTTCATTAAAGCAAACCTGTCATATCAAGATGACATTTACATCAATCAGCTGAACCAACAATGTCTATATGTTATGTTGCAACAGAGTAAGAAATAATACATCACCATTTGCCTGCTTTGAACTTCTTTAAGCTATCATGATTACCGTAGATGTATCCCTTCACGTAATATGTACTTAACTGAAATGTTATTTTGTCTAGAACTTTGAAGTAAACTCTGCTTACACATGAGTCTAATCAGCATGTGACTTATCTATACTGCAAGAGTTTAAAAGTGGTTTAATTAGATTTTGTATATTCAAAATGGCTGCAAAGGATGGTGGATACTTTTAAACATTGTCAATAGCTTATTTGATAGCACAGATGAAACTACTAAAATTAATACCTATAAATATTTTGGAGATGAGAAATAAACAGGCAAAATACCAATAAAATTGATCAGGACGAACATATAGGATATTAAGGAGATGTGTACTAAGGAAATTATGCACTTGCTTTATGGGAAATAAACACCATTTTATAGTTATCTAAAGTTTAAGTAAAGTCTTATGTTTAAAGTCTATACACCAAAAATCATTTCATCTTAGTTAAAGGGACACTATAGTAACCAGAACAACTACAGATTAATGGTGTCTATAGCACGTCGTTGCAGGCTTTTCAATGTAAGTGCTGCCTTTTCAGAGAAAAGACAGTGTTTACATTGGTGCCTAGGAACACCTTTAGTGGCAGTCACTCAGAAGGCAACTCGATGAGCTTCCTGTGTCACTGCTGCACATTGAGCAGCACTGACGTTCAATGTCTCCACCATCTGCAATGAGGCGCTCAATGTTCCCCATAGAGATGCATTGATTCAATGGTGCATGTCCAATGTTTGAGAAGCATTGGATTTGCAGATTTTTGCAATTTATGCAATGCTTCTCTAAGTACACACAGATGATCAAACTCAAGACGTAGTGGGATGACTGGGATATAGTAAGAAGACTGTCCCGATGTTATAACCACAGGATTTAAAAAGATTTTACACAGGACAAAGGATTTTAAATCTTCATCCAACAAACACTTTTACTTAAATGTTCATGTAACATGGGCCCTTTGTTCTAAAGAAAGCAACCCTTAAAAAAAAAGCTATTTTGTTTTATGTAGAATCTTAGTCTAAAAATCTATACTAATTCTACACTATCTTGTTGCAATTATTAATTAGTTGTTTTGTTTTTTTAAGAATCCTGTGAGTTTTCTTCTCTTTCACATGTTTTCACATCACATGAATAATCCATTTTCCTTGAAATATTTACTTTGCTTTTAGTAATGAATATGCTTTATTGTCTCTGAAAGGTTTGAAAAGGCACATTTGTAAATGTCTTAGAATCTCTCATGGCCAAGAAATCTGCCATATTAGAGTCATATTGCTTGCGCACACGTCAATGCAGTGTAAAATGGGTTAGTCACTTAATAATCTCTAAGTTACTGTTCAACACAAGAGTTCTTAAGACATTGTAATAGAAATTGGTTTGTCACCTTAGAGATTTTTTTTTCTAAATGTGCCTTCAAAAACAGACTACAATTTTTATTTATATACTCAGTTTTGTAATTAGGTACCAAGGTTGAATATGTATTCATCTGCCATAAGCTCATAGCTATTGCCTCATCTGAAGCTGCCAGCTCATAGCAGTTTACATTAAATGCATGAATTTAAGGAATCAACAGGGAGCAATAACCAAGAAAATCATGGAAAATGGCACCATTAATAAGGAAACATTTGGAAGAGTATATAAGCTTTAAGGTAATTCTTTTGCACTACTTATTTTTATTCCTTGTTCACCCTTGTTGTTACGTATTTTTGACAGGAGGAGCCCAGGTAGCAGGAATAAGGAAAAGGAGGTACAGAAGGAATACACAAACATGTAGTCAGGGAATGCCGGAGGTCAGGGCAGGCAGAACATGCTCACAGACTATACGTCTAGCAGAGGGTCAAATACCAGATAATCAGATAAGGTAGATTAGGCACACTGAAGTTAACACCACAGTAAGCACAGTATTACATGTTGATATGAGGTTTTATAGGAGAGAGGTTCACACCTCATACACTTGATTGGTTAATTGGTTTCTACCCATTATGTCCCCTGCCCCTTTAAGAGGCTGTTCTTTAGCCGCGCACCCGTGACATCATAAGATTGTGGAGCAACTGTAAGCCACTGCGAAATGGGAAGAGCTGCTGCGCCACTGCACAAAAGGTCAGAATGCCAGTTCTTCTCCCATGGCCGAAGAGGGAATCTGTCAGCCGCGGAGAGAGACATGGTGAGGGAGTCCCAGGTAAATGAGAACCGTGCTCTGACACTTGTACATTAAAATGAAAGCTTCAAAGTATTTATCTGTAAAGTGTGTAAATACAGTCAGTTGTATTCCTTTACGGTTTACTTTATTGCCCGCCTCATCTTTGGAGCATCCTTGCCCGGTTTTTCATTAATGGGACAAACCATTTTGCAATAGTTTGTCTTCTAACATGGATCCCCGCTGGGTGGCTAAGGGTCCTCTATAGCCAGTGACATGCAACCATCTTCTGTAGGGCTGTTCACAGCCAATGAATGCAACTCTACACAATGAAATAAGCACAGAATAGAATATGCATAAAATATGCACTCTTGTTTTGAGTGGACTAATGACGCCCCAGTAACGCTGCCGGAGGTTGAGGTATATCTTCAGCAGATAAAGGGGTTAAACTTCGTATGTGCAGCATTTAATTCTGCACATACAGACTCAGGCCACCATGACTCCAGGTACCATGGCCACCATCTCCCCTACCCTATACCAGTGGGCCATTCTTCCCCTCCCCTATTCAGTACCACAGTCTCATTCAATCTTATTTTACCCTGTCCAGCACCAGTATACCTCCCCTATCTAGTAGCCCATTTCCCATATTCAGGTTTGAATTGATCTAGCCATGAGTACAATATCTAGGTTTGAAAATCCCCATAACATCAAATATGTGTAATATTTTACAGAAATATATATATATATATATATATATATATATATATATATATATATATACACACATACACACTTTTGTTTTCTTTTACAATGTAACACAAATGTAAAGCAAAATAAAAGTTAGTTTTCCATTTCAGAGGATGCAATGACTTTCATGATCTCACCAGATGTGTATAAACGTTTGAGGAGAAGCATGTACAGAGCTTCAGGATTACTTTGAGAAATAACTAAAGGATTAAGAGATAAGAATAAAGATGGAGCACTGCTTATGTCACCAAGTGACAATTTGCTTTACGAAATAATTCACATTTTATAGAGGAAAAAAATAATCCAACAGTGAAGGAATATATCAGACAAATACAGTATTTAGAATAGCACACAAATAAGAATAATTCCATAAGTTAATCATTGCAGAATTAAGATAAGTGAACAATATTAAATAACACAATAAACACAAAAAGCCAGGATAAATGCTGCATCGGATAATAAATACTGGTAATTCTAAACTTATTCGTTGTTTGCTACTTTTATTTTCTGGATTTAGAGAAAGATTGATCATAATGTGACATATTCAGTGTTAAAGGGACACTATAGTCACCAGAACAACCACAGTTTACTGTATTTGTTCTAGTCAATATAATCATTCCCTTCAGGCATTTTGCTGTAAACACTGTCTTTTCAGAGAAAATGCAGCATTTACATTACAGCCTAGTAAAACCTCCACTGGGCACTCCTCAGATGGCTGCTAGAGGTGCTTCCTGGGGCTGTGCTGCACACTGTGACTGACATTCAGTGTCTTCACCCTCTGCATTGAGACACTGAACTTTCCTCATAGAGATGCATTGATTTAATGCATTTTTATGAGGAGATATTGCTTGGCTAGGGATGCCTTTGGCTTGCGCTGTCTCTGCCCCTGATCTGCCTTCTTGACAGTCTCAGTGCATCCTATCCTTTCCTATGTGAAAGCATTGTGATTGGCTTTGGAAAAAACACTTCTGATGATGTCAGCCAAGCAGGCAGATTGGAGGCAGAGCAAGCAGCAGCAGACTGGATCAAAAAAGTAAGATTTTAGTATAGTTAGAGGGGGCAAGGTAGGACCAGGGCATCTAGATGGTGGTTTTAACAGTATATGGTCAGGAATGCATGTTTATATTCCTGACCCTATAGCTTTCTTTTAAAAATAGAAACATGTATAGTCAACACATGGCTTTCTCTTGTGTTATGAGGTAACTGATCAAAATTCCCAAGTGCATATGTACTGACAGAATGTACCAATGTACCCTGAAAATTGTAGGCATTCAATGAAGCATCATAAAAGAACAAAGACTTTCAGTTCTGGCACTGATTTTCTTCATTGACGTTACTTGAAAAAAAAAAAAAAAAAAAGAAGAAGCTCCAGACTGCTTCTTTAAGACCAAAAATTAGGGACTCATTAGATCCGATATGCAAGCTGAACATACATTGGCTAAAATAACTACTAACACACGACTGGTGCCACTGTTGCTAGATACTATATTTGCTAAATACCTTTGCATAGCAATAAAAGAGGAAAAAGTAACATGTCAACCAGATACAGGAGACACGATAAAAAGATAACGGATAGCTGACAGCAATCTACTAAGGCTCTTTATAAGACCTTTACAAGATGCTTCAACACCAGAAGAATTATTTATTTTCAACAGAAAAGTACTGACAATCACAGAGATACTAGCTGCAAAAGTTTAACTTTTTAATGTGTTGCTCACCTCAGTGAAAAGGTCACAGAACAGGGATTATTATAATGCTAATATGATGATATTCTATATATATATAAAAAAAAAATTGGAATTGAAATTGCTACGTATAAAAATGTAATATAAGTACAAATAAAAAGGTGTTCATATATGGGGGAATTACTTATATTTTTCAGGCTGGACCTAACCTGACCTCCCCAATCAATGCACCCACAGATGAAGATGGCTGTGGCATACAATAAATATTAAAACTCTTACATAAAACTCTTCCAAACAATGTTAGAGATGGAAGTTGGAGGGGCAGGGAGCAGACCAGGAGGAGACATCAAAAATGGGTATAGATAATTTAATATAGATAAAATCTAAAAAAAAGTGTGATAAATTAAAGGGACACTATAGTCACCTGAACAACTTTTGCTTAATGAAGCAGTTTTGGTGTATAGAACATGCCCCTGCAGCCTCACTGCTCAATCCTCTGCCATTTATGAGTTAAATCACTTTGTTTATGAACCCTAGTCACACCTCCCTGCATGTGACTTGAATAGCCTTCCATAAACACTTCCTGTAAAGAGAGCCCTATTTAGGCTTTCTTTACTGCAAGTTCTGTTTAATTAATATTTTCTTATCCCCTGCTATGTTAATAGCTTGCTAGACCCTGCAAGAGCCTCCCGTATGTGATTAAAGTTCAATTTAGAGATTGAGATACAATTATTTAAGGTAAATTACATCTGTTTGAAAGTGAAACCAGTTGTTTTTTTTCATGCAGGCACTGTCAATCATAGCCAGGGGAGGTGTGGCTAGGGCTGCATACACAGAAACAAAGTAATTTAACTCCTAAATGGCAGAGAATTGAGCAGTGAAATTGCAGGGGAATGACCTATACACGAAAACTGCTTTATTTAGCTAAAGTAATTTAGGTGACTATAGTGTTCCTTTGAGAAATGATGTTATTGTCTTAATTCTGCATGGCAATTTATATGTGACTGTCATAATACTGTTAGCTTTTACTGCAATATATATATATTGGAAGCCAAAGATGTTGCATAATTTTTTGAATCCCAAGAACTGAATGCACTGGGAAGGAACCAGGGTGGACTTTGGATGATTCACAATGAAACCCAAAGTTTCAAAGAACAGCAGTATGACTTTCATCTGACAACGTAGTAGAGAGGCATCCATGCAAAAAAAAATAAAAAATCAGGACATCATTGTGGGATAGAAATTATCTACTGTATGCCTCGAAAACTGCCCGCTTCTGTAAAAAAAGGTAAATTCAACCAACAATCTGTATATTCTCTAGAAATGGAGAGGAACTTACTGGAGGTGAACTTTGACCTGCCTGATCCGTGGTCACCTCAAGTTCTATTCATGACTTGTTGTGGGTGAAACCATGGTCCGGTGAATTCCTCTGAGTAGAAGGAGTGTTGGGAGGTGCAAGGGACAGAAACAGCTGGATGTCACGGCGCCTCTGCCAAGCAGCCCGTCCAAAAACACCTCTACTTGGAGATGATTTCAATAACTTCCTGAGCATTATTTGTACTTTATTCAGACAGGTGAATACTTTTACATGTTTCTGCAATTCCTACAGAAACACCTCACCAAAAAGCAAGCCCTTTCCCACTAATTTGGAATCAATACACAGTAAAGCTGCTTTGCACCTTTGTACCTCACTAACAATAGTTTCTAGCATGTATGAGGAAACGTCCTTTTTATTTTCACCCAACCTCCGTCCTGGGAGTCTGAGCAGGTGGCTTGCCATTCATCTATATTAGACAGAGAGTAAGAAAGGCCCGGCTCAAGAGGGTGCCGGGTAGCTAGGTAGATCCGGGGAAAAGCGGAACATTTGCTACATTTGAGAGCAATATATAAGCACAAATCACTTAGGTAGGCAGACAGTTGACCTGAAAATATTGCTAGATCCAAGATGGCCACGTCCAAATGGAATGCACCAGTCAAATGCGGTAGGCTGAAAGCTACCTCCCCCCCCCCCCAAGTGCATTGAATGCTGAGCTGAGCTCAGAGGAAAATTAAGTAGAAATAACAGCACACTAAATTTCCAGATTAATAGGTTGAAAAAAATGCCATAAGACACTGGAAACAATAACATTTTGGCAAAGGTCATTTTCTGTGAAGGAGGAATAATAAAAAATAAATAAAAAATAAAAAACACACACAGTGTACTGATATATGAACAGAATGCTCGCTTGAAAATAGAAAAGTGTTTTATTAAATAAGGCAGTTAATATTGTTAATACAAGCGGAAACTTCTACTGAGAGCCAAACTGATAAATGTATCCACTGAAAATTGGAGAGCAGGCGACCAAATAAAATCAACACTAGAATTCCTGCAGATATTGAAAGAAATAATAGAGTCTATTCAATATGATTGAAAGCTAGTTGTGTGTAAAGAACAGAAAGATTAACTCTGCAAATCAGATCTCTGGCAATTATTAACAATTCACCTTATCTACAACAGCAGATGACCTACCACTTTGTATTGTTTACTTATTTATTTATGTTTTTATTCCGAACAGCACATGGTATGTAACACACTTAAGTCTATGTGTTATTACAATGGACTGATTGCCAATAATGTTAAATAAAAAAAACTAAACAGAAACCTTAGTTTCAGACAAAATGAACAGATATTGCACCATAAAGCTGTGTAACACAGAAAAGGGCATCCAATGAGAGCTGGATAGAATTTGATTTAAAACTGAGATATTGTAAAGTCAAAGTATCAAACAGAAAAAAACATATAATTTATCTAAATGTGTACGGTGGAATAATGTTGAAGCATGCAGTTAATTTACACTGTTGAAAATTCTGAGACATTACTAAATATTGATGCAATTTTTTTCTTTATTGCTACAAATGGTGTTGGTTACAGGAAATTAATATTGGTTATAAAGATGTAAAAAATAATATGGGCAGAACACTGAATAACATTTTTTTCCCTAAATTGACATTGTTATAAAATACTTAAAGCTGTGGTACATAAAAAAAATTATCATAAATATATATGTATATATATATATATATATATATATATATAAAATAATACAAACAGTTATGGAAATTATTTGTCATAAAAAGAAGAGAAGCTATTTCTAAAGAAAAAAAAAAACTAACTAAAAACATATATAACAATATAAATGTATATAAGATAAAAAGTGGCACTAGATTCAATGTAAACAGTTTATTCTAGAGGTTAAGAAATACAAATACAAATGCAACAATGTTTTAAATTACAGGGAGTGCAGAATTATTAGGCAAATGAGTATTTTGACCACATCATCCTCTTTATGCATGTTGTCTTACTCCAAGCTGTATAGGCTCGAAAGCCTACTACCAATTAAGCATATTAGGTGATGTGCATCTCTGTAATGAGAAGGGGTGTGGTCTAATGACATCAACACCCTATATCAGGTGTGCATAATTATTAGGCAACTTCCTTTCCTTTGGCAAAATGGGTCAAAAGAAGGACTTGACAGGCTCAGAAAAGTCAAAAATAGTGAGATATCTTGCAGAGGGATGCAGCACTCTTAAAATTGCAAAGCTTCTGAAGTGTGATCATCGAACAATCAAGCGTTTCATTCAAAATAGTCAACAGGGTCGCAAGAAGCGTGTGGAAAAACCAAGGCGCAAAATAACTGCCCATGAACTGAGAAAAGTCAAGCGTGCAGCTGCCACGATGCCACTTGCCACCAGTTTGGCCATATTTCAGAGCTGCAACATCACTGGAGTGCCCAAAAGCACAAGGTGTGCAATACTCAGAGACATGGCCAAGGTAAGAAAGGCTGAAAGACGACCACCACTGAACAAGACACACAAGCTGAAACGTCAAGACTGGGCCAAGAAATATCTCAAGACTGATTTTTCTAAGGTTTTATGGACTGATGAAATGAGAGTGAGTCTTGATGGGCCAGATGGATGGGCCCGTGGCTGGATTGGTAAAGGGCAGAGAGCTCCAGTCCGACTCAGACGCCAGCAAGGTGGAGGTGGAGTACTGGTTTGGGCTGGTATCATCAAAGATGAGCTTGTGGGGCCTTTTCGGGTTGAGGATGGAGTCAAGCTCAACTCCCAGTCCTACTGCCAGTTCCTGGAAGACACCTTCTTCAAGCAGTGGTACAGGAAGAAGTCTGCATCCTTCAAGAAAAACATGATTTTCATGCAGGACAATGCTCCATCACACGCGTCCAAGTACTCCACAGCGTGGCTGGCAAGAAAGGGTATAAAAGAAGAAAATCTAATGACATGGCCTCCTTGTTCACCTGATCTGAACCCCATTGAGAACCTGTGGTCCATCATCAAATGTGAGATTTACAAGGAGGAAAACAGTACACCTCTCTGAACAGTGTCTGGGAGGCTGTGGTTGCTGCTGCACGCAATGTTGATGGTGAACAGATCAAAACACTGACAGAATCCATGGATGGCAGGCTTTTGAGTGTCCTTGCAAAGAAAGGTGGCTATATTGGTCACTGATTTGTTTTTGTTTTGTTTTTGAATGTCAGAAATGTATATTTGTGAATGTTGAGATGTTATATTGGTTTCACTGGTAATAATAAATAATTGAAATGGGTATATATTTGTTTTTTGTTAAGTTGCCTAATAATTATGCACAGTAATAGTCACCTGCACACACAGATATCCCCCTAACATAGCAATAACTAAAAACAAACTAAAAACTACTTCCAAAAATATTCAGCTTTGATATTAATGAGTTTTTTGGGTTCATTGAGAACATGGTTGTTGTTCAATAATAAAATTAATCCTCAAAAATACAACTTGCCTAATAATTCTGCACTCCCTGTATAGAAGTAACAAGATTTGATGCAGCTGTTAATAAAATAGAACAAGTTTAATGGAACACTACAAAGTTAATATGGTGCGAGGAAGACACCTTACCATTCGTTTAACCCCTTGAGGTAAGCTGGTGCCTGGGCATCTCCTTGCATTATAGCAACTTCATTCCAATGAAGTTGTTATGGTGCACGGAGTGTGCCTTGAAATAAATATAAACTGATAAAATCTTAAAGGCGTATCAAAGGAAGTAAATAATAATAATAAACAGATTATGGAGTGCAATATTAAATGCCCTGAATATAAAGCAGATCCCAAGTAAGGGTGTTATCTGTGTTAATAGCTGGAAGACTAATAGTTTGCAACAATATCTCCAGATAATAAAAATGGTTGTAAATGCGTATAATTTTCTAAATTATATAAAATGCTATAAAATAAAATAAACCAGCAGTATGTGCTGCACATTAAGCCAATGGCTAACCTATTGTAAACTTTTAGGGGCGATTTTATTTTGATTTTTTTTTTAGTTTTTGGCTGGATTTAATGGAAGACAAAATTCAAGCAGCCAAACTCAATAAGTGGGTTGGTTGACTGTAATAAGACTGCTGATAATTGTCCATTAGTGGGAGCACTGTGATGGAAAGTGACCGGTCAAGCTTTTTTTATACGTTTGTAGGTACATATTAACTACATCATTATCACCACTACTTAGAAGATGAGTACAATAAAGTGCTTTTCTCACAGGTTGGCCAATCAGTTGATTGGACTGACTTAAACATATCATGCCTCTTTACATTTTGCTCCCAATATGCTTTGTGCGGACAAGGGAGTATGCAAATTCCCAAACAAGACCTACAAAGTTGATTTTGAAAGATACAGGACTGTAACATAACCAGGGCCAGCGTGGCACAGGTGGCCGCATTTGGGTGCTAGAGCAAGGGGGCGCAAAAATCTGAATCCCCTGCCTCTGGCTGGGGACTCGGACTTTTCAATTTACCTCTCTCTCCGTGCAGCTAACAGCCAGTGAAGTCGGCCGGCCCTCCTGGGGGCATGACTTTCACTGCTCTTCTCCCAGACTCCCCAGCAGAGTGCTGTGGAGTCCTGGAGTAGAGCACCACAGCCCCTGCCTTCCTTACCCCGTGTCCCACTTCTATAGCCCCTGTGCCCCGTTTTACAGCCCATGTGCCTTCTACATCCCCTGACCCCTACAGTCCCTAACTCCCTAGCTACACAACCCTCCAACTACAGCCTCTACCCCCCACCCTAATGGTGTCTGTATGTCTCTGTGTGTGTCTGTATGGCTAGAAAGAAAGAGACAAACAAAGAGGCCGGGGTAAGTAAGAGACATACTAAAGGGGGGATAAAATACACTAAAGGGGGCTATGAGATACACAGGCAAAATGCATCTTCACCTGTGTAGCCAAAAATTCTTGCACCTCAATACGGAGCTTGGTCTCGTACTTGGGGGTATTGGATTCGTATGATTTACTCGTTCGGCTGTTTGGTTTGTGAAGGATTTTGTATGGTTCCTGTTCGGCTAATTGGAACTGCTGTTAGCTGCTTCTTCATTCGGAAAGGGAACGTCCTCAGCGGTATTAAACCCTCTTATACCGGGGTGTACCGTAACACAGTATAAATAACACAAGCAGAATACGGCAGCATACACACCTCAATTTAACCCCTTAAGGACCAAATTTCTGGAATAAAAGGGAATCATGACATGTCACACATGTCATGTGTCCTTAAGGGGTTAAAAAAAAATAGGACCGGGATGCTACGGGACATCACAATTCTATATCGGCACAGTGCTGCTAAAAGGTTGCCTACCCCTGTTCTAAACCCAGTTAACAGATTTATTCAGTAAATTGAAACTGCAGCTGACTTAGAGATGTTTTCAGTTTGGCTACAATTTAGACTGTAGTGAGTAACCCTGTAAGTGTTTTATTTGAGACATCAGATCCATGCTGCTGATCCATGGGGATTTTCTGTGATTAAATAGGAATCATTTGGAAAAGCAATAATTCATAATCTTACAATACCTTACTGCTGACTCCACTAGGCACACTGAAGACATATTCAAGTTGAAAGACGATAGCAAATCCAGGATGATTAACCATCTCGGGCAGACGGATGCGGCTCCTTAACACTAAGGCTTGTACTGTGGAGCTGTTGAAAAACAATGTCAGTTTTTGATGTCATATTCTGAGGATTACATTTTGTGAACTATTCCTACCCTGGATTTTTTTTAAGATTTAAAGATCTTTTTCTACAGTACTACAAATCACACATTTCGAACACAGAGAACCTAGATAATATAGATCCAACTTAGAGACCTGAAAAGGTTTTTAAAGTGTTACCGCCTAAAAAAAAAAGTACTTCTTTATCACTAAAGGATTTGTTACCTGTTTGAATATATTTTATCTGCTTTGTTGTTCTTTTCAAGGAACATTGGTTACAAATAGCCGTGCAAATGACGGTTTGATTAAAGCACTTAAAAAAAAAAAAAAAAAAAAAAAAGGAATGATTCTTGCAGGAATAAAATTATATAAATGACTTTCAGGTATTTTGTTGAACAACGGATTCATTTATCAATGCAGACCTTAATATTATACATGCAAGGTCAAACTCATTAATTCTTGTTTCAGCTGTTTTGAAGCTTATTCACCAATTAACATGTGACAGATCTGTCTGTCATTTCCTGCAATTAGACAGTTTAAAACTGTGAATCTGCGCTTCAAAAAATATACCACATGAAGATTCACTGAAAAATTGTGTGACTAATAGGAAACGTAGATGATCTGCGACATCTGAAATCAATACAAAAAAGAGAGAAATATTTTCAGATAACGCCCTACAAGAATAAAAAACACTTTAAAATATCACTTTGATATATTTTTACTGATAAATATTACCTGGAAGCAATAAAAAAAAAAAATTCTGTTTAATTTTTTATTTTGAATAATACATTTCCATTTGCTTGTACTGAAGCTTTAAAAACGAATGTGTTTAGAATGCTCCCAGATCAAGTTAGTTTAACCAGATTGCACAATGACTCGTCCTGAATGAATGTATTATATATTTTTACTTTTATTACGATATTTTTATACTGAGGGAATTTATTTTCCACATAGAATAGGGTTTAAAAGCAAATAATCACACTTGATACTTCCAAATATTTTTCCATAAGCTGTGCTAGCCAAATATTAAAGGACCACTCTAGGCACCCAGACCACTTCAGCTTAATGAGGTGGTCTGGGTGCCTGGTCCAGCTAGGGTTAACCCATTTTTTCATAAACATAGCAGTTTCAGAGAGTCTCATTGACAGCCGCTAGAGGCGCTTGGGGAGAGGAAAGGGGTAAAAACTTACCTTTTTCCAGTGCTGGGCGGGGAGCTCTCCTCCTCCGATCCTCCTCCGTCCTCCCATTCAGGTGAATGCGCGCGCAGCTCTTGCCGCGTGTGCGCATTCAGCCGACGGGGAGGAGAAGAGGAGGTTTGGAGGAGGAGAGCTCCCCGCCCAGCGCTGGAAAAAGGTAAGTTTTAACCCCTTTCCCCCTTCCAGGCCGGGCGGGAGGGGGACCCTGAGGGTGGGGGCACCCTCAGGGCACTATTGTGCCAGGAAAACAAGTATGTTTTCCTGGCACTATAGTGGTCCTTTAAGTAAAAATACCTACCACGGGCCAGTTCTGCTTTTTCTGTCCCCACTGGTGACTAATTAATGTGCATATACCTGTCCTGTTATACTGTGGAAAAAGCTTATACACACTGCGTTGAGGAAACTGGTGTAATAAAAAGGGTTGTGCATGGTGTGACCTAGATGAGAGGTCCAGTTTCAGAAACCCTGTTTTTCCCTAGTGGAATAATGGGATGGAAGGAGAGCTGTGGACAGGTGCCATAACTAAACTCTGTGTAGTTGTTCTCTGTGCTAGTACATATGAACTGTATTAGTGCAAGAAAGTATGGGATAATACCATTACATGAGTTACAAGTGAAAGCTGCCAAAGAAAGGAAGAGACCACCGTGGAGTCTGTCCACACTCCTACTAAGCTCACAAGGACCCTAAACCGTTGCCTAAAAACATGGTCATAGGGCACAATATCATAGATAAGTAACATGGTGGTGTGGGAGTATTAGCAGTGGTGGGGGACCCAAAACCTTTTATACATGGTAACCCTTGCTGCATTTTTACTCTTAGGTATTGTTTACAAAACATGGGGGAAGGAGCAAATCTCAATGGATCTAGTTCCCAGAAGTGATCCAAGATACATATTAAAAATATCTATTTAAATGGTTTATTCTATCTTGTTTCTACCTCCAATAGGGGGACCACTGTTGTGAGAAAAGAGAGTTTGATGTGTAGTAATTATTATAGTGCGTCTGTGCTCCAATCACCATCCAGTGTTGCAGACCATGGGGGTACGATAGACGAGAGTCATGATGCTTGGCAACAGCTCTAAAATGACTTATAAACCATGATATTTCCACCTTAAACTGAACATCTTTCATAAGTAAGAAACATGATGGAGGGGGATTATCAGAAGACTTTACATCAGTTGGTGTTTTAATTCTTTCAAATTGTCTTTCCTCTGCTCTTGGTACTTCAGCTGTGCACTTCCAGACAAAACTTTCACATAACTCTTTTGTATTTAATTTCATTTCTCTATTCCATCGCACTACTTTGATAACATAATTTGTTTTCATATAAAAAAGCTATAGAAGACCTTTTTGCACAGTTTGACACATGGTTTCCTAATATTAAAAGCTTGGCAAGAAAGAGAAGAACAAAATAAATAAAGTGAAAATGCACAGTCTACTGCCTTGAGAGTCCTTCTGGGTGTCTTTGAATACTGGATGCTGATCAAGGACAAAACACAGACTGCTCTGAGTATATAACTGTATGTATTTTTGTTAATAGATTGAAATACCTTATTTTTTGTTGCGAAGAAAGTTTCTTTACTAAATTCGTACTGGAACGTTTTCTGACCACTTCTGTTTCTGGTACAACAACTAAAACTTGTGGGGTCTGCACGAATCCCCAGCCATTGTGAACTCCGATATGAAGCCTTCGTTCTTGAATTATTACGACAGCACCATCAGTTCTAGAATTATTCTAAAAGAAGATAACCACAAGTTAAAAGTGTCACTTATGAGCCACTATAAGCATATGGATTTCAGTGATTATCATAGAAACATAGAATGTGACGGCAGATAAGAACCATTCGGCCCATCTAGTCTGCCGAATATTTCAAAATAATTTTAATTAGTCCCTGGCCTTTTCTTAAGTCTAAGATAGCCTTATGCCAACCCCACGCATGCTTAAACTCCCTCACTGTGTTAACCTCTACCACTTCAGCTGGAAGGCTATTCCATGCATCCACTACCCTCTCAGTAAAGTAATACTTCTTGATATTATTTTTAAACCTCTGCCCCTCTAATTTAAGGCTATGTCCTCTTCTTATGGTAGTTCTCCTTCTTTTAAATATAGTCTCCTCCTTTACTGTGTTGATTCCCTTTATGTATTTAAATGTTTCTATCATATCATACCCCCCCTGTCTCGTCTTTCCTCCAAGCTATCCATGTTACAGAGTTACATAGTTACATAACTGAAAAGAGACTTGCATCCATCAAGTTCAGCCTTCCTCACATTTGTTTTTTTTGCTGTGGATCAAAAAGAAGGCAACAAACTCAGTTTGAAGCACAATTTTGCAACAAGCTAGGGAAAAAATTCCTTCTTGACCCCAGCATGGCAGTCAGATTTATCCTTGGATCAAGCATTGAAAGATTATATCCTTGAATATTCTGTTTTTGCAAATATGCATCTAGTAGCTGTTTGAACATCTGTATGGACTCTGATAAAACCACTTCTTCAGGCAGAGAATTCCACATCATTATTGTTCTTACAGTAATTAAACTTTACTTTGCCTTAGACAAAATCTTCTTTCTTCCAGTCTAAACGCATGACCTTGTGTCCTATGTAAAGTCTGGTTTGTGAATAGATTTCCACACAATGGTTTATATTGGCCCCGAATATATTTGTATGTTATCATGTCCCCTCTCAGGCAATGTTTTTCTAAACTAAATAGGTTTAAATTTGTTAATCTTTCTTCATAGCTATATGTTCCATTCCTTTTATGAATTTTGTAGCCCGCCTCTGCACTTTTTCTAGTGCCATAATATCCTTCTTTAGAACAGGTGCCCAAAATTGCACAGCATATTCAATATTCATATTCCCAAGTCCTTTTCGTTTGTTGTTATCCCTAATTTGCCTCCATTAAGGGTATACGTTGCTTGTGTATTCTTTACGCCTAAGTGTATAACTTTGCATTTTTCAACATTAACTTTAATCTGCCATTTGAGTGCCCAGTCCCCCAGTTAAGTTCCTTTAACCTTTCCTGGTAAGTTTTATCCTGCAATCCATGAACCAGTTTAGCAGCCCTTCTCTGAGCTCTCTCTAAAGTATCAATATCCTTCTGAAGATATGGTCTCCAGTACTGCGTACAATACTCCAAGTGAGGTCTCACCAGCGTTCTGTACAATGGCATGAGCACTTCCCTCTTTCTACTGCTAATACCTCTCCCTATACAACCAAGCATCCTGCTAGCATTTCCAACTGCTCTATTACATTGTCTTCCTACCTTTAAGTCATCTGAAATAATTACTCCTAAATACCTATCCTCAGATGTTGAGGTTAGTAGGGTATCAAATCTCCTATACTCTGCCCTTGGGTTTTTATGTTCAAGGTGCATTATCTTGCACTTATCCACATTAAATGTCAGTTGCCACAGCTCTGACCATTTTTCTAATTGTTCTAAATCATTTGCCATTTGACTTATCCCTCCTGGAACATCAACCCTGTAGATTATCAGTTGTCTTCTACTTCAAATTTAGCACTAATTAATTATAACTATCTGATTACTATTAGTTCTAACACTTTATTGGTTGAAGGACAATTGCGTATACAGGTGATTAGTTAAAAGTTACACTTAAATACTGTCTTCATTCATTGTGTTTTCACATATTTGATAATTTTACATTACCCATGTGGCAAACGCTCCTTCCCATGTAAGTTGCCACGGACTCCTGGAGGAGTGTGGAAGCCGGCCTCCTGCCCACCTACTATGGTCCATGTCTGGGACACTGTTGGGAGCTACCCTGCCCAGCCGCCATTAGTAGCTTTCCCTGGGTACCCCTGGCTCTGCAGTTTCCCTTCATGCAAATGGAACCAAGCGCTAGCTCTCTGGCGGCCATTTGCATGAACCAAACAACCACTATGGAACTAATTTCGGCATGAGAACTTTGTGGGTTCCCGGTTACCTCAGCGGGACTTAGCCGCGAATGTTATGGAACTGTTTTCGGCATGAGGTGATTGTGACGGACCGCCGTCACTTAATATCATGTCCACTGCTTATTTGTGTGGTTTCACCTTGTATTCTGTGTTTCCCATGTATTTGTATGCATTTTGTGTATTTTTCCTGTTCCCCGTTCAGGAGAGCTCATAAGAATATATATATTTGTTTTCGTTATTAATTATTTAAGTGTGATTATTTACATAAGTTTGTATGTTTATTACAGATCATAGCTTGACATTAATGTGCTTTTTTTATGGCTCGGTGGTTAAAGAGGTTTTATCATGTTTTCCAGACCTGATTCCTCTTTCCGCTTAAATAGGAATAGCGTTTATGAAGATCAGCTGCAGACATTTGGAAGTAATCATTCCTGGCAACAAACTGATTGCAAAAGTATAACATTGACACAATTTCAGTGTACAATAACAATTAAGGAAAAGGTAAAGACATTTTCATTAAATTCCCAGTCCTTGCCTTTTTAGGAAACAGTTGTTACGTCAGTATGTAGTTTGTTTAAATATGTCTAACAATGAAAACTATGACTAATAGCTACATTAATTTCCTGGTCTCAGAAATATTTTATCACTAATATGACGAGATACTGTTCCAGGTATTTTATCAATTTGTTCCAGTCTGCCATAAAACCTTCATGCCCATCACACTAGACAGATTCAGGTCTAATATCCAAATCTCAACTCCCAATTTCAGCATCTGTGATAAAACATGATATAACAATGTTTAAAAAGGAGAAATCAGCTAATTACGGAAAGAAGGTCTGATATTTACTATATATACTGGGAAATGAGACAAGTGTGTCATAAATTAAATTTTGTATAATTCATCTTTTATTCTTGACAGACTCTATAGCAGGTGATTGCAAAGCATAATAAAATTCACCAAATTGCTGTAAAAGTTATAAACTGTATGGAAAAATATTACACTGTAAAGGAAGATTAGTCAGATATAATGATATTGTAGTTAAGAGTTTTTAACAAAAAAAAACAGTCAATTTATATTATTGCCTAATATTAGATTAACACGGAGTACAGTATGCAATAATTATCTAATGTGTTAAAGTGTACATTAAAACATGTTTACGATATTCGTACAGCCATCTATATTGCCTTATTGGAGAAGTTGAACAGAAATGACAGCTGAACTATCTGAGATACACACATCATCTAGTCCAGGGTAGGCAATCTTTGTCACTCAAGATGTTGTGGACTACATCTCGCATAATACTCTTACAGCCATAATGCTAGTAAAGCATCAGGGGAGATATTGTCCACAATATTTGGAGTGCCAAAAATTGCCTACCCCGATGTAGAAAAGTATAGCTATATAGATGTCCAACACACTTCTGTAGCCAATTATAGTATTCCTCAAATTCCTAATCTTCCCATGAAAATATTAATCTCCAAGTATAACTCTGCCTGATTACTTTGGGTGATTCTACTGCTGTTTGCAGACAATTGCCTCACACAAAAGAACCTCATGGGTGGGGTTTACTGGTGACACCCACTAGAAGGCTCTCTTACATATCTCGATTACATAACTACCATGTTTGGAGATATGTCTCATACCTGCATAGTCACTAGTATCAGGGTGAAGGAGCAAGTATTCTGGATAAAAGGACAAAGTATCAAAGTGAAATGGTATATTCATGAAGTCTTAGCATATAGAAATATTTACACAGTGAAAGGAAAAATTCAGAGTTGACAAGTTGGCAGCATCTCAGAGCCTCAGAGCAATTGGGATTAATTCTCAGGGTGATCTAAGTCACATAACCTAAAACCCATTTACCCTAGTTCTCCAAACTATAACACTCTTAATCGTAAAATCCCTAACCCTAATTCTCAAACACTGATGCTTGAAAGTGGGCTTTTCTTTGTTTAAATGACCTATATATTCCATAACCCCAATACAGTAGAACAGAATAGTAATGAATCAAATGTCAGATTGATAATTTAAGGACCAGAGAAGGGAATTGGAATTTTTAAGCCATAATATCAGTGCTGCAAAATGTTTCCAATATGACTATGTTGGCATTAAATTCACAATTTCCTTGTCACTTATGAACAATTCCTAGCATAATAAATAACATTAACAGTTTGTTGAGTAAGCTCTAGGGTAAACTATTTTAAAGGCAAAATACAGTGTAAAGAATTGTATCTAATTAAATATAGTGACTGGTGTATTTCTGATTCCTAGTAACTCTAATTTAATAATTTCCTTGTTTTATTTGAAGGATAAAGAAAGGATCTGAATAGGGTTGATCCATCCAATAGCTGAACTGTATTAACATGAAGCTAATGAGTTTGCAGGGCCATAGTGACACAAATCATTGGAAAATTGCACATTGACATGGAAGCAGCAAGTTGACCTAGCTGAATTTAAAGAAGGATATGCAACCATGAATTATAGCTAGCTGATAAGTCACTGTTGGTTTATAAGGATTAATAATGTAGCCTACAATTGAATGCCTGAAGTCATTTTTTAACAAATGACATTCCCATAAAAATTTAACTGATTTTAAAAAAAGTATATTAGAACAAAATACAATATGCTTTTTTTTTATTATTTGGGACAATTAAATTATGTGGCATGTATTCACTAAATAGTGAATTGTGATGAGAGGCAAGAGGCATTTTCTTAATTTAGGCAAAATAGGTATACATATGACAGATTTGGACAATTTTACTAGCTGGCTTACATTTCCATTGATTTTGCAAGTTTGGTTTTCAATTCACCTGTTTAGCGAATAAGCCACCTGCATAATAATCAGTGATGCCGTGTTCTATATTGATGGCCTAAAATTGGCTTATTATGCCAAACTGGGAAAAAAAAAATTCAATCCAAAACCACGAGACTAACTTTACCTTTGGTAAACGGTCACTATTGACCAATCCTGATAGTTCTTCTTCAAATTTTTCCAACATGGGATAGAGAAACAAAGACAGTTTGTCTAAGTAACAAATCACAGACTTCTGAAGACACGGTTTCTTAAGACCATCACCTAAACAGCAAAATAAATATTGTGGTTATTTGATCTAACATGTTTACTAAACTGCCCTTCCCACGCAATCAAACCTTTCCTATTCTGCAGTCCTTTAAGAAATTCTTTATATTCACTTCATTAAGGCATATCTACTACGCAGTTAAATAGACAGTGTAGGGATATTAAAGGGTTACTATAATGTCCATGACCACATCTTTTAGAAGTGTCAAAGAGAAGAAATCTGTAAGTGCAGGGTGTCAGCTTGATAGATGCAATATTCAGAGTAAAAGGCACTTAGGCAGCCCGGAAATCTGTTCCAGGATGCTTTATGTCAATTCTGTGCAAATACTACATCTGCCGTCAGCACTCACTGTGCACTGGCAACAGATGCAATCACCTTCTTCACTTGCAGGCACCTCTTCTCTCCCCTTCACATTACATAAAATTGAGCCCTCATTCCATTGTATTATGAAATTGAGCCCTCCGTGTCCTCCACCGTCTGTATCCCTTTTACTTTCTATTATTAAGTTTAGTCTCCCTCCGTGCCGCCCTCCCCCAATCCTCTTCAAATACATTATTTCCTTCAGCCCTCCTTTGGTGCTGCTTTCCCACCACTTATGGTGACAACAGAGGAGGCGTGGAACTGATCGGGGAGAATATGGCCTGGTGCTGGACTCCGGGTATGTTTTTAGATATTTTCACAGTTTTTTTATACAATAAAATGTAGGTGACCAAGTGACAAATGCCAAATAGGGCATTATAAACCCCCCAAAATTCTAATAAAAAGGACCACTGTATTCCTAACATTATAGTATCCCTTTGACCTCATTCCATCACACCCCCTACCCCTCCTTTCCCTCTAGCAAAGGGTTAAAAACATCAGTACCTAGAGGGAACCTAAAGTTCATGTGCGGTGAGTGCCGTGTGCGCATTAGGGATTCCCATAGGAAGCACTTAATCAATGCTTTCCTAAGGGGGATTTGAAGACACTGGACTTCATGAATAAAGTGAGGACATCCAGCATCCTTTCACGGAGTTAAACACAGTGAAAAAGCATGAAGTGCCTCTACCATCTGTCTGGTAGACAGCCACTAGAGGCAATCATAACCCTGCAATGTGAATATTTCAGTTTCTCTAAAACTACAATGTTTTCAGCTGCCGGGTTAAAGGGACACTGCACACAGCCCACTTTAATGAGGTTTAGTGGTCTGGTTGCTATAGTTTCCCTTTAACTACAGCAGTGGTTATAGGAACAGCAGTAACCTGATGCTGTCCCACTGTAAATTGTCAAACCATGTTAATTAAAAACTTACAAGGGGCCTCCTTGCACACCTGGGAAGGGCTCATTTCATCATTAGCAATGTCAATTCTGCCCAGGCTTGGATGAACTCATTGGCTGAGACCATTTGGACTCCACTGATATATCTAAAGCAGAATGATAAACTTGCTTTAGATTTATCAAAAGAGGAGTCCTAACTGGAGGTGCTTGTGAAACCCAGGTAGTTGCCAAAATATTTGAAGACAGTTTAACTACTTATCTTTGGACAATGCCAAGGCAATCATGCACTATAACTAATGCAGTGCTTTGTAGTAGTTATGGTTTCTAGACTGCTCCTTTAAAAGTTTCTTCTAATGTCCCCATTACCTTTACTAATCTGTCTCCTCTCTTTAAAGTGGGACATCGGGTCTCTGGAAATTATAACCTTGAATAAACCATTGAAAATCATTTATAACTTGTTAATCTTTATTCATGGGATGCTCTCATTTCTATAAAATTTATTAAAAATGTAGCAAATTACATCCCAACAAGCACAGCAAGGGCATTCATTGCAAATTAGGTAAAGACATCAAAACATTGTTTCATTTCTCCTGTTCTCTATTTGTTTTCTCTATGCTGACTGCCAGATGCAAAGGACAGAGTTTATAACAATAATAAACAAGAAGCCAAGATGGTGGTAACATCACCACTACACTTGGTGCCTGAGTTTGTCTCCATAACAACACTACACTCTGAAAGTGCTTAAAATGAATTATGTAGAACAACAGATTGTGCAATATACCTTGTATCCACAACTCTAAGTCTACCAGATCCTACAGTAATCTATCTGCCATTCCTAGGACATCTCTGTGGCAGTGGCTTTGCAACAGTTCCAGTCTCAGTTTATTTAACAGAACATTTACAAATCTCAGACTTCAAAAATACAATCTCCTGCCGCAATATAGAAAACTGCCTACAGATTAGACAGCACCCAAATCTCTGTTACTTAGCTCTGCCTCTGCTATACTGAGATATTGAGAGATAATGCATAATCGGAGATGAATACCGAGATATTGCGAGTTAATACACAATTGGGGATGACTACCTTTTACCCACTCTTGTATTAAGATTACATTTGGGTGTCATTTGTTAAAGGGACACTATAGAGACTCAGACTACTTCATCTCATTGAAGTTGTCTGGGTGCAGTGTTCTTGTCTCCTTTAGTCCTGTAATGTAAAACGTTGCAGTTTTAGAGAAACTGCAATGTTTGCATTGCAGTATTAAGACAGCCTCTAGTGGCTGTCTACCAAACAGGCACTAGAGACGCTCCCGGGATTTTACCGAACTTTAGGTTGCCTAACTGAAGCTGAACGTCCGTATGCTCTACATGAGAACATCCAGTGTCAGTTAAATCTCCATAGTAAAGCATTAATTCAGTGCTTTAATATTGGGAGGGCTTAATGTGCTCACGGCACTCGCTATGCATGCACATTAGTCCTTGACGTGGGAGTAGGCTAAGCATCAACCCAGCTCCAAGGGACATCAGCGCTGGAATCAGGTAAGTAAATGAAGGGGTTTTTTTTTTTAACCCTTTATGTACCGGGGAGGTGGTGCGAGGGAGGAGGTGAACCCTTAAAGCAATTAAGTACTATTCCTTTATATATTTCCTAGCATAAAAAAGCAAATTTTTTTTTTTTTTTTTAATTTACATAAAACAGACCATGTAATTCATGCCAAAAGGTCCACTTTCAACCCAGTTATCACCACTGGCATTTAAGGATTTAAATATGCATAGGGATTCAGGCTTGTGCGCAGGTAACTTGTTTTTTTCTTTGTTTTTTTTATTGTATATAAGGATCTAAAGATATAAGGTTTTTAATTTATAGAAGGCAGAACTTGCATCCATCAACAGCTTTTCTAAGATGATGTGCATTCCTTTAACTATATAATTAAAAATCCAGAACAAACGATAATGGTAAGAAGGGAATTTGTGTATGTAAAACGCAGCCAAGCTTGCACGTTAATGCTATTTTTGTTGTTTGGGCTTACAAAAAAAAATAAAAAATAATGGTTCTGGCAGTAAACCCACATAAACGAGTTTACATTGTAAAACGGTCTTTGGAGGGTTGGACGTGAATATATGTTGCTGTTGTTGCTGTTCTATCTCAAAGGAGTAGAAACCGCAGGTTCGTTTTGAAAAAAGGAACTGATTCAACAGCTGTGTACGTGTTCGAATTTCTGATTTTGCGTCCCTAACCACTAGTTTTAACAATTCGAATGGCATAAATTCAAATTTTGAACACTGGGACTTATTTGTTTATGGACATGTAGTTCTTCCCTCTAAATTATTATTATTATTGGGAAAATATGAATGGGTTTCTTAGAAGCTCATAAATTACATGTACAATGTCATCAAAAGTCAGATGTCCACATGGTTGAAGTGTCTAACTGTTGCTTATATTCAGCTGCTCCTACATAAAACTGTACTAAATTTATTGTTCCTGCATAATATAAAGTGACACATATATAGGATGTACTGTCTATGTACATCTCCACTCTAAAGGCTAAGGCTTTAGGAAACTTTTTAACCTGACTTTTAGTTGAGTGTTGCAATAAATAGTTTTTATTAAGTGGTTAAAATAGTTTATAATAAAATGTTTTATGAAAACAAATTGTCATAAGGTCAGTCATTGTGGCACTTATACAAGTATGTAGGTGAAGCTCTAATATTTCATGCACTTGCAGGTTTACCAGTGCAAAGGTTATGGGGCTCTATCTCTACTGAATGCACGTGCAACTAAGACAGACTCTCTCCTGCCCTTGAGGGTAAGTTCATTAGGTGAATGCACACAGTCTGATTTATAATTGTGGCTGGGGAAATAAACAATTTTACATAAACTGCAAGATTTCTAGCGCTTATTGTCCATATGTGGTAGGCAGTCTCTCCTACCTGATCTCTGATGTATAGTAGAGAAGATAAAATTAGGGACAGCACTTTGATGATAAATTGCTACTGTAAAGTGGTTTATGAGATAAGATTACTTTATCGACCAGAATGCACAGTTTCTGACTGGTGAGCTGTCACATAGACATGTGCAATTCGTTTCGGTCCGAATATGAATTCAGACGATTTTCGGGCAAGTCGGACATTCGGGTACTTCCGAATGTCTGAATAGCCGAAGTGCCGAGGTCCCTAAGTTCCAAAATTACCGAATTTCCGAAGTGTTGAAGTTCTGAAGTTGCCGAAGTTCCGAATTGTCAAAGTGCTGAAGTTCTGAAGAACAGTATTGCCTAAGTACTAATATACTTACCCAGTGGAAGAATGAAGAATGTTACACTGTATACAATTTTAACTAAAAAGTATACAAACATAGCCAGGATTCTGCTGTAAGCATTTGCAACACTTACAACAATCAAGTAACATACATTCATATAAAATGTAAGTTACTTAGCCTGTCAATGTAATGATAGGAATGAATAAGTAGCTAACTTACCTAATTCCTACGGTATTAGGGAGCTATCTACTAAACGGCTGAAAGACCTGAATTGATCTTTCAGCCAAATTTACTAATACTAAGTAAAGATTACTTAGTATTAGTAAATTATGCCCCTACACTACATTTACCTGTCACAGCACTATGATTGGTTGGCTTGAAATCCACCAATAAAAGTGCTCTGTGTCATTTTGCACAGCGTGGGAAAGTTCTTAATTTAAGGATTAAGTAACCAGAGTGTTATGAGTCAAATTACACAGCATGGGAAAATTCCAAAGAACTTTCCCACGCTGTGTAAAATGACACAGACCACTCTGATTGGTGGATTTCAAACCAACCAGAGTGCTGTGACAAGTAAAAGTAGAGACTTACCTTCATTTAGGTGTGTCCCCCTCAGGGGTGGAGGCCAGGGGGGGAGGACATTAGGTCCCCCCCCATTCTAATTTAGGGCCCACACCCACCGCTCAGGGGTGGGGGCCAGGGAGAAGGACATTAGCTCCCCCCCAATTAGTTTTTAGGGCCCCACCCACCGCTCAGGGGTGGGGGCTAGGAGGGAGGACATTAGGTCTCCCTCCTCATTCTAATTTAGGGCCCCCACCCACCACTCAGGGGTGGAGGTCAGGGGGGAGGACATTAGGTCCCCCCCTCATTCTAATTTAGGGCCCCCACCCACCACTCAGGGGTGGGGGCCAGGGGAGAGGACATTAGGTACCCCCCCAATTAGTTTTTAGGGCCCCCACCCAACGCTCAAGGGGTGGGGGCCAGGGGGGGAGGACATTAGGTCCCCCCCTAATTAGTATTTAGGGCCCCTACCCACCGCTCAGGGGTGGGGCCAGGGGGGAGGACAATAGGTTTCCCCCCCATTATTTACTTTAGGGCCCCCACCCGCTGCTCATTATTAGCCCCCCCCCATTATTTTACTTTAGGGCCCTCACCCGCCACTCAGGGGTGGGGGCCAGGGTGGGGAGGACAATAGGTCCCCCCCATTATTTTACTTTAGGGCCCCCACCCGCCACTCAGGGGTGGGGGCCGGAGCGGGCAATAGGTCCCCCCCCTATTCTAATTTAGGGCCCCCACCCGCTGCTTTGTTTTTTTAACAGTGAGCAGCCACTGGCTGCTCATTGTTTACTAGAGATGCCCCTACTCGCGGTATAGCGAGTAGGGGCATAATTTACTAATACTAAGTAATCTTTACTTAGTATTAGTAAATTTGGCTGAAAGACCAATTTAGGTCTTTCAGCCTTTTGGTAGATAACTCCCTAATACCGTGGGAATTAGGGAGTTATCTACCAAGCGGCTGCAAGTTCCGAAATTCCGAATTGCCGAGGTCCTGAAGTTCCGAAATTAACAAATTTCTGAAGTGTCAAAGTTGCCGAAGTCCCGAATTTCGGAGTGCCGAGCCAAACCGAACCGAAAAATATTCCCATGCACATGCCTACTGTCACATGTTCATCCTCACCTTGCAACATTGATGGTGGTTGCCTTGCCAATAAACGTGATGGACGCCGGCCGCTGCGGACCCACACTAATTTATAACCCTATTTCCGCCCATGGCATGAGAGACATTGACATGCGTGTGACGTCACGTAAAGGACACACGCGCACGTTCTGGGGTCAAAGGCCGGTTTCGGGCAATCGGATCCTCAAGAGGAGTATTTAAGGTTACCTATTCCTTCTACTCATTGCTCTGTCGTTTTTTCCCTAGTGGTTGTCCGAGAGTGTATTCCTCATCGTTGTATCTCTTTCTGTATCCCTCGGCAAGTATTCTGACTATTCTCTGGTACGTTAAGTCCGGCCATTCTAATGCCCGGTAGTTACCTTTAGTCCTAGGTGTGATACAGTTTTACGTGCTGGATCAACTTGTATTCCTGACATGAGCCTCTTCGTAGTCAGGAAGAAATTTGTTTGCTACTGACAGTTGTCAATGTGTTCAACATCCTTAGGAACTTAACGGGAAACTATAGTCACCAGAACAACTATAGCTTATTGCCTTTGTTCTGGTGAGTATAATCATTCTCTTCAGGCTTGTTGCTGTAAACACTGTCTTTTTAGAGAAAATGCAGTGTTTACATTACAGCCTAGTGATAACTCCACTGGTCACTCCTCGGATGGCTACTAGAGGTGTTTCTTGGGGCAGTGCTGCACAGTGAACAGCACTGCCATTTAGGGTATCCACCCTCTGCATGCAGACACTGAACTTTCCTCATAGAGATGCATTGATTCAAGTTATCTCTATGAGGAGATGCTGATTGGCCAGGGCTGTGTTGGACTTGTGCTGGCTCTGCCCCTGATCTGGCTCCTTGACAGTCTCAGCCAATCCTATCGGGGAAGCATTGTGATTGGCTCATGGTGGTTTTAACACTATAGGATCAGGAATACATGTTTGTGTTCCAGACCCTATAGTGTTCCTTTAAAGGTATTTTTCTGTTTAATTGTATTTATTTATATAACAATTCCTTAAAATGTTGTTCTTTAACCCCTTTAGACCGGAGGGCGTACAATTCCGCCCTATTATAGGCGGCTCTAAACGCCGCCGGGCGTAATTGTACGCCCTCCGGTTTTTGCCTACTTACCCGGTCGCCGGCGGTCCCACGCCGGCGATCGCGGTGGGGGGGACTCCCAGGGAGCCCCCCGCGGCACGTCCGTCCTCGTCGAAGCCCCCCGGCCATGTGAGAGTGGGTCCTAGCGAGGACCCCACAATCACATGGCCGGGGATAGCTGGCTTCTGTATTGCCAGCAGGGGGGCTGTGTAATTACAGGTGGTCCCCCTGCTGGCTGGAAATAAAATGAAAATAAAATGTATTAGTGTAAAAAAATATATATATACTTAGATCATATATATATTATATATATATATGATCTAAGTATATATATACACATATACATACACACACGTACACCGTCTAGGTGTATTTTACTATTAATATATATATAATTATATATATATTAATATCAAATTACACATAGACTGATACTGGTTAAATATATATATAATTATTGTTATATATATATTTATATATAATATAAAAAAATTAAATATGTAAATACGTTAAAAAATAAAATTAAAAAAATAATTTAAAAAAATTAATTAAAAAATATATAGATGTGTGTTATTTCATTCTAACTGTATTGTGATATTAATATATATATATATTTATATCAAAATACACGTAGAACGAAATAATATATATATCTACATACATAAATATATACGTATATATCACTATATATATGGTAAAGTAGTGATCAGCACTCTCGGACTTTTGTTGAGTTTAAAACTTACAGTTTATTGAAATTCCATTTAAAAGATCAACGTTTCAGTTCCTATCTGGAACTTTCATCAGGATCAAACATATGAAACAATGCAAAACATTACATTTATATACCTCAAGTATTAGTGAAATTAAATCAATAATGACTTACCCCTGTGCTCAGAGTGATGGGTGTGTTGCCCCTGGCGTCCACCATACCTCCGTGCGCATGCGCGGACGTGGCCCCGCCCCTACGTGTGCGTGATGATGTCACGCGTTGCCTTAAAGTGCCAATGTGTAATAAAGTACTGAAGACCAGTACAATTATACTGGAAATAAAGTGTATATAAAAAAGTACTGGTCTTCAGTACTTTATTACACATTGGCACTTTAAGGCTAGTATTCACTTGCCAGAATTAGGGTTTCAACTAATATATATAGCTTTCTTTGCACTTTTTATATACATCAGTATCACTGTATATTTTCATAAACCTTTCATTTTCATTATTGTCTAGTACCAGGATGATTGGACTAGTACTTGTGAATATTAATTGAATGTATAACTTTGTAGTTACATTGCCGGGTTGCCATAGCAACTGGAGACACATGCTATTCACTATCAGTCACTTCCTGTTTCTTCCCATGTGACTCTAGCGTTGTCGCGGCAACGCGTGACGTCATCACGCACACGTAGGGGCGGGGCCACGTCCGCGCATGCGCACGGAGGTATGGTGGACGCCAGGGGCAACACACCCATCACTCTGAGCACAGGGGTAAGTCATTATTGATTTAATTTCACTAATACTTGAGGTATATAAATGTAATGTTTTGCATTGTTTCATATGTTTGATCCTGATGAAAGTTCCAGATAGGAACTGAAACGTTGATCTTTTAAATGGAATTTCAATAAACTGTAAGTTTTAAACTCAACAAAAGTCCGAGAGTGCTGATCACTACTTTACCATATGCAATTTTTCCCTGGATTACAAGCACCCAGCTTACAACTGTCTACAAGCGTGAGTGCAAGGAAACCCTGTATGTTGTATATCACTATATATATACCTATATATAAATAAAAATATTTTTAAAAAATTATATAGATATACACATATAGATTCACATATGTATATATATACATATATTAATTCTACATATATATTTATGTAATATTTTTACATAATTAGGTATCGTAATTAATTACAATTAGCGGGACCTGCATGACAACCCATGCCGAAAGTAAAGGGAATTTAATTGGCTAGCACTATATTTAACCCTATAACTTTCCAAGACACCATAAAACCTGTACATGGGGGGTACTGTTCTACTCGGGAGACTTCGCTGAACACAAATATTAGTGTTTCAAAACAGTAAAATGTATTACAACGATGATATCGCCAGTAAAAGTGACATTTTTTGCATTTTTCACACAAACAAATACTAACGCTAACTTTGGCCAGTGTTTGTGACCAAATGGCTACTAAAAGACTGGACATACCCCATTTGCAATACCTTGGGTTGTCTACTATTGCAAATGGTATGCCATTATGGGTGTAAATTTCATTCCTGGCTACTATAAAGTCCCAAAGGCAACGTAACCAATCTGGTGAATTTCAATTTCAAATGTAATGTGCTATATTTGACCCTGTAACTTCCCAAAATGCCATAAAACCTGTACATAGGGGGTACTGTTTTACACGTGAGACTTTGCTGAATACAAATATGTGTATTTTATTGCAGTAAAAGCAAACAGTATTATGACATTGACAGTTAAAATGTCATGTAGAACTAAAAAAATAAAAATAAAAATCTTATTTTCTCCCATTTTTTTCATATTAAATTATGTTTCACATCTAAATATTTGATATTAAATGAAAGCCCTGTTTCCCCTGAATAAAATGATATATAATAAGGGTGGGTGCATTTACTATAAAAGAGGTGAATTACGGTTGGACAGACATGTAGCGCAAATGCCAGGTTTTGTTTACATTTTGTTTCATTCACAACGTGTACATTTGGCTCCGTCCTTAAGGGGTTAAATGGAAATCACCATAAAAACATATTTGGATATAAGATTAATATACATTGCATTGCAGATTTTTATTAACCATAGCTATTTAGTTGAAAAAGACATTTGGCTTTTAGGCCTGGGTCATTTTCTTCTCTTCAGCCTGAGCTGCTTAGAAAAAGAGTCTGGGAGTTTTCTTAATAAAAATTATTTTATGATGTCACAAGGAGAGGAACAAACCAATATATATTAAACTACAGTTTTATAAAGTAGGTTACATTAATAAATGCTACAACATGTCATATGGTAAAGAGGCACTAAAAGCAGACCGCTCCCTCTCCAGACAAACAGATGATACAGAATTTAAAACTTCTGTGTTATCAATAACAGTTTAGTGCAACATGGATGACAATCAGGGCCGGTGCTAGGATTTTTGACTACACAGGCGAAGATGCATTTTGACGCCCCCCCCCCCAAAAAATAAACAATGCATCTTCACCTCTGTGTCTCGTAGCCCCCTTTTGAATTTCTTACCCCCATTAGTGTTGCATATCCACTCTCTTGAATGTCTTACCCCTTTGGCCCCTTTGTGCCTTACACCCCCCTTTAGTGCGTCTCCTACAACCCCTCTTATGTATTTCTTACTTCCCCGCCAGCCCCTTTCTGTCTCTTTCTTCCCTCCAATCCCTATCTATCTCTCTTTTTCTCCCACATAGACATAGATACAGGCAAAAATACATACATGCACAAATACACAAACATACAGACACACAACCATACAAGCACACAGACATAATTTTTCAGGCACACAGTCACAAAGATATACAGACACACAGTCATAAAAGGCACACAAACAAACACAGTCATACAATCTACACATACAAGTACATTGTCGTACAAACACAGACATACATTCATACAGACACAGGCACTCACAGAAATACATACACAGACATAAAGAAACAGAGATAGGCATACAGAGACATACATACACAGACAAACAAAGAACCCTGCACACTGACACTGTGTAAATGCTCCGGCCATCTACAGAGGTGGATGCTCCATGTCAGGCAGACATTGCTGGATCCACCAGTAAAGTCTTCAAAAGGAATAAACGCAGGCAACACTCCAATAGTAAGGATGGTATATTTATTGGTAGATGAACCACCCCATAGAAAGTGTGATGTTTCAGCTCATGCAATAAGGCTCTGCTGAGCCGAAACGACGCACTTTCTTTGGGGTGGTTCACCTATCAATAAATATACCATCCTTACTATTGGAGTGTTGCCTGCGTTTATTCCTTTTGAATACATTTACACAGTCATACAGAGACATACATGGTGTATGTCTCTGTATGACGGTCTGTGTATGTACACAGGATGGCTAAAAGATAGACCCCCATCTGTCGTGCAACTTCAACAATGCTTTGAAAGCTGGGGCTCTACCGATTCCCCATGCTTGCAGGATTGTATTTAGCATGGAGCAGTATTTGTGTGTTTGACTGTAAGCATGTGTTTGTATGGAGTATGTTTGTATGATTGTAGCGGTGTGTTTGTATGTAGTGTTTGCATTTGAATGCAAGCATGTATTTATGTGTAGTGTTGGTTTTTGAACGCAGGTGTGTGTTTATATATAATTTTGGTGTCTGATACAGAGGTGTGTTTGTATGTAGTGTTGACATTTGAATGCAGGGGTGTGTTTGTATGTAGTGTTGACGTTTGCATGCAGGTGTTTATTTGTGTGTAGTGTTGTGTTTGAATGTTGAGATATATGCACATATACACATACACTGCCACACACGCACACACTGTGATACACATATACAAAGATACACACACTGACACATGCAGATATACATATACACAAACTGATACACATTCAGATAGACACACAGGTACACACAAACACTGACAGACATACAGATAAACACACAGTGACAGACACACATACACAATGATAGGGAAGAAGACATACTAACAGACAGACACACACACTAACAGACATTTAGATACACACAGACACACGGACAGAGACATATACATACACACACACACTGACAGACATGGATACACACCTATCACACACACACACACACTGACAGACACACACACACACTGACAGACATAGATACACACACACACACTGACAGACATATACACACACACTGACAGACAGACATATATACACACACACACACTGACATATACACACACACACACTGACAGACATACACACACACTGACAGACATATATACACACACACACACTGACAGACAGATACACACACACTGACAGACATATACACACACAGACACACTGACAGACATACACACACACACTGACAGACATAGATACACAGACACACTGACAGACATACACACACACACACTGACAGACATATACACACACACTGACAGACATATACACACACAGACACACATAGATGCACACAGACACACTGACAGACATATACACACACACTGACAGACATATACACACACACTGACAGACATATACACACACAGACACACTGACAGACATATACACACACACTGACAGACATATATACACACAGACACACTGACCAACAGGTTCAGAAGGGGGGCTTACCTGGGATCCAAAGTGCTGCCTGAGGTAGTTGGGAGTTGGAGGAGCTGGTCCTGCCCAGCCCCCTCCTCTCTGCCTTCTGCTGCTGTAGTCTTCTTGGGAGGACTTCCTCCCATGCTGATTAGAAGGGGGCCGGTGGTAGCTCCGCCCCTGCTGGGCGCCAGCCGCGCTGTGTGCTACAGTGGGAGCCGGGATATGACGTTCATATCCCCGCCCCCTCCACACAGTCCGCGGCACTGCAGGGTGGCGCTCGGCCACGCTACAAGAAGTGACCGGCAGGAGAGGGGAGCGGTGCGCTTCTCTCCTGCCGGCCACCCGGACATTTGCGCCCCCGGGCCGGTGCGCCCTAAGGCGGCCGCCTGTGCCGCCTTATGGACGCGCCGGCCCTGATGACAATGATAGACAGGCAGCCATGTGAACAGCCTAAATTAGCACTCAGCCCATCAAATCAACATGTGTGCAACTTAAATGGTTTTTAATAATATGTTGATTTATTCCTATATTTAGAAAATATATATTTGTGAAGTGTGAAAAAAATTAAATTAAAGGTAGAAATCCAAACAACTTTATCCTGCAACTGGACTCTGATCAGGAAAGATAAGAAATGCTTTGTCTTAATTGGAATATGATTTCATTTGCTTAATCTTTAATAGAAATTTAAAAGGAAATTAATCATCTTAGGCAAAAAGGTAAAGACAAATTATAGGCGATTTTTTTTCAATGGTAAAGCGACAGTCCCCCTTTAAATTCACTTATGATTTGCCATGATCCCCACTGCAGAAGCATTGAGTGACAGTTCCTTACTGATAATAAAGTTCTCATGAATAAATCAAATTAAAAATTAAGAGGAAAAAAAAACAGACCTAACACAAAAATAAAATCTTTAAATGAACCCCTCACCTGATGCATCTTGTGCTGGAATTATACCCGGAATACCCGGAATTTTTTGCATTGTTTCATATGTTTGATCCTGATGAAAGTTCCAGATAGGAACTGAAACGTTGATCTTTTAAATGGAATTTCAATAAACTGTAAGTTTTAAACTCAACAAAAGTCCGAGAGTGCTGATCACTACTTTACCATATGCAATTTTTCCCTGGATTACAAGCACCCAGCTTACAACTGTCTACAAGCGTGAGTGCAAGGAAACCCTGTATGTTGTATATCACTATATATATACCTATATATAAATAAAAATATTTTTAAAAAATTATATAGATATACACATATAGATTCACATATGTATATATATACATATATTAATTCTACATATATATTTATGTAATATTTTTACATAATTAGGTATTTTAATTAATTACAATTAGCGGGACCTGCATGACAACCCATGCCGAAAGTATAGGGAATTTAATTTGCTAGCACTATATTTAACCCTATAACTTTCCAAGACACCATAAAACCTGTACATGGGGGGTACTGTTTTACTCGGGAGACTTAGCTGAACACAAATATTAGTGTTTCAAAACAGTAAAATGTATTACAACGATGATATCGCCAGTAAAAGTGACATTTTTTGCATTTTTCACGCACAAACAGCATTACACGGACAATATTATTGCTGTGATACTTTTTACTGTTTTGAAACACAAATATTTGTGTTCAGCGAAGTCTCCCGACTGGTATGCCATTATGGGTGTAAATTTCATTCCTGGGCTACTATACAGTCTCAAAGGCAACATAACCTATCTGGCGAATTTCAATTTCAAATGTAACGTGCTATATTTGACCCTGTAACTTCCCAAAACGCCATAAAACCTGTACATAGGGGGTACTGTTTTACACGTGAGACTTTGCTGAATACAAATATGTGTATTTTATTGCAGTAAAAGCAAACAATATTATGACATTGACAGTTAAAATGTCATGTAGAACTAAAAAAATAAAAAAAATCTTATTTTCTCCCATTTTTTTCATATTAAATTATGTTTCACATCTAAATATTTGATATTAAATGAAAGCCCTGTTTCCCCTGAATAAAATGATATATAATAAGGGTGGGTGCATTTACTATAAAAGAGGTGAATTACGGTTGGACAGACATGTAGCGCAAATGCCAGGTTTTGTTTACATTTTGTTTCATTCACAACGTGTACATTTGGCTCCGTCCTTAAGGGGTTAAATGGAAATCACCATAAAAACATATTTGGATATAAGATTAATATACATTGCATTGCAGATTTTTATTAACCATAGCTATTTAGTTGAAAAGACATTTGGCTTTTAGGCCTGGGTCATTTTCTTCTCTTCAGCCTGAGCTGCTTAGAAAAAGAGTCTGGGAGTTTTCTTAATAAAAATTATTTTATGATGTCACAAGGAGAGGAACAAACCAATATATATTAAACTACAGTTTTATAAAGTAGGTTACATTAATAAATGCTACAACATGTCATATGGTAAAGAGGCACTAAAAGCAGACCGCTCCCTCTCCAGACAAACAGATGATACAGAATTTAAAACTTCTGTGTTATCAATAACAGTTTAGTGCAACATGGATGACAATGATAGACAGGCAGCCATGTGAACAGCCTAAATTAGCACTCAGCCCATCAAATCAACATGTGTGCAACTTAAATGGTTTTTAATAATATGTTGATTTATTCCTATATTTAGAAAATATATATTTGTGAAGTGTGAAAAAAATTAAATTAAAGGTAGAAATCCAAACAACTTTATCCTGCAACTGGACTCTGATCAGGAAAGATAAGAAATGCTTTGTCTTAATTGGAATATGATTTCATTTGCTTAATCTTTAATAGAAATTTAAAAGGAAATTAATCATCTTAGGCAAAAAGGTAAAGACAAATTATAGGCGATTTTTTTTCAATGGTAAAGCGACAGTCCCCCTTTAAATTCACTTATGATTTGCCATGATCCCCACTGCAGAAGCATTGAGTGACAGTTCCTAACTGATAATAAAGTTCTCATGAATAAATCAAATTAAAAATTAAGAGGAAAAAAAAACAGACCTAACACAAAAATAAAATCTTTAAATGAACCCCTCACCTGATGCATCTTGTGCTGGAATTATACCCGGAATTTTTTCAGAACCAGAAACAAGAATGTTTTGAGGAAGCAAGTGCATGACTCCATCTAGCGCTCCGTGAGGCCGCACAGTGTATTGCATGAGGCTGTTTTCAATCATTGTCATATGTTTGCTCACTAGAAATAAAGCACAATGTTGGGACATTTAAGAATAACTGCAACAGTTTGATCTGTGTACTTTGGAGAGTTATTATAATGCATAAAGATCCTCAAAATATCATTACATAAACCAGTGCAGCATCAAAACAAATATACAGAGATTGTATTCTCTAAACTAGGAATTGTCTAATATTTTAGGCCAAAATAGTTAAACTGGCTAACTTCTAACACAACTATTTTTGTAGTCAACATATTTTAGTCTAAAACTGGCTAAATCTGAGGTGATTGTTATATGGATGCTCCACTGTGTATGAAAATATACACAATGCATCCAACCACTGAGTTATAATTTCTACATTTATATTATGTCTACTCTAAAAAGTTTTAAATATTTTAAATATTCAAAATCACTACAATAGACTACAGTAGTCTCTGTCAAATTATACAGTAAACAAACTGAACTATGCTATATGCTATATTGTAATTTTTTTTCAAAGGATAACTATAGTGCCAGGCACTATTTCCTCTCCAGCCACCAGGTGCATAAGGGGTGAAAGAAAACCTTCTGTCACTTGCCTCAGTCCAGCACCGATGTCTCTCGGCGCTGGCTCAAGTCCACCATCGCTCCTCCACCACTGACGTAATCCAGCGTTGCAGACCTAATGCGCTTGGGTGGCAATGGCCACGCTCACATTAGGATTTCCCCGGAGGAAAGTAAATGGAGTTTCCTATGGGGTTTTGGGTGATGCTGGACGTCTCCATGCATAATGTGAGGACACTCAGCGGCAGTTGGGCGTCCAAGTGTCAGCCACTAGATTTAGAGTTAACCCACCAAACTATTTATTGCAGTTTCTGCAATAATTAGCTTTGCAGGGTTAATTGACTTGGGACAGTGCACTCAGACCACTTCAATGTGCTAAAGTGGCTTGGGTGCCCATAGCGTCCCTTTAAGGAACGATATATTGTTAGGAATACAAAGAGTTATTTCTAACGCTATAATGTTCTGTAATTTATTAGATGTATGCCCCCCCAGAGTGCATGGAAAAAGGTAAATTTACTTACCTTTCCTTTATCGCCACACTGCTCTCTCCGCAGCTGCCCTGCCTTCAACCAATCAAAAGCTTCCCTGTGATTATCTCCCCGTGCCCATGGGGAAGTAATTTGCCGTGCTGTGCCAATCACATGTTGCTCCAAGTTAAAGCATTTTATTGAGAAAAGAGTTTGACTCTAGCCTCTAGTGGCTTTTAGGAGGACAACCAGAGGTGTGTTAATCCTGCAATGTTTTACTTTGCAGACTAAAACCACAAAGACACTACATTCACACCACTTCGTTGAGAAGAAATGGCCTGGGTGCCTTTAGTAGCCTTTAGCTGGGCAGTTTAAACACTATAAAAAATGTATAACACAACATTTCCACAACAAAGGAGAAGGGATGGAACCTCTGTTACCCATTTTGTAATGCAGAAAAGATGGCCATTGGATGAAAAAAAAAATATGTACTTGCCACATCAGACATCATAAAAAATACCAAATGTATTAAATTGTATTTAAATCAGTAGTCTGCTTTATGCAACACTCCAATAATAAAGTGATTTATGAGTGATTCTGTACAACTCAGAGCTTTGGTGGATCAGAAAGAACATGAAATTAAACTCTGCAGACCAGAATACAGCCCTGAGAATTGATGCAGATCCACGATGCTAAGGTGTTTGTTGAAAATCAGTTTGCATTTTAAATTCGTCATTGTGGCTCATGCCTCAGTGCCTAGATTTTGGCTGGTAGGAAATCCAACTGTGAATAATATGCTAAATGAAAGTAAAATCTGTAGATGTATGAATCGGAAATTCCGTGTTTCGGAACTGCAGCAACAGACAGTACTGAATGCATTAAAAGAAAAAAAAATATATAACATAAAAAATATGAATGAGTAACATGCAATACAGGTGCGTGTGATATCTATACAAAGCATGGGGCTAAAAGCTAGAAAGTGATATATTCCACTTAATGTATGTATCAATGGTTCCCAATTTTTGTAGGTTCAAGGCGCCCTTAATATTTCAGTATTTTTCCAAGGCACCCCAAGTCAAAATTTCTATGTTGTATATCTGTACAGCGCTGCAGCATTTACTGACGCTATAGTGTAATGTACAGTGTTGGTGTTTGAAGGGGTGCTTGTATAACATTTATTGAGTTTTTATACAGGGGTGTGCTTGTATGTGATGTTTGCGTTTGATTGCAGGGGTGTGTCTAAATGTAGGGTTCACTTTTAAATGGGATGTACATTTGTGTGAAGTATTTTGTGTTTGAGTGAAGGGGTGTGTTTCTGTATATTTTCTTTAACGCAGGGGTGTGTTTGTATGTAATATTTGTGTTAAATGGCAGGAGTGTGCTGGTGTTTGACTTCTTGCATGCATGCACATACATACATACTTACACAGATATTCATGCACATTAACACACAGATGCATATAAATACACCGGCACATACACACAAATTCATATAGACACCAACACATATACACAGACAAAAACACATACATGTGTGTGTATATATATATCATCACGCTGCGGCTCCCTCCTCTCACTCCCGCGCTGTCTCCCAGCTAATGAGCAGTAATGTTTCACTGGGGAAATATTCTGCAGCACCCCTGTGTGCACGTTGCGGCACACAGTTTGGGAACTGCTGGTATATATGAGAGGATCGGCATCATACTTTAATGGAAGCAGAAACTAACACATATCTATTATTTGTAATGTAAGACATGGCAATTACTGGCTCTGATTGGACAAAAGTGCAATCAGCATCTTATTGGACAAAAGTCATCATAATTGCTGACTTAACCGTCTGTTACTGCGCAGAATTATGTGTACGATAAATTACTTTTTTAATCAAAGGGACCCAGTGCGCTAAAAAGATTACAATAAACACATCTAAAATAAATAAAATATAATTATATATATATATATATATATATATATATATATATATATATATATATATATATACACACACATATACATTGCCTAGCAAAAGTATTCACCCCCCTTGACTTTTTTTTTTTTTTTTTTCAAAAAAGGCTTTATTCAAACATAAGCATTTCAGGGTATGCCCTGATCCGTGTACATTAGCAAGTATCAGTTGATTGAACAAGTAAATAACAAATAACGGACTCGCAGGTCCCAACATTAAGTGTGCAGACAACACTCAAACAATGTTACTTAGTATTTCTATATGACATTTGGTCACGTTTAACACGTTAAGACATACATATGAGTGATCGGAATGCGGCTTGAATAGAGGGATATTCATAAGTTTGTGCCTTGCGTCTGTTTTATGTGATCCTCTAGTATTACCTTATCACCCTTAAGCCTCATTCTCTTTGGGGTAGTGAGGTCTATTGGTCCGTCGTCATGTCAGATGTCGTTCAGGGACTTGTCTTACTCGTGTCGTATAGTTGCGTGATGAGGATGTTTGCGTACATTTTGACGTGCAAATGTGAGTGAGTGACACAATTGTGGGCAATCTCAGATTAAGGCGGGCTACGTTTATCATATAACTTATAATGAAGCTATTGTTGGGGAGTTTTAAAGAGAAGATGAGTGTTAATTGAGGAAGAAGTAAGAGAAAAGGAGGGGGGGAAGAGGAGGGGAGAGCTAGGTGAGGGGGGATAGGGGAGTATGAAGGGAGAGGTGGTCCCGTCATCCGTGACCACGGCGTAGTATGTATCGGACCAGGCATCAGTCCCCGTCTGTGGGTGGTCCTGGGGCTCCTTGGGGTTGCGAACGGCCGTTGCTATCTGTGTTTCGGTCTGCTATGTAGAGTAGCCACGGGCGCCACCTCTCCAAATGCTTGTCTTCTAGTCCTCGTAGTGTAGCCTGTATTAATTCCGCTCTATATATTTCTTCCACCCGTTCCAACCATTGTCTTATCGTCGGGGTAAACGTTTGTTTCCAGTATAATGGAATTAGTGCCTTGGCTGCGTTGATTAGGTGTCTACGAATGTTTTTCCTGTATGTGCTTATGGGATCCGATGTTGAGTGTAGGAGGACTGCCTCTGCGTTGAGGTTTCCTTCCGTCCCTGTGAGATCCCTTATTTTCTGTAGAACTTCGTCCCAGAATGGCTTAATGAGCGAGCATTCCCACCATATGTGCAGTGGCGAACCACGTTCATCTCCGCATCTCCAGCATATGTCAGGTACATTCGGGAAGATCCTGTGTAGACTGTCGGGTGTTCTGTACCAGAATGAGAGAAGTTTATAGTTGGTTTCTTGATATTGGGAGCTCGATGAGCATTTATGGTGTAATATGAGGATCTTTTCCCATTGGGATGTGGTGAAAGATGTATTTAGCATGCGTTCCCAGCGTCTGCGGAATTGGTCGTTGTTAGTGAGGTGCCCCACGAGTACGTGTTGGTATAGCAGGGATATCGCTTTACCTAGAGTAGTCTTGTGATCGCAGAGCGTTTCGAACCATGTCAAGTCCCTGTGTAACTTTTCCTTGTCTGGAAGTGTCCGGTAATATGTTCTGAGTTGTATATAACGGAGGGTCTGTAGGCTAGTGGGTTGGTCACCCTCTATTAGGTCCCTCAGGGGGATCATATCTGCGTTAGTCAACACCTTATGTATGGGGTGTGATTCCCTCTCTCCCAGGAAGGACCATGCTGTCCGTGGTAGTCCTCCCCCTATCTGGGGGTTGTATTGTATCTGGATCATCGGGCTCGGTGCTGGAGAGACATGAGTAGCTTTTCTGATATAGTCCCACGTTTTCAGTGTCTGTGCCACGGTAGAGGATGGTTCCAAATTCGTCTGCGGCATCTTCTTCGTATTCCACACTGATGTCAAGAAGGAGGGGCCTATATGTTGTTTGTCCAATTCGATCCATTGTTTATGTTCCGGTTGGGTATGCCATTCAAGGACGCGTTGTAGTACTGTCGCGTGGTGGTATTTGCGGAGGTCAGGGAGTGCCAATCCCCCCCATGCTCGGGGTAGGCAGAGGACTTCCTGTCGTAGTCTTGCCTGTTTCCCATGCCAGATGAACTTCACCATCGCGGAACGTAGTGACGCGAAATATGCCGTCGGTAAAGCTTGTGGAATCGTCTGGTATAAATATAACAGCCGTGGTAGAATATTCATCTTAAGTATTGCGATCCGGCCTAACCAGGAGATGTGTGGATATGTCCACGTTTTCAAATCTTGTTGGATTCGTTGTAGTAGTGGTAGGAAGTTTGTACGATACATGTCGCCCAGGTCTCTGGTTATTGCGATACCTAGATACCGCATATGGTTTGCGCACCATCTAAACGGAAATTGGTTCTTCAGTGTGGATGTTTGGGCCGTTGGGGTGGTAATGTTAAGCACTTCACATTTATTCATGTTCAGTTTGAATCCTGAGACCTCCCCGTAATCCGTGATCATAGTGACTAAGTGTGGCATTGTTGCCTCCGGTTCCGTGATAAAAAATAAGAGGTCATCTGCGTATGCTGCTACTTTGTGTGTTGTGTCCCCGCTTTTGAAGCCTTTGATTGTATCCGATGTGCGCACCGCTTCCAGGAACGGTTCGAGAGCTAGGGCGAAGAGCATGGGGGAGAGTGGGCATCCCTGTCTTGTCCCATTGTGGATCTGGAAGGAGTCGGTAAGCGCTCCGTTCACTCTCACCTTCGCATTGGGGCAGTGGTAGATCGCATCAATCCATTTCATCATGTTCTCTCCAAAGCCCATTTCCCGTAGCGTGGTCATAAGGAATGTCCAGTCAACCCGGTCAAATGCTTTTTCCGCATCCGTTGACAATAGAAGGAGCTTATCTGTTGATTTCTTTGCCAGGTGATGGATGGCCTGCACTCTAAGAGTGCTGTCCCTGGCTTCTCTCCCTGGGATGAACCCCGTCTGGTCTGGGTGGACCAATCTCAGAAGCATTTTCCCTATTCTGGTGGATAGTATTTTAGTGAGGAGCTTCACGTCCACATTTAGCAGTGATATCGGTCTATAGCTACTGCAGAGTTCGGGATCCTTCCCAGGTTTCGGGAGAACCGTTATAGTTGCCGCTAATGATTCGGGTCCGAGTCGGGCGCCGTCTATCAAGGCGTTAAATGAGTTGGTGAGTCTCGGGAGCAGTAGGGTTCGGAACTTTTTATAGTAGTCCAAGGTAAAGCCATCAGGACCTGGGGCCCGTCCCGTTTTGGCGGTCTTGAGTGCCCCTGCAACTTCTGCCTCCGTAATCGGTATATCCAGGGACTCCGATTCCCCTTGCTGCAACCTCGTCTTCATGTGTGATTCGATATAACTCCTTATTCTATCCCGTCTGAGTGTTACCTCCTCCGGTAGTGTGGGTCCCGGGATGTTGTATAACGAGGCGTAAAATGTGCGAAACTCGGATGCTATTTTGTCCGGGAATTGTGTGATCGTGCCATCTGATGTCCGTAGTTTATGTACCTGGGTCATGCCTTGGGGTCCTCTAAGCATTCTGGCCAGCAGTCGCCCTCCTTTGTTGGCGTGTTGGTAAAAGAAGGCCTTCGATCGTTGTATGGAGCTATAGTGTCGTTTCGTCATGTGTGTATGTAGAGATCTTCGAGCTTCCAATAATTCTTTATACGTCCCCTCGAGTTGTGAACGTTTATGTTGCAGTTCAAGCGTAGTTATGCGCGTTAGCAGGTCTGTTATATGTTTCCGAGATTCTCTCTTCTTCTGAGAAGCTAGGCGCATCAGTGTCCCTCTGAGCACACTTTTGTGTGCTTCCCATATCGTGGTCGCGGGAAGATCACCTGTCTCATTCAGTGTGAAATAGGAGGTGAGTTCCTCGGAAACCTTTTCCTTCACTGATGGGTCCAAGAGTAATGAGTCCTGGAGTCGCCACGACCTAGTGGTTGGGCGTACCCTAGGGGAGTCCATTTGCAGGGTCACAGGACCATGATCCGACCAGCTTGCTGTTCCGATTTCTGCTGTTTGGATAGCGTCAAGATGTTCCTGTTGAAGGAAGATGTAGTCAATCCTTGCGTATCGCTTATGTATCACCGAGTAGTGAGTGTATTCCCTGTCTGCCGGGTGCATCGCTCGCCAGCAATCCACCAGCCTAAGGTTCTTTAGTGTTTTTTGAATGCTTCGGATGGCTCCTTGGGTGATGCTGCTATGTCCCGTGGATGAATCTATGAGAGGGATGAGGGGAACATTAATATCTCCTCCAACGATTAACGTGCCCTCCGTGAATGAGGAGAGGTTGGAGAGAGATTTACGTATGAAGTGTGATTGGTTGTTGTTTGGTGCGTATATCGTCGCGAGGGTGTACCTACGGTTTTGTATGTCTCCCTTAATGAACAGGTATCTGCCATTAGGGTCAACCAGTCGCTCCACTTCCTGGAACTGTAGTTGAGCATGGGTGAGAACTGCTACACCAGCCTTACGTGCAGTCGGGTGGTTGCTGAGAGCCGCAGTGGGGTAGTGTTTGCTCTTCAACGGCGGAGCATGTCCTTCCTTAAAGTGTGTTTCCTGTAGGAAAGCAATCGATATGCGCTTAGAGGTAAGCTCTCGGAGAAGGTGCGATCTGCGCTCCGGGATATTTAGGCCCCTGCAGTTCATGGTTGTGATGCGTAGAGGGTCAGGTTCGTAGGCCATTTGCGATTGGTGGGGGTGGTTCGCCATGTCCTTTAACTTTTTGTTTACTCTTCTAGTCGGTGCCTGGTGTCGGGTGCTGCCCCGTCTCTTTTAGGAAATGCCATGGGCACGGAGGTGGCGGGGTGACGGTAGTGGAGAAGTTGGGGTGGGGGGTTGGATCAGAGTCGTATGGGGAGGGATGAGGTAGGGTGGAGTTTGAGAAAAGATGTAGAGAGTCCCCTAGGCGGGGGTATGAAGGTAGAGGTAGGTTAGCCATCCCCAGAGGGGGACAGTACGGCACCTAGAGGTAGGTGTCAGAAATCCCTCCTGTGAGGGTTGGTTCGCGTGACCACGGTAGCAGTCAGTAGTCGGGTCTGTCAGAGAATATCTAACGACCTCCAACTATCGACTCTCCGTGGTTCGAATTTGTTCACGCGGACTTGGCGGGGGTTAGTGGTCTAGTCTTTGCGCGTTCCCACCACGTACGGTGTATCTACTGTTTGTCGTTACAGGTATATAAGTCCGAGATTACCCAGTGGGTGTGCCACCAGTGTGGGAGCATTTGAGTGTCGTTAGCGTTAGTGTGAGTAATGGGTCTAGTCTGGTGGTATCAGCAGTTATTAGTATTGTCGCTTTTCGTATCCTTGGTTGATGTAGTGCTATCGAGTGGTGGAGTGTTTTTAGGCTGTATGGTCGGTGCCAGGGTCAGGGTCTATATCGGGTCGGGGCAAATTCCTGTGTCTGGGGTAGGGCAGAGTCCTGGTGTGGCATGACTGTCACGTAATGTGCGGGATGTTTGGTTCGCTCTGGGGGTAAGTGGTGTCATCTCCCCCAATTTCAATGAGATAGCTGTCCCGGTCAATATTGTGGTGAACAATTCAAAATGTGCATCATATCTCACAGTACATTCCCTCCCCACCCAAACCGCAGAACAAAACATATATACATCAGTTGCAGCATTGGATCCCCTTCGTGTACCTCCTAGTTCCCATCTTCCTCTTGCAGCACCCTCGTCTCATGTTGGTGTACCTGTGTGTGACCGTATCTAGGCCTGGGGGGGACGGGGTGATATCGTGTATAGCGGTTCCTACCTAGATCTGCTGTGGTCATGAGCTATCTGCATCAGGTGTCCTACGCTAAGGGATTCTAAATTCCACCCTCCCATTCTCCCGTATCCTCCCCCACTCCACCAGTTTGAACTGTTGGCCTAGGAATACAACAATCAGTGTCTCGCTGGATCTAAACTACCCCCCATGCAGCCCAATACAGTCCCACAAATCCCTCCCCCCTGTCTGCACCCAGCGTAGGTCCGCAACATGCAGCCAGCCCAGCGTTCATCATTCCCCCCTGAACCTGTTAGCACGAGTCCTCCAGAGTGTCGTGTCTCTGCCAGTGCAGGTATCCAGTTCTGGATCATATTCTTTTGTCGGTTCCTTGTAGGTGCGGTGGCAAGTCCAGCCAAGGGATCCGACTCGTGATTCTTCAACTTCCCTGGGTTCCCAATGTGGCTATCACAAGCCTTCCCCCCCTCCCAAGAGAGTCTCGTGATAGTGCCAACCCCGTGTGCCACAGGCTATGGAAAGGTGGGTATAAAGTGGGGAGTATCTTGGCCGGTGGGGCCTAGTAGAACTGGTACCAACAGTTCCATCTCCTGTGGTCAAGAGCCTGTTATGTCCCTCCTAGTCCCCATCTAGATTGTGTGGGTCGCTGGGTGTGCGCACACCAGAGGTAGCGTGCGGAGTTGGCTCCTTGGGTCAGTGGGTTGTGGGTAATGAGTTCTGTCTGCGGGGCGTCGGTTGCGTCTACATCTTTTCAGGTAACCTGATCATAGGTGTCACAGAGAGACGAGCCCGGTGCCATCGGTGCTTGGCTATTCTTCTGGGTTAGATGGGTGTGAAGGTGCTTCGTGTATGCGGTTTTCCCTTGGGCCTCTCCGTGAGTGCCTTGGTTGTCTTTGTGGTCTGGGTTCTCGGTCCAGTGGTTCCAGGATCCAGTCTGGGATAGCTATGGGCGGGAGGTCCAGCCGTTGGAGAAAGCGTGGTATTTCGTCCGGCCAGCGCGCTGCGACCCATTCGTTTTGGTGTCTCACTTGGATGCTAAATGGGAAGCCCCATTTGTACGGGATATTGCGTTCCCTTAGTGCTGTAGTGATAGGTCTAAGAGCGCGTCTAGCCTCCAACGTGGTAGGGGAGAGGTCATTATAGAGGGAGACTTCCGTTTCTTGATAACGCCACGTGGGTCGAGCCCTAGCCCGTTGCATTATGCGATCTTTAAGGGGAAATGAGTGTAAGCAGCATATAATGTCTCTGGGGTCCCCATCTCTGATTCTGGGTCTCAGTGCCCTATGTGCACGCTCAAAGCGTATATTTGGTGGTGCGTCAGGTCCCAGGATTTGGAGGAAGAGCGCGGTGAGCAGCTCTTCTACATTTTCCTGCCCCTCACCCTCTGGAACCCCTCTTACCCGGATGTTTGAGCGGCGGCTCCGGTTATCTAGGTCCTCTATTTGCCTGCGCTGGGCCAGCAGCATGTTGCCCTGCCTTGTCAAGGCTGTGTCAGCAGCAGTTGCACGGCGTTGTGATTCTAGGGCCTGTGTTTCCAGCATTTGGATGCGTCCATCTTGTGCCTCCATATCTGTGCGCAGTGCTGAGACTGCTGACGTGAGGGAGGCCGTGAGGGTGGCTGTGAGGGACTGCAGGTCGGCTTTAGTTACCATATTGGCTGCCAGTCGTCTGATTTCAGCTCCTATGTCAGCCAGAGTAGGCTGGTCGGGTTCCGAGCAGGAGGAGGCTGGGGAGACGGGCGCCATCTTGGAGCCGTGTGCCTCGCGGCTCGGTCCCTGCGAGGTTTGCAGGAACCCGTCCATCGGTCCTGACGGCGGTGCCGGTGGAGCTGCCCTGGGGGTATGTTGGGGCTCTTGCCTTTTTGTGCGCCCCATTTAGGCAGGCTGGCGGTCGGTAAGTGGCTGATGGTAGCTAGGTGGCAGGGAGCTCGGGACTTACACGTCCATGTCTGTCGGACTTCAGGCCACGCCCCCCCCCTTGACTTTTTACCCATTTTGTTACATTACAGCCTTAAGTTCAATGTTTTATTACTCTGAATTTTATGTGATGGATCAAAACACAATAGTCTAAGTTAGTGAAGTGAAATGAGAAAAAATATATACATAAAAAATTTTTTAGAAATAGAAAACAGAAAATTGGCATGTTACCTTAAGAAGTCACATCGTTAGTGAATTGATGTCCACCTGTGTGCAATCTAAGTGTCATTACATATACACACCTTTTTTGAAAGGCCCCAGAGGTTGCAACACCTAAGCAAGAGGCACCACTAACCAAACACTGCCATGAAGATCAAGGAACTCTCCAAATAAGTAACGGACAATGTTGTTGAGAAGTACAAGCCAGAGTTAGGTTATAAAAAAAATCCAAAACTTTGATGATCCCCAGGAGCTATCATAAATCTATCATAACCAAATGGAAAGAACATGGCACAACAGCAAACCTGCCAAGAGACAGCTGCCCACATGGACCGGGCAAGGAGGGCATTAATCAGAGAGGCAGCACAGATATCTAAGGTAACCCTGGAGGAGCTGCAGAGTTCCACAGCAGAGACTGGAGTATCTGTACATAGGACAACAATAAGCTGTACGTTCCATAGAGTTGGGCTTCATGGCAGAGTGGCCAGAAAAAAGCCATTACTTTCAGCAAATGGCACGTTTTGAGTTTGCGAAAAGGCATGTGGGAGACTCCCAAAATGTATGGAGGAAGGTGATGAGACTAAAATTGAACTTTTTGGCCATCAAAGAAAACGCTATGTCTGGCGCAAACCCAACACATCACATCACCCAAAGAACACCATCCCCACAGTGAAACATGGTGGTGGCAGCATCATGCTGTGGAGATGTTTTTCAGCAGCCGGGACTGGGGCACTGGTCAGAGTTGAGGGAAAGATGGATGGTGCTAAATACAGGGATATTCTTGAGCAAAACCTGTACCACTCTGTGCGGGATTTGAGGCTAGGATGGAGGTTCACCTTCCAGCAGGACAATGACCCCAAACACACTGCTAAAGCAACACTTGAGTGGTTTAAGGGGAAACATGTAAATGTGTTGGAATGGCCTAGTCAAAGCCCAGACCTCAATCCAATAGAAGTGCAAACCATCCAACTTGAATATATATATGTTTCTATGAAAAACACTCATTAGAAGTATGATTTGATTGACAGAAACCAGGGGTTGGATAAAGGACTTTATTGTTGCTAACTCTCTTTTAGTTTGACTTTCCCTTCTCTTGCTCTTTCAGAGAATATTCAGGTTTTTTTTCTCTACAGAAACACACACAAAGAGAGTGAAATAGAGTAACAGGGACAAAGAAATGATACATATGAAGATACATACTAGGCATGTGCATGGGGAAAAGTTTCGGTTCGGCTCGGCATTACAAAATTCAGGACTTTCACAATTCGGGACTTCGGCAATTCGGCACTTCAACACTTCGGCAACTTCGGAAATTCGGAACTTCAGCATTTCGGGACTTCTCTTGCAGCCGCTTAGTAGATAACTCCCTAATTCCCACGGTATTAGGGAGTTATCTACCAAAAGGCTGAAAGACCTAAATTGGTCTTTCAGCCCCCAGGTGACTAGGGGTCCATAAACCCCTACCTACCCCCCTCACCCTAAAAATAATGAGGGGCAGGGACCTTTAACGAAGTTCCTGTAAAAAAAAAAAAAAAAACAACAAAAAAAAAAAACTTACCATTCAATGTTTTCTTTCTTCTAAAATCTTCTTTTTTCAGCCCCAAAAAAGGCCAAATAAAAAACCATAATAACCGACGCAAAAAAGAAAATTCAATTAGGCTCAGAGCACTCTGATTGGTGGGTTTAAGCCATCCAATCAGAGTGCTCTGACAGGTAAATGAAGAGACTGACAGGTAAGTCTCTACATTTACCTGTCACAGCACTCTGGTTGGTTGGCTTGAAATCCACCAATAAGAGTGCTCTGTGTCATTTTGCACAGCGTGGGAAAGTTCTTAATTTAAGGATTAAGTAACCAATCAGAGTGTTATGAGTCAAATTACACAGCGTGGGAAAATTCCAAAGAACTTTACTTTAGTATTAGTAAATTTGGCTGAAAGACCAATTTATGTTTTTCAGCCTTTTAGTAGATAGCTCCCTAATACCGTGGGCATTAGGGAGTTATCTACTTATTCATTCCTGTCATTACATGACTGGCCAAGTAACTTACATTTTATATGAATGTATGTTACTTGATTGTTGTAAGTGTTGCAAATGCTTACAGCTGAATCCTGGCTATGTTTGTATACTTTTTATTTAAAATTGTATAGGGGTCAGCTCCCTTCTTCTTCTTTCACTGGGTAAGTATATTAGTACTTAGGCAATACTGTGCTTCAGAACTTCGGCCCTTTGACACTTCGGTAATTTCGGAACTTTGGACATTCTGAAATACCCGAATGTCCGAATTGCTCGAAATTCGTCCGAATTCATATTCGGACCGAAACGAATTGCACACGTCTAATACATACAGAAAAATAAAATCAAAGGCATTTTCCCTATTCATAAACAAAAAACATGTTAGACACGGCCTCTTTGGTGAATTACTACACACCATTGCTCCCCCATTTATAGAATGGTGCAATTGGTGTATAGAGGGTGCTTTACAATATATGATATTTTTGTTTTCAAGGTAAGGAATATTTTTTTTCTTTTCTAGATCTGGTTCCTGGGATAAAACATATTATCTTTAATAGCATTGGCTTGCAGCTATTGCACAACATCTTAGAAATCTGACGTCAATCACGGTTTCTATTTCAGGAATACAATCTCTGTTAGCCTGTTGACCTAATTAATATTTTCAGCCAAATTCACATACAGAGTGGAAATGTCTAAAGGCTTGATAAGAGACCATAAGAAGAACAATCTGTCCCACTACTTAAAGTAACCACAATTACAAAACCCATGGTGCTGGTGAGATAAACAAGTGGTGTCATATTGGTATCTATTCCTGATTTGGGAACCATGTCCTCGTAATCCCTCTGGGGTCCTGTCATCAATGGTACAATAGATAAAATATATTTTTTGCAGTTACCGTATATACTCGAGTATAAGTCAACCCGAATATAAGTCGAGACCCCTAATTTTACCCCCAAAAACTGGGAAAACGTATTGACTCGAGTATAAAACTAGGGTGGTACTGGTAAATTTCTAAATAAAATTAGATCCCCAAAAAATTATATTAATTGAATATTTATTTACAGTGTGTGTGTATATAATGAATGCAGTGTGTGTGTGTGTGTGTATAATGCAGTGTGCTTGTATGAATGCAGTGTGTGTATGTGCATGTATATAATGCAGTGTGTTTGTATGAATGCAGTGTGTGTATGAATGCAGTGTGTGTGTATGAGTGCATGAATGCAGTGTGTGTGTGCAGTATGTGTGTGTGCAGTATGTGTGTGTATGAATGCAGTGCGTGTGAGTGCAGTGTGTGTATGTGATGCAGAGCCTTGGTGGGGGGTGGGCATTTTTATTATTATTTTTTTTTATATTATTAATATTTTTTTTATTTTAATATTATTTAAATTTGTATTTATATTTATTTTCGTCCCCCCTCCCTGCTTGATACATGGCCAGGGAGGGGGGCTCTCATTCCCTGGTGGTCCAGTGGATGGGCTGTGTAGGAGGGGGGCTGGCAGAGAGCTGTAACTTACCTTTCCTGTAGCTCTTGTAAGCTCCCTTCTCCTCCGTGCCGGTCAGCTCCCTTCTCCTCCACTGTAAGTGTTGCGGTGTGAGTGTCGCACGGAGCATTGCCACAGTAAGCCGTGGCAACACTCTGACCCCGCGGCTCTCGCAAGATTTACATTGGAGCTGACAGGGGAGGTGACTGGACCGGAGGAGAAGGGAGCTGACAGGAGCAGCAGGAAAGGTAAGTTACAGATCTCTGCCAGCCCCCAACAGGACCGCCGGGCTTGTAATGAGCCCGGCGGTCCTTGTCTGTATTATGGCAATGTAAGTTGCCATAATACAGACAGTGACTCGAGTATAAGTCGAGTGGGGGTTTTTCAGCACAAAAAATGTGCTGAAAAACTCGACTTATACTCGAGTATATACGGTATGTGCATTTAATGCATGCACGGCTGTCTAGGGCTTTATTGAAACATGTCTGTGAGCTGCAAGCACAGTTGGATGACATGCCCCCAGTGATCCACAGTCCCTGTGCCATTTGTAACCAGCCTGAATATTGGATGGGATTTGTACTTCTCTACCGAGTCACTATTAACATAAAATAACGGCATATATTCACAGTACTGGGATTTGTGGAGATCAAGTGATCAGTCAATCATCATCTATGGCTTGAGCCAACACCCTCTGGAATCTATGACCCCAATAAATACTCTACATTATAAGATGCAAACAGTTAAAATAATCCAGTAGTGGCTAACAAATTGTGATCCCATGTACTGGATTCTAAACTAAAACGTGCTATCAAAAATCCTGTGAAATGGTGAAATTACTTGATATGAGTGTTGCATAATAATTCCAAGAGGTGGATAATAAGATGTGAATTTTGAGGGGGAAAAACATTGATTAATTCTCTTAGAGGAAGACATTTTTTTTTCCGGAACCCAGAACTGGAAATGCCTTATACCTTTAAGTAATTCTCAGAAAAGCTTCCTTTTTTTAATTTTATTTTTTTAAATAAAACGTAAAAATATCCTTTGATGCATATACAAAGCAAATTCATCTGCGAGATTAGCAAGTACTAAAGAAAATGAAAATGTGGGCTTATTGACAGAAGTGTCAAGGTTGCATTCCTTTACATCTTATCCAGGTTCAGTTGATTTTCTCTATACATTTTGTCAATAAAATTATTTCTTCCCTACTGCTCTCACTGTTGCATGCAGTCTAGCAACGTACACATCAATGAGCGTCCTAGATTCTAGGAATAAGAGTCAGTTATTAAACAGTAGAAAGACGCAGGGTTAAACACATATTGATGTGTGTTAAAGAAACTCTGTTATTTAAACAATGTCAACGACTGTGAAATCAGAGATTTAAAATAAATTTTTTTAAAAATGGCCTTCAGATTGTGCTTTACATGCAGTACACAGATCAGGAAATCAATGTGTTTTAAAGGGATCCTTGAGGCAATTTGTTTATTTATTTTTTAAAGCTATGCAAATTAAGTAAGTAAAGTCCTTTGAAAAAATTTGTTTTGTTTTTTATCATTTTATTTTCCCCATCTTCCTAAAAACAACACAAAATACTGAAATCTCTATCATCTGTCAGCCCAAATTATTTGGTAAGTTCATGCCACCTCGCGCATTATATAGCCATAGCTCCATTTATGTATGTTCAAACACTTTCCCATTACCATGCACATGGAAAAACCATTGCTGAATGCAACCATTAGCACTTTTTACGTCAAGACCCTTGCCCCATCCCAATTAACAACCTGTCATTTTGTTTGTGCATACATGTAAGCACTAAAGCTTCCTTGTATAAGGCACAAATTATGTGTTGTATGATGAAGACTACACAGGTGTGACATGCCTGTGTAATCATAGCCGTATATAAAACAATGATAAAAATCTGAATTTATGAAAAAAAAAAAATGATAAATCATACTTGTCCTATTTTTCTCACAGCGTTGTAACACATCCATCATGGACCCGTCTGACTTTTTACAATATTCTTTTACTTAAGCACAGAGTGCAAGGTTGAGCTAGGTAATATTTATAAAAATGAGGAACAACAATATACCTTCAGGCACTTTAGAGTCTAAGGTTAAGCTGGATAATATTAATAAAAATGAGGAACAAAATACCCATGAATATCAGTTCTTGAAACATATTTAAACATGGAATATCACAATATACCAGCTTTAACTATATTTTAGCAAAGATGTATTCCATAAAACATAAGGTAAAAGGTAGAAGGCTTGACACAGTGAATTATACTTACACTCACTGAGGTCCTTGCAGGCTGGATGCAGAAGTGCTCGAGGTGTTCCATGATAAAGCTTTAGCCTGGAACAGGAATAGAAATATCTATCAATGCAATATAAAGCAAACATAATTCCAGGAATACTTTAAAATTCTAAAGTACTGTGCACAAAATAATCACTAAATAAATATACGCTGACTCTTTTTCATACAAAGTTGTTTTGTTTTCAGGTACCTAAAATTGCACAGCATATTCAATGTTCAAAAAAGGAAAACAAAAGCTACTTGTACAAGGTAATTATAATAAATGGCCATTGTCTTACACTTCTACAAACTCCTAGCCATTACTTTAAAATATCAGGACAATATCCAACGACTGGAAACAAACGACTTTGATGTCTACGTTTTCTTGAAAAGAACATTGAGATTCTAGTAAATTGTTTTACAAGACTGGCTGGGGTCCTAACAAGCAGATGTGGAATTATCACATGGTGACTTTATGACTTACTGGTAGCTATTTATATCATTAGGTTGATCTTTTAGTACAAGAATTAGGTGTTTTATTTACTCAGATAACCTGTAGTTTAATCACGGATTCACGCATGTTGCATTGTCACGGAGCTCTGGGATTTATTTATTAACAATAGACATTTCGAGCTCTATAAAATAGGAAATTAAAGGCAAACACACAGGCAGAAAAAAGAGAGTCCAAAAAAATGACTGTCCTTCCAAAAGACTGACACCTGGGCATAGGCTAATTAGTTTATCTAACAATTGCAATTCTGTGTACAAAGTTTCTGGTGAAGATCAGATTCATCCCCAGACGTGATTTATTTTTATTCATATATTTCAGAAGATTAATAAATATAATTTTTGGGGGGGTCAAAAACACATCATGAATCCATTTATCTTATGAATACCGAAGGAAATCATAATTGAATCATTGTCTGAAAGCAGAATAAATTTCAAACAAGGTTAAGAAACCTGGAAACTGTTTTCTGGAACAGACCGTACAAGTAGAAGCATTAAGCAAATGCAATATGAATTAAGGTCATGTAATACTGCTACACCGTATATTATGAGGGATATTTTATTCAATATGGAAGAGCAGCATTTTTGAATATGCAGATGTCAAAAGATCATCTACAGCATATATTATTTTCTAATTATTACAAAAAGGAAAAGAAAAACACTGCACCAAATGGTGGCTTTGATACAAATTGTTCTACGCTCTTGCCGTTTAGCCCTCTTCTTTGCCAGAAAAAATTACTTCCACTCTTTCATAACCACACTCTACCAAAATCCCAAACACTACCTTAAATGGACTGCTTAACATTCTCCCTCATTCACTATTCCTTTTTAATTCTCCTTGACCTTTTTGCTGCTTTCCGTATCGTTGACCAATAATAACTTCTCACCTGTCATAACTTGAGCCTACAAATCTCCTCCTACCTTTTCCAGCTGTTTCTGATGCTTTTGCCCCTCAACAACCCGTCTCTGCCAAGGTTCAACAAGGGTCTGATCTGTTCCCCTACTGTTATCAATCCATACTGTTTTCTTTTTAAACAAATCCGTTTTCAGTAGCCCTCCTATGCTGACGACATGACAAGCGCTCTGTCTTTTTCTGTTTTTTCACCCTATCTTTGGCTTCAGCTGCCTCTCTGCCATTTCGAATTGGATTATATTCCTTGCCTAACAAGGGTTGCCAAGGCAAAACCTGACATGGCAGGACAAAGTCTGAAGAGGAAATGCCAAAGGGGAACACGGAGCACAACTTTAAGGTTAAACGTTTCATAAATTCATAATGTATTTTTTACTTTAAAGTTCTATTGTAGCCTCTCACTTACCACACTCTCAACAATTCTAGGATGAAGTAGGTATTATGTATTGTGCACAGGGGCTAAGGCAAATCACTGTAAGTACGGCTTTTACAACATTATGGAAAATGAACGGAGGTAAGAGCTAAAATTTTACAAATATATTTCATCCATACTTTTTATTTTATCCTAATATACATGTTAATTATTGATCTCTATAAAATGCTTTTTGTATGGCACTAGATTTAGATTTACCCTTTTCATGCATTATGTAAACAAAGCCTAGAATGAAAAATCCCAAATTATAGTGCTTAGAAAGAAAGGAAATAAATTAAGTACATCTGTATGTCATTTTTGTCCTTATTCATAGATATAAAAATTCACACAAAGCTACTCACACTCCTCAGTAAATGTGGCGACCATATAGTATTAGATGATATCGTTAAGGAGAGTTGTCAACATCATAAAGCAGAACCGAACATATTTTTGCTATTTTTTTTCAGCCATCAAATATCTTGAGTAAAATGTCTATACCACCAGGCATAAGTAAGAACTGCATGTAATCAACATCTTTTTCAAACCCAAGTATAGAAATATTTGACAAATGATTACACAAAGGTGTTTTTGCATGGTTTCGGAATGCTTAATAGCAATGGAATAAACAACCTTTTGGTTGATTTTTCATTATTATTTTGTTTGTCCTAATGTATCCAACAGTGGCTTTATGAGTGATTGTTTAAGAACCTTTCAACTTATTCAGCTTTCAAAAACAGAGAAAATGTAGAACTATATGTGCAGATTTTCTTTTGTAATTATTTTAATTGAAGATTTTTCTAAATATAATAAACTAAACATTTTGGAGAATATAAACTGAATAGCAGACAAAAATCTATTGTTTTTTTTTTCATTTTCTTTAGTTTAGTCTTTAGTGGTAGCTGACAAGTCATCACTCTATCTCCAGAGACTACCTGACAATAATGGGGTCATGAGTTTCCTTAAAGGGATACTTCAGGCTGGAAATTACCTCCTTTTTTAAAACACTGTCATTACAACAGTTTAGGTAGAGACCACTCAATCATAAAATATAAGATATATCTATATCATCATTAGTAGATATTTATATAAAGTTTGGAACTAGTCCGTTTCATTCATGAAAGAAATGAATTAAACTATTACTCAAGTTGCATGGAATCTTTAATCTATAAAACTGTAAGGAATCGATTGAAGGAAAACACAGACAAGACTTTTATAAAAGCCTGAAATTACAAATTCTGCAAGTAGCATAGAAACTTACAACATCTGGAATGTAACTCGATAAAAAGTGAATCTTGTATGACTCTATAGCCTCTTGAGGATCAAATGTTACACTTTGTCATCATTACAGTTTTGTCCTCACAGAGCTCCTGCCAGTGTAGAATATCCTGCTTATTTCATATTAATAGCACTACACAGTGGTCCTATTTTGGGGTCATGTCTCCCCAAAATCAGGACAGTTGTAAAACTCTTGATTCATTTAAAAGAGGGGTATTCCTTCCTTCTTTCAAATGGGGATTTTGTACCTCCACATAAGGAATGAAATAGACAAGGATTCTGGTGGTTAAAGCCAGAAAAATAGGCTCATAAACCAGTTATGGTAATAGACTAACAGAGTTATGGTAATAGACTAACGGCTGTGCTGACACAGTGCCATGGGACCCCTCAATGAAAAGAAGGAACAGTCAATTTTCGGCAGTGGTCTCCCATGTTCCCCTGTAATGCATTTGGGCATAAAGTGGGACAATTAAGAGGTGTTTAGATGTTTAGTTCAAAAAAAGAATGTTGAGTTCCTTTAAATAAATGTTTGAGTACTCTAAATAGAGAGTAATGAAAGCAGCTTAGAAAACAAAATGTATAAATTTATAATGCTTATATTAATTGTTTAACACAAGACTGCAATAAAAGAGACCCAGTGATATGCTTTATGTAATATAACAAAGGAAGTTATTCTCTTTGTAAACAGAGTTAAATATTTATATGTGATCACTAACGCCAAAGGAAAATTCTGATCTATCGCCACTTAATTAAAATTCTATGAGCGGCTGTGTGACCTCAAAAAAAAAAAAAAAGAGAGAGAGAGAGAGAGAGAGAGATATTACTGTTCATGCTCTACTAACTTAATATCTCTCTAACCAAATATTCTATTAGATATCCATTTCATTATTCACATCAGTAGAACATTACATACTGCAATACAGACATCTCTTTAGAGAACAGTGTTTCACATAATGACAGTTTTCTCAACAAGATGACTATATTGCTGCATTTATTAAGCTAGTTTTGCAGAATCCCCTCTTTTTTGGATGCAACATGTTCAACCGTGTAATCATATACACAATATGCTATTACATCAATCTAAATGAGAAAGCACTGTCCAAATTATACCCAAATAATGCTGCAAATATTTCCAAACATTACTTTGATGGATATTTTTTTTGTTGTTTTTTTTTTTTTCTCCTCGAATTGCAAACTGTGAGGAAGCGGCACCATCTGGCAATCTACGGTGCCAACTTTCAATTTGTGAACTCAAACGTACAACAAACCATCATGTTCTTATAGCAAACAACCCCGCTTAAGGGTTGATAAAGGTTGCAAAATGTTGAATTATTCTATCATACGCACACATATATTTTTTTCTGTTGTGGAGTCAAAATATCACTCTAGACACAGAAAGCACTTTTTGACAGCTTATTAAATTAAAAAGTTTCGAGAAAAATATGCTGTAAGGAAACCTAGTATATTCAATCCTCATTCGGTAGTTTCCTCCCGAACCGCCAGAGCATCAGTGAGTATAGCTCAAAATCCATACGAATACAAATAGCTTTACAAGATAATTCCCTTAATAAGGCATACGAATCCCCAAACATCAGCCGAAGTCAAAAAGAAGGGTACAACAGAACTGGCTTTTAATGACCACACACAGGCTTTTATGCAAGTCCCCATGCAAGGGGGCATCCCACAGGGAGGGACACAGTATAACCAATCAGTTACAGGAAAACAGTAACACATACCCAGCACAAACATACAATTCCCTCCCCTAGTTTTGGAGATAATTAAGTCTGATAAAGTAATAACTTGATTATCTCCAGGCAGAAAAATCACAATTTTCCCCAATATCCAGAACACCCCTTTAGACATGGGGTATCCCCACAAATACTATGTCCCCTGATAGCCCCGATCTGGGTGACCAACATATTCAAATTTCACCCTCATCGGTTCAGGGGTTCTCAAAAAGTGTCCTTTGTGACCGGCTAACCGCGAGGTGGCTGCCCAAAACAGTTCCAGGAGTTTGGGTGGTTTTGCCGGTCTATTCAGTTAAGTGGCAAAACCCAAATAATTCCACAAATGGATTCCCCTGGATCTTAGCGGCGATTGTTCCCCTCATTCGAATGCACAAAAGTACCGAATAGCGCTCTTCTATCTATTCGGGAAATAGAGATCCAGTGTTCGCTTGTTGAGACCGGTGTTCGGGAAGTCGAGTGTCCGATTTTAGTTCCAGACACTCAACGACCAAGTCTGGCTGCCTTTGTTCGCCTGAAAAAAGATGGCTGCCGTTTTCTCAGCCACGTGGCGTTCGGCATAGGCGTGCGCACGGGGTGTGCCGGGTGTGCCTGGGCACACCCTAATCCCCGCGGCACGCCTATGTATATTGAGACCGGCAGGGGAGATCTCAGGATCTCCCAAGTAGGCTCATGCAGAGCCGGCGCTATCCGAGCGCCGGCTCTGCTCTCAGCCTCCCTCCCCACCTACCCACAGGCAGGGAGGGAGGCAGGAGAGGACCCGGGGAGCTTTTGCCAGTAGCTCCGCCGGGTTCCTCTCGCGGGATTCTGAGCGTTGCCGTGGCAACGCTCAGATCTCGCAAGAGTGAACTCTAGCCCCGCAGGCTAGAGTTTACTCTCCACTGGACCACCAGGGATGGAAGCAGCAGAAAGGATCCCCCCTCCCAGGCATAAGGTAGGAAGGGAGGGGGGATATTTACTAAACGACCCCCACACAATACACACAATCACCCAAACATACAGCACCCACATACAGCACCCCCACACACCCTTACACACACACACACACTAACAGCACCCTCACACACACACTAACAGCACCTTCACACACACACTAACAGCACCCTTACACACACAGCACCATCACACATACACACTAACAGCACCCTCACACAGCACCCTTACACACACACTAACAGCACCCTCACACACACAGCGCCCTTACATACACAGCGCCCTTACACACACAGCACCCTTACACACAGCGCCTTCACACACACACACACACCCAGCAGTATATGTGTGTGTGTATATATATATATATACACACACATATATATATATATATATATATATATATATATATATATATATATATACACACATATATATACACGTGCAGCGTGTGTGTTTGTGCTTTAGGGTGCACACCCTTATACAATAGGCTGCGCACGCCTATGGCGTTCGGTAGTACGAACGCTGGCCACACAGATAGAGGGTTCAGTTGAAGCAGTTCAAGTTTAACAAGCCAGGGGGTGGTCTCTGTTTGGTAGTTATATCTACTGAATGAATATGGAAGAAATAGTACACACAAAGAGGGATTTCTTCACATATGCACTTTTATAAAAAGTTGCAGAAAATGCCTCCCTGGCTGTCAATTAGACAGTCAAGAGGTTTTCTTCCATCTCAGGTCTGTAGAGCTAACCAAATTGGAAGGTGTGTTATTGTAATGTACTTCATCCTTCCTCCCTTCTAAATGAGCTGTACTAGCACAAACAAGAAGCATATACATGCTTGTGGCTCGAGCAATGAGACTTCTCAAAAGAGGGGTGGGATTGCAAAGGCTGCCGATGATACATCCACTGCATTAAACAGACATGCATTTAAGTGTTTTACCAATTCAATAAATTTTTATGCAGGCACCTGGTTACTTTTCAAACTATTAAATATTATAAAACATAAGGATATCAATATGGGACAACCACCTTTTGGTCTTCAGAGGAAAAAAAACAATGTCTGCAGCCCATATTGCAATTAACAAACCTTATTACTGACACCATTAAGGGGCAACCTGGGGAACATTTAACTGTCAAGCATGCAAGATTAGTGGCATATTCCACGGTTTGTCTCTTGTCATTCCCAGCATTCTTCCATACCATCTAGTATATGTTCCTACCTGAAGGTAAGCAGGAGGATGAAGTGATAGATGCAGTACTTTTATAGATCAGCTTTCTGCTTGACAAAATGAGCCATTCTACCAAGTTAACACAAAGAGCCTGTTATTTTACCAATATGAATTACCTTCTGGTCTGATCGACAGGATCTTCCTCAGGCTGACTGCTGAACAAGGTTATAATTCCAAAACCACATGGCACTTCTTGTTTTATTCCATCTTTTCTTCTGGTTATTGCGATAACTTCAACCACAGCAACAATGCTGGGGTCATTTAGTGCTGAATGGAAATAGATGGGCTGAAAAAGAAAACCATATGTTCCCAGGTTAGATTTCTAAATGGATTGTCCATTTACCAAGTCTCTCATTATTTGATCAGAACGGAATGTGCATACAACTATAGTAAAGGATAATTCTTGCTTACGGTCGTATTTAGAATGTTACTCAAAGATGCATTATTGATTCAGCTAAACTTAAATTAATACAACAAAAATGTATTTAGACGTGTATTTTTTGTGTCTACAGTTGAAATACATTCTGGGTTCACAACAGGTCAGTTAGGATTTTCTAATTCCATCATGAATGTAGAAGGTAAGGTTGACTATCAAAATAAAAATGGACAAAGAAATTACACTTCATGGACATATGACAGCAAGAGACATAGTTGAGTTGAAGATGTAACAAGAATGCAAATTCAGCAATCTTCACCTCTACACTCACATTCCCCAGATATTTTGATAAGTGGAAACATTGTTTTAGTTGGAACATAAGGCTCTAGCAATGAATGAAGTATCAGTAGATCAGAGAAAATTTAATGAAATATTTTAGGGCAGGCAGCAGAGCGTAAACAAGTGTCTAGATTATCTTTAAACCAAAGTGGGAGATCAAACAAAAAACACAATCAAGTGAGATGATAAATAGGACCAGTACAACACCCACCGGCAGTGCTGGCAGCCATTAGAGCTTCTATAAATAAGGTTGTATGTATGAGCATGTTTACAACATATACAATTCCTCATTATATAGGTAACCATGCCCTACACGTTAGACTGCATTATTGTACGAAGTGTGTGCCCGCTGTAGTACTGGTTAGTATCATATAAGAGCTGTGCCGTATCGATGGCAGGTGGAATGAAAATGAAGTGATCTGATTACAGGACTTATATTAAAATGCAACCCTGTGGAGGTGAATGTGACAGCACAAAAGTAAATAGGAAGACCAAACTTCAGGAAGCACAAAAATCAAATAAGTAAACTGGAGGGAAAACAATTATAATAACTTTTATAATACAACAGTAACACTTTCACAGCATTTTTACATCTACAAAAGATTATGAAGATAGGCAAAACAAATTCAAGAAAACTTGTATACAAACGTTATCTTAATACAAGTTAAAAAAAAAACAACTATCATGAGATTTCATGTAAGTCTCCTTAATCAGTATCTCTGTTCAGCTCTTATTAGCATACTTTCTTTTTATTATTTATAGGGTAACATAAAGGACATAATTTTTTAATAAGACAATAAGCACCGAAACCACTTAATCTTCTCTTGTGCCATTCTTAAAGGAACACAAACATGTATTCCTGACCCTATAGTGTTAAAACCTGCATCTAGCTACCCTGGCCTCCCTAAATTTTGAAAAACTTTACTTGTATTCAAGTCTGCAGCTGCTGCCACTGCCCATGTCTGTCTCAGACTTGCCCCTGTCTACTGACATCATCAGAAGTGGTGGTCTGAGCCAATCACAATGCTTCCCCATAGGATTGGCTGAGATTGTCAATTAGGCAGATCAGGGGTAGAGCCAGCACAAGTCAAACACAGCACTGGCCAATCAGCATCTCCTCAAATATATTAATTGAATCAATGCATCTCGATAAGGGAAAGTTCAGTGTCTGCATGCAGAGGAAGGAGAGACTGAATGGCAGTGCTGCTTACTCTGCAGCACTGCCCAAGGAAGCAGCTTTAGCAGCCATCTAAGGAGTGGTCAGTGGAGTTATTACTAGGCTGTAATGTAAACACTAAATGTTCTCTGAAAACACAGTGTTTACAGCAAAAAGCCTGAAGGGAATGATTCTACTCACCAGAACAAATTCAATAAGCTGTAGTAGTTCTGGTGACTAAAGTGTCCCTTTAATGCACATCTTCAACTGCTCTCTTTCCTCTGGTGTCCCTGCTCTCCTTAAGCATGCTACTGTTGTACCTGTCCTAAAAAGCTATGACTCAGCTTCCCCTTCCAACTATCGTCCCATATCCGTGCTTCTCCATACTAATTATTCTTGACCTCTCTGCTGCCTTTGACACTTTTGATCATGGCCTTGTTCTTCAAACGTTTCAATCTCTTGGTCTCTGTGACACAGCCCTCTCAGGGTTCTGCTCGTATCTCTCCCACCGCTTTTTTTTAGTGTCTCCTTTCCGATGACACCTCCTCCCCTCATCCCGTCTCATTCTGAGACCCTCAAGGTTCGGTTATTGGTCCCCTTTTGTTCTCTCTCTATACTGCCACTCTTGGCAAACTCATTAATTTATTTGGATTCCACTACCACCTGTATGCTGATGGCAGCCAAATATATATTGTCTCTCCTGCCATCCGTGTCACCAATTGCCTATCTTCCATCTCTGACTAAATGTCCTCCCACTGCACATTTTTGGTCATTTACAAAGTGATGAAACTATCCATAGTGTAAATTCAAGTGTAAAGTACTGCAGCCAAGCAAATAATAAATATCACACCATTTTAATGACATTAAGTAGCTGTGATAAAATGTAAAGATGAGCAGTAAAGCTTGGTGTCTGTCTTAAAATTACAAAACAGTTACGAGTGTACAATATTGATTAGTGTGATAATTAACAGGTATACAAACTATAGTAACCAGAACAACTACAGCTTAATGTAGTTGTCCTGGTGAATATAATCAGTCCTTTCAGGCTTTTTGCAATAAACACGGTCTTTTTCAGAGAAAAGGCAGTGTTTACATTACAGTCTAGGGACACCTCCAGTGGCCATTTCTCCAATGGCTACTGGAGGTGCTTACTGGGGCAGTGCTACACAGTGGAGACACTGAACATTCTTCATGGAGATGCATTGATCTAATGCATCTCTATAAGTAGATGCTGATTGGCCAGGGCACTTTATGGCTCCAACTCTGGCCTGCCTCCTTGGCAATCTCAGCCAATCAAAGCATTGCAATTGGCTAGAATCATCACTCCTGATGATGTCAGCCAAGCAGGCAGATCAGGGACAGAGCCAGCACCAGCAGACTGGAATAAAGGTAATATTTTACTATATTTAAGGGGGCAAGGGGAGGCCAGTGGGGCTATATAGTGTTTTAACACTATAGAGTCAGGAATACAGGTTTGTCTTATTGACTCTACAGTGTTCCTTTAAGTTGACAAATATTTCAGTAGCAATGGCATGTTTTTATTTATTTATTTTAAGATATCTCCCTTCTTACATTTGCATTATACCTTCCACAAAGACAGAGAAATGCATTTGGCATTGAAGGAATCATGGCGAGGTAGTTAGATGACTAATTAACTAGTGGCCACTTCACTTTTTGAGTTTTTTTAATTTTTTTTTTTATTGCATAATTGTTTACGGAGCATGATGCAAAAACCATTTGTTTTTTGCAAGTAATATGCATAGAAATACCTACATTTCTATAATTTCTTAATTCTAAAACACTATCTCTTCATAGGCATCAAGTCAACTGAGAAAATAGTTTCTGACTAGAAAGTTTAGAAATAGACACATGATTATGTAATTACTTAGCATGCCTCAATCAAAAAAGTACCGTACATCTTCATACAATTGAAAGATCTGAAGGAAACTTAAATCCCAGCACATAAACCTCTATTATTTAGCATGGTAACTGCATAGAAAATGTGGATTCAGCTAGATTATTTAAATGATAGATTAGCCCATCTAACATTATGCATTCATTTTAGAAAAAAAAAAATATGAACACATAAAACAAATAGCTCTTGACATTTATAGATACAGCTGCCCTAGAGCTACATTAATTCCTTTCCATTTTAAAATCACGTTAGCATATTTCACACACTGTTATTTCACTGATCAACTCAGAGTCCAGACCGCCAGCTAAGACAAAAAAAGGCCACTTTTGTTTGCAGGCCTTTCAGTATCAGAAAAAAAGAAATGATTCATATTTTTCAAAGCAGGTGTGATACTCTTGGGGGTTTTAAACATGAAAATGCTCATTAGAGGTTAACCATTGCATTCTTAAAATGACCAGTCACCTCTGCAAACTCTCACCTTACTGGGGACATTCTTAATGACCTGATTTACATAATTAAATTCATCTTTCGGATTAGAAGCTGATATATCCTGGCAGCTTCAGGGGAACAAGAGCAAAAGAGGAGGTGATCTTAGGACAGAGCAGATATTAAGGATGCGCACAACAAGGTCATGGCATCTCTCGCAGAAGTAAAACAGTCTCAAAGTAATAAAAAGAGACTTGAGAGAAGAAATATGCACAAAGGGTTTTCTTTACTAAATATTAAATCTGCAGCTAAAAAAAATATGTTGTGAAAATACAACTTGCTTTAATTTAATCTGCCTGAAAGTCACTGCATTTCCTAGCAACAAACTGGAAATAAGAAAAAAAAGAATTTCGCTTGAAAAAGGAACATAGAATTTGACTTGAATAGACCTGGTCTAGCAGCCAAATAACCCAAGATTATTATTATTTTTTTTTTTTTTTTAAAGGGACACTGTAGTTACTATAACCATTTCATCTCTTTGAACTGGTTATAGTGCCTGGAGGTCCCTGGCACTGCCCTCCATTTAGTGATAAACAAGTGTAATAGTTGTGCCTAAGATAGAGATTTCACACTACCTTGTAGTCATACCTATTCATACCATCAGCTGGAGCTTTCATAGGCTTAAATCAGTCAGCTGACATTCTCAGTCAATCACAGTTGCCCACTGCTGTGCAGGCTAAGACTTCCTCATTAACCAAAGCACCACAGCTGCAGGGGACACAAATTTAGCATCGAAACATAAAAACATAAAAAAAACTGTTTAATGCTGAATGAAATGATGGTACCAGGGAACTCCAGAAACCATAACCAATTTAATGAGGTGACACAGACACAGTCCCTACAGTGTCCCTTTAAAGATATATTAACTATTTAAACTAAAACTATGAAATGATAAAGCTTACTGTCTGACAATAAGAGCAGTGGTTTCTGGGATCCCTGTTATACAAGGAGCCTTTAAGCAATGCTCACCCTTCATCCGGACTTCTATCAGAATGTTTATAAATGTTTCCCTGGAGCCTCTTTGCTTAGCAATGGAAGAGAGGGACCGCAATCCTATTATATTTAATATACCCATATACCCGTGAAAAACGCCCTGCTCCCCTTTTATTTCAAAACCTAAAGACAAATGAATATAACTTGCTTTGTATAAAAACTGTAACAGTTATTAACACTTCAGTTACTCCTCTGTATTAGGTATTTATGTACCACTGTGCCTATTTCAAAAACTGCATCATCAGAGTTCAATGCAATCAAATAAACAAGTAAATAGTTTAGCTTTAAAAGTCGACAAACTAATAAAACTGCAAGTTTTGGCGGCATACAGGAAAAAACATTTTTGACGGAATTCCCACTTCTGCAATGCGTCTATTTCTCCCTCAACAGTATCAATCTTTTGTCCCAGTTTGCTTGAAAACTGAAGACATTAAACCCACACATTCCCTTATCTACGTTTGACAGTTACACACCATGACGGGATAAACAGATTTCTAAATCATTTAAAACATACTCCGATTTAATGCCTTAGTCTTCAGCCGCACACAGACCATTTAGCACTGGAGGTTTGCTTTCATTTTTCATCACAACTGGCATAATGGAAATTATGCACAGAACGGCATGCATGCTGTGAAGATCTGATAGATATTTTATTTTTGTCTTCGTAAGGGCATAAAAACAAAGTGCAATAGTCATTTTCACTAATGGGCTCTAAGATTATCTACTAACAATTTCATTTTATTAAGGACACAAATAAAAAATAGCCGGGAAATGTAATACCAGCGGATTGTGGAACTTTAAACTGGACAAGAGCTGGTCAGTTGTGAAATATTGCCCGGCTTGGCACTTGTTTAGCTGCCTTAGCATAATGTGTGATATAGTTGAAGGCTTGTGCTGGCTAATAAGAGTTTTACTAGGAAAGAGCAGCAGGGTTGTGGTTGCAAAATGCTGATGAAGATCACGGTTTGGCCTATGGTAGTTTATTACCTGCTGCTGAATTAACAAATAACATTATAGTCAGCCAACATGTTGTATTTAGATTACACAAATATGTTAAAACCCTTAAAAAAATACATATGGGAAAAAACAAACAAAAAAACTTGCGGTGTTACCTTTATTTAAGGTTAAATAACTATAGACCCATCTTCTTTGTATCAGCATGTTAACTGACTGTGCCTACTATGCAACTTGATTGATGGCTGAGGTGTGCCAGCAGTCAAGTTACACAAAGGAGAGAGGTTTAAACAATGAAAGGTAATGAACATGTAATCTATACCTTAAACTGTAGAAAGAAAGTAAGTAACATGCGTAATACAGTCTTTAATTTAGTTCCATATTAGATACTACATTACAAGTCTGGCTCTCTTTCCTTACTTACATTTTATAAATATATAACGTAATTAGATCATTGTTGGATTGCAAACATAACCTCTCGAGATTCTAATCATCTCAGTCCAACACTACATATAGTTCCCAAAATGGCCAAACTTAGTAAGAGAGATGATTGCTTGATGATGCGAAATGTTGTGAAGAGCAAAAAAAGCTTTAGGCAGGTTGATCCTCAAGTGAAATGTAGCTCTCAACAATTTATAGTTCTGGTGTCATCCAAAACTGGCTTAGGAAGCACAGCTTCAAGTGTGTGGAGGGTGCTGCTGCTGTAGTCATCATAAATGTGAAGGCTTGGCCTGCAGTTGTGGGAGGGGCATGTTAACCTATTTAAACCCCCTCCTCACCTTCCTCAGTCCCGTTTTTGTTTTTGACGATTCGCATGTCGGGTCGTCCTTCCTCTCCTTTCCTGTTCCTCGCTCCTTACATTGGCTCTCCGTACTTGCCGGTCATTTCTCGGGTCTCTTGGGGCAGCTCAGCTGTGACGCTTCTCGTCTCCGCTGGCGGCTCGGCTTGCCGCGCCTCTCTCTCTGGTGTTTCTGGCTGTCAGCCCCCTCGCTGCCGCCAGGCGCTGTCGCGAGTCTCGCGTCGCACTCACCGACGGTCGCACGTCCATGCGGCCCGGCCACTCCAGCATGTGTCGAGTGCACCGTTTGGGGGAGGTAGGTGCTTAGGCATAGCTCGTCTGACTATGTAGGAGCCTTCCATCTATGTCAGTGAGTCAGTTTTGTGTAGTTGGAGTGTAATTCTAGTGCTGTATGCTGTATAATTACCAGTTATAATGGAAGCTTGCCCCTTTTCTCCTGTGTTAACAGTGTATATATTTTATTAATTTATTTTTGTATGGTCAGTTGTCTGGTGCGAGCATTCTCTAATGTACACTATAAATTGAATAGTAGGATAATGTGTTGCCAGCCTGTATGTGTTTAGATTTTTGACTAGATATGTTTTATATTTTCAAACCTTATTCTTTTATGTTACACAAGAACTAGCATTTTCAGTTTTCCAACACTCCTCGGCTGGAATCTTACTGTTTCCAAAATAATTTCGAGTTCTGGATGCTTTCTAAGATAACAAATCCATGCAGGGTCAGATAAGACTAACCCCATTGCGGAACTCCAACTGAAATCCCCAAAAGAAATAACTTTTACCCCTTATATGCCAAAACATTGACAAGGGATAGAATGCTGGAGCTTTTACCCTGCATTCATTGTTAAAGTATCTTCATGTTTGCTGTGTACAAACTACAGACTGGGGGAACCGTCAGTTAGACAAGATGTATAACACTCTCACGTGTTCCTTCCTTTGAATTGTGGGACACTCATCCTCTCACCCATGGTACACTCACTTTGTCGTTAGACTTGCCTGTCTGCTGGTGCACAGAGGGATAGAGCATGTTGTTAAACAAGTTATGTAAACTATAACTTTTTGGTTCACATATTCTGCATAAACAACAATCTGTGCCTGACATATGTGCATACGGTCTACCACTCTCCTTTTCCATTCTAATTGGCTGGACTCCGTCGGGCTCACTCTGCCATCCAGTCGCGGTTGCCCGTACGCTTCTTTTTCATTCCCGCCCCCCCCTCTTTTCTTTCACACAGTACTTCCCTCTCTCATTCTTTGCCCTCCCCTCTTAGTTAGCTGTTGCTGGCTGTCAGGATCCTAGGTGTCCACTAGCTGTAATTCCCCTGGTTTCTTTGCCTAGGTTAGTGGTCCCGCGAGGCCGACACCCATCCTCGCACTCTGAGGTACTACGCCCCTCGGGCCATAGTTAGTCGCCTCGCACTATTGCATAGAGAGGGCCTCACCTGTCACTCCCACTCTATCTTATGTTTAACCGTCACCGAGAGGCCGACACCCCGCCACAACGTTCAGTGGCCATGCTATCCCCTCACGCCAACTCATAGATAAAGCCTCTCACGCCACTTGGCATCTAGCAGGGCCTCACCTGTCACCAAACCTAGTTTTAATTGTTTCGCCTTTTTGGCATTAGCTAGTATGCCAGCTCGCACACATACATTCTTTCTCGCTCACGCGCTTGTTGGGTCGCTTATGCGGGGTCTTTCTCGTCTTTTTCTAGCAGGTCTGGGTCTGGTTCTCATCGCCCTTTTTAATGTGGCCCTGCCTATGGCCTCTCCCGCAGCCGCTTCCATTCTTGGTTTTCTGGGCTTGTTCGTGGGCTGCCAGCTTTGTAAACTCATGTTTGCCTTTCTTTCACGTCTGGCTCTCTTTTTTCTAGCACTTGCAGTGCCTGGGTTTTCGGACCTTCTTCCCCTTCGAGGCTCCTGTCTCACGTATCACGTGTACTGTCTTTGTTGATATGTTGTCCGCGATTGACTTTCGCTACTTTTGCCACCTCTTACTTGCATCAACTCTACCTATCTGGTCTATAACTTCACATGTTGTACAGGTTTCTAGTCACATGCTTTTCCATGTTGCCATACCAGTTTATTACCATACTCAAGGGTTCAAGTTCTGGGAATTTTTCAATCTCCGGATTTCCCATCTACATCCAAGTTTTTATAATTACTATCAGACCTATTTTACACTTGTCATCACGACCGGGCATCAACTTTCAATGTAGGGCGATATCTGCTTGATCCAAGGATAAATCCGACTGCCTTTCTGGGGTCAAGAAGGAATTTTTCCCTAGCTTGTTGCAAATTGGAAAGCGCATCAAACTGGGTTTTTCGCCTTCTTTTGGATCAACTGTTTAATCAGAGGTGTGAGGTAGGCAGGAATTGGGGGATGCTAGTTTTTTCAGCTAGGTTACTAGGTAGTCTAGTTGTCATGCCGCTGTACAGTTTCTCGTGGACACACATATCTCCCACAGTCACCACGTTTACTTATTTATTTTTGCAGCACTGTCTCAAGAAATCTCACCTATTTTTGCTGTCTATTGTTTACCATCTCTACCCCACTCCCAGTTTACGCTAGATGGCCAACATGTTTTCCTTACTTCCCCATACACAAGTTAGAGGGCTGTTGAAAGCGCCGGGCACCTCATTACTCACTCAGCTGTTACCATTCAGATAGGTTATTTAAGGTTGTTGATTGTTTTTAAACAGGTTTCCTTTTTGCCCTCTTTTATTACAGGCCTACCACGACGTCGGTTCCGGCACACCACAACCGACTTATTCCCTTCCCCTTTTTTATTTCCTTTACGGCCTTATTTGCCCCTCACACAAATGTGAAGGCTTGGCCTGCAGTTGTGGGAGGGGCATGTTAACCTATTTAAACCCCCTCCTCACCTTCCTCAGTCCCGTTTTTGTTTTTGACGATTTGCATGTCCCCACCCTCCACTCCCTTTATTTATACTTTTCATTACACCTCATGGGTGGGCCCTCTTTTATTGGTTATAGTGCTTAGAGTCCCCTGACACTATCTCTCCATTCAGTGTTAAACAATTTTGAGCAGTTTAACATTAAATAATGGTCCTTGACTTCACACAGCCTAGCCCCTTCTGGAGGTGTGGCTAAGACAGAGATTAAACACTTGTTGTCATACCCATTCATACTGTCAGTTGGAGCTCTGATAGGCAAAAAGCTGTCAGCTGACACTCTCAGCCAATAACAGCTGCACATTGCTGCACAGGCTAATGCTTCCTCATTAGTCAAAGCAGCAAAGAGGGGATGGACTGCCAGGGACTCTTGTTTAGCATTTAAACATAAAAACAGTTTAATTTCTAACGTTAGAAATATAAGTTTGTATTCCTAATGCTATAGTGTACTTTAAATCTGTAAACAGTGTTGTGTTCGGAAAAGTGAAGTCCCCAAGAAAACCCGTAGAAGGAGCAGCACATGAATTTGGCAACACCTCCTCTTTTCCACGTTTACACTCTTTTTAAGACCACAACACGGTTTATACATGACCCCCAATGTTCTTTTTTCCTAAAGGTATTTAATTACCCATCATATGCAAAGCAGCCATGCATCTTATGCAATAAACAGTAAAATAATGCAAAATTCTGCATATATATATATATATATATATATATATATATATATATTATTATTATTATTTTTTTCAGATTATACTTTTTTATTTAAAGACACTGTGCTTGATAAAATGGAAAGCTTTGGAAACATAATCTATCTGTCTAATTCTCTGTCTATCTATTTCTATATCTATCTATCTGTCTCTCTGTCTGTCATGTGTTTGTACACAAAACATTATAACATTTAATTGTTAAATATAAATGTAAAAGCACAATCAGTGTATACAGTACAAGGCTATACAAATAAAGAGAAAAAAGTATAAAATAACAAAAAGGTGGAGATAATATATGTGTGCCTTTGTAACTTAGATTAAGTTCTTAGGTTTTAATTTGCTGATCATTGTAAAGTTTAGAGGGTTCTATTTTACTGTTCGATGGTTATAATATTGTAAAGCGCTACGGAATCTGTTGGTGCTATATAAATGGCAATAATAATAATAAGTTGAGGGTGCATGCGTGTAAGGTAAAACTTTTTTCTCCCCATTAACAAAGCTGCAAAATGTTTTTGCTATATACCTTATATGAGCAAACATTTGGGACGATTAGTGATAAACCATCACTACAATGTATGTTTCATCAGTGCAGAGAAGGGTAAAATCAATAGTGAATAGAAGAATTTAATTTAATCAACTAACTTCAGGCAAAGAGATTAACCACCAGCCTTTCCTTGTGGAGCACAGACCAGCAACACATTATAAATTAAACATAATCATATATAACATATATAAACTTCAGGCTGACCTGATATGAGACTCTGCCACTGGAAAATTTGCAGATGGAAAAAAAGCAGTGGCTTAACTAAACATTAATCTCACACTAGCACATGGCTTGAATAAAATATCTAAAATCCCTTTTCTATGGACTTTCTACAATCATTTATACATAGAAGAGAAGTAACTAAGCAGTTCTGATAAAATGTGTCACATGTGATGGCTTCACCAGGCTGTTTGTTGACTTCTAATTAATACGGGGCAGTGCACACAAGGACTTTCAGGCTAGTGCCACTAAACAAGGGTTCCCCTTTTGAATGAGTTCTTTGACTCTTGATTTAGTATTATAGTTTTCCCTATCCTCATCTGATGTTATCTAGTTTAACCATTTATACTAGCTACTTGTTCACTTGCTTTGAACTTTGTTACCTTGATCTTGGCCTGCTGACTGCAGGAGTCTGCTTGCAAGTGTTCTGAATTTTTTAGAGAATTCAACGAAATCCCACTGTAGTATTTATGGTGGTGAGATTTTGACACAACCTGGCTGTGTTGGTTACCCATGGTGCTTCTGGAGTAAAACACTGCCACATGGTACTCATAGGAAAGCATTATATTCAATGATTATCTATAAGAAGCATTAGATGTGCGCGCGGTGCTTGCTGAACATGGTCCTCCATGAGAAGTATTGGACTGGATCAGCGATGTAGGTAATGCCTCTTTGATGACGTGGCGGGAAGCATGGATGTCAAGTTATTACCAATAGAAAGGGGACTGAACCTAACTAGGGATAAGGGCACTATAGTGAATTCAGGTTTGCACTGATATCTAACTGGTATCAGACATAGAATCATGTAGTTGGTAAATTTGTGACAATCCAGTTACATTTCATGTACAAATTCTAATTTCATATAACATTAATATCAAATCTAAAAAGAGGATTAATGGTTTGTGTGAATCAGTCCCACATACAAGTCACAAAGAACTGCCTAGATTTAAAAAAAAAAAAATGCAACATAGGAAAAACTTGTTAAAATATGCATGAATGTTGGCCAAACAATACATGACGAGCTCTAGGCTATAGAACAAATCCCAAGCATTTCCTTTATCACACTTCTTCAGAGTAATAAGTGAGAAGAGGTTAGAAAAATAAAAACCAGTAATAATTCAAATGTAATGTTGTAGCCAAAACCCAACAGTCTATACCAGTGGTTCACAACCTTTTTTCTCTTGAGTACCCCTTGGCAGCTCATTTCCATAAATAGTACCCCTTATATTAGCGAAATATTTGTAATTATTATAGTTGCTGTTATTTCAAATGTATTTGTTTTTCTCTGTCACATCTCCACTTTTTCTGTTCCAGGCTCCTTACAGTGCAGATTCACACATGTGGATACACAAACACACAGACTGACACATGTGCAGATACACAGATACAAATTCCAACACACACACACACAGATACAAACAATAACACACTCATACAGATACATAATACAGATACACACACTGACACAGATGCAGACACATAGACACAGATACAAGCAGATACATATGCAAATGAAGACACACATACAGTTGCACAGACACAATGACACACATGCACATACCCACAGAGAAAACACTGACACACATAGATACAGACACACAGACTGACACATGATGTACAGACAGTCAAAAACACTGACACACATACAGTTGCACAGACACACTGATGCACATGCTGGCATACATGCAGATACACACACTGACATTACCCTCATGATGGCATACCATTTGCAAAAGTAGACAACCCAAGGTATTGCAAATGGAATATGTCCAGTCTTTTTTTTTAGTAGCCACTTGGTCACAAACACTGGCCAAAGTTAGTGTTAATATTTGAAAATGCAAAAAAATGAATTTGAACGCAAATTTTGGCCAGTGTTTGTGACTAAGTGGCTACTAAAAAAGACTGAACATACCCCATTTGCAATACCCTGGGTTGTCTACTATTGCAAATGGTATGCCATCATGGGGGTAATTTTCATTCCTGGTCTACCGTACGGTCTCAAAGGCAACCTGGCGAATTTTAATGTGAAGAAACTGAAACGCAAGCCTTATATTTGACTCTGTAACTTTTGAAAACACCATATGTTCGCTGAACACAAATATTAGTGTTTCAAAACAGTAAAACGTATCACAACAATTATATCGTCAGTGTAAGTGCCATTTGTGTGTGAAAAATGCAAAAAAATGTCACTGTCACTGATGATATCATCGTTGTAATACATTTTACTGTTTTGAAACAATAATATTTGTGTTCAGCGAAGTCTTCCGAGTAAAACAGTACCCCCATGTACAGGTTTTATGGTGTCTTGGAAAGTTACAGGGTTAAATATAGTGCTAGAAAATTAAATTCCCTGAACTTTCGGCCTGGGTTGTCAGTGAGGTCCTGCAAATTGTAATTAATAAAATGACCTAATTATGTAAAATTATTACATAAATAAATATATATATATATATGTGTATATATATATATATATATATATGTGTATATATATATATATATATATATATATATATATATATATATATATATATATATGTGTATATATATATATATATATATATATATATATATATGTGTATATATATATATGATCTAAGTATATATTATTTAATTTTACACTGTTTTAACATCTTTTAATTTTATTTTCAGACAGCAGGGGGAGTACCTGTCATTACAGGCACTCCCCCTGCTGGCAATGCCTTGGACGGCTATGCCGTCCATGTGATCGCGGGGTCCTGGCAAGGACCTGGCGATCACATGGCCCAGGTGGCCGAAGAGGACAGAGGGGGACTCCCTGGGCTCCCAGGTAAGTCCCCATACCGCGATCGCCGGCGTGGGATCGCTGGCGACCGGGTAAGTACAAGAGATCGCAGGGCGTTCTATGCCGCCCTGCGGCGTTTAGAGCCATCTAAATAAGGACGGCCTAGAACGCCCTGCGGTCTTAAAGGACCACTCTAGGCACCCAGACCACTTCAGCTTAATGAAGTGGTCTGGGTGCCAGGTCCTTCTAGGGTTAACCCATCTTTTAATAAACATAGCAGTTTCAGAGAAACTGCTATGTTTATCAATGGCTTAAGCCTTCCCCCTAATCCTCTAGTGGCTGTCTCATTGACAGCCACTAGAGGCGCTTGCGTGCTTCTCACTGTGATTTTCACAGTGAGAGCACGCCAGCGTCCATAGGAAAGCATTGTAAATGCTTTCCTATGCGACCGGCTGAATGCACGCGTAGCTCTTGCCACGCGTGCGCATTCAGCCGGCGGGGAGGATCGGAGGAGGAGAGGAGGCAGAGAGCTCTCCGCCCAGCGCTGGAAAAAGGTAAGTTTAACCCCTTTTCCCCTTGTCTCCCAGTGACCCCTAGTCCCCCAGTGTCTCACTGTCCCCATGTCTCCTAGTGCCGCCATGTCTCTCATTGCCTAAAGTGTCACAATGTCCCCATGTCTCCAAGCTAGTGTCCCTGGTGTCCGTGGCCCTGGTGTCTCAGCGTCCCCATGTCTCAATGTCCCCCAGCCAGTGTCTCTAGTGTCTGTGTCCCTGGTGTCTGTGTCCCCATGTCTTCAAGTGTCCCTTATTTTCCCATTGTCCCCATGTGTCCCAGCCAGAGTCCCCTAGTCTCTCAGTGTCACTTGTGTCTCCGTGTCCCTGGGTCTCCCCATGTCCCCAGGTCTCCCCGTCTTCCTAGTGTCCTAGTGACATGGGGACCCTGGGATACATGGGGACACAGGGAGACATGGGGCATTGAGACACTGTGATACATAGGATCACTGGGAGACCTGGGGACACGACACTAAGGGACACTGGGAGACATGGGGCACTGAGACACTGATACATAGGGACACATGGGGGCACTGGGAGACATGGGGGCACTGGGAGTAATCCATCTATACAGCAGAATCAAACTAATAGTTTTTTTGGTGATTTTACAGCATTTTCTCTTATGTCACTCCTTTTTTTTTTCCAAGAAAGGTGGCAACCCCAACTACTTTTCACATACTCTTACTTAAGTATGGAAACATAAGTGGGATGTATGGGAACAAAACTTGTGTGGACTAGCTGACAATGAATATAGTTAAAGGGACACTATAGTCACCAGAACAACTACAGCTTATTGAATTTGTTCTGGTGAGTAGAATCATTACCGTCAGGCTTTTTGCTGTAAACACTGTCTTTTCAGAGAAAATGCAGTCTTTACATTACATCCTAGTGATAACTTCACTGGCCACTGCTCAGATGGCTGTTAGAGATCTTTCCTGGGTCATGGCTGCCTAAAATGCATCCAAACATTCAGAGTCTCCACCCTCTGCATGCAGACACCGAACTTTCCTCATAGAGATTCATTGATTCAATTCATCTCTATGAGGAGATGCTGATTGGCCAGGGCTGTGTTTGAATCATGCTGGCTTTGACCCTGATCTGCCTCTTTGTCAGTCTCAGCCAATCCTATGGGGAAGCACTATGATTGGATTAGGCCACCACTTCTAATGATGTCAGCAGACTGCTTGTTTTTATGAGTCTAACAGCATGCAGAGTTACAGCTTCGAGCTTGAATATAGTAAGATTTTGCTATATTTATGGAGACATGAGGGGCCCAGGGGGGCTAGATGGTGGTGTTAACACTACAGGGTCATGAATTCATGTTTGTGTTCCTGACCCTATAGTGATCCTTTAAGGTAATGCTGACTTTGGTCTCTCTAACACTGTGGCATGTTCCCTTTCTTCTACACTCACTACATACAGCTTTTCTCTGTCCCAGACCATATACCAGGAGCTTCTGCCTGCTAGTAAGAAGGTAAGGAGACAAGTGGACTAGCGAGTGCTAGGGGACAGTCCTTAGAAAGCATTGAGTGAGCGCATCATTAGATGCATTTATGCCAAGCTCAGGGTGCTGTCTGCATAGTATGCCCTTAGTTGGCCAGCTGCATGATTGGCAGGCAGCCTGACATGCATTCATGCCAGGCTGGCCTTCTAATTCTTTGAGCAGACATGTCCTCTTTTTGGGCATGTACCGTATTTTTCGCTCCATAAGACGCACTTTTTTTCCCCTCAAAAGTGAGGGGAAATGTCTGTGCGTCTTATGTAGCGAATGTGAAGATTTACTTACCTGTCTTGGAGCGTGGGCCGGCTTCACAGTGCGCTCCGCCGTCCAGGAACTTCTATTTCAGGTTCCGGTTTCCGGCGGGACTGAAAGGAAGTGCACACTCAGTGTGCACACTTCCTTTCAGTCCCGCCGGAAACCGGAACCTGAAATAGAAGTTCCTGGACGGCGGAGCGCGCTGTGAAGCCGGCCCACGCTCCAAGACAGGTAAGTAATTATGGGACAATGGGAGGGGAGACACTATGGGACGAGGGGAGGGGGACACTATGGGAGAAAGGGAGGGGGACACACTATGGGAGAAAGGGAGGGGGAGACAGTATGGGAGAAGGGGAGGAGGACACTATGGGAGAAGGGGTGGGGGACACTATGGGTCAAGGGGAGGGGGGCACTATGGGAGAAGGGGAGGGGGCGACACTATGGGAGAAGGGGAGGGGGAGACACTATGGGAGAAGGGGAGGGGGACACTATGGGAGGGAAAGTGCACTATGAAACAATGGGAGGGGGGACACTATGGGATCACTAATGGACAAGGGTAGGAGGGGTTAAAGAACACTATGGGACAGGGAGGAGGGGTTAACAATCACTATGGGACAGAGGAAAGGGGGGTTAAAGATCATTATGGGACAGGGGAGAAAAAAAAATATTCTGAACAAACTGTCCCATAGTAAGAAACACTATGGAACAGTTTGTTCAGAATATTTTTTTTTTCTGGGTTTCCTCCTCTAAAAACTAGGTGCGTCTTATGGTGAGGTGCGTCTTATGGAGCGAAAAATACGGTACGCCCCTTTTGGCAGGTTACGTGATTTGTGTCAGTGGCACACCCTTTGACTTCCTGCCTGACTGGACACTGCTGTTAGGGGTTATGGATTTACTTGAAAGATGAAAACATAAATTAGAGAGAGATTAGCCTTTTCTTATAGCTGCTGTTTCATTTCTCTTCAGCACCATCTCCATCAGATACATGATGCTTGGGAGTGTTTTACTGTTTTTGGTCGATATGATTCTGTAATTAGGCCCGTCATAATTGTCAGCACCAGGCCCACGTGGCTCTTAATCTGGCCCTGCCCTGTTTATTTGGGTGGGGGCTGGGGAGGGAACACTATGCCACCCCTGCTAGTTAATAGATGCCCCCCCCCCCACTAGTTAATAGATTTATTTTTTTAATAAACATGCCACCAATTGAAGGGGGCATTCAGGAGATTTCAGTCTTCATTATGGTAAAATGGGGGTCATATAGGGTGAGGGAGGACATAGGAAGTGGCTGGTTCCTGACATTCTATTTTTACATTTTACGAGGAGGGAGTTGCGTGCCGGTATCTCCCTCCTTGTAATAAACTGAACGAACTATCACGATATTCGGTGTTTGTTTGTTCGTTTGAATTTTCTATTCATTAGTCTTTCTGAGGAGTTAATGAATAGACAAAATTCACGTAGGGAATGTGCAGGAATTTCACAGCACTATCTAGTTTGGGCAGGTGACGTGTCCCACAGGGACTGCATCGACCCACACAAAGATGGCGGCGCCCAGGAACTAGGTCCAGGCAGAAAATAAAGATTAAAAAAATAGGTAATATGGGGGGCTTAGTGGCATTTCAAGTTTATTTTATTTTTAATTTTATATTAAGTAGCTGCTTCTCGAAGAAGCTGTTTATTACAAAATAAATGATCAATAGCATTGTCCTTTCCAAGGATTAGTGGAATGGGTGGTGCCATTCATGTGATGCTGGAAAGGGTGCTGGAGAAGAGAATTTGCTTCACATCCCTCTATTAGTTAGGTAGTGTGGCAAAATTAGATTGCATAGTTGGCAATTCCTAAACAATTTTTGCAGTGTGGCCGGGTGCATTATCCTGCTGAAAGTAGCCACTGCCAACAGGAAACACCATTGCTATGAAGGGGTGTGCCTGGTCTGCAACAATCTCTAGGTAGGTGTTATGTGTCTAAGTAACATCCACATAAATACATGGACCCAAGGATTCCCAGCAGAGCATTGCCCAGGTCATAACACTGCCTCAGCCGGCCGTCTTCCTATAGTGCATCCTGCTGCCATCTCTTCCCTTCACGCACTCAGCCACCCATCTCATCTAAAAGAAAATGTGTTTAATCAGACCAGGCAATCTACTTCCATTGCTCCATGGTCCAGTTTAGATGCTCATGTCTCCATTGAAGGCACTCTCGGTGGAAGACAGGGGTCAACATGGGCACTCTGACCATTCTGGGGCAAAGGAGCCCCATATGCAGCAAACCATGATGCACTGTGTGTTCACATTCATATCATGGCCAGCATTATGTTTTGCAGCAATTTGAGCTACCGTAGCTCTTCTGTGTGATCAGACCGGACCAACTAGCCTTTGCTTCTCACGTCCTGAACGTTCATGATCCTGATCATTGGTTGTTGTTCCTTGCACTACTTCTGATAGGTACCAAGCACTACAAATGGGGAACAACCCATAAGACTTGCCGTTTTGAAGATGTTTCTGACCAAGTCATCCAGCCATCACTATTTGGCCCTTGTCAAAGTCACTGATATCTGTTCACTTGCCCATTTTTACTGCTTCAAACACATGCAATTCAAGACCTGACTGTGCATTTTCTGCCTAATATATTTCACCACCTGACAGGTGCCATTGTAATAATCTAAATGTTTTTCCAGGGCTCGACAAGTCCCAGGCGATTATGATTTTTTTTGTCCTGGCGGCTGAAATTTGTCAGCCCATTTAGCCCTCAAGGTGGTCGGGAGACTGTAAGTGGAGGTGGGCAGGCTTGCTCAGGGAGAGCACAGGCAGGCTGGCAGGCTGGCGACTAATCAAGGGCTGAGGCAGGCGGGCTGGCGCTTGACTGCGAAGTCAGCTCTTTGGAGCAGAGCAGGGAGATGGCAGCAGCCACACTAGACCCCTGGGAAAGCCGAATAACTCCAGCTCTCCCAAAGGTAGGGAGGCTGGGTGGTCACATTAAAATTAAAAGAATTAAAAAAAAAAAATAAAAAAAAAAAATGAGTGTGGTGGTTACAGTGTTCGTGGGTGTGTGGGTGTGGGTGCATGTCTCAGTGAGTGAGTGTTTGTCTATCTCTCATTAAGTGTGTGTCTGTCAGTGTGTGAGTATGTGTCTGTCAGTGTGTGTCAAATTAGTGAATTTGTGTGTCTGTCAGTGAGTGTGTGTCTGTATTTCTCCACCAGAACCACTACTGACATTTTAGTGGTACTGGTGCTTAGAGTGTAGTGGTTCTGGTGTCTATAGCATGCCCATACAGGAATTTTAACGTACACATTGTCTTTTCATAGAACAGGCAGTGTTTATATTGCTGCCTAGTAGTCACTATAACCATTTTTATAGAAATATTGTGCAGAGAAAAACAAGCTTCTAAGGTAGGTTGATCATCACGTGAAATGTAGTTATCGACAATCTATAGTTCCGTAATCATCCATAATTGGTTTAGGAAGCATGCCTTAAATTCTGTGGAGGGTTCTGATGCTCTAAAAGGGACATTGTAGTCACTATAACATTTAATCTCTTTGAATTGGTTATAGCGACTGGAGTCCCCTGGCACTGTCCCTCCATTCAGTGTTACACCATTTTTGAGCAGTTTAACACTAAATAAATGTCCCTGTCTACCCACCGTCCGGCTCCTTCTGAAGGTGTGGCTAAGGCATAGATCACACACTTCCTTGGAGTCATACCCATTCATACCGTTAATTAAAGCTCTGATAGGCTAAAAACAGTCAGCTGTCATGCTCAGCCAATCATAACTGGCCATTGCTGCACAGGCTAATACTTCCTCCCTCATTAGCCAAGCAGCATAGAGGGGATGGCCACCGTAGACTCTACATTAAAAACTGTTTAATGCTGAATGAAATGACAGAACCAGGGGTCTCCTGACACTACAACCAGTTTAATCAAATGAAGCAGACACAATGTCTACAGTGTCCCTTTAAGGTAAATTGAACTTCCAAACAAACTTCAGAAATAAGTTTGCACTGAACATCCCTAATCTTAATTGACATAATCTTAAGGATCTGGAGGAATAATTTGATAATAAAGCCAATTTAAATAAAGAATAGCAAAATATGGAAGGTTATGTTTCAACGTGGTAAAGCTAAATAAGATTTTGTTATATATTCTGAAATCTAAACTTTATAAATGTCAAGAATAGAAATGTCACCTTTGTCAGTAAACAATACCAAAAGATATTTAGTAGAAGGCTAGCTGTAATGTAAAAATAATTCAAATATTTAAGATATTAAAGTATTGGCTTAAATTCGAGCTCAGTGGACCTAGACTATTGTAACTAGTTTCTAAAATGTTGTCATTTATCAACTCCATTTCCTTTATTAATTTTTTCAGTGAATACTTCGTTATAAAGGTCTTTCTTGTAGAGCTTATAATGCGCAATACACTAGAGAAATATATTCTTTCACAGACAAATTCTTCATGAATTCATCCTAAAATTAATATCGTCTAACTAATTGAGTTTTTTTTTTCCTGAATTGCGTTAATGAGTATGATTGAATTTGAATATAAAATTAAATTATCTATGTTGTCAACAAGCTGCACAGTTCCTTTAAATAAGTGCTCATTTTTGTTAGATCTGCTCAGAATGTAAAGTAGTTATTTCATTAATGAATTGGCTGACTCACATATTGATATAGAGAGAAAAAAGACTGCCCACGGCTACTCTATGTCAACATTTGAAAGATTTGGAGGTGTTAATGCCAACACAGGGACAATTTTTCAGTGTCAATAAAGTTTGCTTAAATTTGAAAAAACAATATAAAAGGTATTTTCACAATGGATCTATATGTCTGCCAGTGTGATACAAGAAAACCAAATTCAACATAAGAAAATAAATTATTTTGTGTTCATTGCAGATTAGACCCAATTAAAATGGTAAAAAGCAAATGAAAGGTCTAAGTCATCAGTAAAGTTGAGTGATTTATTTAGGAGACAATTTTTTCCTCCCAGAAACATAGTACGGTATTGTTTTAAGACAAATAACATAGATATAATGAGTGTTCAGGCTCTGATGCTGATCACCCCAGCAGTTATTAAAGCTCAGAAAACCAAAAATAAAATAAAAACGATACAAAGTATAAACTAGTACAATTATTCAGTTTAAAAATATCATGGTTAGTTTTTGAATAAATACAGGTCAGATAGGTGAAAGTAGACAAAAGTGGGTCGTCCATGAAGGACCCACAAAGATTACTAGTTTGTAAATTGGAAAGTACTAAAAATAAGGGCTTTTTTTGGAAGTCTTGAGATTGAACATAGGGCTCCCAATATAAAAAAATAAAAAAAGGAAACCCTACTTAAATTGGGAGACCTCAATCCAGCCCAATTTAAACATTCTTGGATTGCCATAATGATAAAGTGGATTTATCAGGTGAAATCCAGATATCAAACCCATCTGAATAAATCTAGGGTGTTTAAGAAAAATGCCAGAGAAGATATTGAAAATGGATAGCTCCCGGGACAGTGGTACTGAGAAGTGTTAAAGGGATACAATATGCATTTGGATTAATTTCCAAAATTCCCTTATCTCAGAGCAATCCCCAAAACACTTAAATCAGCTTCCTCCTCCCCACATTCCAGCATTTAGAAGCGTTTGACAGATTTAATTGATGTTGGGTGTCAGGAGCTAAGTAGGCATGTAACGCAATCCTAACATGCTTCTCTTGGTATAAAGGGACCAGAAGAGATAATTTGTTTGTCACAGTGAAAATGTCCATCTGTGGGCACAGCTGTTTGGCATGCTTGATATAATACTGTTTGAATACTACCATATAGTTAAATAAGAGTCGAAAACAGAGTCGAAAACATTTCCACATACTAGTGAATGAGTCCAGTCATTGCCGTTGCAGGTCATGTAAAACTGTGAAGATATAGTGTGCGGAAATGTAAATAATCAAAAAGGGGAATTTGTCCTGAAGTTCTTGGAGAGGTAAGGGTAACTCCAAGGACCATGACCACGTCAGTGATTTGAAGTGGTCATGGTGACTGGAATCTGTATGTGCAGCAATTCGCTGTGAAATGCGGCACTTGCCAAACTTAACCCCTTGGATGCGGGAAGTGTAACTCCACCCCCAGTAGCATCATGGAATGTCAGTCAGCCTGGGAAAAGAGATCCAGTCAGATTAAGGTTAGCACTGTGTGTATTTTGCTACACATTCACTCACTCATTTGCTGAGAACGGTCAGCTGACACTCTCAGCCAATGAATGAGTGGTGGGATTAACTCTGGCATCCACAGGTCTGGGGAAGGTAGAAGTCGTTAACCTTTCCACATCGGAGACCTGGCTAGTGTTCTTTACAGAAACAAAAATTGCATGATGAAATGGAAAGGTTTAATTAGTGAAAACAGGCTAGGAAAGGCTAAATAAAGAGAGAAAGGCAGCATAAAGCTATAGGAAGGAAACTAGCACCTTCTAAATTTATAAATGAGCTGTATTGCTTCTTATTCATTTCCACACAACTATACGTACACACATACATGCGGGTGACCTAACATTTTACTAAAAGAAATGCTTTAGAAAATACCTTATATTTTAGCTGCAGCTTTATTTTAAAGAACAACAGCTCAGCTGTGAAGCAGGTGCAATTAAGGGAAGTTTGTGAAAATGTCAGCACTTGAACTAGCCTCCAGCTACTCTCAGGGATTCATCTGAAAGTTGTGGTTCAGTTGCTGCACTAAGCGTAACTGACCCAGTCACTTACTGACAACAGCAATTCACAGCTGTGATTCATCCACTGGATTAGATACTATATATTCACCTCCAACTTAATATGAGCACATCTATTTATTGACTTTATTTCAATTTCGCATCAGATGTTCTCCTTGATGTAGACCAAGGTTGACAAATTCAGCCGAGGTTTTTGGATAAAGCAGGCCTGTCATCCACAGGGAAGGATTAAAATGTTATCTATATTTTGTGCTAGAAAAATCACCTGCAGATGTACATAGAAAATGGAATAATTTGCAGGTTTGTTTGTTTCTTGCTTGCTGTTGTTGTCTGCACACAAAACCATGTGCTTGCACGATGTGCAGTGCGGCACTCAAAGACAAAAGAGGTTTATAACAGTTTTCTGTTCTAAAGTACTAAAAGTGGGGCAGTTACTATGGAAACCAGTGGAATCAGCAAACACAACCCATTGATGACTTTTCCTCTTACATGTTTGCATCACTTATTAGAACAGAACACTGATAATTGCCTCCCATTTCATTTCCTATCAGGCCTTGTAATAAGGTGCCATTGGTATTGATAGAACATGACCAAACATAGTCATAGTCAATGTAACCACAATGCTGTACAAAACGTAGATCCTAAGATCGTCCATTATGTGTTGTCATTCTAAAGGTCTGTTCTCTGGTGTTCCTGGATGCAGGACACCAGCGAACAAAATCGTCTTGACATGACCCTGAAAGTGGGATTGTTGGGAGGCCTGATGCAATACAATAAAAAACTACTCTGTCACATTGAGGGGGGAGGGGGGGGACGGGGGCATTTAGTCGGCATGAGGTGACACAAAAGTACAGTTTCCCGCTGGACAAATGGGGAAGCATGACTGCTGCCCATGATGCTGGGCTGGAGTTAAGTGGCAACAATGTTGCAAATAATGGAAGAGTTAAAAAAGAGAGATGAGGAGGGGACTAACCAGTCAGCAGAGGAGGATCAGTGGAGGGTCCCTGACTGACTTTCCCACTCTCCCTCCCTGGAACTTGTGTGTGTGTGTGTGGTCTCTCTTTGCTTTCTTTATTGTCACAGCTGGCGTTTTTTTCCCCAGGACAGCACGGTCGAAGGAAGGAGTATGACACAGTGTCACCTTGAGGAGACTACAGTTGGCACATTGCTGGTGGCTAGTGACGGCTGTGTTGGGCTCTTGGAGAATAAGAATGGAGAACTGTCTGTTGGGCTCTCACCCAACAGCTGACAGGGTTTAAGAATATTATGTTATGTTTTAATAAAGCTGTGGCCGATAGGTTGGATATGGGTCAGCAGTCAAGATCCAAGAGCACTCCTACAAAGGTAGGGGAGTTTCTATTGCAAGAGGTTAACCACTAAACTGGAAACTGTTGAAGTACCGAAGAGAATACGAATTAAGTAAAAATACCAAGCTACAAAAATAGCAGAATTTGAGAATATTTCTAGATTTAGCTAGGTGGATTTTTGAGTTTTTTAATGTGGTAATTTTAAAAAAAAAGTTTTGCCAAATTTTTGTATCAGCTCTCCACTGTTCCAGATATAGTGATTTAATATCACTTGTGATCTGTTGGATATTTGTTTCTATGATAATTCTCTATTTATATATCCTATTGTCTTTTCTCACAAAGAAAATTTTAAATCGATGTAGGTATTGACAGATCGTTTGCTTGAAACAAAACCCAGTAGAATTAATCTATAAATAATATATATTTAATGCTTCTTTTTAAAACCACCTATCCACAGTTCACTGCACTGAAGGACCACGGTGAACTTTATATGTACGAGTATATATTAAAAACAGCTTCCCACTTATGCAACAGCCAGCTCTCATGAATTAGAAGTGTCAAGGGAATGACAGGAAACTGCAGTGCTGAAAAGATGGCATTAATTTATCATAACAGCTAGCAAAGACTTACTTGTGGAACTTTACTGTCCCCTAGTGGTCATAATGTAAAATAACCGTGTTTCAAAGGGAAAAAAAAATCTGTGTTTAAAGTCTAATAAATAAGATAAATAAGGTAAATAAAGTGCTCCGTCTGTGTGGCAGTAAAAAGAAAATATTTGTTTATACTGCTCTGTATATTTTTTAAAGAATGCTGACTGTTCAGGAGTACTGAAAAACAATGGATTTATTTTGGATGTTTGTCTCAATATAATGTTACAAGACCACCTGCCAAAAAAAAGTTCACTTTTTCCTTTTCCAATTGCCGATCCTTTAAATATAAACATATACAATGACATAGTTCTGCCATTAACACCCAGTGTAAATAACTGTAACTTAATCGAGAAATTGAACAAAACATGTTGGTGCTGGAGCACCCTTCATGGTACTGTCAACAGGAAGCACAACACAGTTTTTAGAAAAATTGTTGTTCGACAAGTTTTAACCCGTTTAGGACACATGACATGTGTGACATATCATGATTCCCTTTTATTACAGAAGTTTGGTCCTTAAGGAGTTAAAAAAGCAGAAAGCTGCTAACTGAACTACAACGCCCAGAAATATCTGGCCTGAACAGAAATGTATAGGATAAGTTCAGCACTTGTCGTAGAAATGTATAGGAGCACCCTAACTGGCTGATCTCTTTCTGGTCCAAGCAGTGCGTACTCACTGGAGGACATATAAAGCCTGGGAATTTACTGTGAATGCAGTAACTTCATATCTTTTTATTATATGTGTTTGTTTTTGCATATTTTAAAATGCATTATCTATACAGAATGCATAAAAAATGTGTCAATTCCAGCCTGAAGAGTTTGTTGATATGCTTGTTAAAGGACCACTATAGGCACCAAGACCCCCTCAGCTCAATGAAGTGGTCTGGGTGCCAGGTCCATCTAGGGTTAACCCTGCAGCTGTAAATATAGCAGTTTCAGAAAAACTGCTATGTTTACTTTAGGGTTAATCCAGCCTCTAGTGGCTGTCTCATTGACAGCCGCTAGAGGCGCTTCCGCGCTTCTCACTGTGAAAATCACAGTGAGAAGACGCTGCCGTCCATAGGAAAGCATCGAGTAATGCTTTCCCATAGACTGAATGAATGCGCGCACGGCTCTTACCGCGCATGCGCACTCAGTGGATGATGTCGGAAGAGGGAGGAGAGTCCCCAGCGCCGAGGGAGCCCGGCGCTGGAGAAAGGTAAGCATTTAACCCCTTCCTTCCCCTAGAGCCCGGCGGGAGTGGGAACCTGAGGGTGAGGGGGACCTATAGAGTCAGAAAACCGATTCTCTTTTCCTGGCACTATAGTGGTCCTTTAAATGAGAACATGGCCACAGGCACAATTAATTGAACCAAGGAACACATAAATTGTACATGTGGGTAAAATGAAAAAAATAAAATATATCAGTGGTGACTCCTCTGTTCACAACATAGTTAAGAAAATAGAGTGGTCCAAATCAATATGAAATTTGCTTTATTATGAATCCATAAAAATACACAGAAAAAAAATGGCAAATTTTTGTGTGTTCTATGTGCAACAGTACCTAAATGGTGGTTTACCAAAAACTATGAGCAAGTATTCAAAATCTTTAGGGATTATCAAAGGTTTTGCATCCCACATGGCAGGGGTGGGGAACTTTCGGCCATCCAGATGTTGTGGACTATATCCCCCTTGATGCTTTGCCAGCATTATGGCTGGAATAGCATTATGATAAATGTAGTGCAGAATATCTGGAGGGCATGTGGTTCCCCACCCCTGCTGTAGGGTCTTACCTTGGACAAATAAAAAAAGTCCTTAGACGCGCTTCTTGGATACAGAATTACTCCAATAGTCCATATAGCCATAGACTGACCTCTGCTAAATGAAACTGATGTTACCGTGCTTGAGAGATAATCATGTATTATGTTATTACAAAATAACAATAACAAAATAATCTGCCTTTCTCTTGATATTATGTAACAAAATGATTTGTGGTGGCACCTCTTTACTAAGTTTTAGTTATTTAAATAAAAAAATAAAAAAAACAATCTAAGCACCATAACCACCACAGCTATACTTCAGAAATCTGCTGACTGTCTCAGCAAATGAGCTAAGCCAATCACTGCAGGGCTTAACTCATGAAAGCTAACAACAGTTCCTGCTTAGGAAATTCTGGATCTCCGCCATTAGTGGAATTCTACGTGAGTTTGAAAACTTCTACTGAAAAGTAAGGTATATATAGTTTTTAAAATGCTATCCAATGGTGCATATTGTATACAGAGCTCTATGGCTTTATGTCCTCCGTTGCTTGGAAAATAATTCATGGCAATTACTAAATAAGCCTATCTTGCGTCTAATTTCTTCATTTATCCTCCATAATATTATTATATTATTACACCAAGTATAGAAACTTTGGTATATTTGAATCCCACAAAAGACACCTAAAGCATTAAAGTATTAGTAGTGCATTCTGTCAAATGGGGATTTAGGATTGCTCCACGAGTCAGTGGAATGAATTAGCCATTTCCTTGATATAGAAGAGCAAAGCTCACAAAATAGTTGAGCTTTGTTGATGGCAACTCCATAAACCATTGTGTTTTTCATGACCGTTTCATTGATTCAATTTGTTTGTGTAGTGCTTTCAATAACATATGCCCTTTCAATGTATGTACTTTTAATTTACAAAATGGCCAAGGGCATAAATGTGGCTTAATATACTTTGACTGTTAAAGGGGCACTAGATAATAAAATAAGTATTGCCTATTGTATTGATCACCTTAAAACATAGGTGACACATTCTTAATATGAGGAGTCGAACAATTCCAAATTCAGCTGTAAATCATTTATTGCAACATTAGTTTAGTACAACATGGGAATTAATTGTGAATCATAAGGTTGCATTCACTAAACTGTGTAAGTCTTAATATACCGCCAAATGACTTGGAAAATTTCAGCCTGAGATATACAACTCAGAAAAGTAGGCAAGTAAGCTACTAGTTCACCACAATTTACTGGTAAAGGGAAAAAAGTGCTCATATAGTTCATTAGTTGCCTCGGCACAAAATTCAGTGTATAAGCAAAATTATAACTCAAAAATAATTTGCAATTGCAATTTTCTCCCCTCTACTTTTGCTTCCACAAAGGGAATGTTACTGCAAACTTGGGAGTACAAATATATTTTTTATATTATTGGTATCTGTAAAACAACATCTGATCCTAGGTTGGGGTATCAAATCACAAAGGAAGGTGAGGGTAAAGTGGAGAATGGACCCACTAATTAGGTTAGTGAACATTCAAATGCATGATATATGAGTGAGAAGGTTTGGGAAAAGACAGTTGCCCTGGGAGTTCATTGGTTATTCTGAAGAAGTGGGGTTTAGATCCTGAATGTCTTTTATTGTCCTTTTTTTTCCCCTCAATGAAAGTTAAGTAGTATTTAACTATTTACACTCTTCTCCCTCTAGTCCTCTGCTTACTCATAGCTATTTGTTCAACTACAATATGATTTAGAACAAGAACATTGTATCTTATTTATACATACTGATTTGTACACACTTTTATTCTAGTTTAAAGACAGAGTATTTATCACGGCACAGCCCGAACCCTGAAGACAGCAAAGCGGGACCGCCACTTTAAGATACTCACAGCTCCAGCATCCCAGTCAGTTTCTCTGCCCTGATATCCACCAGGGGGCTTCAGTTTCTGTTTGCATTATTCTGCTTCCTGACCCCTTGTCTAGGTTAAGCAGTGCTTCCACCTGTAGCCCTTTTCCAATTAGGATCAGCTGCATCTAATTAGCAGGCTGTAAAAGCCAGCCCTGCCTGAAACCTAGCATCTGTTCATTTTGCCTGTTTGTTTTTTTCCTGCTGGATCTTTGCTATGCTACTGACTGATTTCCTGGACTCTTACCTCTGCCTGCTTTACTGACTTTGTTACTCCGCTGCCAGCCCTGACTTCTGCTTCTCGTCTGACCCTGCCTCTTAATCTGTACTGCGCTTCTGGTTTTTGCCTCCTCCCTGTGCCATCTCCTGCAACTGGGCTTCAACTCCTGTTGAACTGTTACAGTATTATTACAGTGGAGCTTTATCAGACAAACCAATTACATGGAGCTACTAGAATAGAGGGACATTACGAAAGAAAGACAGGACAGAGGGATTTGGATCCAAAACAGGGACTATTCCTCCTAAATAGGAACAGCTGGGTCATGAACCTATAAATTGCAGTGCGAGTGTAAAGTATGCAGGGGACAATAGCCTGCTGGCAGAGCCATTCAGACGCACTCTCAACATGGGAAACCATTGGTGGGTATGACCAGCACAGCTGTAGGAGTGATTTATCAATGTTTTGTGATCTGAAAATTGGTGCAAGATCTGCAAGTGAGGCAATCACCATGGAAACCAGAAGTCGGATGGTGATTACTTTTATAATTTTGTACCACTTTTTAGATCATAGCATTTTCAGACATAGTTACTAAACTATAGCTGAGCTGAGGGATTTTTATTTAAAATCAGCCATTATAACTTCAGTTTCGCTATTTGGACTAAATTTGCTAAAATTCTGCATTCAGTGACTAATCCTGTTTGATAAATATCCTCCATTGTGTCAGAGCAGGATAGTATGTTACGTAGGTTAAACCATTGAAGGATAAATTGCTTTGTGTACAACCAGCATGTGGGATTGCAATGCATGTGAAAGCACTTTATGTGAAAGGCATGTAACTGGAGAGTGTATTTGTCGATACAAAACCACATTGAGCTTGTTATACATGTTTGCTGTATGCATACAAGCTGTAAATTATAATGCGTAAAGCAAGCGTCTAACATGTCCTTGAACAGCCTTTGTATCTAAATCATCAGACTCCAGTAATTGTCAGCACAGTATAAAACAAAATGTATTACCGTATATACTCGAGTATAAGTCGAGTTTTTCAGCACATTTTTTGTGCTGAAAAACCCCCACTCTGCTTATACTCGAGTCAATGTCTGTTTTATGTCAACTTACATTGCCATAATACAGACAAGGACCGCCGGGCTCATTACAAGCCCGGCGGTCCTGTTGGGGGCTGGCAGCGAGCTGTTACTTACCTTTCCTGCAGCTCCTGTTAGCTCCCTTCACCTCCGGTCCGGTCAGCTCCTTTCTCCTCCACTGTAAATCCTGCGAGAGCCGCAGGGTCAGAGCGCTGCCACAGGTTACCGTGGCAACGCTCCGCACGGCAGTCACACCAAGAGACTTACAATGGAGGAGAAGGGAGCTGACCGGACGGGAGCGGTAAGTTATAGCTTCCTGCCAGCCCCCCTCCCTGGCCAACTAACAAGCAGGGAGGGGGGATGAAAAAAATATAAATAAAAAATTAAATAATATTAAAATAATAATATAAATAAAAATAATAATAATAAAAAAAAATGCCCACCCCCCCCCACCAAGGCTCTGCATCACACACACACACACACACTGCATTCATACACACACACTGCATTATATACACACACTGTAAATAAATATAATTTTTGGGGGATCTAATTTTATTTAGAAATTTACCAGTAGCTGCTGCATTTCCCACCCTAGTCTTATACTCGAGTCAATAAGTTTTCCCAGTTTTGGGGGGTAAAATTAGGGGTGTCGACTTATACTCAAGTATATACAGTATATAGAAAATGGTAAAAAGAAACGTAATTTCCTACCACTCTTTAACCATTCTCAAATTTAAAGGGACACCAAAGTCATCAAAACAACTTTAGCCTAATAAAGCCATTTTGGTTTATAGATCATGCCTCTGCATTCTCACTGCTCAATTCGCTGTCATTTAGGAGTCAAATCACTTTGTGTATGCAGCCCTAAGCACACTTTCCGACATGTGACTTAATACAGCCTTCCTAAACAGGAAGTAAATAGTCATCTAATGTTTACACTTTATTGCAAATACTGTTTAGTTTAGACTTTCTTGTCGCTTGCTCTGTTAATAGCTTGCTAGACCCTGCAGGAGCCTCCTGTGTGTGATTAAAGTTCAATTTACAGGGCAGGAGATAAATACTTTCAAAGTAAGTTACATATGATTGAAAGTGAATCAATTTTTTTCATGCAGGTTGTGTCAGTCACAGACAAGGGAGGTGTGGTTAGAGTTGCATTAACAGAAACAAAAGTGATTTAACTCCTAAATAGTTAAGAATTGAGCAGTGAACCATCAGAGGCATGATATATAGACTACAACTGCTTCATTAAGCTAAAGTTGTTTTGGTGACTTTAGTGTCCCTTTAATTGAAAACTGTATCAGATGACATGGGTTGCACAGAATGCATTGGAGGCCCCCAGCATGGGCCAACTTGATACCCAATATATTCATGTACAAATACAAATAGATGTTTAATAATTTAGTGCAGTATACTAGAAACAACAGACTTTAAATCAGGTGTGTCCAACGAGCAGCACACTGGCCGCATGAGGCCCTGAACCACTTGTAATGCGGCCCAGTTCCTGTCCAGGTGGCAAGGGAAGCAGGGAGCCCATTATTTACTGTGCTCTTTCTGCACAGCTCTCGGTGCCTGTGCAGGAAGAGCACAGTGATCCCATCACAGCAGCAACCACTGGCCACCAGGGAGAGGATCCACTCCAGCCTTCTCAGGTAGGTAGAGAGGCTGGGAGGACCTCTTAATTATTAAATGTGTTTGTATGAATGTTTTTACGGAGTGTGCCAGTAATTATGTGTGCATGTGATTGTGTGTGCATCTGTGATTGTGTTTGTGTATGTCTGTGATTATGTTTATGTGTGTAAGTCTTGTGATTGCATGTTTATAGGTCTTTGATTGTATGTGTGTTTGTGTGTGTGTGTGTGTGTGTATATCTGTGGTTATGTATATATGTGCATGTGTTTAGTAGATAGCTTCCTAATGTGGTATTCTCAAATATGACAATCCTACATAAGGTTAACAAATAAGAGAGTTATCTACTAAACAAATTAAAGCTCAAAATTAAGAAAAGTGCTTTTGAAGTTTTATTTTATAAATTCGGCTACTTTAGCTTATAAAAAGTAATTTATTGTTGTTTCTCTAAAGCAGGGGTGTCACGAATGCACCCTACTTCAAGAGTGTGCGTGACGTAGGTGTGGTGGTGAAAGGGTTAGAGTTCTACTAGACCGAAAATAATGATAGAATCCCCCTTAACACCACCCACACTTAAGCATAATAATGTAACTACTACTATTTTAACGCTGCCATCACCAAGACAATTTATAAATGGGGTGCCTTGGTCCCCCAGGTAACTTACTAATAAAAATCCACCAAATGTAACTTAGCACAATATCTATGAAATTGCAAAATGCTAATTAGTCTCTTCAGGTAATGTGATTATTTACCAGAAAAAGGCAGAACTTAATAAAGGAATATTTATGATGAGCAAACAATAGTCACAGTGCATACAAAAATATAGATGACAATCAAATTATTTACACCAACAACAGATAAAAACAAAAGGGATAAAATAACAGAAGTCTTAATCACTTACTCAGCTTTTTAAAGTAAAACTTCTAGCCGAGGGGAACTCTGGTAAGAAAGATGGTGACTCACTTAGAATAAGATTCTGGCCCCTCAAGCAAGTACAAATACACCCCTCAGTATCATTGGATATATGCCCTGTGGATTACCAGGCCTGGCCTAGAGGTGGAGTTAAGGCGTATAGAGACAATAAGTGACTACCTCCTTGTGTTCCAGACCAACATCAATCCAAATGGAACATTTGGTTATATCTCCTCTTATGTACTTGCCACAGAAATAATAATTGCATCTAGGAATTTGTTACCATTTCTCCATTCCATAGATATGTCATACTTCTTACTTGTGACCCAATATAGAGGACATCCTGATCCTTTCCCATATGGTTAAGTTAAACCATCACGTTTGGGCTTGTTTAGAAGATGGTGCTTGTCCCATTCTAAATATAATAAAATTATGCTTAATTATTATTCTGTGGGCACATATTAATGTTTCTTTTGGATATGATACTTGAACACAAGGCTAATGATGAACATATCAAAGAAATTACCTCATCAATTAAAATGTACTGGCCATATGGCTGAAGCCAGCTAGTTTACATTGGGACCAGACATTCAGGCTTTTCAAGTGTAGAATCTCACACCTTGCAGAGCCTTTGATTGATCACCCCATCTGACCCCTTTCACATTCCTATGCAATTTACATTACCCATTCTGTCATCTGACCTCTGTGGGGTCCCAGCTTCAAAAAGGAATTAAGGCTATAAACTTTCTGACCTCCCATACAATCAAATTAACCCATTTTGACATTGACAATATCACCTCTACCAGGCAGCCAGTTAATCTATGCACTTCACAAATTACATTAAAGGACAATATTCCATAGTGCAATAATGAATTATGCACCCTTGCCATGACAATGGGGTAGGCAACCTTTTACTAGTACTGCACCAAATCAAGATCTTGAAGACCGTTGGCATGCCAGTCCTATTTTTTTTTTAAATTGAGATGTGTTTGTTGCCGTAGTCTGCTTGTGTTTTTTATGGGTGCTGCACTTGCTTTGAAGCATTGTAGTTTTGCGTATGTGGGCTGTTATGCTGTATATGTCTGTGAGTAGTTTGTGGTATTGTGTATGATACCTATGAATGTGGTGTGTATAGGGGCCGCTTGAGATCACTCCCTCTAAGTGCTGCAATGTGTAAATTGAGGATTGTCCCTCACCACCAACAATCACCTGTTTGCCTCTGGCTGCCTTGAGTGTTGTGCAAAGGCACCTCAAGTGCCAGAGGTTGCTTATCCCTGCTCTAGAGCTTAGTAAATAAATGCATGTGTGCATGTATATGAATACCTGTTTGCATATGTGCAATTATGTGTGAGTAAGTGAAGGTGCTTGTTTCTGTATCTAGCATAACTGTGAATGCATTTTCCATTTGTCCAGTATCATTGTGAATTCATATTTGCATTAGTTTGTTATACCAGTATGTGTGAATTCAATGTCATGTTATAGTGTGTCAATGCAGGAAAGCTTTCATGTGAAGAGCAAGTTTGTGAAAACGTACATTTGTGGATGAAGTGGAAATGCAGAGCATTTGTGTATGTGAACCTAAGGGTGCATTTGTGTGGAGTCTGCAATTAAATGCATATCAGTGTGTGAATGCAGGGGTGTATCTGAAAGATATATTAGTGTGTGTGTGTGAATGCAGAGGTGTATCTGAAAGACATATTTGTGTGTGTGTGTGTGAATGCAGAGGTGTATCTGAAAGGAATATCAGTGTGTGCGTGAAGGAGTGCATTTGTATGGTAAGTCAGTGCATGCTACCTACTTAAATAGGCACTATAAACACCAAAACAACTTTTACTGAAAGGGGTAGTTTGAGTGTGTAGAACATGCTCCTGGAGTCTCACTGCTCAGTTCTCAGCCATTTATGTTTATGCAGCCCTAGCCACACCTTCACTGGAGTAAATAAAACAGCCTCCCTAATCACTTTCTGCAAATAAATACCTAATTTTTAAACTACCTTTATTGCATAGTGTGTTTAATTTACAATTTATCTCTTGCTCTAGTAATTGTCTGCTAGAGCCTGCAGGTGCCTTGTGTCTCTGATTAAAACTTACTTAATGGTGCTATCAGTTCTGATTGAAATTGAAACCATTTTTTCCATACCAGATGTGTGCGTCACAACCAAGGATGGTGTGGCTAGTGCTGCATAAACAGAACCAAAAGTGGTTTAACTCCACTATGGCAGATAACTGAGCAGGGAGATTGCAGGGACATGATCTATACACCCAATCTGCTTAATTGCGCTAAATTCGTTTTGTTGCTTTAATATCTGTGTTTTCCCTCCCCCATTGGGGGACTTTATCCTCTGCTTAGCCCCAAAGCTCTACCTATGTTGTGTAACCAAGCTGTGTGGGAGACGGGGAGCATAGATATGAAGTGTGTAATGTTTCTGCTTCCTCAACATAATCACAAACGCTCAACGGATGATAAACAGATGTGAATTCATTAAAAGCTCGGCCACACTTTACAATACTGCGTTATTCCACTGGTGTAGGGGTAAATTCCATGACATCTAAGCGATGATGCAGCATGCTACAATTGGTAACGTATATTGTGGCATTCCTCCAGGGACATGCGGTGATGTCTGAGGCTGGTGAGGCACTGGCTAGAATCAGAGCCACTGGCAGGTTTATTTGTTTATTTTACTTATTACTGGTATTTATAAAACGCCAACAAATTTTGCAGCGCTGACCAGTTGTGGGCGGTTAGGACCAGTAGTGAGAGGTCAGAACTAGTAGGGGGGGTTATGTGATGTAGGGGGTTTTAACAACTCTAGTGGCAGGAGTTTCGAGTTGTAGTGCGGTAGATAAGGGGAAGATGGGAAAGTTAACAAAAAAAAAAAAAAAAAGTTTCATCCTTCTCCCTGGTTCTTACCCTAGGGTAGGGATGAGGGAATCCTGGTCACTTGTGGTCCAGTGGTAAAAAGCAGCATGTCTGCAACCCCCAGTGGTTGAGGGGTGGGGAATAAACTAATTACCGGTAAAATAAAAAATAATAATTACCATTAGATGGCTTCTTTTTTTTTAGTTTTGTATTCTTTTTCCAAGTTTGTTAACAGCATTGGTAATGCGAGAATACAGCTTCGGTATTTTACAGTCTTATACAGTACAATATAATAGTATCGTTGCTACATCTTGGATTGAGAAACTAGTGCTTCGCAGATTATTTAACATAGTGAATTTAGCAGCAAGTGTAATTGTTGCTTTCAGCTTTAAGTTTTTTACATGGTTGTTTGTAAACAGTAACATAGTTTCAGTTACAAATGTAACATATGAAATACTTCACAACAGGTGAGGTAAGTTGTCATAAACAAGGAGGATTGTTACAGTAACTTGTGTATGGAATTTAGGGGATGACGGTTGAAGCTGGGGAGGGTGAGATGGCTTCTTTCTTTGTCTTCCATTTTCTTTTCTTTAGCCCAAAAAAGACAAAATAAAAATCCATAAAGTCATGTTGCAACTACTAAAATAAAAAGGACCCCCCCCTCCTCTCCCAGCCCTGTGAGCTCCACTGCATTTTTTTTTTGGCTGGGAGGGAACCTGTGTGTTAAGACACACTCCCTTCCTGTGAGAGGCAGCTATCAGAGCTGCCTCCCCTGCAGCATTTGTATTGGACGGCTTGGACCAACAGTACTTTTACATTGGTCCACAGTCCTTCTGAGTTTAATGCATCAAACAGCACAGAGAGGCAACAACTAGCTCTATCCATTGCGGGGAGGCTGAACTCATTGGTGAATTCGGTGCTACCATGTAAGATAAGTTTTTTTTGTTTTTTCTTTAATGGCAGGTGAGGTCCTTCCTCAAATGCCTCCCCTTTCTGTACATAACTGCATTTCCCATGCATTATTTAGGTATAGAGAAATCATACAATGTTCCTCCACATTTCAACTCACTATCTTGGACGAGCAGGAAATCATTTTCAGATAAAAACATCTTATAATCTATACGTTTGTTACTACTTTCTTACCACAATGTACAGATTGAATTGTTATTGAGTTAAAGGTGACCATGTGGATGACCGATCTACTAAAAACATTTATTACAATAGAATTATTTTCACACATATCATAGAAATGTATTTAACCTGCAGACTTCAACAAATGAAATCAGACAAAAATAGGCAATCAACTCATTATCTATCATTAAAAGTAAGAATGCTCAAATTACCATTTTCACCTCTCTTTCATATCATTGAGATTAATTACTATTCATTTCCAGTTTAATTTAGTGTTAGCAGAGGTCTGGAATGGGTTACATGGCAAAGTGCAACATGGCTCTTGAAATGTCTAATTAGTTAAACAAGTCACAATGAAACAGGAGAGGGGTTTCCAGTCACTTCATCTTAAATTACATATGTATGTTATCTTTATAATTAGTATTTTAAGGAATATATGTGCTTAAATCTTTTGCGCATATAAATAAATTGCAGACTGACTAATGTTGAGCACCCCTTTTTTGCCTTCAAACGCATTAAGGAGGTAGAATAAAGAGATTATAAATATATAAAAAACAGCTTTCATATATAAATTCATACAGTATTCACAGTGCCTGTTAGAAGATAGCTGCAGCCTGTTAGGGTGGAAGAGTTCCTGAGAGACCCCAGTCAAGCTTTGGCAACTATGGCTGAAGCGTTCCAGGGTTTCTTGATTAATCCGTTATTAGGAGTTCCTGTATGTTTCCCCATATGATTTGGTTATTTGTATTTTTTGAGTTTGTCACAGTAAGTTTGATGTTAAGTGCATAAGGGCTAGACCTGAGAAAAAAAATAAAACGGTGTATTACTTCCTTTTGGATTGTGTGTCCTGGTTAGTTATTCAAGGAACCCAGTAACAGAGTCTTCAGACCCTATTGGCTGGCTGCTTGGTTCCTGGGAAAAAAGAGCTAGGCCTGAGAACAACAAGTGCCTTTGTAAAGGCAGTAGCTGTTTACATTACAAGCAGAGGTGTGGATACCTGCCTAGGAAAGGAGCTACAGAGCCAAAGGCAGAGGGGATTATATGTGCCTGTAAGAAGAGATGCAGCCTTGGCACAGTGGAAAAGTTCCTGAAAGACCCCAGTCAAGCTCTGGCAACTAGGGCTGAAGCATTCCAGGGTCCCTTGGAAGTGGACTTGGAGAGGTACTTGGTCGGAGTACGGGAGCTCCATCACGCATACATACTCTCCTCCAATTGTTTTCTCATTTGTTGTTGGTTCTCAACCAATGCTGGTCCACCTATAGAATTCAATGAGAATGCTTTGCATATCCATAACCCTCCTGACTGCAGTTAGGGAACCCAGCTACATTGTTAATGCACTCACGGTGTGTGTACTCACTCAATACTTGGAGAACAATATGACTACAGGAAAGAGGAGATATACAATGATAGACTGCACAATATCTTAATATTTACTTAACCCCTTAGTTACTAAGGTTTTTCAGGCACTGCATGTGTTTATGACTAAGAATCTTTTGGAACGTGTCTGTGTTTCTTCCACCGTAATTCTGTTTCTCATTAAATGCAACTATACAGGTCTGAAAGGGCTTTTTTTCTGATGCTTTAATTAAAGGGATACTCTAACCAGAAACAAACGTTTTAATAAAACACTGTGTTTTGTTAAAATAACCCTTTGTGAGGTGGTCTGCACCTCCCTCCTAAACTTTTAAAAATATTAAGCATAAAACCCACCTTTGTTCCATCGCCAAATCCAAGTTCTCTTTGCAGCCTGATCTTCCTTGACGTCACTCCCCCTTACCGGAAGGGAGAGGAAAGTCAGAGAGGCCTGACTGAGGAGAAGACAGAGGCGGCTGTCTGGTGCATGCATGATGTGCATATTGGCATCAGATGCCAATTTTGCACAGAATAACCATCTAATCTAAATGTATGTCACAATAGAAAATGTTGATATAATAAAATACATGATAGAAATCATAATTTTGCTTATAATAATTTCTACACAACTAATGATAAAATACCTCAAAATAGATTATGCATTAGACCTAAATTCGGTGTTTGGAAGTTAGGATAAATTTGCTTTAACCCCTTAAGGACCAAACTTGTGGAATAAAAGGGAATCACGACATGTCAGACATGTCATGTGTCCTTAAGGAGTTAAAGCTAAATTTTTGCAAAAATTTCTATGTGGACAAAATAAGTTCACACACAATCGACCAGTCCAGAAAGGCTATGCACAGTGTATAATTGTAAAAATCAGACCCCCTCTGCGTATTTAACTAAGAGCATTTAGACATTTTTAATGTAATCAATTTATCAGCAATGCCTTTTGTTTCCGACGTGTTTTATTTTCATTGTTAATTTTACAGACCTTGTCTTTTCTGCTACCGTAATGCCTGTTTTATTTGTGTTACTGCCCTTAATACACCTGTGCTTTAATGTAAAACTCTGCAATATATATTTTTTTATATATATACAGTGGTCACACTTGGGGGGCAAATCTGCAGCCTCCAACAACGCATTGTGACATACAATTTGCAAAAGAAGAGAACTCTGGCTATCTTTTTATGAGGTATTTTGAGTCTAACCCTAATCTAGCTAACACTCACACTAATAAACCATAGCTAACATTAAAGAGACACTATATTCATGAGAACAACTACAGCGTATTGTATTTGTTCTGGTGAGCATAGTCAGTCCCTTCATGTTTTTTGCAGTAAATAATGTATTTTTCATAGAAAATGCAGTGTTTGCACTCCTCAGAGGTCTACTAGAGGTGCTTCCTGGGGCAGTGGTGCACAATGTGCAGCACTGACATGGAGTATCTCTACCCTCTGCATGGAGACACTCAGCTTTCCTCATAGGGATGCATTGATTCAAGGGCAGGTAGATCAAGGGCAGAGCCACCACCAGCAGACTGAAATAAAGGTAATATTTTACTATGCTTAGAGGGAGGAGAGGGGTAGATGGTGTTTTTACCACTACAGGGTCAGGAATAAGTGTTTGCATTCCTAACCCTATAGTATTACTTTACATTAACCCTTGATAAAAGGTATCAGCTAAGGCTGTATTCACTATAATTGGGTATCATGGCAGTCACACAGCCCGGGAGTCAATTTACCATTATTATGGAAGTGAGGTCAGGCTATTCCCTAGTATTCAAATGTTTTTTTTGTATTTGTTTTATAACTGTTAAGGCAGGGAAGGTACTGTGGACAATGCTAAAAAAGATGCTCATCTAAGTTACTGGCATATGCCCAGTTCACAAGATGCAAAGTCAATTTAATTTCCCTTACACCAGTGGTGTTAAAGCCAGCTTGTGTTCATGGTAGACACAAACAAATCTATTTCTATTTTTATAGGTTACTATTTCTTTAAATTTCATAATGCAATTGGAATAGGAGCTACAAACGTCCGATTTCTACATTTATTTCCATAATATTAAGTCCAGCTAAAATTCCTTATGTAAGCAAAGTATTTATGATATCAGTAAATGTCCTGTTTCTTGAATATGTATAAGCATTTTATGCTGTGTTTTGACAGTTGCTGTATGGTTGAGCTGCCCTGTTCATTATTATAATGCAAAGTAAACCTTCTTGTAAAAAGGCAGTACATTTGATGACAGACCCTACAAGGCTTCTATGAGACAATTTCTTCGAGTTAGAAAGAAATGCTCTAGGAGATATATATATATATATATATATATATATATATATATACACACACAAGAAGTCAGTTAAAAGAGACACAAATGGAACTATTGTTAACAGTGGTAACACAAGCAGGTGTGTGTGTGTGTTTATAGTAAGGTTATACACATATATATGTAGTGATCTCCCATTACTTTTATCTGCTGCACAGATGGTCCCGTATTAATCCCGTAATAACATTAACCCGAACCTAAAAATACCATATTATATAAACGATACATAATGGTGAAATATGGTTTATTATGGTATGTCCAGAACCTCTCAATAGCCATGTATCCTGTAATGCATGGTTCGTTGTTGTGCATTAGCTATCCCACTTTAACAGAATGAGGTTCTTGCAGTAGTTGCCAGAAAACTGCAAATGTCAAGAGCTGTGTCTGCAGCTGGCAAGGGAATACTAGCAACTGTTTGCATGCCGGTATGTGTGCTGCATTCTAAAGTAGAAAACACACAATGAAGAAGTGAATATAATGTCTCCTTGGGTTGTGGAGACAACCACAAATCACTTGGCCTTCATTGTCCTGATGAATGGACATCTACAGTCTGCATGGAGCCAGTCAGTTTGTGTATGGCAATAGTCATAGTGCAACACAGAGCCTGAAAACAAGATCAGCTCACTGAATATAATATACACTGTATTTACATATCTCCAAACATTGGAAGTCATAGAATAACCCCCAGGATCAATAAACTAAAGAATAGAGAGTGAAACAAAAGGGTGAACCATTTAGTAGGTGAACCCTTCTGAGAGACGAGTAACCCAGATAATACGTAACTTTTAATTAATATAGTGTAAAAAATTGATGTAATAAAAAATAAGAATAAGCAGAGTCAATATAGCTTCTGCTTAGATAGGAGTAAATAAAACTCCTAAATCACATAAGGAAAAAATAAATAAAGTAATAAAGAAATATACCCGTATTATTTGGATAACATAAAGTAATAACAGGAAGAAATAAATAATAAGAATTAAATAATATAACTCTGTAAGTCAGTGGTCGTTAGAAGTAAGAGGAAATACTGCAAAAAGTAGATACAGAATAACAGCAAATGTAAATGCTAGCAAAAGTAACAAATGTTGCTAGTCTAATAAATAGAGAGGAGGGAAAAAGATAAATGCGGTTTGAATACCAGCAGAACGGCAAGCCCTGCAAAAGATGGTATATATCGGCAGGAGGGAAAGCTAAAAGTGGAGAGACTAGCTTCCCTACTCTGCTGTGCTTCGAGGGCACCCCTTAAAAGACCACTCTAGGCACCCAGACCACTTCAGCTTAATGAAGTGGTCTGGGTGCCAGGTCCAGCTAGGGTTAACCCATTTTTTCATAAACATAGCAGTTTCAGAGAAACTGCTATGTTTATGAATGGGTTAAGCCTTTCCCCTAATCCTCTAGTGGCTGTCTCATTGACAGCCACTAGAGGCGCTTGCGTGCTTCTCACTGTGATTTTCACAGTGAGAGCACGCCAGCGTCCATAGGAAAGCATTATGAATGCTTTCCTATGTGACCGGCTGAATGCGCGCGCAGCTCTTGCCACGCGTGCGCATTCAGCCACATGGGAGGAGAAGAGGAGGATCGGAGGAGGAGAGCTCTCCGCCCAGCGCTGGAAAAAGGCAAGTTTTAACCCCTTTCCCTCTTCCAGAGCCGGGCGGGAGGGGGACCCTGAGGGTGGGGGCAACCTCAGGGCACTATAGTGCCAGGAAAAAGAGTATGTTTTCCTGGCACTATAGTGGTCCTTTAAATACTAGTAACCACCTCCCCTCCTCTAAGTAGACTAAATGCAGGATGTTTAGAAATCACAGAATGAAAACTGGAATAAAGAATAAAAGAAAAAGTGCAAATAAAATAAATAAATATATATAAAATAAAATAATAAATCTTGTATGGGTGGTATAGTCTAAATATATTAAAGCATGTCTACCCTCATTATAGAAGCCACACCATACAAATAACTTCTCGACACGCGTTTCACCTACTAAATGGTTGACCCTTTTGTTTCTTCTCTCTATTCTTTAGTTTTGGTGTATAGATCATGTCCCTGCAGTCTCACTGCTCAATTCTCTGCCATTTAGGAGTTAAATCACTTTGATTATGCAGCCCTGTCACACCTCCATGCATGTGACTTACATAGCCTTCCTAAACACTTCCTATAAAGAGTCATCTAATGTTTGCACTACCTTTAAATTCTGTTTAAAGGGACACTATAGTCACCAGAACAACTACAGCTTATTGTAGTTCTTCTGGTGAGTATAATCACTCATCAGTTGTCCACTGGAGGTGCTTCCTGGGGCAATAATTCAAAGCATCTCTATGAGGAGGTGCTGATTGGCCAAGCTGGCGTTTGCCCCTGCCCCCTTCCCGATTTCAGCCAATCCAATGCTTTCCCTATGGGATAGCATTGGATTGGCTCAAGTCATAAATTCTGATGATGTCAGCAAGGAGGAGGATTGGTGGTGAGGCCAGAACCAGCACAGCACTGGAAATAAGAGGAGTTGTATTATCTTTTAAGGGATTTAAGGGGGGGACAAGCCACCTAAATTGTGTTTTTAACATTATACATGTTTGTATACCTGACCCTATGGTGTTCCTTTAATTTAGAAATTCCTATTCCCTGCACTGTTGAAAGCCTGCTACACCCTGCAGGAGCAGGATGTGATTAAACTTATATTTACAGAGCAAAAGATAAACATTTTAAAGCAAGTTAACATATGATTGAAAATGAGGTTGTGTCAGTCACAGCCATGGGAGGTGTGGCTAGGGCTGCATAAAGAGAAACAAAAGTGATCTAACTCCTAAATGCCTGTGAATTAAGCAGTTAAACGTATACACGGAAACTGCATCATTAAGTTTAAGTTGTTTTGGTGACTATAGTGTTTCTTTAAGGACAGCAAAAGGTATTCAGCCAGAGGACAGGATTCCTGCATTACTTATGTCCTACTGGCTATACAGAAAGGTTATCTGAAATACTGACCGGACAGACTTCCAACCATGGCAGTGCAGCTGTGCATATTATAATAAAGTACCTATATACATGCAGATTTTAAACAGGATGTTCTTCAGTTTTATTGTCTGTATTACACGATAATTCAAATATATTCAACTAATATGTATCCACTCAGTAAGGGATTTATTAATAAAGTTTCAGGACACTGTGCAGTATAGTGGACTGGACAAACATAGCATAAAAAGCAACTGATCGTATAGACTATATATATTCAGCCTTAAGAACACATTAACTGCAGGGCTTACCTCATTGAAAATAACTTTTGGAGTCTGACCAGGTATGTTTTTTATCGGTTTGGGAACACTTTTCCATGTTTTTCCAAAGAAATGGTGATAAGTACCGTCAAAAAGTGAAATTCTGATCTGAAAACTTCCTTCTAAAAGTGCTTCTGAATGACTCTGTATGGAGGAGAATGATACATAAATGTTAAAATAATATTATTTATATATATATATATATATATATATATATATATATATATATATATATATATATATATATATATATATATATATATATATATATATATTACTGTAATTTTATCTAAATCAAAGGTTAAAATATATTTAAAAGAAACATCCAACCATGACATCTTTATAAAAGAGAAATTAATGAAAGATGTTCATTTCTTTTTTAATTGCTTACATGTCTCTATATAGTGTCCCTATGACACTATATTTAAATTATTTAGAATTCCATGACCGTGGCATATACAGATTGCACTACGACTGTACTCAAATACCAGGTGAAGTGAATATTCTATGCAAGCTCCAAAAACTCTGCAGCTCACTGTAGTTTTTATGGTGGCTGGAAACCCCTGAAGCCATGCATAGCATGGTGAATATTCAAACCCTTTTCAAATACTGGTTCAGCTTTGTTTTCTGATATATTGTGTATATATAAAGTGAAAATTCCCTTTCCCAAATAGGTTTCCCTTTCCAGAATTAATTAATGTAACCAATCTAAAAGTAGAAACATCTGCATTTGCGATTTTAGAATAACAAGCCATGCAGAATGTGCTTTGGGGACTCAAACTGTTTAAAAACAAAAATGTTGTATAAATATTAAAACAATACAAAATTAACAGAATAAATTTGTATCCGGTACCTTTAGGTTTGAGTAACATGGGATGTATTGCCTCTTTCATACCTTCACTACATCCCCTGTACACACAAGGCTTACATTGGATTTCTACCTAAATTAAATTTTATAAGACAGATATAGGAATGCGCTTGTTTACCGCACATAAGCCTCACACTGCTCACAACAGCTTTCTAAATGTGTTACGAATTCAGTCCTCATGACTCACCAATGGTTCACATTTTATCATTGGAAAAGAATTGGGAAAATGCCTATATCCCATACTGCCTTGAGTGCAGAGTTTGGAACCACTCATTTCGAGCAACCAATTCTACAAACTGTCCTCCGTATTCAAACTGGTTCACAAATATCTCAATGGGGGACCTATCTTGGATAAAAATACCAGCCATATGAATTTGCAAAGAGACATAACTAGAAATGACTGGGCCCCAAAAAAATTGCCCTGCCCCCCCGAGCATCTAATTCACCCCCAGACCACCCATGTGTCACATACGCCCTCTTTGCCCCCTATGCGTCTCATCCCCCCCAGCCCTTCCATGCATCTCATCTCCCCCACGTGTGTCATTGCCTCAGTCCCAGCCCCTTTATGTGTGTCATTCCCTCCGTACCAGCCCCTCCATGTGTGTCATTCCCTCTGTCCCAGCCCCCCCATGTGTCATTCCCTCCGTACCAGCCCCTCCATGTGTGTCATTCCCTCTGTCGGAGCCCCCTCATGTTTCCCTCCATGTGTGTGATTCTCTTCACACTACTGTAAAGTAAGTAGTGTCTGTTTCTGTGTGTGTGCACAGGATGCATTGTGTGTTTCTGTGTGTGTAAAGGACGGGTTGTGTGTTTCTGTGTGTGTAAGGGATGCATATTGTGTGTGTGTGTGTGTGTGTGTATGTAGGGATTCATTGTGTGTGTATGTAAGGATGCATTGTGTGTGTGTGTGTGTGTGTGTGTGTAGGGATGCAGTGTTTGTGTGTGCAGGGATGCAGTGTGTGTGTGTGAGCGTGTTTGCTGGGTAGCAATTTGAAAAAAATAATTATGTAATACATCTCCCCTGACCTGTGTCCTACCAGCATCCAGGGAGGGGGCAGCATATTCCCTGGTGGTCTGGTGGTGCTGCAGAGGCTCTGTGCCTTCACCTCTGCCGGGTGAAGGTTCTTCCTGGCGACTCCCACGTGGAATTGAGTGCTGCCATGGTTACAGTGGCAATGCTCAGAAAGCCAGAACTCAGCGTGGAGGTGAAGGCAGAGAAGCCTCCTCCCCTTCCTGCTGCGCAACCTCTGCAAAGACCCGGTAGGGAGATCAAAAGATCTCCCTGACTGGGTCTGTGTGCTTATAAGGGGCCCAGGCTCGCGAGGCGGTTGGCCTGGGCCCCTTTACAAGTCAAGTGAATGTACAACTGGCCCACGGTTGCAGAGATTGCAGCTGCGGCCAGGCAACCTGGAGCTGAGACCCCTGCAACCGTGGTAAATCACTAAATAAATATAAGTTTAATTAATGTGGACCAGAGCTGTTGCCAAAGACCTATAAATGGCTGAAAACTTAAAACACTTTTCTTAACTTAAATTAGCTGATTTTTGGTTCTCAAACAGTTAAATCAAACTTTAACAAAAACTATATCAGCAATAACAAACCAACAAAAAAACTGTGCTAACGTGCTTGGTAAGCTGTACAGCAATTACATCTGTAACTGAAATACAAAGGGCAAAGAGGGCATGAGATCAATATGTGGATACAAAGCCAGGTGTAATGCCTGCGTAGATGCCACAGACCAGCATCAGCAAGAGTTTCTCTGCTTCTAAAAACAAAACCAATACCAGAAGACACAGCTGAAATAGCAAAATCCAAGGGCATGTGCTCCAAAGCACTCCGCTGCCAGACAGCTGCAGTGTCGCTGACATCACCAAACACTAGGCACAATAATAAATCAATACAATGAAATCAGAGCAGGATATTATTATTATTATTATAGATTTACAGGGGCATACCATGGGGTTGGCGAAACCGGCGCCCAGCAGGGGTGCAAGTTGAGGGGGGCAAAAATCACTTGTCAGTGTGACAGGTGATTATTATGTCCCCCCCACTCGGCCTGTGTCCCCAACACCCCAGGGAAGCATGTGGCTCCATAAGGGAATTGCACACACATTACAGTTCTGCGTAGGAGCACCAGGTGTCACGTAACTACCCAGCGCACTTTCACACTGAGGGCTGGCCCCTGCTCTAACAGGTAAAATGGCAGGTAGGGAGGCCATCAGTTAGAGCACAGCTGGCACTACCCACACCTAGCCGCCGGCTCTGTGATACTCGTGAAGTAGAGAGGTGGACACATGGATTTGGGGGTAAGTGCCATGGAGAGCAGGGGCGCATGGGGGAGAGAGAGAAATGTGAAAGGGGCATGGGGGGAGAGAGACATGGGAGGAGGGCATGGGGGAGAAAGAGAGATGGGAGGAGTGCAATGATGAGAAAGAGACATGGGAAAGGGGCATGGGGAGAGAGACATGAGAAAGGGGCATGGGGGTGAGAGACCTGGGAGGGAGGCATGGTGGGGAGGGAGGCATGAGAGGGGGGCATTGGATGGTTGGGGGACATGAGGGGGAGAGAGACATAGATGGGTGGGGCACTTGAAGGCGAGAGAGAAGTGGATGGGAGGGGGACATGGATAGGAGGCAAGAGACATGGGAGGGAGACATGGATGAGAGGAGGACAAGGGGAGAGATAAAGATGGGAGCGAGATATAAATGATATGGGGGGTCATGGATGGAAGAGAGGAGAGACATGGAAGAGGAACAGAGAAATAGAATTTGGGGAGAGACATGGATGAAGGAGGGAGCGAGATATGGATGACGGGTGGCGCGAGATATGGATGGAAGGGGAACAGAGACCATAGGCGTGCGCAGCCTATTGCATTAGGGTGTGCACCCTAAAGCACAAGCACACGCAGTGTGTATGTATTTATATATATATATATATATATATATATATACACACACTCTGTGTGTGCTGTGTGAGGGTGCTGGTAGTGTGCTATGTGGGTGTTTGTGTGTGTGTGCGCTTGTGAGGGTGCTGTTAATGTACTGTGCGTGAGGGTGCTGTTTGTGTGGGAGTGTACTGGTAGTGTGCAGTGTGTGTGTTTGTTAGGGTCCTGTTAGTGTGCTGTGTGAGGATGCTGTTTGTGTTTGTGAGTGTATTGTTAGTGTTATGTGTCTGTGTGAGGGTGCTGTTTGTGTGCTGTGTGTGTTTGTGAGGGTGCTGTATGTGTGTGGGTGCTGTATGTGTGTTAACACACAGTTTCCATCACATGTACACATCCCAATATAATCACACACAAACTATTGCTATCACACAGACAACCCAATACATCACATGCAGTCCCCATTACACTCATACAGTCAAATATATCACACACAAACTGTAACCATTTCACACAGACAGCCCATTATGCAGTACCCATTGCACCCAGACACCTCAATACATCACATGCAGTTCACACTATACACAGACAGCCCGAGTTCAACTGTCACAACCAAGGTATTTGTTAGTTATAAAAAAATGATACCAGTAAAGACTTCAGCTTGTAATATGGTGCAGGGCCAGAGTGATGCGGCCTGTAAGAATTTGGCCGTGGCGGGATGCAGATGTGTCACCAAGAGTGTGAGAGAGCACATGGCCAATGTAATGTTGTCTTTGTTGCCACTGGAAATCTCATTCGGCATCTTTTTCCTCCTGCATGGTGCGTGCAAAAGGCTGTTTGAAGTCCTGGGGCAAGTCCTGTAAGTGCAATCTAAATGCCGGGGAAAGTGCTGGGTGCTGGAGCAAATACCATGAGTGCAGTCTCAGTGTTGGGGTAATTCCTGGGTCCTGGGGTGGGTACTGGGACAAGTCCTGTGAGTGCAATCTTAGTGCGGAGGTAAGTTATGGGTGCTAGGGCAAGTCCTGTGAGTGCAATCTGTGTGCTTGGGTAAGTCAATATATGTCCCCAGTATATATTCAAGGTTATGTCTCACACACTACCCTGATATATACCCATGCACAGGCCAATTTAAATAACTCTGTGTACATAATGGGGCCTATATATTGCCCTGTGCATCGGGTATATATCAGGGCAAAGTGTGAGGTATAACCTCGTGTAAATACTGGTGATGTAGAATGCCCTGGGAATAATAAGTCTAATAATGCACTCTTCAAATGTACTTTAAAATGCATGGCTACCCTTTTGTGAACAAAGAATATAGTGTGATAAGATGGGGCTGGTATAATGACGCAATGCTATAGGCCTGTGTTTATTTCCAGGGCTGTTTTTTATCCCCAGTCCGGCACTGATATAGTATGATGTCCCTGTGCTATGCTTGTAAAAAGGTGTGATTTACCTATGTTGTACTTGCAATAGGGTTCAATGGCCTGTGTTATGCTTGTCATAAGGTGTGATGTGCCTGTGTTATGCTTGCAAGATGGTGACAAGCATTCCACTGGCACATCACCATTATCACAAAAGTGTAAATATATATCAGCACTAGCTGATTGAGTTCTCCTTGTATTGGTTTCATTTAAAAGGGGGGCGGGAGGGGGGACTCTGCTCCTAAGAAACCTCAGGAACTTTCAATTCCTCTTTATTCACTTTGTTATGGGACAGGGAGGATGAGGAAACAAAATATAATGCTAGATCTATTTCTTTAGCTCCCCTTTACATGGTGGAAAACATTATATCTAAAAAAAGAAAGTTTTGTTTTTTTCATGATGGGGGGGGAGGGGGAAGGACCCCAATACAGCTCCTTGCCAAGGGCGCTGGAGACCCTAGGTATGCCTTTCTATATTTAACTTCAGCATATTCCATAGTGCTGTACAATGAGTGGAAGAGGCAGGCCCAACCGAAAAAGTGCCATCTCAACCTGCATTGAGTGCATGGTAGTATAACAAACAATAGAACAGGGTATCTGCAATTTGAGGTTCTATAGAGACTGCAAATATCTGCCATCAACCAATCAGTTATACATAAATAGTAAGCTAGTTTGAGGAGGCACCTCATCAACCTATTGTTCCGGTAACATTTTGTAATAATATTTTTTTGTTAAATTTTCCCCTTATTCTAAAGCACTGCGGAAATAAGTTGGCACTGTATATATGCCACTAATAATAGTAACAATACACACAAAAGAGGATAATATTAAAAGAAAACATAACAAAAAAACAAGACAGTGTATAATTGTAATAACTAATCAGTATCCTATCCCTAGGAATGCTGGAAAAGTGCATTGTGCATGCCTGACTGATTTACACATGTGCAGTTAGAAGATTTCTTCATCTTGGTCAGGGGAGAAGAGAGGGAGTGTGATCAGTGTAATCAGGCAAAGCAGGCTCCTGTTGTGGGTTTCTCTCTTCTGCTGTAGCACAAAGATGCCCTGTTTCTGTCATTAGCAGCCTGGTCTGAAACGGAGAAGGGTGGTGGCGAAGGGAGAGAGGGAGGGTGGGGGGGGTGGGTGGGTTGGCTGAAGAAACTCTCCTAGCTCAGAAACCCTACAAACCCCCAGAAAAGACAGGTAATGTGGGTGAGATGTGGGAGGAGCAGGATGTCTGGCCACAGCATTTATTAAGTATTGTGGGAGGACAATATGGGCATGAGTGAGACCAATAACGAGAGTTGCAATAGTCACGTACACACATAACAGAGCCCCTATAAGTTTTACACAACATCTTCTGGAACAATTTCTTCCCCGATTACCCTCTAGCTAACTGTTCTGCTCTGTTCTGTGGAGGTGTCTGGCCTTGGCTTCTGGTATCCAGTACTCTTTTTACAATTCTAGTTTAGTTTTTCTTGGTTTTTCTGGTTCTCTATTCCATGTTCCATATGGTTCTACATTGGTTTTCTTTATGCTGGGTTTTCTGGGTTCATTCCTGTATTCTTTTCCTGGAATTCCCAGTCTCTTGGATTCCTTTAAATGTTTGTTTTATGTTGCCACACCCTTTCCTTTTCCATTTATCCTTTTGTTTCAGTTGGTTCCTGCAGGCAGTTGCTTCAAGTCCTCTGCTCCTTTCTTGCAGGTAAGTGCTGTGTGTGTTTTATTATTGTTTATTTAGTCATGCATATTTGGGTAGATAGAACCCACCGTAATTGGAGTACTTTGCCGCAGTGGTGGGCTGCATACATCTTGGCCATATATGTATGTCTAAATCTCCAATGTTATACATATTTAGTACTTAGTTATGTCTCCTCTTGTTTTGCCTTGCATCTCTGGTCTTGTTTTATTTTGTCCTGTATTCCCAGTTCATGTACAGTCCTGTCCTGCCCTGTTCATGTTTCCCTCATGTCTTGTGTACATGTTCTGGTTTCTGCTTTCTGTCCTGCTCCGGTTCTGGGTTCTTCTAGTCTTGTCTTGTTTTCTTGTAAGGTGCCTGTCCTAGTCTTGCCTTGTTTCTGTACTGAATACATGTCTGCTGCAGAGCCTCCCTATCCAGTTCCTGGGAGGTCTGCATATCATCTAGCTCCTAGCTCTTGGATCCGCAGTTGCTGGTGCTCAACACAAGGGGGCATGTGGTTACCCTGCATCAGGCCCTGATGGTCCATTACCACGCTGAGACTCCCATCATATTCAGGCACTCAGCGGTCCTGGTTTCCGTACCGCCACCCCTGACACTAACCTAGAAGCTATTAAAAAGCTTTCCTAGAAGTCTTACAAATTGAATTACTTGACATAGAATTACAAATAGTAAATACAGACAGCCAAGGTAAGTATTATGTAGATACAAAATATTAAGATTAGAAATGACAAGTGATCTTTAACATGGTACTATGAATAAGCAGTTGCAGGCCTGTGCAAAATTACCACCAATATGAAAATTATAGTAAGAGAAAATAGACAGACAGAATGATGACCCTGTTCATAAGATCTGGTCTACTCTTGCCGCCATCAAGTTCATGGCTGACAAAATAAATTACAGGAGGGTAAAGGCAGATGCTGTGGTCTCCCTAACAGGCACAAGCTAGATGCCAAGGCTAATGTTAAGGTGCTCTAGCTTTGTCCTAAAAACAACAATGTCTCATTAGGAGAAAAGTTCAGTATTGTTTTTTTAGATGTGGAGATTAATTCTGACATTACATTTGACCTATTTTGTCTGGAATCATCCATTCTTAGCAGACACAGACAGAGCAGAGGTCAATGCATAGCTTTACATAAAAAGACATGTTCGAGTTCTGCACAGCAATGTTAAATTTAAATTAATTATAGCAACTCAAAGACCCTGAAGGCAGATCTGGACAGCTCCTTAGTATGACTTCAATTCAGACAATGCAATCAATTAAACTCTTAAAGCATTCTGCTGTAAAAAGGAATGAGCTTATTAATTGACTGTACATCCTCACAAGAATTCAATAAACTGATCTCATGATTATAGAATTACTGGAAATATGCATTTATATATTTCTAGAACTGCTTGTTTTGTTAATTTCCATAATGTTTGGCCTAAAAAGCTAACTGAGCCAATGAGTAATTTAGTCCACAAATATAACCAATGTCAACGTTACAGACAACCTGTCATCCTTTCACGTTTCCCGCACGGTCAAGCATGTGGCCGCACCCAATCGGTGGGCCATGCTATTAGTAGCACAGAACACTTATCCATATTACAACTGATCGCAGCCCGATCTGCATGTGCTGCTGCCCCTGGCCAGTGCGGCATATTAGAGGGCACTGGCCGCTGTTTTCCCACAATGTCTTATAACCCCACCTCCAACTGGTGGCGCAAATGTGCGTGCATCATCGCGTCATCTATGCGCACGCAGGTTCTTGAGTCACAAGGTCCATTCAGTCCAATCATAACCATTTTAGGGTTATTAAAACCCCTATCTACTTTTTATCAGTGCTCTGTCTTGGTTTCTACTTGTTGGTTGACTATCCCTCTTTCTGGTTAATTTGATAAAGCATATCCTCAGCAAACATTGGAGGATTCTACAATGTGATCCAGTATTAGAACCAATCATAGGTATAAGACCTCAAATAATTTACTCTCGGGCACCCAATTTGAGAATTCTGTCTTTTTTTCTTTCAAATGTGGGAAATGTATTGGATGTAAGAACCATCATCAAGAGAGATCCATCAAAGAGTTTAATCATACCAATAGGGAAGAGAAAAAAAAATCAAAAGTCATCTAAAATGTACGTCAAAAGGCGTGATTTATCTACTATTGTGTCCCTGCAACAAACAGTACATCGGTAGAATGAAGAGAAAATTTAATATCCACCTAGGGGAACATATAAGGAACATTAAAAAAGGCCTGCCCACGCACAACCTCTCCAAACATTTTAGCATATACCACTCTAAAAATACTAAAGGACTTAAATTCATAGCAATTGAGCACATTAAACCACACTGGAGGGGAGGAGATATAGAAAAGGTGCTGGACAGAGCAGAAGCCAAATGGATTTTTTATGCTGGACACCTTAGAACCAAATGGTCTCAATATAGACTTTGAATTGAATGCATTTCTGTGAACATCCTAGAGTTATTATGTTGTATTTCTATTATTTTTACCTTTACAGGGAGTGCAGAATTATTAGGCAAATTAGTATTTTGACCACATCATCCTCTTTATGCATGTTGTCTTACTCCAAGCTGTATAGGCTCGAAAGCCTACTACCAATTAAGCATATTAGGTGATGTGCATCTCTGTAATGAGAAGGGGTGTGGTCTAATGACATCAACACCCTATATCAGGTGTGCATAATTATTAGGCAACTTCCTTTCCTTTGGCAAAATGGGTCAAAAGAAGGACTTGACAGGCTCAGAAAAGTCAAAAATAGTGAGATATCTTGCAGAGGGATGCAGCACTCTTAAAATTGCAAAGCTTCTGAAGCGTGATCATCGAACAATCAAGCGTTTCATTCAAAATAGTCAACAGGGTCGCAAGAAGCGTGTGGAAAAACCAAGGCGCAAAATAACTGCCCATGAACTGAGAAAAGTCAAGCGTGCAGCTGCCACGATGCCACTTGCCACCAGTTTGGCCATATTTCAGAGCTGCAACATCACTGGAGTGCCCAAAAGCACAAGGTGTGCAATACTCAGAGACATGGCCAAGGTAAGAAAGGCTGAAAGACGACCACCACTGAACAAGACACACAAGCTGAAACGTCAAGACTGGGCCAAGAAATATCTCAAGACTGATTTTTCTAAGGTTTTATGGACTGATGAAATGAGAGTGAGTCTTGATGGGCCAGATGGATGGGCCGTGGCTGGATTGGTAAAGGGCAGAGAGCTCCAGTCCGACTCAGACGCCAGCAAGGTGGAGGTGGAGTACTGGTTTGGGCTGGTATCATCAAAGATGAGCTTGTGGGGCCTTTTCGGGTTAAGGATGGAGTCAAGCTCAACTCCCAGTCCTACTGCCAGTTCCTGGAAGACACCTTCTTCAAGCAGTGGTACAGGAAGAAGTCTGCATCCTTCAAGAAACACATGATTTTCATGCAGGACAATACTCCATCACACGCGTCCAAGTACTCCACAGCGTGGCTGGCAAGAAAGGGTATAAAAGAAGAAAATCTAATGACATGGCCTCCTTGTTCACCTGATCTGAACCCCAGTGAGAACCTGTGGTCCATCATCAAATGTGAGATTTACAAGGAGGGAAAACAGTACACCTCTCTGAACAGTGTCTGGGAGGCTGTGGTTGCTGCTGCACGCAATGTTGATGGTGAACAGATCAAAACACTGACAGAATCCATGGATGGCAGGCTTTTGAGTGTCCTTGCAAAGAAAGGTGGCTATATTGGTCACTGATTTGTTTTTGTTTTGTTTTGAATGTCAGAAATGTATATTTGTGAATGTTGAGATGTTATATTGGTTTCACTGGTAATAATAAATAATTGAAATGGGTATATATTTGTTTTTGTTAAGTTGCCTAATAATTATGCACAGTAATAGTCACCTGCACACACAGATATCCCCCTAACATAGCTAAAACTAAAAACAAACTAAAAACTACTTCCAAAATATTCAGCTTTGATATTAATGAGTTTTTTGGGTTCATTGAGAACATGGTTGTTGTTCAATAATAAAATTAATCCTCAAAAATACAACTTGCCTAATAATTCTGCACTCCCTGTATATATATATATATATATATATTTTTTTATTTTTATTTTTTTTTGCAACTTATAATTTAAAAAGTTTTTTATTTATTTTTCATGGATTATTCTTCATTTTCTCATAGGTATAACACATTCTCGACCTGATGATACCGTAGTGAAAATAGAACTCATTTAAAAATGGAATCATATTTCCATGTGTGGTCTGTCTTTATCTAATTGTAAAATTAGCTAGGTTGTTTCTCTTCGGTATCTAGATATAATAAAATTGCACCTTCTCTACAACATTTGTCTGCATAGCTCCATGATACCCTGTTTATCTAGAGTTATAATAATTTTAGTAATGAACAGTCCATATCAGTGTATCAAGCTGGTATTTTATTACAGTAATAGGTATTAATATGCACTAATAAAATCAGTGACCGGTTTGATTTTAAGGTAGGATTTATACTTTTACATTTCACTTTCATATTTTTTTTTTTTTCCAATGCATATTAAGTGAACAGACGCACCCCAACGGCAATCCTCATGCATTATTGAGACATATGTAACAATGGGGTAGTCGAGTATACATGCATTTTTTTTTTTAGATTTGAACAGGTAGCAGTATTCACAAGCAATATTTAACAGTTATAGCCAGCATGAGCTGCGATGTGTAGGCTTATCATGCCAAAGACATTGTGTATTTTCAGGCAGCTACATACTGGGAAATATATTAAATTGCAAGGTATATAGCGTAACAAATACTATCATTAACTTTATATACCTCCAGGTGGGACATCATCTACCAAGCTGTGTTTATCAGTAGGCAGTGAACAAATGCATATTTAACTGGTGGTGTGATGAACAAAATGTTGAACAAGGTGGTCCTGAACAGCTTGTCTGAGTATTATACTCACATTAACAGGCTGTTTTACCACGCTAATTTTGCTCTCGGCTTATGTGTAGCATTTAATTTGCCCCTAGTCCAGCATGCCAACGAGATTAACTAATTATTTAATTAATTAATTGAGGCCCTTTGAATAAGGAGGCTTATGGGCTGTGAGCCCGGCATGGAGCACATAGATATGTGACTTAAAGAAAAACAAAGAAGAAGCATATGAAAAGCGAACTAAAAAGCAAACTAAAGGGCATATATACAAGCTTGTTCATAGATGAGTAACCTAAGTTGAGTCACATAGCCTAGAGAGTAGTCGGGTGAGGTACTCCTCATATAGTCGGACAGTTTCCCCTCGGGGACAGTAGGCATAGTATCAGATCAGTATGCCAGTTTGTTGCAAGTGTCCCCATTCACCCTATACCAGAGGTCGGCAGGCTTTCGGCATAGGTCTGAGAACAGTCCGAGGCTTTCCGTGTGGAAGTTGTCTCCTGTGTTGAGGCTGTACGATTCCGGCTGCGAGCAGTCGCTTGAGCTGGCCTCCCGGCATGTCTGCGTGCGTTGAGGCATTGCTGGGGCTGGGCAGTCGTGTTCCCGAAGGTTTTCTCTGCTGGTTGTGGACGTTTGAAAGGGTGAGTGCTGGCGCCTGAGGTGCAAGCCATCGCTGCTTCGCTCTCAGGCTTCGTCCCCTTCTGGAGGCCGCCCTGGGGGCTCGCTGTGGGTACTCACACAGTTGCCGTCGGGTAGCTGCTCAGACCCATGCTGCTACCGCTTGGACCGCTTGTTTGAAGGGCCAGCCTTTATATCAGAGTTTTGACCATAAGCTGATGCAGAGTAGGTCAAAGAACTCCTGGGTGTGTCTGGGTGGAGTGGTAAGGGTGCCGCTTGTTCTAGGTTTCGCCATCTTTATCTCTTTCGCTGTGTGCCTTTCTATGCTGAGTTGTGGCTGCATCAGGCCACATGTAGTGAAGCCCGGCTTGTCCGCCATCTTGGGCACCGCCGCTTCCATTCTGCTTGGAAGTTCAGCGGCTGCTATGATGTCTCGGCTTGTAGTTTTCCGTACTGGCGGGGACCGGGATAACCCCCGCCGGTCCATAGGGGGGGGGAGCAGTGTGCGAGTGTCCCCTCTTCAGCCTGAGAACCGGGAGAGCGGCCGTCTCTCCGCGGCTCCCACCCGTGCAGGCCGCGGGTTGTGGTGTGGGCAGTTCGGCGGCGGGGAGCCCCGAATCAGGTATCTCCAGACTCAGCATCCCCTTCTGGATATGAGGATGGTTGTCCGCTGCCGGCACGATCCGGTGGTTGGGCGTAATGCCCAGAATCAAGGCTTCAGACATGGTAGCTCTCGCCATGTGCATCTGGCTCGCTCGGCTGGCAAGCTCTGCCCCCACTTTCCGTTCATTTAGTCACATTCTTTAAAAAAAAGTTTGTACGGTCAGTTTCACTTTTTACAATTAAATATGCGAGGTTACATCGACCTATGATGAATCTTTTTTATTAAAAACAATGTTACATTTTATACCTCCTAATGATAACATATGTTTCTAGCACCATATGAAACCCTTTCTATCTAAATCTTCAAGTCGTAAAGACAAGGCACAGGGCACTTGTAGAATCAGTGAACAAGTTTATATTAGTACATTACGGCGGTATAGGATGATAGCATAATGTATTAAGTACATAAATTGCACTGACTCATTCTAAAGGTTTATAGCAATGAAGTTTAGGATCCTAATGATTTTAAAGAAAGTTTTGCAATTTGGGGACTATTTGCATTTTTTAGTCCTCTGGTTTAATATTATGCTGATACAATGTGTAATGAGTATATTATAATAAAAGCATAGTTTAATAATATTGTGATGGTTTATGGTGATGTTAAATTTAATTATATACAGATTTTTAAAAGCATTATTTATAGTTAATATAACACCAATGTGAAATAAGGTCTGCCAGGTGGAATATCGAAAAGTGACAGTAATGGAAGGGTTAAAAGCCTAATACAAGAAATTGCCGGCAGCTATATAACCACACAACACTCCTTGGATGCTTACCTCTGATGAAGTGAACGGTTGTTTCACGAAACGTGTAAGGCAGCATCTTGCAAGTCAGTAACAGCGAAGTGGAATGCATATAGAGTCTGCAGTGGAACGCACACTAGCAATTAAAGGAGCACTTCAGTGCCAGGAAAAACTCATTAGGTCCCCCCACCCTCAGGGCCCCCCTCCCGCTGGGCTGAATGGGTTAAAACCCTTTCAGCCACTTACTTTTCTTCAGCGCTGGGTTCCCTCTGTGCTGGGGAGCTCTCCACCCCTGACGTCAGATCTGAATGCGCATGCGCTGCAAGAGCCGCGCGTGCATTCAAACAGCCCATATGAAAGCAATGCTTTCCTATGGACGTCCAGCGTCTTCTCACTGTGATTTTCACAGTGAGAATCACATAAGCACCTCTAGCGGCTGTCAGTGAGACAGCCACTAGAGGCTGGATTAACCCTCAGTGAAACATAGCGGTTTCTCTGAAACTGCTATGTTTTAAGCCAGGGTTAAAACTAGAGGGACCCGGCACCCAGACCACTTCATTTAAGCATTGGCTGCAAACACATTCCGTAAGACCTAACCTTCTCCCTAGCTGGCAGTTGGGAGAAATGAGGGGACTTAGACCATCTTCCTTGCGGGGAATCACCTCTGCTTATATTCCTGTGAGTGTATTGTACAATAGAAATTTTTTGCAGAGAGCACTATGTCTCGTCTTCTGTATTTTAGACTCTTCAGATCATCTATCATCACATCACATATTATTCAAGGACATCTATTTATGTGCTTTATCCACTAAAGATACAGTATTATACCAGAGTATTTTTCAGCTTCTTGGGATCCCCTGACTTTTTCCCTCTATAGAACGAGTATCCCAATCTCAAAATTGTAAGCTGGAACATTTGTTGGACATTACCTTTCTTTTATATGCATGGACTGAATTTTACAGACTTACATATGCATTGATTTATTTTTCATTGTGCATTACTACAGTTTTCCAACTTTTGGTTTTGTTTTTTATTTTTATGTTCACCGTTTAGTGAATTTGCCCTTTAGATCCTCTTTTACTGGCTTCTGGTGGAAAGAGTGTGGAAGTACTCGCTGCTTTCATCATTGCTATACATGATTTAACAATTACAATTATTTATATAACTCCAACAAATTCCACAGCACATTAGGTAAAACAAGACAAACAATGAATTCTAACATAACATATTTAATACTCAGGAACCGTAGTTGAAGAGAGCCCTGCCCAAACAAGCTAACAATCTAAAAGTATGAGGGACAAATTTGCAGATGGAAGAGAGGGAATTCAATGATCTGGATATGCATGAATGGAGGGAGTGTTAGGGAGGAGTGCGGACAGTGTAGGGGAAACAGCAGAGGAAGGTTGCTAGGGATGAAGAATTAAGTGGTTAACTGATAGGCATCTCTAAAGAAGTGTGTTTTTAAAAGAACACTATAGTCAACAGCTGAATGTAGTGATTCTTGTGTCTATAGCGTATCCCTGCAGGCTTTTCATGTAAACACTCTCTTTTCAGACAAGAGTCAGGGTTTGCATTGCTGCCTAGAAAGACAGTCATTCAGAGGCCCACTAGAGGTACTTCCTAGGCCAGTGCTGCACAGTGTGTAGTACTAGCATTGAGCGACTCTACGCTCTGAATTGATGTACGGAATGTTCCCCATAGAGATACATTGGCTCAATGTATTTCTACGGAGAGATGCTGATTGGCACTGTGCAGTGTTTTGCCACGCATGCACAATAGCCTGCCAATGTTTACTATGGGAAAGCTTTGATTGGGTGAGATCATCAAGGCTGCAAGACTGATGATCTAAGCCATAGAGGCAGATCTAGCCATGGCAAGATGGGTGCGGAGTGGGAGTAAAAGTGAGTTAAAACACCTTTCCCATGCAATGCAAGGGTGACCTAAAGAGTATTCCTGACACTATATTGTTCCTTTAAAGATTTTTGACAGGGAGACAGAAAGAGTTGACTGTGGTGTAGGAGGGAATTCCATAAGGAATAGGACTCGATAAGTCTTGCAGGTGTGAGTCAGGGGTGCGGATATATGAATGGAAGAGTAACAGGTCATTAATGGAGCAAAGAGACCGGGCTGGAACATATCTGTTAATGAGGAAGGCCCAGTTATTGAAAGCTTAGTAAGTAAGCACAGGAATTTGATTCAAATCCTAAATGAAACAGGAAGCCAGTGTAGAAATTGACAGAAAGGTGAGACTTGAAATTTGCAGAAGGTAAGGAAGATGAGTTTGGAAGAGGTATTCATTATGGAGGGGAAGTTTGGGCACTTTTCAGAGTAATATGTAGAGGGTTACAATTACCAAGGCAGTGATTGCATGGACAAGCATTTTAGTAGCATCCTAAAAGGTTGATGTTTTTAAGGTGAGGCTGACAGAATTTGATGATAGATTTTAAGTAAATAAAAAAGGTCAGAGTCAAAGAGCACACCGAGACAATGTGTTTGCAGGGTAGAGGTTATGATGGCTCCATTGACCCGTATTTTAGGAATCATGAAGTCATCCAGTCAGAGACGGAAGAATTTGGTGGCACAACACAAGAGATGGGGAGAAAGATCAGGTTAACAGAGGTAGATCTGGTGATATTGAAAACTATATTAGTTCATTAAGAGAAGCAATTTAGAAAAAGAAGAGGTCCTAGCATAGAGCCTTGAGGAACAGCAACCGAGGTACATAAAGGGAGGAGACACTGGAGAGGCTATTATTACAAGGTTAAAAGACAACCAGGAGAGATTGGTGCCACCAAGGCTATAGTTGCAAAGGGTCAGGTTAGAAGCAGGTGCTCAACATTGTCAAAGGGGCAGAGAAATCTAGAAGAATAACAAGGGACTCTGGATTTTGTTGTCACTAAGTCATTAGTCATTTTGGTTAGGACATTCTCTGTGGAATGTTGGGAGTAGATGCCAGATTGAAGCAGTGTCAAGTACGGAGTTGGAGTTCAAATAGTCTGTAAGTCAAGTATAGACAAGCCTTCCAAATAGTTTGAAGGCAAAGGAAAGAAGAGTGCTAGGATGATAGCTAGGCAAAGAATCTGGGTCGAAATAATGCTTTTTTTTTTTTTTTTAGATCCCTAAGGGATCCACTGCAATCTCATTATTATAAGTCTGCTAGTATCAGACCCATGGTGTTGCCCTGGGCTAGTAACACAATTCTTATGTGTCTTGGAGGGTCTCTATTTTCTGTGTCTCCGGTTTAATCTAGGAAGACAAAAATAAGGTAATAGTGAAATGCTCCATGTTCAAAGGTACGAATTTTGTGCCAAGAAACCTGGCATTAGTTTGTAAATTTCTGAGTCTCTTGAGAAACCTGAAGCAACTCACAAGCCTAAAGAGAGTCATAAAATTAAAAACCAGTTATCAGGAGAAGGGAGTAGACGATGCCATTCCTAACTACCTTGTAATTTGATAACTAAAACCCTCTATAGGTTATAACCATGTGGGCAGGCTTCCATAACTTACTATATCTCTAATTGTGTCCTATAATAGCTTTACTTATTATGCACAGCTTTGCACTAGATAAATAATTTATTGTGGTACAAAGAAGTAAGCTGCTAGTTCCACAATAAAACAGACAAAAGTAGAGGTTTGTATATACAGATCTTCTCTTTAATGGATTGCAATCAAATGCTTAAACGGCACTTATAAACCGACTATGGTTGCAGTTTTAGATGTCTTAGCAATTTAGTGCAGTATTTGAACAGCACGTCTACATTCAGTTTCTAACAACGCATAGAGGAAATAGACTGTGATAGTGGAGACAGGCAAAGGTGACCATAAACATACAATTATAGCATGTTTTTTTGATCTAACAATGCAACAGTAAAGAATGATATCATAGCAACCACACCCCTGTGGCATGCATTGAATAAAGGATTGTGCCTATGAAAACTGTCAGGTGTGATTGTTGTAGATTCATCTCTTAATCACATCTTCTCTTATGACAATCTTTCTGGTACATTCAAAATTGCAACTGCAAGGGGTTTAATCATTAAACATCAAATTGTTGTAAATTGAAACCTAGATAAATACAGGTAAAAAGAGCTGGTTTGTAAAAATTCACCAACTCAGCTATTGTCCATGCTTGGCTATGTTATCCTAAATTTTACAACTGGAGATTAGTCAATAGAATTTAGGAACTTCAGTTTTTATATTGTATGCATTCACTACTGAATGTATACTTTCCAATACAAAATATTTTGCACCCACCGATATTGGGGTCTTGTGACATAATGGTGGCCACATGGCCACCACTATGTCATATTACCATATGGTGTAACTGAATTCCCATATTTGTTTGCCAAGATAGGTGATTTTAAAGGGATACTATAAGTGCCAGGAATACAAAGATGTATTCCTGGCACTATAGCTCCCTCTTTATTTACTTACCTTACCAAGGGACATTGGCGCTGGGTCAAGGCTCTGTCTCCAACTCCATCTGACACTGGATATCCTCATACAAAGCGTGAGGACGTCCAACGTCACATACCGAAACAAAGGTCTGTTTGGATGCAGGAAGCGCCTCCAGTGGCAGTGTTGGAGACAGCCACTGGAGGCAGGCTTAGTGCTGCAATATAAACATTGCAGTTTATCTGGAACTGCAATGTTTAACATTGCAGTACTAAGTGTAAAAGGGACACTGCACCCAGACCACTTCAATCTGAAGTAGTCTGGGTGCTTATAGTGTCCCTTTAAGTATCCTTGTAAAATTTAAAACTGTATTTTTTGTTGTGTGCGCTGTTCCTTAATCTGTATTTTTTTTAATTATATTTTAGTATTTACAGCAGTATCATTACTTAGAAATGTATGTTCTGGGTGTGCCCCCAATCCTAATTTTTATGTAGATTTGGAATCCAAACCCGATTCCTATTGGGCTGAGCATACCACTCACCCACTATAGGTGCCCCTTTAGAAGTGACCACAGTAAAGCATAAATTAAGGAGTCTCTTGAAGCTGTTTTAGCTGTAAGTATTGCAGTTAGCATGTTAAGCTCACATGTTAAAATCAGTGCGAACCCACCGATATTGGGGTACTGTGATATAGTGTTGAGCTTAAGACAATATGGCCCTAGGTGTAACTGAATCCACATATTTGATAGCTGATTTTAAGAAGCCTTGTAAAATGTAAAACTTTTTTTTTTTTTGGTGAGCGCTTTTCCGTAATGTATATTTTGAAAACATATATTTCATGGTTCCACTAAAATTAATGCCAGTGACATTTTATATGCCAAAAGCACTATAAAGCTTTCAAAGAGTCAAAATGCATCAATGTGTGCCAGTAAAGTATAAAATGCTTCATATCATTCTAGCATTCACATATCTGTTATTTCATACCGAGTGCAGCCTAACAGTTAACCAGGCAGGGACATATAAGGGGACAAAATATATAAGGGGACAAAATTAGTGCCATTCATCAATTGCTATCAGCAGCAAGACATCAGTCAGTGTAACAATCGTTCAGTTCTACTGTATTGTGACACCTTCTCTGTAGGTGGTGCAGTTACAGTCACTCTGCTGATGTAATATATAATAAAAGTAGCAATAAGTGACATCTGGTGGCCTGGCAACCAGTATGTTTTGTTTATTTAAATGTACATGCCATTTTAAAGGGGCACTTTAAGCACCAAAACTGCAATAGTGCCGTGTTTTGATTCCAGGGTTTCCATGGCATCATCCCATTTTTGAGAAATTTTTTATCTTAGAACAGCTTAATGCATATTTGGGTTCCCCCGAACCCTTCCCCCTTTTTTATCCAACTTTTGTGAGTTCGTTGGCTGAGAAAAATCTTCTGACACCTTCGGTCAAACATGACATGCATCTCTTAACATTTTTTATTTATTTTTTTTCAATTTAAAGTTTATTGAGTTTTCATAGTGAACTGGGTACAAAAATTAAGAGGGGAAGGGATATTCATCCAATCACATTGAATTTGAGACCGAATAATTTACAAAAACATCAGTCCAGTGCAGGGGTCAAGTCCTGGGGAAAAAGGTGTGGGAACTCACCCAAGATTCCCGCCTCCCCCCCCCCCACCCCCTTAATTTTTTTATTTTTTTTTTAAATTACACTCCTATGCATATATTGCAGTGCAGGGTGTGTATAATGAAGGTAGTGTGTTTGTAGTGAATGCAGAGTATGAATAATAAATGTAGTGTGTTTGCAGTGAGTGCAGTGTGAATAATAATTGTAGTGTATTTGTAGTGAGTGCAGAGTGTGTAAAATGAATGCAGTGTGTTTTTAGTGAGTGCAGAGTGTGTACAATGAATGCAGTGTGTGTAGTGTGTTTGTAGTGAATGCAGAGTGTGTATAGTGAATGTAGTGTGTAGTGAGTGCAGAATGTGTATAATGAATGCAGAGTGTGTATAGTGAATGCAGAGGGTGTATAGTGAATGTAGTGTGTTTGTATAATGAATGCAGCGTGTGCTGGATGATGTGTGTGTGCGCGCTGGATGACGTGTGTGTGCGCGCTGGATGACGTGTGTGTGCGCGCTGGATGACGTGTGTGTGCGCGCTGGATGACGTGTGTGTGAGTGCTGGATGATGTGTGTGTGTGTGCTGAATGATGTGTGTGTGTGTGTGTGTGCTGAATGATGTGTGTGTGTGTGAGTGCTGGATGATGTGTGTGTGTGTGTGAGTGCTGGATGATGTGTGTGTTTGTGAGTGCTGGATGATGTGTGTTTGAGTGAGTGATGGATGATGTGTGTTTGAGTGAGTGATGGATGATGGGTGTGTGCGCTGGATGATGGGTGTGTGAGTGCTGGATGATGGGTGTGTGAGTGCTGAATGATGTGTGTGCTGGATGATGGGTGTGTGAGTGCTGGATGATGTGTGTGCTGGATGATGGGTGTGTGAGTGCTGGATGATGTGGTTGTGTGTATGATGGGTGTGTGAGTGCTGGATGATGGGTGTGTGAGTGCTGGATGATGGGTGTGCTGGATGATGGGTGTGTGTGTGCTGGATGATGGGTGTGTGAGTGCTGGATGATGGGTGTGTGAGTGCTGGATGATGGTGTGTGTGTGTGTGCTGGATGATGGTGTGTGTGTGTGTGTGCTGGATGATGTGTGTGTGAGTGCTGGAGGGTGTGTGAGTGCTGGATGATGGGTGTGTGAGTGCTGGATGATGGGTGTGTGAGTGCTGGATGGTGTGTGAGTGCTGGATGATGGGTGTGTGTGTGCTGGATGATGGGTGTGTGAGTGCTGGATGGTGTGTGAGTGCTGGATGATGTGTGAGTGCTGGATGATGGGTGTGTGAGTACTGGATGATGGGTGTGTGAGTGCTGGATGATAGGTGTGTGTGTGTGTGCTGGATGATGGGTGTGTGAGTGCTGGATGATGGGTGTGTGTGTGCTGGATGATGGGTGTGTGAGTGCTGGATGATAGGTGTGTGTGTGCTGGATGATGGGTGTGTGAGTGCTGGATGATAGGTGTGTGTGTGTGCTGGATGATGGGTGTGTGAGTGCTGGATGATGTGTGTGTGTGTGTGTGCTGGATGATGGGTGTGTGAGTGCTGGATGATGGGTGTGTGTGGATGGGGGTAGCATTTTTTTACTTTATGTATAATTTGTATTTATCCCCCCTCCCTGCTTCTTACCTTGTCAGGGAGGGGGGAGATCGCCTGGTGGTCCGGTGGTATGCTGGAGGGAGCCAGCCGCTGCACAGAGGGGCCATCACACGCTGTGTTCCCTCTCCAGCTCTAACTCTCGCGAGACTCGCCTGTGCGGAGCGTTGCCATGGTAACAGCCGCGGGTCTCGCGAGAGTTATAGCTGGAGAGGGAACACAGCGTGTGCTGGCCCCTCTGTGCAGGTAGCAGGGCCGGTCCTGCAGGACAGGTAACGGGAACGGCGTTCCTGCTTTGGAAAAAGTGCAGGAACGCCGTTCCCATGCGTTCCTGCAGGACTCGAGCCCTGGTCCAGTGTCATATAATATAATTGCCATCGGTACTTCTAGTCCTACAACCTTGACTCATTAGGTCCATTATACATGGTTAAATTGTGCTAACATGGTTATGAAAAGGACTGTGTCCACATCGAAACAGGTTAGCGATATGTCCATCGATACGTCTATCTACCTAGTCATATTCATAACATTGATATTATAACACTCTTATTCAATGAAACCAAAAGATCGCATTGGTTCTAAAAACTTGGAAAACAAACAATTGTTACATGCAAGGTTTAATTAATCTCTTTAAAAAAAAATTCTAATTTTATTTAAGTTTTATTTTTAAGTCTGGAAGCATAAATGTAGACTGTTCTTCATGACCGGGTGCACACATAAGAAAACAGCTACACAATAGTTTCCAATAGCTATTCAATCAAATGCTCACCTACCAATAGATTCATGAATAGATGTACACATGCATTCATAGCATGATCTGCAGTATAGAGATTTCATCCTTTAAATTATTAAAGAGACATCAAATGCTATTAGTATTGCCCTGAACATGATTTATGAAGTTGATATGAGGCCTTCTTGGTGCTGCTTTATCTGACTCTATATATTTGTAAAGTCAGCAGAAAGACATCCCCACTCCCTATGTCTCCCTTAAAGTGGTCTAAGGGTGTATATATTAATATTATTATTATTATTATTATTGCCATTTATATAGCTTGAACAGATTCTGTAGCGCTTTATTATTAGAGGGGGGATTTAAGTATAAATAGGACAATTACAAGAAAACTTACAGGAACGATAGGTTGAAGAGGGCCCTGCTCAACTGAGCTTACAGTCTATAAGAGGTGGGGTATAAAACACATTAGGACAGGAAATAGCAATCAAATTAGGTGGGAGTGAAGCAGAGCTGGGGGAGACAGCAGAGTGCTGCCCTTTAGGAGAGAGCAGGTATGTGAGGTAGAGGTTAGTCTGGGAGGCCATAGGCTTTCCTAAAGAAATGGGTTTTAAGGCACTTCTTAAATGATTGAAGACTAGGGAAGTGTCTGATGGCGGTAGGCAGGCTATTCCATGGGAAGGGAGACGTCCGTGAGGAGTCCTGCAAGCTGTATTAGTCCAGTGCATGGGGGACCTTGTTAAGTGTCAAACGATTGGAAAACAGTTTAACTCTTAATAGAAGGAAGGTACGAGGGGAATCTTGGCACTATAACAACTACAGAGTAATGTGTACACTGATAAATGGTACTTAGAGTCCCTTTCTAATCTCAGTCTAATTGCATTGTGTTTTAGCACTAGCATCTGTTAATGTTATAAAATAAAATGTGATGGCTCAGCACAGCTGGGGTTTGTGACATCCAGTGCGCTATTCAGCAACTGCTTCATTCATCAGAAAATGTGACTGGGACTATTTCCAAGCTGATGGTGATGTGAGTGGTGATGTCACTTTGTTTCGGAAAGCTGTGAAGGAGCCGGATATAAATATGAAACAGAAACCCACAGAGCAATATGTTGCAGGTCACAATTGATGAGAACACTACATAGATCTATGGACCCACACTGCTTTGTGTTATCCCTACAGGCTGGTGGTAGTGATGTCATTGTGTGGGTTGTTTTGGCATATTGGGACTCCTAATACCAAAATAGCAGTATTTTACTGGTAAAGTAAACCTAAACATCGTTGCAGACCATATGTATCCCTTCATGTACATCCTATATAGAGCGTGTCTGTATCTAAACAGATTATATGAAAATTGCAAGGACTTTACTCAAATGACCCACATTTTATTCCTGAGAATTTTCAGTAACTGATGTAAGATGAGGTGAAAAGTGTTGTTTGCAGCAAGAATATATGCGAGGAGGGAGAGAGAAAATAAGAGACCAGGAGATAAAAAGGAAAGTAAGCCGGGAGAGGATGGCAGGGAGAGTGGGAAGGAGAGAGAGGGTACGGAGGGAGAGAGAATGGAGAGTGGAAGGGTTAGGGAGAGATATCACATATAAACATAATGTATAAAAATTGCATCCAGCACCTGTAGAAATGTTGCTTCTGTTTTTTCATATTTCTTCTGTTATTTCTACTTTAGTTTGGTTGATTAACTTAAATAAGTTTTGGTTTCATTTAATGTTGTTAAAAGCTTATTTAACTTTTAATTTATCTCCATGGCATAAATTAGAACTGAACAGTGTACTGTAGCGAAGAGGCCACTGAACCTACTTATTTTCATTTTCTCGAATAATTATTTCTGCAGAAGGCAGAGGTGTGGATTTCTTAGAAGTGAGACTTAAAAAAGTTTCCAACTGTGACAAAAAAAAATTCTCTCTCAGTTTTCTCAAAGCTGTTATGTTTTTCAAGGGAGTTTAAAAGCTTGCATTTACGTAATCTCATCTAATGCAGGTTTGATCTAATATATCATATCCTTAAGTTATTGCAGTTAAATGTTCTAAAAGCAAATTAGGCTTGATGCATAAAAACTCACTAGGGTGAAAAAATTCACACTGTCTTCTCAAACCATAATTAAAAGTCATAGTAGTAGAGTATGCAGTTTGAAAATAATATGGGCATTAATTATAATGTCAACAACTTATCTTGCAGTCAGCCAAATATCTACATGTTAGATTAGGGCGACCAGGTGTTTTATTTAAGAAGGGGAAAATTATGAATATGTGTACTGCAGGATTGTATTAAAATTGTAAAGTCAGTGCTTTCACATGGGCAGCTATGCGATTAAAAAAAGACAAATATGGACTGAATTGTCTAATTCTTTATTTTCTGATTTTTTCATAACTGGGAATATAAAGATAATTATTAATAATATGGGCAAAAACAAAATTTCAAATAAACAGAAAAATAACATGCAAAAGAAAGTACAAACAGAATTTCCAGAAACAAATTTTATGTTAATGTGTTAATACAACATGGCTCATGCTGCAAGCCCATGGGTCCATATAGTACAATTCTAAAAAAAGAGGAGACTGACTATTGCGTACCAAGAGGCAGATACTTAAAATGCATATGTCACAGACAATGGAGTTCTCCTTCATAATATTGAGTAATTTGACCATGGATATCCAGCTTCAGTTATAACAAACAATAGATTAGGGAGTTACTTACAGTGAGCCAATAAATAAGTTGGTGAAATATCTGATGGTATGATATAATGCTCAGATATCGGATGAAATGAGCATGAAACTTCGTGTAAATACAGTTGTGTAAAGACACAAAGTCTTTACTAAGTAAAAAAAAATAGAGGGAGAGAAGAGATACAGAGACAGGTAGAGCAAAGTCTAGTCTATGGAAGAGGAATAAATGTGTGAATTTCTGTTAGTCTCCTGAATGAGATAAAAAGTATGGAAGAGTGTCACGGGTGAGTCAGTTGTGGATCTTGCAATTATTGGTCACATTTTATGAAACATTACGGAGGTGTCATGAACTAGTGCCGAGTGTATCCACCTCCTTTGTTTTACGAATTACCATGTCAATTGTATGGACAGTAAGAAAACCCCAAAATTCTGTAATCAGGCAGAGCTGAACACCCCATAATCCTGCACAACTGGTAGAGAGGGTCAGCTTTGTCACTATTTTATTTTGAGCACTAGTAAGCTCTTTAAGAGGTTTTGTCAATAGCGAAATCAAAGGGTCTAGGGCAGGGACAACAACGGCACTCCAGATGTTGTGGACTACATTCCCCATAATGTTCGTACACCCATGATGATGGCAAAGCATCATGGGAGGTGTAGTCCAAAACACCTGGAGTGCCGAAGGTTGCCTATGCCTGGTCTAGAGGGATATGAAACCGAAGATGTCTAGATAACAATTGAGAAAATGTAAACCGCAAAGGCGAAATGTACACCAATCACGTCACAAGTGAAGATATATGCCTCTTTAGCTGCATTCTTTCCAGCATTTATTGTGCACCATTTTGATCAACATAATGGGGGTAAGGTATCATCATAAAGTTTCATAGCCTTGCTCTTTGTGATTTACAAAAAAAGAGATGGAAGAAAAAGCATCCAGTACCCAAACTCCAAGTCAACACATATGAAAGAACTCCTGTTGGGAGGTAAGATACTAACTAGAGAGATAGGTAAAGGGTGAATATTTGACACCGCTGGACACGAGAGTCTCCGAATATATAAATATTTTTTTAAAGGGACATGAATCACTTCATAATTTTATTTAAACTAGCAAGCAAACACTTTTGCACAAATGTAAACTAAACTAAAGCAAGAAAAGTTTGAAAAGTAGGTAATAAATGTTTACAAACGTACTATAATTGTTGTCAGTTTGCTTTCTTTGACATGCCTCTCAGCTATGGGAACTTCTTCAGCCTCTTTTCTCCCTGTAATACTTCGTATGAATTTGGAGTGGAACTCAACTGCAGAATTATAATTAGGAGAACCCTTAGGTTTTAATAGAATAATTAGGAGAGAGAGAATCATTCTTAAATAAGGTTTATTTAATAGTGGATTGATGACAACAGTCCCAGTAATGTGAAGAACACAAAATGTAGATAATTTGAGTTCGATGAGAAGGGTTCCTGTAGTCTTAAGGAACACGATATGTAGAAAGTTTGATGAGAAGAGTTCCTGTAGATTTAAGGAATACAATATAGATGTAGTTTGATTAGAAGAGAACCTGTAGCTTTAAGAAATGAGACATGCAGATGTAGGAATGTGATGAGTTCCTGTAGCTTTAAGGAATATAATATACATGTAGTTTGATGAGAGGGTTCCTGTAGCTTTAAAGAACACAATATGAAGATAGTTTGATGAGAGAGTTCCTGTAGCTTTAAGGAATACAATATAGATGTAGTTTGATAAGAGAGTTCCTGTAGCTTTAAGGAACACAATATGGAGATAGTTTGATGAGAGAGTTCCTGTAGCTTTAAAGAACACAATATGAAGATAGTTTGATGAGAAAGTTCCTATAGCTTTAAGGAACATGAGTATAAATTTAGTGACTTATTATACGGAAAGTTCATAAGACGAATCCATATGAATAAGTTCATGTAATAAATACAATCCAGGTTCAGTGTAAGTAATTTGTAGAAAACAGAGCTTGTTTGTAGCCGGTCTGATTGATCAGGAAGCTTCAAAATAATCAAGCACTTTGAATCTGGCGCGGTTCCTCTAAGTAGCGTGAGGAAGCCGCGTCAGAGGAGGTGTGTCAATAGTCCGTGAACCCGGAAGTGTCGGCTGGCGGCGAAGCCCCTAGTTAAGTTCTGACACTCCCTCTTAACCACCCAACCTCCACGCATAGCGACATTATTAATCAAATTTAAAAACAAAAGCAGGGAAAGCGATCATAGTGCCAACTTGTATTCACAAAAACATGCAACCACTCACACAATCTAACAAATCTTCAGTCCTCATTCTAAAAAAGATATACAGGTGTAACAATTCTTGGTAAAATGGAAAGAGTAATAAATATTAAAGCACATGTAAACCAGCACTTATTCTTTGTATGTAGATGTATACAATAAAGGTTTTCCACTTGTTGTGGCTACTAAACCCAGCCCCTTCTGGAGGCTGGTAATACAAGAAGTAGTATACTAATTTATCATTTCACTCTGAGTTAAGAGGTTGGGTTTTCAAATAAGGAAAACCTTGATAAGGCTCCAGAATCGGATTGCATATGAAGATAACAATGTCTATGACAGAATGTTTGAAAATTATCTATAAGCCCATTATTACACCACTGTAATATTTACATTCAAAACTGAATTTACATTTTCTAAATGGCTGAATAGGAAAAATTCTCCAAGTCAGCTTTGCTACCAGTTCGGGTACTTGTAGCATTGAGGCCTTGATTTAATATTGTTAGATAAGCTTTCCAAACAATTTAACATTTTTAGATAAACATTAAAAATGATTTAATATTATGAAAAATATACTAATTTTGTTTATTTATAGATAGATTTTTTTTAAATAAATACTTGAATATGTTGAAAAAAATATTTTAAAGGTTTATTCAAAAATATTAAATAATTTGGAAAGCTTATCCAACATATTAAATTGACAACTTAATTTGTAATACACTTTAAATTCTCACAAGAATACTCCTGACTGATAATAATTTAACCCCTTAAGGACACATGACGTGTGACATGTCATGATTCCCTTTTATTCCAGAAGTGTGGTCCTTAAATTAATCACTGAATAACAGGATTTGTGAAAGCTTCTTAATTCAACTGTATCTATTTCTTTACTTGTTTATATAATTTATATCTACTGGTTTCACTAAAATACATTGTCACAAAGGTTATTATACAATTATTTACTGGTGATAAACTGTTTAAAGCTAACCATCTTTCTATCTGTAATAATACCCTAATGTATAATAAACTGCAGTAAATATTGGCTACTAGTGTGCAGTTGAAGTTAATAAAATAATTACGATGCTCTTATTTTTTACGTGCCAGGCCTGATTCTACTTGGTTGAAAATGGATTTCATATGACGTACCTAATTCCATTTTCCTGAGTGTTTACACAGTATCATGGACAGCACTGTTAGCATTACAATGACAGAACTATAAATACAAAAAAAAATAGCTTGGCAACTTTTCCTTGAACAAACTACAATAGCTTTTAACAAAAAAATAAATAAACTGCCTACAACACAAACGGTTTCTAAGTTACTGAATGAATGTAAATACTGCTGTTAATCTGATGAGGTTCAGATATGGAAAGCTTTCAATGTAAGAATGTGAATAGTGAATGCAAAAGGCATCTCTTGTTGGTTTTACAGCATCCCTGGAAATGCACAACATTTGTGGACATCAAATCTATGTATGCAGTGAGACTTGTTGGAAATTCAGAGTGAATTTTACATTTAAGGCCAACATAGTCAAACTGGAGAAACTCTCCAAGCGAGCTTAGCCAATAGTTCAGCTTCCCTTTTAATTCCCAACAATTCTTTTTTTCGTAGATAACCCTGTCAGGAACCACAGTAAATATTAAACAGACAACATATTTGTAGTAGTAGGGCTGTCAATAAGTACAAAGTTACTTGTTGGTAGCATGAGGCCATTGTACCAACGTTGTATCTGATCTTGAACATGTAGGATGGCAAACAGCACTGGGGTGAGCCTCTCACATGACATAATGTCTGGAGGAAAAAAAGGTCCTACAGGAAGCCTTGCTACATTATTCAGTAGAACCAGTAAAGGAAAAACAATTTAGAGTATAATCAAAGACAACACATTACCCAATATATTATTCTCATATTTATTCAATAAGCTAAACAGGTACCCTTGCCTTTAGAGAACAGACAGATACTACCAGAAACATAGAGTGCACAGGACAAATCTACTCTTGCAAGATACCAATTCTCTGTCTCTGCCTGCTGCTGTGAGACTGTGATTATGGCAGCAGGTGCCCAAGTGGTAGTAAAGCACCCATTCTCACAATTACAAATATTACTTCTCAAAATTGTCCAGAATTGCAACATTACTCTGTTCGTCGTCAGGGAGTCGTCATTTTTATCGACTGAGTCATTTTTATAGTGCAATATTGCTGATTTCTCTTTTTGCTGCTGTTTTTACTCTGTAATAATAAACCTTTTTAAAAGAACCTGCATCCTGGACATTTTAAAAGAAGGGACAAGTAAACAGTCAGCATTTGATTCCAGCTACCACTACTTCTTATCCATTCAACGTTCTTAGTCTGAGCCAGGTTTTATTTTAAGTGGCTCAGAAATATGTGATTTTGCACATTTATTCACTATTTTACAAATTATCTGTACATTATTACCCTATATTTTTTTCCTGATTTTGTTTTTACAGGATTCTAATTGATCATAGGGGTAACAAATTTGTTATTTTATCTTTCCTGTGTGCTCTCACCACTTTTACTATTTTATCTGCACTTATTTATGTGTGGTGGAGTGACCCACATAGGTGATTGTAGCACTCTGTTTCTTATTGTTTTTTAACCTAATATACACACCTTTTTAACTGCAATATTGTGTCCATTATCCTTTTCATTAGACCTGAATCACACCACAATGAAGCAGCAATTATATTTACATACAAAGTAATCACAAATCATGCCCTAGCCTTCCACTGTAGCAAAGAAAATATATCTTATACTTAAAAACTCACAATTCTCTACTATTTCAATGATCTGAGAAGGGATGAGAGTGGTATTGTTGAACACTTACAATTTTAGCATGTAAAACAGTGCTTCCTACTACACTGGGTGATAGGTTTTGCTTTTCTCCATTCTGCTTCAGTCGTGGTCAGCTTATCTGTGTTTGTGGGTCTTCCATCTAGTCTACAGCGATGGTGCGAAACATACAGTTCACTAGGCTCAAGTATCCAGTCTGAAGCAATGGAACACGCTTGAACGATGGGTGATTGCAAGGACTGTGCGCCACTCTCTGACAATACCTACAACCTGGAGGTGCTGGGGAGATTGGGGAAGCTATGCCCCCCCTTGGCTTCAGTGCTTAGTGAGGAAGTGGGAAAACAGAGACTAATCCCACTCATTTCTCTCTCTTACGCTCATGCTATGTAAATATTTTGTTCTCTGACATACTGAACTGTCACGGATCGGCCTCACATGTCATGTGAATAGGTTGAAAAGCAGGAGGAACATTCTTGTAAAAAGAATTAAAGGCACACCGACCACTTCAGCTCATTGAAGTGGTCTGGGTACAGTGTCCAACATTCTTGTAAAAATAATTAAAGGCACACTGTAGGCACCCACACAACTTCAGCTCATTGAAGTGGTCTGGGTACAGTGTCCCTTTTGCACTTAGTACTGTAATGTAAAACATTTCAGTTCCATAGAAACAGCAATGTTTACATTGCAGCTCATTGCAGCTCTGTGTCTGCCCTCAGTGGCTGTCTAGCAGACAGCTGCTAGAGGGCTTCCTGAATTGAAACTGACTTTTTTCCAGTATCCAGTATTTTTCCGGTATCCAATAAGGTTATCCAGCAAGGACCTCAGCGTCAGATTTGTCCGCATAGGAAAGCATTAATGCAATTAATGGGTGGCAAATGATAACGCGGCATTTGCCACCCATGCACATTAGATCCCGCTCGTCGCGGGATGGAGGAGGGGGCAGAGTTTCAACCCAGCACCGAGGGATATCGTCGCTGGGAAAAGGTAAGTAAATAAAGGATTTTTAACAGAGGAAAAAAAGCAAAAATAAAAGAGAAGGGGGTGAGACAGACATTGAGGGAGAGAAAGACATACATAAAGGGTGCCAGCCTCAGTCGGACTACATTAACTGGTGCTACAATCTGACATAAGATATAGATAGAAGAAGAGTGAGCTTTAAGACTGATACTGGAGGTTAGATAATGACATAGTAGGGAGAAAGGGGAACAAAGAAGATAATGAGAGACAGAGATAAAAGGATCACAGATAGATAAAGGAGTGAAAAAGATAGAGTTCGAGATAATTTAGTAAAACACTGAAAAATGCCGTAAGATCTAACTAAAAATGAAGATAATTTTGTGAAAAAGACAGAGAATGTGTGTGAGAGAGAAATAGAGAAGAAGTATGAGAGAGAGAGATGTGGGGAAACTAGATAGGGAGACAGATCAAGTGGAAAAAAAGTAAAAGCAGAGATAAACTGAGATATAGACCCCCAACATGGAAAAACAGAGACAGACTAAAAGATACAATGGAACAATATGCACTGATCAGTCACACCATTCAACAGTGAATAACATTGATTATATTGTTAAAATGGCATCTGCAGGCCCGGACTGGCCATCGGGCACACCGGGCAAATGCCCGGTGGGCCGCGATGGCCGTGGGGCCGAGGCCGGCAGGGAGATCACAGGATCTCCCCTGCCAGCCCCTGCAGGGCCAGCGCTATCCGAGCACCAGCCCCGCTGTGTGCCTCCATGGGCCGGTGGGGAGATCACAGATCTCCCTCACCGGCCCACAGGCACTGTTACATGCGGCCGCCGGCTGGGTGAGGGAGGGAGGGAGGGAGGAGAAGACCGGCGGAGCTCTAACCAGCAGCTCCGCCCGGTCCTCTCGCGGGATTCTGAGGGTTGCCGTGGTTACCGCGGCAACGCTCAGATCTCGCGAGAGTGAACTCTAACCCGCAGGTTAGAGTTCACTCTCACCACTGGACCACCAGGGAAGGCAGCATGGTCCCCCTCCTCCATGGATACCCGGCTCCCCACACCCACGCAGAACGGATCTCCCCCCCTCCCAGGCTAAAGGTAAGAAGTGGGGGGACATAACTTTTTTTTAAAATTATTAATTATAATAATATTATAATTATTAATAAAATAAAAAATATATATTTAAAATAATTTCCCTAACAGCCCCCCCAGACACACACAGCCCCCCAGACACACACAGCACCCCAGAGACACACATAGCCCCCCACAGACATACACAGCCCCCCACAGACACACACAGCGCACCCCCAGATGCACACAACACCCTCAGACAGACAGCACCCTCACTCCCACACATATACAGCACATATATTATATAAAAAAAACCCTCAGTGAGTTAACAGACAAATAAAATTAGAAACCCAGAATGTGACGGCAGATAAAAACACCCTCACACACAGCACCCCTCTTACACAAACACGCTGCGCACCTCACACATACAATACGTCCAAATATAAATATATATATATATATATATATATATATATATATATACACACACACACACACACACACACACAAATCAAAACTGAGGATGCACTCACAGGACTTGGTTAAAGTGAAAAAAAGGGACTTTTAATTATTCCATGTGAAATGTACAGAAAATCAATTTTCCATTCACATGGAATAATTAAAAGTCCCTTTTTTTCACTTTAACCAAGTCCTGTGAGTGCATCCTCAGTTTTGATTTTTGTATATTTCTGACGTTTGGGATATAGCACCCAGGCTATTAGTTCTTTCTTATTACTTAAAGGAGAGTGCCAAGCATCCTGTTTTTTTGAGATATATATATATATAAATATATATATATATACATACATATACATACACACACACACACTACAGCACCCCTCACACTGCACCACTACACACATTACGCTCCAGATACACGCTAGATCCCTTACCCTATATGCACTCTTAATCCTCTACACACACACACACACACACACACACACAATCTTCTATACACACTCTGGGTCCTTTACACACTAGATCTCTTACACACACACACTGCACCACCTACACACACACTACATTCCTTGTAAGCAAACACATACAACATTCTCTAAACACACCCTCTCTACACACAGTAGTGTATAAGTGACACACACTACGTCACCTATACACACACTACTGCCCGTATGCACACACTCGCTACATCCCCTATAACACTATGCCCCTATACACGCACTCTCTACAGCCCCTAGCCACACATATTACACCACAAAATTGACCTATTTACACAATACCACACCACACTCTACACACAGGCAATCCCACAAGCATGCGCCAAACACATGCACCATACACTTTCCTGGCCCGTTTGTCCTCTGGTATCCCACTTGTGGAGACACCAGAGACAATTTAAAAGCAAACAAAGAGCAAGCATGTTATTACATTTGCTTGCGCTGCGCAGAACAAATACAGGGCCTTTTTCTAATGCTAGAGCTCTTCAGCGGGGCTCTGGGCATTGAACCAACATGCTCACTTTCTCTGGCCCCGCCCCCTTTTTGGGGGGCCGCTCTAATTGAAAAATGCCCGGGCCTAATTTTTTTCCCAGTCCGGCCCTGGGCATCTGTCAAGGGATGGGATTTATTAGGCAGCAAGAGAACATAAGTTCTTGTATTTCATGTTGTATTTCTTGTTGGAAGCAGAATAAAATGGGCAAGTAAAAAGATCTTAGTGACTTTGACAAAGGCCAAATAGTGTAGGCTAGATGACTGCATCATACGGTTTACCTGGGGAAGAGATGGCAGTAGGATGCACTATAGGAAGAAGGCAGGCTGGCGGAGGCAGTGCTATGCTCTGGTTAATGTTCTTGGGTCCTGGTATTCATGTGGATGTTATTCTGACACATACCACCTACCTAGTAATTGTTGCAGATCATGTACACCCCTTGTGGCAATATAGATGGCAGTGGCCTCTTTCAGCGAGATAATGCACCCTGCCACACTGCAAAGATTTTTAAGGAATGGTTTGAGGAAAATGACATGGTGTTTCCTTGGCCTCCAAATTTCCCAGATCTCAATCCAATTGAGCATCTCTGGGACATGCTGGAACAACAAACCCCCATCTCGCAACTTGCAGGACTTAAAAGCTCTGCTTCTAAAGTCTTGGTGCCAGATACTACAGAACACGTTCAAGGTATTATGGAGTCCATGCCTCTATGCATCAGAGCTGTTTTAGCAGCACGTAGTTTTGATAGGGTGGCTGGTCAATGTACATAAATACTAAAATTGAATGTCCTAAACTTTTATGTCCAAAAAAACAGGAAAATGAGTAGCCAAATTGCTAAAGCTTGCTCATGAAAGCTACACATGATTCAGAAAAAATTATTTGCAAGTATCTAAAAATGCAAATCACTGGACTGTAATCAGGAAGGACCAGCTTGTTAGTAGGAACATTTTGAGTAATAATATTTGCATTTACATTAATCTGTTGCAAACATGTATTTGCATGTCAATGTGTGGGCATACAATAGGTTAATGTTAGCAAGTGGACGAAAAAGCAACAATCCATCCTTCTCTGCAAATCAACAGATTTCTCCATATGGCACATGACCACATTATGGTTAATATACACTGCTCAAAAAAATAAAGGGAACACAAAAATAACACATCCTAGATCTGAGTGAATTAAATATTCTTCTGAAATACTTTGCTCTTTACAAAGCTGAATGTGCTGACCACAAAATCATACAAAAAATAAAAAATGGAAATCAAATTTTTCAACCCATGGAGGTCTGGATTTGGAGTCACACTCAAAATTAAAGTGGAAAAACACACTACAGTCTGATCCAACTTTGATGTAATGTCCTTAAAACAAGTCAAAATGAGGCTCAGTAGTGTGTGTGGCCTCCACGTGCCTGTATGACCTCCTTACAACGCCTGTGCATGCTCCTGATGAGGTGGCGGATGGTCTCCTGAGGGATCTCCTCCCAGACCTGGACTAAAGCATCTGCCAACTCCTGGACAGTCTGTGGTGCAACGTGACGTTGGTGGATGGAGCGAGATATGATGTCCCAGATGTGCTCAATTGGATTCAGGTCTGGGGAACAGGCGGGCCAGTCCATAGCATCAATCCCTTCGTCTTGCAGGAACTGCTGACACACTCCAGCCACATGAGCTCTAGCATTGTCTTGCATTAGGAAAAACCCAGGGCCAACCGCACCAGCATATGGTCTCACAAAGGTCCTGAGGATCTCATCTCAGTACCTAATGGCAGTCAGCCTACCTCTGGCTAGCACATGGAGAGCTGTGCAGCTCCCCAAAGAAATGCCACCCCATACCATTACTGACCCACTGCCAAACCAGTCATGCTGGAGGATGCTGCAGGCAGCAGAACGTTCCCCACGGCGTCTCCAGACTCTGTCACATCTGTCACATGTGCTCAGTGTGAAAGTTTTTGCCAATCTTGGTGTTCTCTGGCAAAGGCCAAACGTCCTGCACGGTGTTGAGCTGTAAGCACAACCCCCACCTGTGTACTTCGGGCCCTCATGGAGTCTGCTTCTGACCGTTTGAGCAGACACATGCACATTTGTGGCCTGCTCGAGGTAATTTTGCAGGGCTCCTCCTGTTCCTCCTTGCACAAAGGCAGAGGTAGCGGTCCTGCTGCTTGGTTGTTGCCCTCCTACGGCCTCCTCCACGTCTCCTGATGTACTGGCCGGTCTCCTGGTAACGCCTCCATGCTCTGGACACTTCGCTGACAGACACAGCAAACTTTCTTGCCACAGCTCGCACTGATGTGCCATCCTGGATGAGCTGCACTACCTGAGCCATGCTACCACTAGAGTGAAAGCACCGCCAGCATTCAAAAGTGACCAAAGCATCAGCCAGGAAGCATAGGAACTGAGAAGTGGTCTGTGGTCACCACCTGCAGAATCACTCCTTTATTGCCTATAATTTCCACCTGTTGTCGATCCCATTTGCACAACAGCATGTGAAATTGATTGTCACTCAGTGTTGCTACCTAAGTGGACAGTTTGATTTCACAGAAGTGTGATTGACTTGGAGTTACATTGTGTTGTTTAAGTGTTCCCTTTATTTTTTTGAGCAGTGTATTTCAGGTTTGTTTTATTTATTTATTTGTGGTCCCTTTTTTCGTTTCCTTACCTTTACCAAAGAATGGGTCTGATCTCTGGTGTATTGCATCAAGTACCGATAAACTGCTCACATTTTATTCAAGTATTGATGTAGGGTGTGCAGGAGCGGGCTGGGACGGGGGGGGCGAGGGGCAGGGAGGCAATTGCCCCCCAGGGCCGCCCACATCCAGCAAAAAAAAAGGAAAGATCCGAATTCCCTGCCTCTGCCCCCCTTATTCAGACCCTGTCCCCCTTATTCAGCTCCTGTCCCCACCTCACCTCCTGCCCCACCCCTCAGCTCCTGCCCCCCCATAGCTTCTACACCCCAAGCTCCTGTCCCCCTTCTGAGCTCCTGCCTCCCCTCTCAGATCCGGGCCACCCCTCTCAGACCCGGTCCACCCCTCTCAGATCCGGTCCACCCCTCTCAGATCCGGTCTACCCCTCTCAGATCCGGTCCACTCCCTCTCAGATCTGGTCCACTCCCTCTCAGCTCCGGTCCACCCCCTTTCAGCTCTGGTCCACCCCCTTTCAGCTCCGGTCCACCCCCTCTCAACTGCTGCCCCCCTTTCAGCTCCTGCCCCCCTAACTCAGCCTCATGCCTCCCCACCATAATAACATCCCCACTACAGCTTGTCTCCTCCAATTTCAACAAATATCACCAACACCACAGCCCCTTTCCCAAATTGTAGCCATCAACCTACTTCAGCCCCTATTCCCCCACTACATTTCCTAACCCCCCAATTACAGCTCATCTGCCCCACTAGAGCCCCTAGTCCCCTACTACAGCCCTGTTCCCTTACTCAGTTCATGTTTACTGGCTTTAAAAGTGTAAAGTGTGTGTGTCTGTGTGTATCATTATGTGTGTGTGTGTGTGTGTGTGTGTGTGTCAGCCAGTATGCCTGTGTGTGTGTGTGTGTGTGAGTGTGTGTGTGTCAATATGCCTGTAACCGTGTGTCTGTGTGTGTGTGCCGGTCAGTGATTGTGTGTTTGTTAGTGTATGTCAAATCAGCAAGTGTGTGTGCCTGTCAGTGAGTGTGTTTGTTAAGTGACTGTTACAAGTATGTCAAACTGTGTGTAAAACAGATCTTTAAAGCGGATATGCTAGTTCATAAATCTTAGTATAACATTTAGACAGTTAATAAAGCATTTATTAATAGATGTATTAGTCAACTAACAGATATCCACTGTAAATTTACCTGTTTAATTATGGTTCCTTCCAAAGTTCTTATGAAAACCCGAAAAGCTGAAGATTCACTAAGGGAATGCCTGCTTCTATTCTTATGCTGCGGGATAACACGACTTTGTTTAAAAATCTTCTCCCACTCTTCCATCTTGCTACTTGCATTTGTTCTTAAAGACATATCTGTAAACAAATAAAATAGATAGGTAAACCATATTAGGTCATCAAAAACACTAGCAACCTAGATAGCACTAGCATGATACGGTGGAGTGTATGCAGTAGTGGCAAGTCCACAGGGGTACATAGGGCCATGTCTCACCATGTAACAATGACGGATTATTGTAGATTTGAACACAATCAAACATAAACCAAGCAATGAGATTTTACACTATCTATTTTATCTGGAAACCCCATTATCCACCACTTGATCTATTGGACCCATTTAAAGCATTAAAATAGGGGTCAAAAAACATTTATGTCAATGGTTAAACCCATTAAGTGCCAGACATATGATCAGCAATGCAAAAGCAATGTGAGTGGCACACCCTGGAACGAAAATGGTTGAAAAGGTTACAACTAAATATTGCTTGTTAGTGAGTTACACTATTATTGCTCTCATACAATGAAATATGCAAAAATATACATTTTTTACAGTTGTTAGCACATAAAAATCTAATTTAAATAAGAAAACATCAGAATACAGGATAAGACAGTAATAATGTAACTGGAAACCTGGTATAGGCACAGTGTTAGAAGACACACATCGCTGGCATTGTGGGACTCACTGTCAGCAGACATACAATGCTGGCACTGGGGGACATTTCCCGTAAACATACATTGCTGGGATTGTGAAACACATTCTCAGCAGACATACACAGTTCTGAGATAGAGGCACACATATCCAGCAACCCACAGTGTTGCTATTGGAGTCACACATGATCAGAAGACAAACATAGTGCTGGTATTGAAACTGAACATGTTAGCCTAGCAGTGATTAAGCATTTTTTTAAATTTTTTTATTGTGGCAGTCAGGGATCAATTATAGTTCAGATAAAACCCAAATACTGTTTAGGGAGTCACAGCCATTGAATATATTATTGTACATGAACCGACACTCACTCAGTAAGTGAAATGAATGTAGTGTGCCCACGTTTCAATAAGGGCAATTATGAAATATGTAAATATACATATATGGAATTGGAACATAAATTTAATAACTGCACTACACTTGTGGTGGAGAAATAAAGAATGAGCAAAGACAAAATATTACATTGCAGGGACTGAAAGCACAACCCACTGGTTCGGATGGTTCTCCAGCTCTGGTCTACTTTTCAAGTAATACATTTCAATTAGACTGGAAGAAATTTTAACTATTATGCACATTGTATACAGTTTGAATGCCCTGATTAAAGGGGGAATTTTATAAATTACTTCTAGGGGCATACCAGGCATTTCTGAGAAGCTGTCAGACCAGAAAGATTTCACAAACAATCTTTAAAGGGCCACTACAGTGTCAGGAAAACAAACTTGTTTTCCTGACACTATATAATCCCTAGGGCCCCCCTCCCGCTGGGCTGAAGGGGTAAAAAAAACCTTCAGCCACTTACCTTTATCCAGCACCGGTCTCCCTTGGAGCTGGTGACCTCTCCTTCCCCTCCGACATCAGCTCCCGAGTGGAGCTAAATGCGCATGCGCGGCTAGAGCCATGCACGCATTAAAAAAAACGCCCATAGGAAAGCATTTCTCAATGCTCTCTTATGGACGTTCTGCGTGCTCAATGCGATTTTCACATTGAGCGCCGGGGAAGTGCCTCTAGCGGCTGTCAGGAAGGCCGCCAATAAAGGCTGGATTAACCCTGCAATGTTAACATAGTAGTTTCTCTGAAACTGCTATGTTTACAACTGCAGGGTTAAAACCTGGGGGACCTGGCACCCAGACCACTTCATTGTTTGAAGTGGTCTGGGTGACTATAGTGGTCCTTTAAGTTCTACTCATGCCCAGCTGCTCTAACAACTTAGACAGACATAACTAAATATCAGTGAATGGGTTTGCACTATATTGGGAAAACAAGAGGAAAAAAGAATAGCACTGCAGTACTGTATGGTTAATGTTTATCATTTATAATAGAAATTTGCAAGTTTAATAATTTTCCCAAAGGGAAACAATGTCAGTAGTTAATTCTTTACCCACCAGCAATAGATGTAAATACTTTACTATGGTAATAATTATCATGTGCATGCTGCCCTAAGAGTCTGAACGAACACCACTTCAGTAGTGCAGAGGAACTGGACATGTATACTATGTAGACATTTTGTGAAAATGATAGTTTAGAGATATGCACAGACTGCTGCTAAAGTTAGTTTATGAAGTGACCGTTTAGTTTGCATTAGGATGTCTGGACATCCTCTGTATAAATGTTCACAACTTTTATGATTTCCTTGTACAGCAATGCTGAAGATAGAATATCAGTCTTCTAATATAAAGGTTGTGAAATCAACTCCCACATGCTACTGCTTTTCTGCTCACTGATATGTCTACTTTCAGCTCTTTATTTTTCCAGCCTCATTTGTAATGTAATTAGCACATGTATGTCGCACTACCCAAGGATTTATATTATCATAACAGTTTGTGATAGCACTCAATGAAACCTGGAGAAACTGCCCTAATTTCGCTTATTGAGCACCTGTGGTGTGAACATGAAAGAGTGAATAGATTATAGATCTACTTACTTATATGTACACCCATGCAAAAGTATATACTGGATACATGGCATGTAACATCTTAAAAGAGATCTGTTACATTCAGGGGTCTTTGGAAATTTTGCAAAAAAACCCTGAAGGTGAAATCTCTGGTTAGGGTCAGGTGGCTGAGGGGTGCATTGGCAGGTAGGTTTTACTTACCAGAAGCTGTCCCTCACAGCTTCTGCCATCTTTTCCCTCTTGGTCTTCTTCAGCTCCCGGTGCTTCATTTGTAAGGAGGCACGGTAGTACAACATTGAGACCTTTGAAAGAATGTGAGAGACTACAGGAGCCTCCATAGATGATGTCTCATGGATGTGCGAGACCATTAATGAATCCCACAGCAATCACTAGTGACAACTGCTGGGATTGAACATAAATTGGCAGGGGAGCTCAGCCTTTAGCCAACTTCAGATTTACCATAAGACAAAGTGGTCCCTACTTTGTCTTATGGTATCTTTGGATAGTGTTGGAATTTCAATGCAATTCCATCGCGGTCAGTATTTGATATAGATTAAATCTTCCTGAAATATTGAAAAAATGTCATAAGTGGGTGAGTCGCTTTAAACGTTTTTGTTTTTTTTCCGCGTAAAAAGAAAATTATAATTGAAAATGTTTTTTTTTTTTAAATATTCAACCAGGCTTCCAGGGTAACACTTAATTACTACACCGTAAGTAAAGATACATACACACATGCCCAAGATAAATTAGTGGGTGTTCCACTCCCAAGCGGCAGATGAAACAGCTGCCCTAGACTGTAAAACAGTGATACAGTTGTGCAAAGTAGTGATGGTACCTAGAGTGACTCTTCAATGTTATGTATGCTCATAGTTTGTCAGATAAATGTACATTTTGTCTGTAAAAACATATATGGGTGCACTTAAAAGAAAGTGTTTAATTTTAACTTGTAGTGTTATGTGGGGTATCAGTGATATTATGCAGGTCACTGGGGTCTACATTTGTTTACCATTTGATTTATATACTTTTCTCTTGTTGTTACAGTCTTTTAGGGGAACACACTTCAAATTTAAAAAAAAAATATATATATATATATAAAAAAAAAGAAATTGTTGAAATACGATGGAACAAACACTTATTAAATATTTCAAAAGCAACTCAGTCACCAACACGCAGAATCATGGAAAAGGGGTTATTAGAAATTAGAAAAAGAGTGCGTTTATAGCTGGCTAAGAATTTTGGGGAGAATTTTCCAAACGTTCCAGACTTGAATATGATTTTATTCTGAACCCACAACATGAATGGTACAGCATAGCCGACAAAACACAGCAAATTATTCTACTTATACATGTGATGCTAAATATTTTTTTTAACACCACTGACATTCTGCTATTCAAACCAGTAACCAAATTAATTAGATAATTACGTATTGTATCAATTAAAACATTGAATGCTAAACCTGTCCTAAGGGGTCATAATCCAACCACCATTTACACTGACACATAATTAACATTTTGGAGCACTAATTTGAATATCAATTCGTAAATATAAACCTGACAAACTTGTTAGGCTACAGCCTCAAGTGACTTTTTTTTTTCAAAAGCAATGGGTCACTGTCTTCACAAGAGAAATAAGAATGAAATGTACCTTACTATTAGTTCCAACCACACACTGTGCGAGAGAAAAAGCAAGATTTTTTTTTTATAAAGTATGCTTAATTACATTGGACCACTTCAACAGGGTTATTCACTACAGTGAGAATTCAAAGTGAATTTCAAATTTAAGGTAAAAGTAAACAAAATGGAAATGTTTTCTAAGTCACCTATGCTCTCAGTTCATCTAATTTGACTATAAATGTAAAATTACTGTGGCAATCCCTTTACATTCTCACTTAAGTGAATAACCCTGCAAGACTGCATGGGGAAGTGTTCACAAGTTGTTTGCACCCCTTGTGTTTCAATTTTAGAACCCTAACGATACAGCTAGAATTCTCCTTTTTTCCCCTTTAAACATGTTTCATGATCAATAGAGGAGATGAGTTCTACTCAATAAGAAGCCAAATGAAAACATTCTGTGTAGTTATTTATGTGCAAACAGTGTCAAGGCAGAAACTTGTTAATATGTTTATATGTGGAGTAATAACAATGCAAATATATATATAGTTGTGGTAACATATATTCTTAATTTCTTTCAGTTTTGCTTTGTTTTCTTCTGATTAATGTTAATTGGGGAACTCCCACATGTTGAATTTTCAGGATCAGATACTAAAATGAGAATTGTTGGGAATTTAGAGTGAATTTAAAATTCTAGGACAAAGTGCACAAAAGATATTCCTAATGGGAAAACATGAACCTACAGGTTTGTAAACGAGTTATCAGTTTCGTGGGGGGCAGTTCCAAGGAACTCTGAACACCATAACCACTGCAGCACGCTGGCCATGCCCTTTCCTTCTCAGTATACCAGAAGCCTTGTATTCTTCGACTAGAACGTTGATTCACAGAGTGGTTATAGTACTTAATTATGCCAAACAACTTCATAAGATTCTTCCAGTGTCTGCAGTGTATTTATTGCAGTGTGTGTGTATATTATATATATATATATATATATATATATATATATATATATATAGCAAAAGATAGCACTCCAAGGACTAATCTAAAATGTAACTTTTATTTCAACGTTTCAGTGTGATCCCCCCAAGCTTTCATCAGGACACTTGAGGGGATCAAGCTGAAACGTTGACCTTGTGATTTTTTTATTTGAGGTAAATAAAAAGTTAAATTTTAGATTAGTCCCTGGGGTGCTAGCTTTTGCAATTTTTTGGCTGACAAGCACCAGACACTTGACATATTGATTGGTGGAGTGCAAGATTATTTTGCTTTATATATATATATATATATCCATCTAATGGAGACCCAATATAAACCATGGGGGTCCTAATTTTGGGTCTGGACTCAGGAGTCCCCACTAGCAGACTGTAGAATGTGTAAAACCCGGATTATCCTCACACCCTGGGGCTTTCTGTATCTCTTGCTCTGCCTATAGCGGTTTAACGTCCCATAGCAGTAGTGTGACTGTACAGGGGGTGCATGTAGCCCACCCAGACCCCCATAACACAACCCCTACCTCCACTCACTGCCACTGTGCCGCCATCTTCCCCTGACTGCGAGTCGCATTAATGTAAACCCCACACAGGGGGGGGAGCGCTGTCCAAGGTGGAGAAACCATTCATGTAGTAATCCCTTTCAGTCTCTATTTTGATAAAATCCCTTTGCCCTCATATTGTACAGTTTAATTGTATCCCGGCAGGGAGGACACGAGGTGCATGATGATAATATTTTACAATGTTTACTAGGATCCGCCCCCCCTTCTGAAACCGTGGCACTTGGTATGTTCCACCGGCTGGCATCGTGTAACCATGGAGACAGGGCGTCCCCCGGCCCATCATTTAGAGATCAGAGTGCATCATAACGGCCAAAGCGCATTAACCCTCTCGGCGCCGGTCAGTGGCTCTCCTGCAGCCTGACACCCTGCCAGTCAATCAGTGATTGCTCTTTGGGCTGCTGGCTTTGTGGGCGCGCAGGTTAATGCGGACTACGTTCCCCATGATGCTCAGCGCTCTGACTGACTAAGCATCAGGGGAGTTGTGGTGCACAGCTGTTTGGTGTGCCATAGAAAAGGCTGTGTGGCGTGGGAGTAGCAGTCCACAGCTGTCTGGTAAACCATAACAGCATGGGTCCCCAAACACCGCCCCCCCCCCCCCAGATGTTGCTGAACTACAACTCCTATGATTCTTTGAATTGCATAGATAACCAGAGAATCATGGGAGTTGTAGTTCAGCAACATCTGGGGGGCCATGCATAACAGGTTAGAAGATTTTGGCAATATCTCCTATTTGTGGTCTGTAAAGGGAGATGGGGCTGCTAAAAGTGCAATAAGTATAGTACAGGGATAGGCAAACTAAACCTGCACTCCAGATGTTATGGACTACACCTCCCATGATGCTTTGCCAGCATTATGACTGCCTGTAAGAGCATAATGGGAGATGTAGTCCATAACATCTGGAGTGCTGAAGATTCCCAACCTCCGGATAGAGTGATGTGCACCAATGTTGACATAAGGCAGGCTTCCCCCAAACTCTAGCCCTCCAGATGTTGCTGAACTACAACTCCTGCGATTCTATGAATGAAATAGATAGGCTGAGAATCATGGGAGTTGTAGTTCGGCAACATCTGGAGGGCCGGAGTTTGGGGAAGCCTGACATGGAGCCTGTAGACCAGGGGTTCCCAAAAGGCAGATCCCAGATGTTGCTGAACTACAACTCCCATGATTCTTTGAATTACATATAGATAGCCAGAGAATCATGGGAGTTGTAGTTCAGCAACATCTGGGGGGGGGCATGCATAACAGGTTAGAAGATTTTGGCAATATCTCCTATTTGTGGTCTGTAAAGGGAGATGGGGCTGCTAAAAGTGCAATAAGTAGAGTACAGGGATAGGCAAACTAAACCTGCACTCCAGATGTTATGGACTACACCTCTCATGATGCTTTGCCAGCATTATGACTGCCATTAAGAGCATAATGGGAGATGTAGTCCATAACATCTGGAGTGCTGAAGATTCCCAACCTCTGGATAGAGTGATGTGCACCAATGTTGACATAAAGCAGGCTTCCCCCAAACTCCAGCCCTCCAGATGTTGCTGAACTACAACTTCCGCAATTCTATGAATGAAATAGATTGGCTGAGAATCATGGGAGTTGTAGTTCGGCAACATCTGGAGGGCCGCAGTTTGGGGAAGCCTGACATGGAGCCTGTAGACCAGGGGTTCCCAAAAGGCAGATCCCCAGATGTTGAAGAACTACAGCTTCCATGATGCTTTGCCATTATAAAGGCATGCTGAGCATTAAGGGAGCTGTAGTTTTACAACATCTGGGGATCTACCTTTTTGGTACACCTGCTGAATGCAGAGTTCATTTTATTTTCAGGGTTACCCTGCTTGGCACCCCCACATTTATCTATTTTTTATTTATTTTTTTATGCTACATTTTACATGGTGCCTTGAGAAAGACTAGAAAGCTGTTGGGGTGCCAGGGTTGGCCATCAGTGTCTTATCACTCCTCTGCAGCAGCAATCCAGAGCCCGCAATGTATGCCAATGGGTCAAGAGGAATGACAACAAAACCCTCCAACCCTGGCTGCCGCCATACTGGGACCACACAACATCCCGCCCCGCTGCCAACCAGGCAGCCAATCCGGCGGCAGAACCGTCTTGGCTGGCAGCTGCTCCAGCCAATGGCGTGTGTGTGTACGGCGGAGACTAAGCAAAATCCGCCAGCGGTGGGCGTGGCTTGCAGCACTGCTCTCCCACGAGGTCAGCAGTGAAGGGAGTACCAGCGGTGAGCGGGGTCTGCACATTGAGCGGCGGAGACCGGGCACTGGGGGCAGAGCAGGAGCTGGCAGAGCCGAGCAGGTGGGCACAGACTGGGTCTGCCCTGGGAGATGGTGGGGTGCAGGGAAGGAGGGAGGGGGCATGTCTGTATAGGCAGCCTGGCAGGCAGTGCATTGAGATAATCAGACCTCCCTTGTTATTCTTCATACAAATAGCAATTTCTTAATATGATTGACAGTACATGAAATCCAACACTGGGAGGAAATTATTAAAATGGGGAATAATATAAGGGCTGCATTGATTAGTTATGGCAAACTGTGAATCCTGCATATTGCAGAGCAGAACATTTCATGTACTGCCCATCAGCATGATGAAGTTGTGTAATGCAAAACAATGAATCTGGCAACATCTTCATATGTAACATAAAAGTGTATATGTAAGGAGGGGTGAACAGCCTGGAATACCTAAATGTATGCAGTCTGCATGGGAATTTTTATATAAATATGTCTGTGATAGTCTAAAGTTAACAGGTTGTGTATATTTTTCTAACCCTTTAGCTACTATTGACCCATGCACTTAAAAGTGTCTGTAAACTATAATTAGAAGAAAGTATGTGCATGTCAGTAATTTGGCACTTGGGATGTTGTGACTCACACTTCTTAGGATGCCCAGCTACCTGCATGGTTGGCTGAGAATCATGAGAACCTTAGTCCACACCAGCTGCAGTGCCTGCTTGTATTACAGCAAACCATTTCTATATTATTTTAAGTGCAAAAGTGAAAGATTACAGGGATATTAGGGTTTACCTTAGCGGTGTCCATTTGTATTTTTTTTTTTTTTTTTTTATAGAATGCACAATTGGTTATGTCTTATTTTGCAAATATAATTGAATGTTAAAAGAATAAAACTGTAGTTAAGGTATCTCTTATAAAATGTGCTCCCCTTGATGTAACTGGGTGCAGAGCCAGTGCTCTAAGGTGTTTAGCAGACGACCCCCTTTACTGGCTGCATACTGCAGCTTTGCAGAAGGGAATTACTGAGTCGGTTCTAGCTCAGCTCTTTTCAAACCACATCCTCTATCTAGCAGGTGGTGCTCAAAGCAGGCCAGTGGGTGCACAGATTACTGCAAAATCTGTCATTGATAAACCTTTTCTTTGCCATCCAGCAGATACTGCAGTAGCCAGAATCCATGCACAGTTCTAGTGCATTTAATTTATTTACTGTGGGGTGTTTAACCCATGCACTGTATTGTTTATACATTGTATTCAATGCAGCATCTCTTATGTTGTAACGGTAACAGCATTGTGATGCTTACTGCAAAACATTGGGGATCTGCTGTATCATCATTTGTCACCCCCACCCCCTTTCAACATTCTATTCCTAACCACCCAATTCTCCACCCTGCATTGCTGTGAAATTAGAAGCACTTTCACTTGGATAAACCACAAGATTTGAGTTATCCTCCATGATTGGATTGTGTGGTCCCTCTGCAGACTGGTCAATGTCAGTGCTGCAGTAGTGAGTTAGATAAAATTTTCACCACTGGGTTGTTTGCATCTATGGTCTGTCTGAATTGTGCTATTGCTAAGACGAGAAGACAGTCTGCAAGCTTGTTGGTTTTGCATTAGAAACAAAAGTGCCTTCTTATAAATATTGTTTAATATTTACAAATATATAATCTGTATTATACTCATGATTATTTTGCAGTGATATACTCATGATTATTTTGCTGGGAAATGGCCAACTGTATACAAGTTGCCAAAATGTTGCCGTTTATTTTTTTATATTGAAGAATAAAGGCATACCATTTCCTGACCTCACTTATGAATGCTACTTTGACAGCTGTCATTACCACACTGTTATCAAACTTCCTGTCCTTAAAATGTGCTTAGTCAGACACAGAAAGAATAATCTTAAGAGAAAGATTTGCAGAAGTATTTAGAAAATGGGTTAAAGGTTTAAGAGGTGTTTTTTTTTTTTGGTTGTTTTGTTTTGTTTTGTATTCGTAAACAGTCATATTGTTTCTGCCCTTTTAGACTAAAAAATACATTGGTTCATACACATTTTCTGTTGTAGCTTTCAAAAATCACATTTAATATTTTGAATTATGTAATGCACAAACCTATGTAATAGTGGTGTACCATGATTGCCTATAGATAATTAATAATAAAACTAACTCTTGTGTATTCTCAAACTAAAGACAAAAGTGAGCACTTGTATTAGCTTATTGTCTGAAGCAGAGCTGTAGATTTTTGGGACCAAAACTGTTGATTATAAACTACCTCTGACATGAAGGTGAGCTAAAAAAATAATAATAATAACTACCTCTGACATGAAGGTGAGCAAAACTGATATCAGTTTTGCTCACTTTCATGTCAGAGGCAGTTATTATTATTATTTTTTTTTTTAAGGCATTGGATTGATCAACATTTTTTCCTCCAAAAAACAATTCACCTTTCAAATAGTAGACTGATTTGTAAATATTTTTTTATTAGGAATATGACTGGTTTCCGTTACGAGATCTTCAAATTATAAAAGTTTAATTGTTGAACTTGTGTCTGAAGTTTCAAGACATGAAGCATACAGTATTTAAAGTGTGGTTGTATTACTGAAGGTTGTTTTGGAAATTTTCTTCATAATCTAGACATTAAAAGGCACTGTATAGATATAGATAGATAGATAGATAGATAGATGTGTGTGTGTGTGTAAATATATATACATAAACATAAACTCATGTCCAGCAATTCATGTTGCTATGTATAGTTCAGATCCCAGCAGCAGGGGTTTACCAGAGCCACTGATTTCTGCACTTATGTCTCAGGCACCCTTAAAGAGAACTGGACAGAGGAAGGGGACATAAATGTAATGCAAATATTTCTACAACGAAAGTAATTTTTTTTCTATGATGTCACAGGCAAAAGGGGGAGTCTTAAAGATGCAGATATATAATTTTTATTTTTCCTTTCGTGTAGCATTCGTACACATATGAGTATTTGCTTTTCAATCAGACAGGTAACCTACAAACAGAAGCAATGGAAATTAAAATATTGGGTTATCCCTGCAATATCCTAACTCCCTCCCTCCTCCTTCTTGTGAGAACAATCAGTCCCATCAGGCTTTTTGAAGTAAACACTCTCTTTTTTTTTTTTTTCCCCCAGACAAAAGGCAGTGTTTACAATACCGCCTAGTGATACCTTCACTGGCCACTCATCAGATAGCTAATGGAGGTGCCTCCTGGGCAGTGCTGAACAGTGTACAGCACTGACATTTTGTGTCTCCACCCACTGCATGGAGACACTGAGCTTTCCTCATAGAGATGCATTGATTAAGTACACATCTATGAGGAGATGCTGATTGGCCAGGGCTCTGTTTGGCTTTTGCTGGCTCTGTCCCCGATCTGCCTCCTTGACACAGCCAATCCAATGCTGTCCTATGGGATAGCATTGTGATTGGCTGAGATCAACACTTCTGATTATGTCATCCAAGCAGGCAGATCAGTGGCAGAGCCAGCAGCAGCAGACTGGAATAAAGGTAAGATTGTACTGTATATTATATATTTATGAGGGCAGGGGGGCTAGATGGTTCTTTTAACACTATAGGGTCAGGAATCAGGAGTCTGTGTGCTAGATGGAGCTACTCAGTTGAATAATGGCATAGCAACATGCTGCAATCTGACAGGATTTTGGACTCATTGACATGCAGCTTGAATTCTCCTAGTCTTCATCCTTTAATGCAGGGTGTCAGTATTATTATTCTGCATGGTGGTGTTCACAGATAACAAGCTTGGAACTTCATAGGCTGCGTTCCTTGGTGGCAAATCATTAAACACAGGTCCGGAAGGCAGTAAGAAGGGCATACCTACAGCCCGTGAACAGCTCGAGAACCTCTGTACAGGCTGCATATGCATTCCAATGTCATCTGACAGCACTACTGTGCATGGACCTGCTGGATTGTTTGTTATGTTTTGCACAAATTTGAAATCTTATTAAGGAAATTAAATGCTGCTACACCTATATGACTACAGGGTGTTTGGAGAGTTTCTCTATGTGAAATATGTTTTCCAACATGGTTAGCCTTCTGTTAAAGGACCACTCTAGGCACCCAGACCACTTCAGCTTAATGAAGTGGTCTGGGTGCCAGGTCCAGCTAGGGTTAACGCATTTTTTAATAAACATAGCAGTTTCAGAGAAACTGCTATGTTTATTAATGTGTTAAGCCTTCCCCCAAAGCCTCTAGTGGCTGTCTCATTGACAGCCACTAGAGGCGCTTGCGTGCTTCTCACTGTGATTTTCACAGTGAGAGCACACCAGCGTCCATAGGAAAGCATTGTAAATGCTTTCCTATGCGACCGGCTGAATGCGCGCCCAGCTCTTGCCGCGCGTGCGCATTCAGCCGACGGGGCGGAACGGAGGAGGAGAGAAGGAGGAGAGCTCTCCGCCCAGCGCTGGAAAAAGGTAAGTTTTAAACCCCTTTCCCCCTTCCAGAGCCGGGCGGGAGGGGGACCCTGAGGGTGGGGGCACCCTCAGGGCACTATAGTGCCAGGAAAACGACCACTATAGTGGTCCTTTAAGTCCAACCACACGTTGGTCCTAGGTGTGATACTACTGAGCCTGCCATACTGAGTATGTTTTCCTGGCACTATAGTGGTCCTTTAAGGTGTGAGCTTCACTTTGCTCTTAAAAGGCCTTTCTTACAGTTTTTATGACTTTGTGGAATTAATTGACCTATTATTTCACATGTCTCTCCTTTCACCTCCCAAAAAACCTGGGGAGAATGTTCTTGTACGTCTTTAGGGTCATCACCTGCAGGGAAATATTTTGGAGATTAATCTAGGGGCTTCACAGAAGAAGAAATCCATAGATTCATGAAAGATGCGGTAAAGTTAATGAAAGAAGGGGAACATAAACATGAAAAGGTTTCCAATCCAACTATTTAATCTGATAAAAAGATGCATTTAAACATTATTGTTAAAAGGATACTAGAGGCACCCAGACCACTTTAGCTCGTTGTGAAGTGGTCTGGGTGCAGTGTCCCAGGCCCCTTAACCCTGCAATTGTAATTATTGCAGAAACTGCAGAAATCTTTAGGTTGCAATGCAAATAAATAAAGCATCAGTGCAAGTATAAGTGTTGTGAGCTGAATAATAATAATGAATAATTTTTTTTCAAGCGGTTGGAGAATTGTCCATCTATCATAAAGACTACAGAGATCTAATCGTCACACCAAACCAGATTATGTTATCAGTGTATGGGTCAGCTGCTTTTCCCTTTGGCCTGTTTATGACTTAATAAAATTAAAGTCACCACAAACAATCACTCCTCCCAATTTGTATTTATCCACTTTATTTAGAATGGACATAGATAATCCCCATGGCATATCAAATATTATTTAACAATCCAATTAATATGATGTTTCTATTGAATTTCTACTCTTACTTTCTTGGAAGTTGGAATGTAACATTTGTTTATTGATACTCATTTAGATTCAGACAAGGCCGGAAACTGGTCAAAATAATGTGTAGATATATACTCTGCACTTTATTAAAAAAAATAAATAAAATTAAAAAAGATATACTAGTGATATCCAATTGGCGACAGAGATCATGCATTGGTAATGTCAGTTTTTCTTGGATATTTAACCCTTTAACATGTAATTAGTTTCATAACAATAATGGCTTAGTACAGGGTTTCCCAATTAATTTTTCACGTGGAACCCTTTGACATAGTGTATCAACATCGTTGAACTCCCTCCCTCCCAAAAAAATTCAACCAAAAAGAAGTAATACAGCTCTGAAAAGTGCATATATAGAAACTGGGAACAGCAGTTTTAGAATGTCTTAATGTGGAAATGTCTTTAGTGACCATCTGACTGTCACTAGGGTTGGGTCTTTTATAAATGTGAATATTTCCTGCTGCTCAGTAATGTCATTGTTTTCATTTCTCAGAGCAAATGGACATGTGTACGCCAAAACCAAATGGTCTTTTTTTTTTTTTTTAGGTTATCCATGTAAATACCTTTTGTGTACAACTACCTGCCAGATTACCTTTATTTTTCTTTTTTTGCAACTTATTGTAGTTCTAGACAACTAGAAGGAAGGCGGAGTACCTTCATGCACCATATCATATGCAAAGGAGCACGCATTTTTATGGTGCTTGGCGTGTCCGGTTTATGGATCCTATATTAAAATAGAACTTCCCACTTATTTAAAGATCACGTTGGGGATAGAACTGCTGATGATAAGCAGGACGTTTCTTGCTGACATAAGGCCTTCAGGGACCATATTTTGATGACTGTAAAGCATGTCATTGGTCTTTAGGGAGTTAATAAAATTACTCACCTTCGCCAATTGAGTAAATTACAGTAAAATATGGCATTAATAATTTATTATGAACGTAATGGAAATGTTGCATTTCATTATTGACATTATGATGTATTTATGTACCAATTGTCTGATCCTGTACATTAAGTCCTGTTGCTATAACTAAATTATGTAGATAACTTGTATACCTGGCATTGTTAAAGAGCCTGTTCTATAAATAGGTAACTGTTTTTGTCCATACTTCAGACTGGTTTTCAATTGAGGCTTGTGATCTCTTTAAAGTGTCATTGAGCATCAGAACACCTCTGTTTCAGAGAGTACAATTTTAATATTAAAATCATAATAATATCAATTAAAATACATACTTATACCTTGCTATTGATGCTTAAAAGAAAAATGTTTTTATGGGAGCAGAATCTAACACTATGCCAAGTAGAAGGAGTTATGTGAGACTCAATCAATCTAGTATTCTTGGTTTTGTTTTTATTTTTTTAACTATGAGTATTTTTCTTGTCTAAAAGAGAGAAATGTTTCTGTACAGTTGTTAAAGCTATTTCTTTCGTCCCCTCTGCACTATGCTATATAAACGTTTGTGTCACGTTGCTCATGTAACAAGGTGCTGTAAATAGATTAGTTACCATGAATATTGGGCTGCGTTAATCTTAAATCTGTTACATGTTTGCATCTAACATGTAAAGCTTTATAGCAGGGGTAGACAACTTCCGGCACTCCGGATTTTGTGGACTACATCCCCCATAATGCTCCTACAGCCACAGTGCTGGCAAAGCATCAGGGGAGATGTATTCCACAACATTTTGAGTCCTGAAGTTTAAACCTAAGTGCTGTGACTTTAACTGGAGAATATGTCCATCTTTGGATATGTAATATCAGTTTGAAGTGATCATGGTGCTTGGAGTCTGTCTGTACAGCATTTTTACTCTGAAATGCTGCACCTACAGTAAAATAGTACATTGCTTTCAGAGGTGTAACTCTGTCTCTGGTATTGTCTTGAGCCACCCCCTTTCATGCCGCCAGAAAATGCACATTGCTGCTAGAGGCGTTGCAGTGACATCACCATCCCATGATGCCTGGGGCTGCATGTGTGCCCTTGCTTGGCATCTGACAGGGAAATGCTGCTCACCCTCTCTTTTCTCAAGCAGTGCTGTAGGCATGCACGTGGACTGCTAGTTGGCTCTTTTACATTATTTTGCAAAGCAAGTGAATGAAAATAAAAAATCTAGAAAGAATTAAAAAAAAAACAAAATGCTAGAATTGGACTTAGTGGCAATTCCTCTTTAACACATGCATGGTCATTGGCTCAGAGGAACTATGCACACTGCCTCTTCACTATTCTTGGAATGGGGCTGCTATGAAACTAATAGCCATGGTATGGCAGATAGTAGCCTGTACAGCAGGTCCATTAATCACATCTGATGAATGGAACTGTAGCTGGGGGCTGAACAAATATATAAATTATATGATGCAACATTTTCTTTAGCACATGTAATGTGCCTGTCTATGGCTACAGCACATCGCTGAATATGGATCATTCCTGCATCCATTCTGGACCCTCACATCATTATTGATGTTGCACACTCTCCTTGCATCTATACAAACGTGGTGCACTAAATCTAGGCAATCAGAAAAGATGCAGAATTTCAATAGTTATGTATACCACATTCCATCAGTTCCTCTTTGCCCCGTTGTGGTCCGAATAGTGTCTTTACTGTGTTTCTTGGTTTTTCTGGTTTTTGAGTTGGCTTCTCATTACTATTCTGTTTTTTTGGTATGTTTGTCCTGACTTTGTTCTTTTGATTAACTGCTCTCTGGGACCGGACATTCTGAGGTATATGTGTTTGTTTATCTCCGACTCTCTTCTGGTTCCAAACACTGGGTGTTGGGTTGTATTATAACTTGACAGAACTATAACATTTTGTACTGAATTATTAGGCGCCAACATCCCATAGACCAGAATGATAGACTCCTAATTGATGGCTCCTCTTCCACATCTAGGAGGCACTCTCCAGTGCTTCTTGCAAATCGATTAGCAAAAAATCGCTGAAAGTGTCAGTACCCCGTCCCCTTGCCCCAGTAAAGCTAGTGAAGCAGTCAGCAGGGTGATTAATGCAGCAGAGGAAAATATATCTTAACATTTACCTCTGCAAGACTTCTTGAATGTCATCAGCATCGTTGCTTGATGTTTCGGATGCGCACATGAGTGCGCATGAGTATTATCTTCTTACGCATTATGGAGGTTAAACTGATTTAAATATCTGTTCCCTGTCAAAAAGTAAAGTATGAGTAATCAATCATTTTAGGTTATGCCAAAACCCATAAAGTCAGTCTTTATTTTCCTTCTTATGTCGTGTATTTCCAATGTGGAAGGTCCCTTTAAGATATTGTGGATTGCTTTTAAAGATTTTGTTTTTTTATTTTTATGTATAACACCCACGTTTTGTATATTTGCTGGGATTTTCCTATCTTTGTATAAACCCAGTCCTAGATATCCAGGAAGGATGAAAGATTCCGGAGAAAGTACGTTTTAGAATGTGTTCCTAATTTGAACAAGAAAATGGTCTAATTCATTAAGAACTGTTAAAGTAACTGCTCAGTGCATGTTCAAGCTCATTTCAGCTGTTTTCTATTATTGCTTCTTCTAAGTTGGTGTTCTGTTAACTTGTATCTTTGTTTCACAGTAATAGCAAAACAACATATGCAAAACATATCAAGTTTCTTTGGGAATGGAGAAAGCAAATTGGATGCCCCTAAGTGTTTAAAAGGGTCAAGCTATCAGTTAACACCCTACTAAGGTTAATACTAGTCTAAGGGGGTTTGCTTGATCGTACTGACCCGCCAAGGTTTATCTAATAGTTTATTTAGGATACCAAGAACTGTGGAGAAGTGACAAGAGAATTGCTAAATACAAGGCCAAATAGCTTCAGTTGCTTTTGCCTGCTGATTGCAATTCCGTATTCTCCATATTCATCAGTTTAGTGAATAAACCACATTATTATTTATTCAGTAAGCATCAAATTGTAATGAGTTGAAAATTGATTTGTAAAATTTGCTGATTGGGGAGGGAGGAGGAGGGAGGAATGTAAGCATGGCTATATTGGAAATTGAAAGTGAAATTCATGTATTCGGCCAAATGACACAAACATAGCTGACTTGATACATTTTTCCAAATTGTTTAGTTTGGCCTTAATTTGGAATTCACTTTGTTCAGGAGCTCACACTTCAGTTAATAACCCCACATATTTTCCTTACTTATCTATCCATATGTTTAGTTTGTTATACACGATATAACTGTTAATTTGATCCATCATACTACACATGCTTACAGGGACACTCCACAACAACTACAGCTTTTTCTAGTAACTATGGTGGAAGGAGTCTTTGGGTGCACTTTGAAAAACTGTTTTCCACCAATCAGGAGCCTCTCTTTCTGGTCTGTGGATTTTTTATTTTTTTTTATTGATTTTTTTTTTTTTAAATCCCATGTGTGTTAAGTAGGTAAACATAGTAAACCTGGTCAATAAGTTGCCAAATTCACATTTTTTGTGAATGAGGTTGTGCATGCAGCACTGTTTGGGCTCCCGCCAGAGAATCCAAAGTGGACAGATCTTCGATAACAAATGAAAACAAATGTTTCTAAGGAGGAAATACACCTCCTTTGTCACTGATCACACAGTCTTATGGCTTCACTAGTAAGCTGCTTGGAACAGGCTGTCACAATTACAGTTGATCCAGCACGCGTAATAGTATCACACCTAGGACTAAGGATAACGTCTAACGGGACCTTAGAGTGGCCGGACTTAACTTACCAGAGAATAGTCTAAATACTAGCCGAGGTCAAGTAAGTTGCCAGATTCACATTTTTGTGAATGAGGTTGTGCATGCAGCACTGTTTGGGCTCCCGCCAGAGAATCCAAAGTGGACAGATCTGCGATAACAAATGAAAACAGATGTTTCTAAGGAGGAAATACACATCCTTTGTCACTGATTGCACAGTCTTATGGCTTCTCTAGTAAGCTGCTTGAGACAGGCTGTCACAATTACAGTTGATCCAGCACGTGTAATAGTATCACACCTAGGACTAAGGGTAACGTGTGGCCGGACTTAACTTACCATAGAATAGTCTAAATACTAGCCGAGGTCAGGAACACAGAAATAAACACAGTTGAAAGTAATAGCCAATAGTCAGGGAAACGAGAATTCAGGGAAGTCAGAACGAAGCCAAAGTCAATAACCAAAGAAACACACTCAGGAACACACTCTTGGATAACCAGCAAAGGGAAACCACAACAGGGCAATGAGTGGAAGAAATGAGTGAGTTTAAATATCCCTCTAGTGGATCCGATTGGTCGTATCCAGCCTTTGACTGCAAAACGTGCGCGCGAGTCCTCTGTGTGATGTCAACGTCACTACCACTGTGGACACTTTGGGACAGACGTGGGGCTATATAACAGTGTGGACTTGCAGCGGCCGTCGTCCACCGGCATGTCGCAGAACCCTGGCCTTATGGCATAGGACTGCCGAGCAGTACCTTTCTTATTTCTGGAAAGGTGATTAATGTTGTGCCTAGCGTTTGGAGTGGATGTATACGTGACACAGGCTACTACTACTCTATAGACCAGTGTTTTTCAACCACTGTTCCGCGGCACACTAGTGTGCCGCGAGATGTTGCCTGGTGTGCCGTGGGATGTCTGATGTTCTGATGTCCGGGCTGTGATCAGGGCCGGACTGGCCCACCCGGATACCGGGAAATTTCCTGGTGGGCCGCGGCACCTGGGGGCTGCGAGGGCACATATGTGCCACCGGGTGGCCGGTCCGGTGGCACACTGAGAGGGGGCCGGCCGCGTTCCAGACTGGAGCCGCCGGGCCGGGTGGCAGCTTCGCCGGTCCGGCGGCACTCCAGTCACTGGCTGCTGATGGTGGAGGAGCCTGTCTACCATGCTCCCTCACGGTTCCACTGCGAGGGAGCATGGTAGACAGGCTCCTCCTCTATCAGCCATCAGCAGCCAGTGACTGGAGTGCCGC
>OW240921.1:81555589-81781070 GCA_933207985.1 Pelobates cultripes | reverse complement strand
GAGGGGAGAGACACAGGGAAAGGGGGGAGGGAGAGAGATGGGAGACACAGGGAAAGGGGGGAGGGAGAGAGATGGGAGAGACAGGGAAAGGAGGGAGGGAGGGAGATGGGAGAGACAGGGAAAGGAAGGAGGGAGGGAGGGAGAGAGATGGGAGAGACAGGGAAAGGAGGGAGGGAGGGAGATGGGAGAGACAGGGAAAGGAGGGAGGGAGGGAGATGGGAGAGACAGGGAAAGGAGGGAGGGAGAGAGATGGGAGAGACAGGGAAAGGAGGGAGGGAGAGAGATGGGAGAGACAGGGAAAGGAGGGAGGGAGAGAGATGGGAGAGACAGGGAAAGGAGGGAGGGAGAGAGATGGGAGAGACAGGGAAAGGAGGGAGGGAGAGAGATGGGAGAGACAGGGAAAGGAGGGAGGGAGAGAGATGGGAGAGACAGGGTGCTGAGGGAGGAGATGGGTGTTTATTTGATTCCTATTCAAAGATATATATATATATATATATATATATATATATATATAAGGCATATATATATATATATATAGGCGGCGTCAATATAGGCACAGAGTTAAATTTTTTAACATTTTCTAATGGTGGTGTGCCTTCGTGATTTTTTTCATGAAACAAGTGTGCCTTTGCCCAAAAAAGGTTGAAAAACACTGCTATAGACCCTATCCTCTGTTATGACACAAAGTAGCTATTGTGTCTACTCTTAGAAATGCAATTAGGTCTTCCAACCTGTTTAGTAGTGCTTTCTGTACCTGCCTGTGCTTCAGAACATGGCGTAACCAAAGTCTCCTGTTCGTACGCAAGCTACACTAATAAAAGCAACTGCAACAAATGCTGGTATTCAAATTATAATCCTAATAAAATGTAAATTTTTACGTTTTTTTTTTTTTTTTTCTTGTTGAATGTCCTCACTAATTTATAACAAATGAGTCCGAATTTACCAAAGCGTAGATGAAAATAATTATGACCAATGTCAATATTGCAGCGGAATAAAATGTTCTTAGAGTCTTAGAGCAAGCCCTTAAACATGGCCACGCTCTATGGAACACAGCTACCCCTTTACAATGACCTTGCCACTAGGAGTTCATTTGATGTATTGGCCAAGGCAGTGCTGCTGGTTCTATTTATATAAGGAATAAACCAATGAGAGGGTAATAATAATATAAACTAGTTTGATGGATAACTAGTAAAATAACCATTAATAGTTAGACACACTCTTTTCCAAGAAGCATTAAAGACATGGTTGTGAAAGGCTTTATCTGTATGCCAACCATACATAATTAGCAAGCTATATGTTTTTAAAGGAAATAAACCTGTCCGAATAGTGTTTCTTTAACACACTAAAACCAGATTGCAGTGAATAGAAAACTAAATTGAGAGATTTAGGTAACAGTAGCTAACAATCTTGCACTTCAGTTTTTAATTCATTATAAATCTGTGTTTAGTGAACACAATTACAAAATTACACTAACCTTCTTCTTAAAATAAGATTTAGCCCACTGTTAATGCATAATGTAGATAACGCATTCAAAATTGGTTTAAAAAAAAAAAAAAGATACCTATGAAGTTTTCAAGTATTCTCTTTGAAGGTAATCTCCTTTGAAGATTTTCATCTCTGTAGTACCATGAAGTGGTTGACCAAGTTAAGCCAATAAAGAAACCCTGTTATGTCTAATTTGTACAGCTGATTTTGTTCCGTGCCAAAACATTTTTTTTTTGTGTGCTATTAATTATTCAATATATTACACATGTCATTTTGCAAACTTGCTTGTTAATAGGCTTTATGGATCTCAGATTTGTTATTGTATTCAGTGGTCACCTCTTTGGGGTCAGAACTAATTTGCATGCGTATGCTTGTATGCATGAAAAGCCCATAGCTACTTAAAGGACCACTATAGGCACCCAGACCACTTCAGCTTAATGAAGTGGTCTGGGTGCCAGGTCCAGATAGGAGTAACCCTTTTTTTCTGTAAACATAGCAGTTTCAGAGAAACTTCTATGTTTACCTATGGGTTAATCCAGCCTCTAGTGGCTGTCTCATTGACAGCCGCTAGAGGGCTTCCGCGTTACGCTTGCGTCCATAGGAAAGCATTGAGAATGCTTTCCTGTGAGACTGGCTGAATGCGCGCGGCTCTTGCTGCGCATGCGCATTCAGCCGGAGAGGAGGAGGAGAGCTCCCCTCCCGGCGCTGAAGAGGTAAGTTTAACCCCTTCCTTTCCATCCAGCCCGGCGGGAGGAGGACACTGAGGGCGAGGGCACCCTCAGGGCACTATAGTGCCAGGAAAACGAGTGGTCCTTTAAGCTCATCAAAAAGAAGCCACTTGTAGATTATTTTCAATGCAGTCACTTCATTCTTCATGCACCTGTGTCCCTGTTACTAACCAGCGTCCCCAATTTCAGTTTAGAACATTTTTGCAGGTTACCTTAGAGAAGGTTTGGTTTCATTTCATTGCCATATTCCCACATGATCTTTGAAAGTATACTTGGTGACCATATTGACTTGGCAAGTGTCTGCAGACTCTCATCAAATGATACATCTATAAAATAAACCCCACGCTTGCAGAAAATCCTTTAAGTGCACCCCATCTTTTTATTATGCTTTTTTATATATATATATATATATATATATATATATATATATAACAAAAAATATATATATATATTCCTTTTTAATTCTGGCTAGCCTGGTTGGAGACGTACTCTCCTCTAGGAGCTCCCTCAATTTGGCATTGTGACTCTCCTGTCAACAATTTCGAATGTATAAAACTTTGCTGCCAGTGGATGTTTTCTGCTGTGTGGGTGCTTACCCATGATACTAAGGTTTTTTTTCCTATACACTCCTTCACCCTCCCTCCGTCTCTCTCCTTTCTTTTTTCTTTTCCAGTCTACTCTTCCCATTGCTGACAACTTGTACTTAATCTTGTCTTGATTTTGTAATGTCACTGTATCTTTAAGATTTCTACCAGGGGCCTTCTCCTTAGACATTCCTTTGATCATCTCCCAAAGAGTTACATATATATAATACAATGTTAAACAAAAATCTGCACACCAGTCAAGCCATAAGACTTGCTTTTCCCACAGAAATCCCAAAACTGCAGCGATGTTACAACCGCAAAGGATTCTGGGTGGGCATATGCAAATTAGTTTAACAAAGAATTACATTTTTACCTCATTCCATTTTAAACATGGATTCCATTTAATCTGCGTTTTCTGTATACAACAGCTTGAAACACAATATAGGAAAAGATGCAAAACCAGTGAACCACTCTTTTTTTTTTTTAATGTAATTTTATTTATTAAATTTGTGGAAAAAGTTGTGTTGAAAAAATATGGAGCGATTTTGTTTTAAAAAGGAAAAATAAAAGTGGTCTGAAAATCAATTTGTGGTAACCTAGGTTGCATATTCAATTACATTGAAAAAAAATAATGTTATGATTATGTTTCTTTAAGTTCAAGAGAGTCTAGACACAATTCGTGAGCACATATATTTATGCAAGCAAATTTCTAATAGGACTTCAGGGAGACTTGTTCGATATTGAGCCGACTATATTATTTGCTTAGTATTCAGGATGATGTTTGAAGACCCACGTTAGTCAGCATATTTCTGGAGTGCCTGTTTTCAGAATAATTATTTATAGCAAAAACAAAATATGGGTTTCGTTATTTTAGTGTCCATATGATAAAGAGAAACCGGGAAAACCTGTTTTAGAATATATGTAATACAAATGTATCTCCTCTGGTATGTATTATCTTGGCTTAAAGGGGCACTTTAGTCACCAGAACAATTACAGCTTAATGTAGTTGTTCTGGTGAGTATAGTCAGTTCCTGCAGGCTTTTTGTTGTAAACACTGCTGTTTCAGAGAAAGACAGCGTTTATATTGTAGCCTAGGACTACTTCTAGTGACCACTTCTAAGACGGACATCAGGAGTGCTTCCTGGGTGACGTTCAGCATGTCCCCTCTCTGAATGGAGATGCTGAACGTACCTTATAGAGATGCATTGATTGAAGATGCTCATTGGCCGGATCAGCGTTTAGCTTTGCCCCTGCCCCACTTCCGTGGCTGAGATCCCTCTTTACCTCCCTTCCCTATAGTATTGATGTTTAATTGAAATCTATTGTACCTTCTTGCTCTATTAAATGTTTATTATGTTAGTGTTAGAGTTATTGCACTTCTAGTCTTGTTAATTTAATTTTCACCATTTATGACTTTCACCTACACGATCTCTCCAATTTCCTTATATCTTGAAATGTCAAATGTTTTTTCCATCTTCTTTCTTTCTTGATTCATTTTTCTCACCTCAAAACCTACATGCCTCTCCAGCCAGAAATGCTGTTTTTCTAACCCCAGACTTTTATTTACAGCCTGTATTCAAACAGCAATCAAATGTTTACTCAGGACTCAGAGCTAGCAAGTCTTTCAGCCAAAGCCATATTCAGAGGTAGCACTTCTGAAGATCCAAAGCCACTACTCGATACTAATTCTTTGCTGCCTTTGAAACTGTTGATCATATCCTTCTTCAAATTCTTCAATCCATCTGCCTCTGTGATACTGTCCTCTTCCGATTTCTCCCAACATTAATTCCGTGTCTCCTTTTCTAATGACACCTCCTCCCTTTGTCCTGTCTCAGTTGGAGTCCCCCAAGACTCTTTTCTCGATCCTCTTTTTTTTATTTTATTTTTTGCCTCTCTCTTTCTGCTGCCTCTTTTGGTAATTCTATTAATTTCTTTTGATTCCTCTACCTCCTGTATGCCGATGATATCCCGATATCTATCTCCTCTACGATCTGTACTCCTTTCTCCTAGAACGTGTCACTGGTTGCCTTCCTTCCATCTCTGGATGTATCCCCGCTTTCTAAAACTCAATATGTCTGAGCTTCCTATTTTTCCTCCACTTTCGGTCTCCCTGCAAGCTGTTGGTACCCGGATCAGCCTGTCCTTGCAAGCATGCGGTCTTGGTGGTATCCTTGATTCTTGCCTCATCTTTGTATCTCACATGCTGTCTGTTGTCAAATCCTGACATTTCCACCATAAAAACATTGCCTATGTCCGCCCCTTTCTTACACGGAGTTTGCTCAGCCATTAGTAATCTCTCTCATTGATTACTGTAATTATCTCCCAGAAGCCTAACTGCCTCGCTCCAGTCTTTAATGAATGCTGCTGCCAGTCTGATTTTTCTCAACTGTTGCTCCTCTCACACCTCACCCCCTCAGTCAATCCTTACATTATCTTCCTGCAACCTATAGGAGTCAATTAAAAACACTAACCCTCGCTTATAAAGTTCTAAACAACTGTAGCTCTCACTACATTACTTCACTAATTCACGGTCTTCTCTGTCTTTACGCTCTGCAGTTTGGCATCTGCAAGTGACCTTCTCCTTTCTGCTGCACATATCCTTAGTGCTAATACTTGCAGGACTTCTCGTGCTCCCCCATCAGACTCTCCCATAGTCTTCAATCATTTAAAGGACCATTATAGGCACCCAGAGCACTTCAGCTTAATGAAGTGATCTGGGCGCCAGGTCCATATAGGAATAACCCGGCCTGCTGTAAACATAGCAGTTACAGAGAAACTGTTATGTTTACAAATGGGTTAATCCAGCCTCTAGTGGCTGTCTTATTGACAGCCGCTAGAGGCACTTCCGCGCTTCTCACTGATTTTCACAGTGAGAAGACGCCAGCGTCCACAGGAAAGCATTGAGAATGCTTTTCCATGGACTGGCTGAAAGCTTGCGGCTTTTTCCGCGCATGCGCATTCAGTCGATGACGACCGAAGAGGGAGGAGAGTCCCCAGTGCCGAGGGAGCCCGGCGCTGGAGAAAGGTGAGTGTTTAACCCCCTTCCTCCCCCTTCAGCCCGGCGGGTGGGGGCAGAGTTTGTTTTCCTGGCACTATAGTGGTCCCTTAAGAAGTCCTTCAAAACCAATCTCTTCAGAAAGTTTTATGGCCGCCGAGAGTAACTTATATTTTACAAAATGGTCTCTTACTCTCTCTTAAAGAGCCACACTCCACTCTCATTTTCCAGTTTTGCTACTTTTCCACCTTGTTGCTTAGTTGTTTGTGTGCTATACCCTACCTCTCTTAGATTGTAAGCATGTTTGAGCATTGTCCTCCTCAAACTATTTTTCCTGTAACATTTTGTAATTGCCTGATTTATTGTTACATTTACCTCTTTATAATATTGTAAAGCGCTGCGGAATAAGTTTGCTCTATATAAATAACTATCTTCATAAAATGGTTTTTGACTATTAACCCACCACCACCACTGTTTTCTCTTATAAAATATAGAATCTTAACCACTATGTTGAGCAGGGCTCAATATTTTCACTTGCCCTTTACAACATGAAATATGTACAGGTGATCCACCACCACACGTCTATAAGGAAGATTTAATGAATAGTTCAGAACCTATCTGAGCAATGCACACATCACACATTGCTTTTCCTGCTCACACAGCTTTGTGTGAGAATTGTAGTAGAGGTAGCAGGTTCTATAACCGGAACCAGGAAAGAGTACTTGCAGCTGAAATTGCATTCACCATTACTGCTTCATCCTACTCCACCAGGGATCCACTCACTGTTTTTCCTTTGAAACCTATGGACGTCACCCTGAGGGGAAAAGGGAGATTCAAAAGCAAGCAAATGGTGCTATAATTAATTAATTTGCATTCACTGTTTTCCTTGACTTGGAAGAAATGTATTTTTTTGTTAAGGGGGTGGGAGGTGGCCCACCTCAAGACAGCAGGTGGATCTTCAAAAGCAAACAAAAGTTGTTGTTTTTTTTTATTTAAACTTTTTATAAATACAGAAATCCAGTCCTGCTCAGCACCCACTTGCATTTAAAGGACCACTATAGTGCCAGGAAAACATACTCGTTTTTCTGGCACTATAGTACCCTGAGGGTGCCCCCACCCTCAGGCTCCCACTCCCGCCGGGCTGGATGGAGAGGAAGGGGTTAAACTTACCTCTTTCTCCAGCGCTGGACGGGGAGCTCTCCTCCTTCTTCTCCTCCTCTTCGGCTGAATGCGCATGTGCGGCAGGAGCTGCGCGCGCATTCAGCCAGTCCATAGGGAAGCATTCTCAATGCTTTCCTATGGACGCTGGCGTCTTCTCACTGTGATTTTCACAGTGAGAAGCACGCAAGCGCCTGTAGCGGCTGTCAAGAGACAGCCACTGGAGGCTGGAATAACCCATTTATAAACATAGCAGTTTCTCTGAAACTACTATGTTTATAAAAAAAAAAAAAGGGTTAATCCTATCTGGACCTGGCACCCAGACCACTTCATTAAGCTAAAGTGGTCTGGGTGCCTATAGTGGTCCTTTAACAATGAAACAATGGTAATTTTTTGGGAGTTCTGCTTATTATCTCTGCATTATCACATGATGTCCCTGCATCTGTAAGAGAGCAACAGACATGCCGAGAAAAAAACATCACATGTGTAGGATCTGCCAGGCAAGCACCCTGTGGAGGGTGTATGAATTTATTTTGCCGCATAAAAATAAATTTTATTTTTCTTTCATTCTTTTTCTTTTTCAGCTGTTCTATAATTTAAAAAAGCCTCTGCTGAGATCAAGCTCTAGGTCTGCTCTGTGTTATTAGTATAAATATCATCTAGTCGGTCTAATCAGTAATTGCTGTTTGTTTTTTCTGCTCAAACTTAACTAGAAATGCCTATGTAACCTTTTGCTTGAGTGTCTGTGTCCCTCATTGCTTTCTAATTAGTTGATTTGGGCTACTTCCATTCTCCATCACATCAAAATGGCCTTTTTACATTATCAGCCTATCACTAGCAACCTAAGTAAATGCTTCCCTATCAGCCAGGCTGAGGAGAGGAATGACAGGTGCCCGGACACATTATTATTTTATTATTTATATAGCGCCAGCAAATTCTGTAGCGCTGTACAATGGGTGTACTAACGGACTCAACAGTAATTGTAACCAGACAAATGGACGCACAGGAACAGAGGGGTTGAGGGCCCTGCTCAACAAGCTTACATGCTAGGTGGGGTATACTGACACAAAGGGTATAAGTAGGGGTAATTAAATAGGTTGCTAGAGAACTTTATTATTATTTTTGACAGTTGCAGGAGAGGAGTCATGGGGAAGGCAGGGGGGATGTAAACCCGCTAACAGTTTCCTGAAGAAGTGTTTTTTCAAAGATTTTTTGAAGGATTGGAATACTGGGCGAAAGTCTAACGGAGAAGGGAAGGGAGTTCCACAGAAAAAGTGCGGCCCTGTAGAAGTCTTGGAGGCGAGCATCAGATGTGGGAGTACGGACAGAGGATAGACGTAGGTCTTCGGCAGAATCTTAAATTGAGCCCAATATCCAACTGGAAACCAATGTAGCGACTGACAGAGGGGGGAGGCATGGGAGGTGCGGGCAGTCAGGAAAATGTGCCTTGCCGCCGCATTCATTATAGATTGCAGCGGTGTAAACTATGAACACGTAAGACCACTGAGAAGGGAATTGCAGTAGTCAAAGCGAAAAAGAACAATGGCATGGACCAGCACCTTAGCCGCGTCTGGTGTTAAATAGGGGCGGATGTGAGCTGTGTTTTTGAGATTGAAGAGGCAGGATTTGGCGATCGACTGGACATGAGGTTTGAAGGAGAGGTCAGAGTCAAAGAGAACACCTAGGCAGCAAACCTGTGAGGTAGAGGTGATGGTGGCGCCTTTGACTTGGAGGGACAGACATGGGAGTAGCAACAATTGAGGGAGGAAAAACCAGAAGTTCTGTTTTGAGCAGATTGAGTTTAAGGAAGTGAACAGCCATCCAGTTGGAAATTGGGGAGAGGCAGTCAGAGACACTAGTCAAGATGGGCGAAGAGAGATCAGGAGAGGACAGGTAGATTTGTGTGTCATCTGCATATAAATGATAATGGAAGCCAAAGGAGCTGATGAGTTTACCAAGGGAGGCAGTATAGATGGAGAACAGTAAGGGACCAAGGACAGAACCTTGGGGAACGCCGACAGAGAGAGGTTGGGGAGAAGAGGCAGAGCCAGAGAAAGAAACACTGAAAAAGCGCTGGGACAGGTAGGAGGAGCACCAGGAGAGAGCAGTATCTCATAGACCGACATTACAGAGAATGAGAAAAAGCTGTTGATGATCAACAGTGTCAAAGGCAGCAGAAAGATCAAGGGGAATTAGGATAGCATAATGGTCGCGAGATTTTAGCAGCGATGAAATCATTGGATACTTTGGTCACAGCTGTTTGAGAGACAAGCGCTGTATCCAGACTGAAGCAGGTCAAGCAGAGAGCTGGATTCAAGGAAGTCTGTCAATCTCGCATACACAACTCTTTCATGGATCTTGGAGGCAAACGGTAGTTGGATAGGGAGTTGGGGTCAAGGTTGGGCTTGTTTAGTATCGACGTTCTAGTTGCATGCTTGAAGGGTGAAGTAAATGTGCCAGAGGAAAGGGAGATATTGAAAATTTTAGTAAGAGGAAGTGCAAGAAAGGGAAACAGAGTGCAGATGAGATATGAGGGAATAGGATCAAGGAAACAGGTGGTGGGACGGGAGGAGCATAGCAGAAACCTCTCCGTTGTAGTAGGTGCGAATAAACATCGAACAGTGGAGTGAGTGAGCTTGGGTGATGTATTGGAATGGGAGGGAGAGAGGTTAGATATTTCTTCCCTGATTGTAGAAATCTTCTCAGTGAAGTGAGTTGCAAAGTTTGAGGCAGACAGGGTGGTAGGGGGAGCATTAAAAGTGTGAAATAGGCATTTGGGTTGGTGGGACAGTGTGCTTATAAGGGTGTTGAAGTAATTTACTTTTGCAGAGGAAAGAGTCAGAGTGTAGGAGCGCAGCATAAATTTATAGTGGAGGAAGTCCGGTGCAGAGTAATACTTTTTCCAACAGCGCTCAGCAGTTCTGGAACATTTTTTTAGATATCTGGTCAGTTTGGTGTGCCAGGGATGTAATTGGGAATGCATGCTGTGTTTAAATGTAGGAGGTGCCATGATGTCAAGTTGAGAGGAGAGAGTGGAGTTGTAGTGTGAGGTTACAAAGTTAGGGCAAGTGAGATTTGAGATGGGTAAAAGGAGAGTTTGGTGGAGAAATGCTGGAGATCAAGGCAGTGGAGGTTTCTGCGAGATTGGAGAGTTGAGGGTGGTGAAATTTGGTTACGGGGTATGCCAATGTCAAAGGTCAGCAGATGGTGGTCAGATAAAGGAAATGAAACATTGGAGAGATTAGAGATGGTATAGAGATTGGTGAAGATGAGGTCAAGAGTGTTTCCTGCTGTCTGTGTTGCTGAAGTAGACCATTGTATGAGGCCGAAGGAGGAGGTTACAGAGCGCAGACGGGAGGCATCAGGGCAGTTGAGGTTGTTGATTGGGATGTTAAAGTCCTCCAGTATGAGGGAAGGAATAGATGATGGCAAATCTTAAAGGAGTGGGCTTAAATATGCTGAGAGTGTGAACTTCAAAGGAAGTAAAGGATAGGGCAGGGGCAGGGAGGATAGGTTGAAAGGTACATTGCAGGGAGAGAAGGATGCCTGCTATTGCCGAATACCTGATCACGGAAACTGATACCTTAGCTATCACCAGCGATACCTGATCTAGTTTCCACTGAGATTTGCTTAGCCTTCGATTTATAGAGGCTCAAGCGTCAGGAAATCTCTGCACCTTGTCTATGCTAATCATCATCGCAGTACATAAGCGGCGATATCCAGCTATTCAGCCGGGTTATTTTCAAACTACCATATCTGGGCAAGATTGGGCAAGGTGGGGTATTAGTGAGAGGATAGAATTTTGGGTACGGGGTGCTCTCGAAGGCACTTTAGGTTGCACCATTTATCCAGATTAGGAATATCTATTCTCTCTCCCTTCCCAGTATACTCTTCATTGCCTTATAGTTACTATTCAGTAATCTTCTGTATACCAATTGAAGGCACACATATTGCAAGTATTCAATATCTATTCTCAGCACATCAATGCGCTACCATTCCCTCACGTAGAACTATAACCACTTTAGGTACTACTTGTGGATATTAACATTGAACTATCCTCATAAATGGAAATTACTTTGTTTATAACCACTTTATCAATATATGAGGTTTATTCTAACCATTTGCGTTTTAGGTACCGGTATATCTATTACCTATTTTACAAAGTAATAAAAGTTACGTTTTAATTAACACTTGCTCTCACTTAGAACTGTGGAGATTTATTTTGTTTTTTTGTTTTTGTTTTTCCTAATTTAATTTACCATTTAGGGGTTACACCCCACCCCTTTTTCCCCCCCACAAATCTCACAGTATCTATCTCTACTCCCTATTTATTAAATTAACTCCCCCTTTTTTTCCTTTTTTTTTTTCTTTTTGTAAAAACATACTATTGTTTCTTTTCATACTTTTTTTTATTTTATTTTTTTATAATTCTTTATTTTAGTAGTGCATGGCAAAGAACATATGCAAATAATAACAAAGTAGTTTGCATGTACAGAGCAGGTCATGAGATATGAACGATTTTTTTATTTTTTTATTTTATTTATTTATTGTGGTACACGCAATAGGCAAGAAATCCTGACCTGAGCCAGACATTGCACAAAAATGGTAATATTAAACGTTTGTTTTGCCTGTCAGGCAGGTTACCCATTTTGATAATATAATATGCTGTAGTATGTGAAACCAGGCATAAATCCCGCTTAATCTGAGGCCATCTTTAGGGAGTTACGTGGCAATCTAAGGAGTACCTGTGTCCAGGTTAGGGATGGCCCCCGTACGACCTGTGCTTATATTGAGGCTTGCAATTTAGCTGAGTAGGAATGAACGAGAACTGAGGTTATCATACCTGAATCAGAACATAGAAAAATAACTACTATTAATCTATTGTAAGCAGTTTGGTAGCTTTTAAAGGGGGTTGTGTAGCTTGATGTGGTCTTGGGCATATGGGTGTGAGTGTCAGTAGGTGCCTCACTATTCTGGTCAGCCTTGCTTTTCAGGGCCTGGGTTATAGATAATAGTGGTGTTGCAGCAAAAGAAGCTGGGGCCGACACCAACTGTTAGTGCCCCTAACCAGGGAGAGCGGGGGGAGGAATCGTGGTAGGTGTAACGCCCTACCCCTGTCCTATCCGGTCTCTCGTCGCCTCACCAAGTGCAGACCGTCCTAAGTACCTGCAACAACCTGCAGGTGCTTCTTCAGCCAAGGTTATTTTCTGGCCAGCCCCAATTGTGGATCGCCGTGAGGGCTTGTGGAGTAGTCCATTGGTACGCGACTCCTTCGTTTCTCAGTTGGCTCGTAGTTGGGAGGAGCGTTTTGCGCCATTGCATGGCGGACCTCGATAGGTCTTGGTAGAAGGACAGGTAGTCACCCTCAAATGTGTAAGGTGTTTGGTTTTGTAGAGCTGACAGGAATGCCTTTTTTTCTTGAGCCAGGGAGCAGCGAACCAAGATGTCACTCACAGCATTCGTTGGAGCCCTTGGTGATTTTGGTAGGCGGAACATGCCATCAAAAGCGAGCTTTTTGGCTTGTCAGTGGCAGTGGTGAGGCCACTAGTGATCTCAGATAGTAGGGCATTTCTTCCATGATGACAGATTCAGGTACTTCTCTTATCTTCAGATTACTATGTCTGGAACGGTGTCCTCCAGTGCAGCAAGGTGCTTGTTGTGTTTTTTTGATACTTGTGTTTTTTTGTGCACAAAAATGTGTGTTATGGAGTGTTCCTTTAAAAAGACAGTCCAGGCACTAAACACAACTAGTGTCTAGTGAATATCGTAGGTTTTGGTCTTACATTCATGCTGTTTGTTGTTGTTTTTTTGGTCAATATTTAACAAAATTAATAAATATAAAAAAATATATATATATTATAAATAATAAAATAGATGTACAGAAAAACTTACAATACTGGAGCGCTTAATAAAGACAGCTCTACAGGGGCAAAGTAGAGTTATTAATCAATTGTATATTTCACAATATTAAGGAGACATCTCCCAGTATGGGAAAGCCTGACTGTGAGTAAACGGATATACACCGTTCTACTCATCACCATATCTAGTAAGCAGTTATCTGCTACATATAATGATAGTGTTGGTTTTATGTTGCATTAATTAAGCAGAAATCTGCCTGATGTATGTCTACTAAACAGTGACACAATGTGTATTTGTTTTTTATTATTGTTTGTTATGAATTGGCTATTATAGCTTGTTTTTAATTGCTACTTGTTGCAGAATTGTAATACATTTTTATCCAGCTGATTCAATCCAGTATTTGTAAATTTTAGTGATACCTTTACATCAATTAATCCACACAGATCTGTTTTATGATCATTTTTATATATTTTTTCCTTACATGCCGAGCTTGAATTGGAACATTAATCAGCAAGCAATATAATTATATTTTTTACTTTAGTATTAGCTTAATAAAATAGATGTGGAACAAATTCATAAAGGATGTACACATTTAAAGTTAACATCGTTGTTTAGTGGGTCTGCCCGAAGCTATAATGTTACCCCTTACACACACCTTAGATTCTGCTGTCCAGCAGAGGTTCATCCGCAGAAGTTAATTCCATTTATTATACGAGTGGAACTGCTCCTCAAACTGGTAGTAGTCATACTGTCTATAATCGGCAATTAGCACCACTTCAGGCCTCAGAACGCAGCTTAACTTGTTTGTGCTGTGCAGACACTATACGCACAAGTTGAACAATATTAACAGGCTTATAATATTATATATTTTTTTTTTTTTACAAATTTACTAGCTGTCCTAAGAAACACTCTGAGAGTATGCTCCTACGAACGTTCTGTTAATGCTTAGAATGGCACTTTACTGTTAACAAATCCATGTTTAGTAACTCTCTTACTGACTGTCACTAGAGGCGCTTCTGCTGCATTGACAAAGTAAAACTTGGTCGTGTGGCACGGAAGCCCATAGGAAAGCATTGAATGTAATGCTTTACTTGGGGGAAGCTTGAATGCATGCATTGGATTGGACCATGCCTCCTCGATGCGGTGGAGTGAGGGTGAGCACTGCTGATGGGGCCTCAGAGCTGGAAAGGGATAAGTAAAATTGTTATTTTCTTTATTTTTAAGGCAAATGTTGAGGGGGAGACCCTATTACAACTAGGGAAACGGGTCACTATTGTGTTAGGAATACAAGTTTGTATTCCTAACACTGTAGTGTTCCTTGAATGTCTTATAGGTGTTTCTGTGATTCCTGACTTTGCATTACCTTGTACAGAGGTCCGATAATTAGGTAGCAGGCTCTGATTAGACTAGTATCAATGACTCACTGAGAAGAAAAGAGCAGACATCCTTAAGATTGTTTAAAATAAATAGCTGTGTCCATAAGTGTGTGAATTTTGATTCATATATATATAATATAAAAAAGTGATTGTTTCCCTTTAAAGATCCTTTAAACCCTGGTCTGTATGGGGTTAAAGATTAGCATACACTGATTTAAGGGGATTATTGTGCATGTATGTTCAGACTTCCCAGTGATTTGAAGTATGAAAACAATTAATTTTGAGGATGAGTAAAACAGAGTTATGAATCTAGACACAAGGTCTATATTTATGAATGCAAAACTGGGCCAAGATAAGTTTAAAATCATTGCTCCATATTTGATAAATAATTTATTAATTGAATTCCCAGCTAATTGTCTCTGTTTTTTATATTTCTTTATGCAGCGGGCAGTGCTTGTTGGTGTTTATAGAAGAGTAGCTTGGTAGAATTTAAAGGTGGTTTGAATTGTTGAAATGCAGTTAAAATGAATGACCCGAGTGAGGTCTAGATTTTCAACGGTTCTAGGTTCTCTTTATGGAATACACCAAGCAGTCTCTTTATGGAATACACCAAGCACCATAAATCCTACAGCTGATTGTAGTGATTATGGTCCTAGAAATTTGTGGTGTAGACGCTAATTGTTTTTGCCAAACAGTTTATAGTCTAACACCCAAAGTCCTGAATTGAGACATCAGAATGGGAAAAAAAAAACCTCACTCATTATCTGTCCACGTTCTTGCAGAGAATTGGCCCTCCCTGCGACTCAGGGAATGAAAATGGGATCTGTCAGCTATTAGATATGTTACTTGATTTCTGCAGACGATTGGAAACTCAAACATTAAAAGCATGCAAAGTCACTATTGTAGCATCTAATCTGATATTTGTACAGTCTCATACATAAGTGACCATGTCGGGTATAATAAGGGGGTTGGATATCCATTCCATGCTTACATCTAAACACATGAAAATGGCATTGCATTTGTATGGTCTAGAAGAGATGGGATCAAGCATTCCAAGAACCAGAAGCAGATACATTTTTATTCAGTTCCAAACATTGCAAACTGAATTGACCGAACCAATCATTAATATGCCTGCTCTGAAGATATTTCTTGAAGGAACACTTTAGGCATCTTAACTACTTAAACTCAGTTACGTTGTTATCGTGCCTGGAGATGCTGAGTGTCATGTTTCCTTAAAGAGTTAATCCGTATACTAACGGTTTAAGCATACAGTTCTGAAGGTGGTACCCCCCTACTCTTAGTTTCCGGTGTTGTCCAATGCATAAATAAGGGACTGGGTGCTGTTGACAGGTCAATTGGGGAATACCCCCACAGCGATAGCGGAGAATTAGAATTGTGTGGAGGGGCGATAAGTAACTCCGTTCTAGAAAGATTGAGTTGTAGAAAGCGGAGGACATCCAGTTGGAGATGGGAATAGATAACTGGTGACAGATCAGCGAGAGAGAGATCAGGAAGGAGAGGTATATCTGGAAGTCATTGGTATGTAGGTATTGGAGGAATCCAAAAGAATAATAATAATTTTGCCAAGAAAGACCGTATAAAGAAAAAGCAGAAGGGGAATGAGGACAGAGCCTTGGGTGATTCCAACATGACGATCTGAAAAGAGGTGTTACAGAAAAGTAGACACTAAAGGATCAATGGGAAAGATAGGATTAGAACCAAGAAAAGGACAGTTTAACAAAAACGGGGAAGAGTTTGAAGAAGACAGTGTGTTCAAAAGTGTCAAAGGCATTAGCAAGGTATGTAGTATGGAGTTGGGGCCTCTATATTTAGACCTACCGGTAATTAGATCATTAGTTTTTGTACATTGAAATTTCAGAAACCTGCTCATGGACATTTTGGCATGCTTATGTAAATTTTCCCTCCTTGGATTGTTTATATTGTGTTTTTGAGGTTTTATTTAACACATTTTAGTGTTGCATTAAAGTATATTTATTTCCTGTGTATTGCAGACCCTATATATGGCCACCCTAGCTGACCAACGTATTTGTATATTCTCAAGGTCTCCTTTCTCCATAATACAATACTTAAAAACCTTTAATGTATAGAAATACTTTGTTTTAGAGACCGGGTAATCATTAATTCTCTTGGGAAGCTGCCATAAATCATATATAAGACACTTTAAATCTCCTTTCCTCTTCCTCCATGGGATTAGTGATGAAAATCAAGTTATATATCCATTAGTGTTGGATATTTTTTTTATTGATTTTCTCTTTTTTTTTTTTTTTGGGGGGGGGGGGGGGGTAAAACTGTACCTTTAAGGTAGATTACCAAATTCAAGGAAAAGTAATGTACGTCTTCTGTACATTAACTAAAATTAACATTTGATAAAATCAGCACTTTTCTTATGCAACTCTCTATCAGAATGCAATATTGTAGACGTAATGGGGATTGTGTGTAAAAAGAAATTCTGGAGCATTTTACAGAATCATTCCATTACTTTCCTCTGGTGACATTTGCTTTTAAACTCCATGTACGTTCCACACAATGTATTTGTGAAATAGATAAAGGGACGCTCCATTACAAAATAGTCGATATGCCACCCAAAGAAAATAGGCATTTAGTTTGTTTTACATGTTGTCTTTGGGTGGGTATTAAATTTTACATTGCAATAGGTACAGATCTAGTGTCCGCAGCTACTGCAAGCACTCTTTTTCATCCCCAGCACAGACTTTCTGTGGCTGTCATATCCTTACTTGGTTCTCAATGAACTGTAATACAGTATGTGCTTCCTAGCTTCCCTCGTGGTCCAATGTACCTGCTCTCGCGAGCTTTGCTCTGACCACCTAAACTCACAGGAGCCATGCTGATTTGGGCCTGGGTGCCACCAGGGCTGAGCAATCTTAATATTTGAAGATGACTGTCGAGCAGCCATCATTCAAACACGTCCACTTTACTAAGCCGACATCTTCAGCACCACAACGCAGAGAATATGCCTTAAATCTGTTTGTTTTCATTAACCCTGCCAAAACGATGTGCCTTTAACACCATGTAGTCTGTTACAAGTAGTAGTAGAATGCAGCTACCAGAACACTTATATAGGAGGAGGCCTCTCTTGTTAGGAGTATAGTCCTAAATTCTATATATCTCCCGTACAGCATGCAGTTACCCCTTGCAGTTAATTTGGAGTAACCTGAATCAGAAAAGTAATGGCTGATGCTTCGCATGAAAGGTTTCTCTTGTAAAGAAAGAACCGGCTTTAACTTTCTGCTATAGCCTGCACGCATCCCAGTGTGGATAAAAAAGAAAACCATATACATTGTTACAGATGACTATAGCCAGAGCCGGTGCAAGGATTTTTGCCACCCTAGGCAAAACAAAAATTTGCCGCCACCCCCATGTCCTGCCCACCATGTGACATCACAATGCCCCGCCCATATGCTCTGCCTTATGGGCCAACGCCAGTCTTCACAAAGTGTCTTTTATCTGAAAAGACAGTGTGTTTACATTAAAAAGCCTACAGGCATAGACTATAGACACCAGAACCACTACATTAAGCTGTAGTGCTTCTAGTGACTATAGTATCCATTTAATGTGCGGTAAATTAGAGATTAGTGCCACTAATAAGATATTGGATTGCCTACTTACCACCAGATGAGGACAAGAGGCTGATGATGGGCTCTGTCTGGCTTCACAGGTCTGGTGTAGAAGAGGCTCTCAGGAGACTGTTTTTAACAGTGCTCACAACAATTAACGAACAGGAAGCAGCTCCATTTTTAGGGCCCCTTACACAGCTCAAGGTCTGGGCCCCGGGGCTTGACCGTGAGTATGCCTACAATGCCCACCCACAAATTCACCTACATGGCCCACCCATAAATCCAGCTACATGGCCCACCCATGAGTTCTCTCACAGGAAGTGGAGTGTATGTGTGTAGGGGATGTTTTATGTGTTATTGTAGAGGATGCAATGTGTGTTACCAATACCAATTTCTGTAAGGGATGTAGTGTGTTTATAGGGGATGCAGTGTGTGTTTGCGTGTACGGAATGCATTGTATGTTTCTGGGTGTGTGTGTGTGTGTGTAAGGGGTGCAAGGTGTGTTTCTGTGTATTTAATTGAATGCAGTGTGTGTCTGTAAGGGGTGCATTGATTGTGTAAGAGATGCATTTTGTTTCTGTGTGTAAGAGAATGAGTGTTTGTGTGAACGTAACACTCGGTCGGTCTCTCTCTATCTCTCTCTCGATATATATATATATATGTGTGTGTGTGTGTATGTGTGTGTGTATATGTATATATATATATGTATATGTGTGTGTGTATATATGTGTATATGTATATGTGTGTGTGTGTATATATGTATATATGTATATGTGTGTGTGTGTATATATGTATATGTGTGTGTGTATATATGTGTATATAATATATATAAATATCAAATCTGAATTGTGTGTATGTATGTATATATATATATATATAATCCAAAATGGTGGCTGCACTCCTCTGGCTTCGTTTAAAATCCAAAAAGTTTATTTGGTATACATTAAAAACACGATGAACGTTTCAGCCCCACTGTAGGGCTTTCCTCAGGATAAAAAAAAAATACATACCATATATATATAGAGAGAGAGAGAGAGCGCGCGATATGTAGAGATACATATATAGATATTGGGTCACTCGCCCCATTATGAACATTAGCATATTATGATTGACAAGCTTCATAATTAATAGATGTGTTAAATAACTAGCAGAGTACAAGGAATGATACATAAAATATGCATGTAAAAATTATTGCAAACCATGTCCTATACATAGCATCTTCTTTAGTAAAACAGTTGATTAGATAGAACATATTGTCAATTTAGAAATAGAAGAATCTAATTGATGATCTTATTCTTGCGCTCCTACCTGTCAGAAATGCCACTCTGCATTAGTTATGAGTTGAAATATTTTGTTGACACAAACTTGCAGAGTCAGGATCCGAAGCCAGCATTAGGCAACGTTCCTGCAGTAGTAGGGAGTTATTTTTGTCTGCCTTCCTACCTTAGCACTCTTCATTAAATGGATTTTAGCCGAGCAGTTAAAGCGATGCATACACAGGCTTTTACCCTTCCTGAATTTGACTAGGGAGGGATCTGTGTAAGTGTAAAATGCTTTTTGTGGTGCTTCCGTGTCAATTTTTGCAAACTCTGCAGATCTTTGCCCTGTTTTGTAAATCTTCATTGTGGGTTTTTCTTTGCAAAGACTCACTCAGCATTTCTCTACATTAAAGGAGAACAGGTAAGTAACTTTTGTAGTTTATGTATGCCTATTTTACATTATATTTTAGAAATTTTACATTATATTTTAAAAATGTTTTAAAAAGCTTTCAGGGGTATAACTTGCAGTCCAAACACCATTTAAAAAATAAATAAGACAAATAGTAAGGGGTTCTTGGAGATGGATGGATAGGTAGAATATTCCAAGCTGAGCAGATGAATATCAGTATTGGGTATACCCAAATATTGCTTTAAACTTTATTTAACTTCTCCTAGAACCTAATTTTAAAAATGGAAAATTCTAATAAACTAACCGACCAACAAAAATGAAAACCGGACACACAGCTATTTGTATTTTGTATTGACTAGATAGATTAGATATTTATATTATGCATTTATCTAAAAAATAAATACATTTTATATATAATCAATAATCAAAAATATAAAAGCCCATATGTGCTTTTTTTCATCTTTTTCTCTCTAACCCTACATCTTTGAAGATACTATCCCAATACTGATATGGTTAAACCCTAAACCATTCTCATTGAATTGTACCTGTATGAATGGTGCTTTGCGCTGGAGATAAGCTAAATTTACCAATTTAATTTTTGTACCTTTTTTCAGTACAAGGTCATACAAAACCTTTATTTATTTATTTATTTATTAACTCTCGAACCTGACATATGTCAAGTTTTCAAACTCTGGTTTCTAAATCCCAAAGAATGTGCTTGATTATTGTGATGTTACTTGATTGAATTTTTATCATAAAGATATACTTTGTACAAGGGGTGTAAGAAACTGCTTTGTCCAAGGGTAGATGGAAAATGTATGTAAATGGAATAAAGTAATGATGTCTGCATTCTAAATAAGAATATGGTTCTGTCAAAAGCCTTCGTGACAGCTGGAATTAAGTGGAACAGGGTTGTTCGTGTTTCAATGAATAACTTATTTCCCTTTTGAAATGTAGCAGAATTAACTGAAGCTGTCATTAATATTTTGATCGAAGGTTAAAAATCACATAAATAATATAGAAATCTTTACTACAGTTAATTTTTATATTTGGTTTTTTTTTTTCTTATTTTAATTAGCCTGTCCTATTTTTCTTGTTTTTTTTCCTCTTTCTCTTTTTTTTTTTTTTTTTTCCACTCTTGCTTTTTTTCCTCCACACAAATCAAGGTCATCGTGATCTATTTTCTGCTACTGAATCCGGAGATGTCATACAAAGATGAGGGATAAGATCATTCGTTATTTATTTAAATGCGTAATTCATTATTAATGGGTTGCATTCCCCTCTTTCTGGTGTAAAGAAGCTAATATTGTTGTGGTCAGGGTTATGTGTGTGTGTGTGTGTGTTGTCTCACTTGTGTGTTTGTCAACCACTGATGTTGTCGAGTGGAAATAGCCTTGTTCCTTAAGGTTCTATTTTTAATGTTATTGAAGCTAGTCAGAAAGTTCTCTGTTTTTTATAATTCTAGATTGAGATTGATTTATATGTGTGTGAGTATATACAGCAAGAGTTGGTGTAAGATTAGATTAAAGATCAAACATTGTAGATCAGGGGTGCCCGAAAGGCAGATCTGTTGTAGAAGTACAGCTTCAATGATTCTTTGCATGTCTTTAGAATTCTCGTTTTGCTGTTGGAAATAGCATCAATGTCCCAAACTATAGCCACTGTGTGTTTTTTCTTTGCACATTGAAGAAGTTAGCAGATATGGTTACATAAATTGGAACTCTTGTATAATTGCTTGACATATCAAAAACAGTAAGAACAGTAATAAAAGTATTGTATCATGAACACTTAAAAACATGAAACACGTTTCTACTAGACTTCGAGAACATAGCGTAACTATACAACTGTAAACAAATATGAGGTTTTTCAGAGAAATTGGTATTATTAGGTTTATTATAACACAGGGCTTGACAAATTTGCTGGAATCTAGGAGCCAGCAAATAAAGTTAGGAGACAAGCTTTTCAATGTAAAATTTGCAGTTCTTAAAGGGATGCTATACAGCTTAATGTATAGTATTCCAGATATACATAGGAGAAGCGTGCAGGCGGCCGCACTGGGGAGCATCACTGTGCTCGGCTGGAGCAGTGTGCGAGGGAGCAGTGATCTTGGAGCGGGTCCCCTCTGCTCCCTTGCGCTGTTTAATGATGCCGGGAGCCGGAATATGATGTAATTCTGGCTCCCGGCATCACTACATGGAGCAGAGAGGAGCCGCTTGAAGATCACTGCTCCCTCAAACGCAGGATGAGCGAGCAGCCCCTCGGACCCTTGGGAAAGTCCACTAAGCTCTCCCAAAGGTAGGGAGGCTGGTTGGATTCAAATTAAAATGGAAAATGTGTGTGTGTGTGTGTGTGTATGCATGTCCGTGTATATGTATGTTTGTGTGTGCGTGTCTCTCTCTCTGTCAGTATGTGTGTGTGTGTCTCTCTCTCTGTCAGTGTTTGTGTGTCTCTCTTCTTGTCAGTATGTGTGTGTCACTGTCAGTGTATGTGTCTCTCCCTGTCAGAATGTGTCTCTCCCTTTCAATGTGTGTGCGCGCACACGTCTCTCCGCCGGCGTGTGCGCGCACTTCTCTCCGTCGGCGTGTGCGCGCGCTTCTCTCCGTCGGCGTGTGCGCGCGCGTCTCTCCGCCGGCGTGTGCGCGCCCGTCTCTCCGCCGGCGTGTGCGCGCCCGTCTCTCCGCCGGCGTGTGCGCGCCCGTCTCTCCGCCGGCGTGTGCGCGCCCGTCTCTCCGCCGGCGTGTGCGCGCCCGTCTCTCCGCCGGCGTGTGCGCGCCCGTCTCTCCGCCGGCGTGTGCGCGCGCGTCTCTCCATCACTGTGTGCGCGCGTGTCAGTGTGTCTTCTTGTGTCTGTTTAGGTACCTGCAACCCTCCGATCAGTTTTCCGCGACTTGTCCTGCCTTCATGGGTGAGATACTCTTTAAGATCTCCGCTAAACCGATGCTTTCCTATAGGAAAGCTTTGGTAGAATATTGCGCGTATTTTCTAAATGTAACATGCAGTGAGTGGAGACGCTGAACAAAGGTGCTGCACACTATGCAGCACTGACACAGGACTCTCTAGTGACGTCTGAGTGACTGTCACTAGAGGTGTTACTAGGCAGCAATATAAACACTGCCTTTTCTCTGAAAAAGCAGTGTATACATTGAACAGGCTACAGGCACTAGAACAACTACATTAAGCTGTAGTGGTTCTGGTGACTATAATGTCCCTTTAAGAATTGTATATTTTTCGTAAATTAAACTTTGCTCGTTTTAAAAAAACTGGTTCCTAACTTTTTAAGCTGGCTCCTAGATTCCAAAAAAGTTTGTCAAGCCCTGTAGTATACAGCTTAATGTAGTTGTTCTTGTGTCTATAACCTGTCCCTGCACACTTTTCAATGTAAACCCTGCCTTTTCAGAGAAGAGGCAGTATTTACATTGTTGCTTAGTAACCCTTTTAGTGACAGTCACTCAGACAGCCTCTAGAGTGCATCCTGGGTCAGGATGTACAGTGCACAGCACCTACGTTTAGCGTCTCCATGCTCTGCGTGGAGGCGCTGCACTTTCTCCCTAGAAATGCATTGATTCAATTCATTTCTATGAGGAGATGCTGATTTGCGCAGCGTGGTGTTTTGCCACACATGCGCAATACCCTCCCAATGCCTTCCTCTTGGAAAGCATTGGATTGGCTGAGATCAACAAGATTGATTATCACAGTCATGGAGGCAGGGCCAGCTGCTGCGAGACCAGCACAGCGTGGGGGGAAAAGGTGAGTAAAAACCCCTTTCCTTTGCGATTGGAGGGCTACCGGTCACCTAAAAATACACACACACATTTACTGACAAAAGCATGCACTCACTGACAGACAGACACACTCACTCACTGAGACACACACATTAATGTGACACATTAATGTGACCACCTGCCGCCCCGCACGGCATTGCTCTCCCTTAGCAGGCTAACAGACTGTATGTCCATGCTCTTCCTGAGCTGACCGGCCGACCGCACGTAAGCCCATGCTCTTTATGAGCCAGCCGGCCTCCTGCCCTCATAGGCAGCCACCACCTCTGGGGCTAAATGGGCCAGCAAATCCCAGGCGCCAGGACAAAATTCCAAGTAGCCATGGCGACCTGGCGCCTGAAATTTGTCAAGCCCTGTTATAACATGACCAAATATTTCTATGTTAAAAAAAAAAAAAGTCTAAAAGAAACAATGTAAAGTATCCGTACTTTGAAATTGTTGAACTTTAAAAAAGCAAAAATGTGACAGTATGGACAATGACCATTTTGACATTCGCTGAATGTGTGGAAAATCAATATCTGAGTCCAGCTTTCTGTATATGTCCTTTCCTTGTATTGCAGCATATGTCCACCGTTCCCATCTCTGAAAGCTGTATAATTGGGATGAAGTTAGGATAAGAAAGCACATTGTTACTCTAAAGCAGGCATAGGCAACCTTCGACACTCCAGATGTTTTGGACTACACCTCCCATGATGCTTAACCAGCATTATGGGTGTAACAGCATTATGGGGGTTGTAGTCCACAACACCTGGAGTGCCGAAGGTTGCCGATCCCTGCTCTAAAGGGTCCTTAAATGATTTGTGAATAGGATAATGGCCCTCCCTGTTGCACATGTGCCATAGTCACCCAGTTAGACTTAATATGAGAACATATGTACACTCAACATATACATATGTATATAATGCCTCTCATTCCCCCAACCTCCTCTGCAAACGTCTGGGCATTTTTAAATCAATAATCCTTCAAATAGCATCCTGTCTGAAAACTCCTTTTAATCTGAGTTTAAAGAGACAGTATCCTTTTTACATTTTAATATTTTATAGTGTATATATCCTAGTAAACAATATTGATGTTTTGTTTTTACAGCTCTTAGGAGTGTGCAGTCATAATAAATCACTACTTGCTATCATTATGATTCCTCTCTTGTCAACCCTGTAAGAAGAGTCCACATAAACTTCATTAGAGGCTCACTTCGTATTTTTTTTTTTTTTAACACTGTCCAAACCGTCAGAGGAACCATGGGAAATGATCAGTTTGCATTAAAGGAAAACTGTCAACTCTTGTGGGGTTCAGCCCCTCAGCACCGCCATTAGATTGAACTTTGGTCAGCAGCAATGCTTACACATACAAAGATCACGCTCCTATCCCCACCAGTGCATTCACATTGTGATGATATTAGAGGTCATTGGAAGGCACACCAATTGCTCCTTGGGAAGTGCTACTATCCAAAGCAAAGTGGACTTCAGTTGGGTAAGGACTTCCAGCAGAGGGTCTTGTAAATGGCACCAGAGATGGTATGCTACAGGGGTTTACAACTTTTCTTTAAACGGTTACTCCAAGGATTATAACATCTACAGTCCACTGTTGTGGTTATTGTGTTAGGCATACCCAGGCACTGTTCCCTGTTAATGGGACAAACTCTTCTGCAAAGGTTTACCTCTTACCTAAGTTCTGAGGGGCATAAAGCCTCCCAGGACTGTGGTTTAACTGCATCCAGCTTCTGCAGAGATGCAGAAGACAGATGTCGGTCATTCATTGGCTGTCAGAGTGAGCTTAAAGCTCTCAGCCAATGAATGAACGTCTGTGCAAACAAATATGCACAGAATTGACACTAGCAAGCTGGTAACATTTGATCTTGTTGTGCTTGGAGTAACTTTTTAAATACTAACTGCTCAGGAAACAACTCTTTTTAAAACAGTGTTTTAATATCCAAGCATAGTTTTATAATCTACATTATTACATACTTATTATTACATAGTTAATACATATATATCACCTTTATTTTTTGTATTATGAATATTTCTCACATGTAGCAGAACAGTTTTGAAAAAATTTAGTATACTTACTTTTTTAAATGTGATGCTGTGCAGCAAAGTGGGTGTTTTTTTTTTTTTTTTTTTAATTATTCTTCTTATTATTTTTATTGCATAAAAATTCTTTGCACAGATATATGTAAATGTTAGTTGTCCTTTTCAACTTTGTTGCCCTGTATTGTATTCTTGATTTTGGTCTTTGGGCCATGATGTATACCTCCTCGTAAAACAAATTACAGAACAATGTGTTCGGAAATCAACACTTTGTAATTAACTGGAAAATAACCCCCTTTATCACATTGGCTTTTGTACTTTTGTTCTGAGACAATGCCGGAACCAGGATTCCTGGTTCAGATTACATTATAAAACACTTACGGATGAAATCGCACACTGGAAACAGCCATTGTCATCCAGATTTCAACAACCTCTTTTTTAGCCATTGGCTGAAATGAAAGCTGCTGCAATATGCGCTCTTCTCTAGACTAATGGAATTTTAAAGCCTGGTTCAATGTATTTGCCACCATATTATTGGAGATAGGTGATCTTAGCAGGGAAGGTACTCAGAATCTTGAAATCTTTTCCCTCGGTAAGTGAAATCTATTTGAAGAAGCAAAAAAGTTCCCTCTCCCCCACCATCCACTGCACATCTATCATTCAATGTAGTATATAAGCCTTTAAGCTTCAGAAGGATAAAACTGATTATTGGAACATAACGGCCGCCAACACAGTTGTACAGCATTTTATCTGCTTGGCTTGCGTGTAAATATGAAGAGTTTAAGGGGTTACAATATTTTTTGTATGTTTGTTTTCTTGTTTTGTTTAATTTGTGTCTTCTTTACAAGGGCTCTCAGTATTGCTTGTTTTATTACAAATTGCAAACCTATCCATCTGCTTTATTCTCAACTGTTTCTAGCATTCGTTTTAGAAAACTGATATTAAGGTTCTGGCTGTTTACAAATTTTTGTTTGCTTGTTAGTATTGTTTAATAAGGATAGTTGTCACTTTATTTTCATAATGTTAGTGTGTGTTTACTTTTTGTGTGTTGGTTTTGTAAATTAGCAAGTCAGAGTTTATATATAATAACATTTTACCCGTGCTCACTTACCGGGTAGTAATCAGCACAGTTTTGATTATGCAAATTAAATTAACTGATTGATTTATCTTGGTTTCCAATATGTTTGCCAAACTGGAATCCAAAGGACTTCAATGGGGCAATAATTCACCACTATTTCCAGCAACCTATGTTGCATGTGAATTTCCACAAATTCTATTTTGTAAGCTACAATTTTGTTTTCATCAAAACAAATCTCAAAGTAAGAGCTACTTTTGTCTAATTTGACCATTTGAGAAACAAACAAACCCACCTTTACTATAGTCCTGGTATATTTAAAAAATAACCACAATCATGGTTCTAATATGTATCTAATATATATATATTCGAATGTGTATATCTTTAGAGTACTGTGGTTTTGCTTAGTTGTTTTTCCCTTCAATTCTTTTATTCCGCATAGAAATACTAAGGAATAGTCTTTAAATCCCATGTAATTTCTGTGCAATTCACAGTTATGTGAATAAACCCCTCAGTCTTTTCTCCAGACCTCTGTGCTGGTTTATTATTATTTTTATTGCCATTTATATAGCACCAACATATTCCGTAGCGATTTACAATATTATGAGAGGGGGGCTTTAACTATAAATAGGACAGTTACAAGAAAACAGGAACAATAGGTTGAAGAGGACCCTGCTCAAACGAGCTTACAGGTTACTGGATTAATATGTGTTTTTGTTTTTTGTTTTATTCTCCATATGTTGCGACTGGGACTCTGATAAGTATAATATGGGTTCCTGTCATTATGTAGATATTAGGCACTTCTCTTGCGGCAATATACGTCAGTGCACCCTCACTGGGGAGAAGCAAGGAGAAGCACAAAGCTTGTAAAAGTAAATTCAAGGTTGCTCTCTTAATGTTTTATCCCGCTTACCTGACATGTGCCCTGTTACACACGTTTTCTACAGGATGTAAGTGTTAAAATGTAATTTTATTAACAGATATGTAAATTTAGATTTCAAATTGCATCCAATTGATACAATGGGTGATCGGCAACTGATTGCCCACACCAGTGTCATATTAGTAATTCATAATTTCATACTGACAGAATATCATATACTTCTTAAAGGGACACTACAGACACCCTGACCATTTCATCTCACTGAAGGGGTCTGGGTGCAGTGACCATGTCCCCTTAACCCTGCAATGTAAAGCACTGCAGTTATAGAGAAACTGCAATGTTTAAATTAAAGACTTAAGACTGCCTCAAGTGGCCATCCACCAGAGAGCCACCAGAGGCGCTTCCTGGTGGTTCACAGAGTTTAATTCCATGAAACGATGCTGGACAATCCTCACACTTTGCATGAGGACATCCAGCGTCTTGCAAAACCTTATAGGAAAGAATCGAGTCAATGATTTGGTATTGGGAAGGCCTAATACACGCACTGCGCTCACCATACATGCACATTAGATTCCCCCTCACGCTGATGTCGGAGGAGGCAGAGACGGAGCCTCGGCACTGGAATAAGGATTATTTAAACACTATAGTTTTTCTTTAATTGAGCACTCCAGATTTATTAAACTTGTTTCATGGGTAACTCCATGTATTATAATTCTATTTTACATTTGGCTTTTTATTCTTTGTTATTGGTTTGGTCTACAAGCCCAATTTTGCCTCCATCCTCCCCTGCTATCAAAATGATACATTAAAAAATAGCAGCCTTTGGCATTCCAGATGTTGTGGATTACACCCCCCTTGCTGCTTTGTCAGCATTATATTCCACAACATTTAAAGGGAAACTATAGTGCCAGGAAAACAAACTTGATTTCTTGGCACTATTGCTACCCCCGTGGTGCAGAAGGAGATCCCTTCTGTCACTTACCTGACTCCGGTCCACCTTCTCTCCTTGTGACGTTGGTGGGGGAGACCTTATGCGCATGCGCGGTAAAGGCCACGCTTGCATTAGGATTTCCCCATAGGAAAGCATTATACAATGCTTTCCTTTGGGGTTTTGGGTGACGCTGGATGTCCCCATGCATGACGTGAGGATGTCCAGTGTTAGGTGACCAAAAGTTACCTAACAGCCCCGAAGTCCCTCTAATGGCTGTCTGGTAGACAGCCACAAGAGGTGGAGTTAACCCTGGCAGGTTATTATTGTAGTTTCTTAAAAACCGCAATAATTACCTTCTCAGGGTTAAGGGACCTGGGGCAGTGCACCCAGACCACTTCAATGAGCTGAAGTGGTCTGGGTGCCTTTAGTGTCCATTTAAAGTGCCAAAGGTTGCCTACCTGGAAATAGGGGTTTACTTTCTCCATATTGTATATCTTTAACCTCTGAGAAATCTCCTGCTGTTCGATAGAGCTTTAAGTTTTGATATGTTTTTTTTCTTGGTGAAGAATGGATTATGGTATTATCTGCAATTTTGAGGTATTGCAATCCTTGATCACTTAATGAAAATGGAAATGACACAAAAATGGACCTTCCTAAACTCCTCATTGAATGAGTGTGAAACAATGTTGGCATAGACCTATTGGGTTCAGTCTGAAGAAATATATTGGGTTCAGTCTGAAAAGTAAGCCGTAAAGCAAGTGATCAATTAAACTTGCCATCTTGAGTTTATTTATAAATATATCATGTTGATCAGGTTCAAAAATGTGTTTTTTGTTTTTTTTTTTTAACAAAACCTCAAACTTTCTGACTTTTAACAAAAAGTGCACTAAATGATGGGGGGAAAAAACTGCACATAACACAGTTTTACATTTAATGTTCACCAGTTTCAGCTAGAGTTGAATTGAACAGCATCTTAATTATTTAATTTTATTATTATTTTATTTAATTTGTTTATGTTTGCACACATTTCTTGGTATTGCTCTTTTCTAAAGACTTTACATGGCACAGGCAGTAAGTTTATCCGGCTGTAGTTTGACACACTGTTTTATTTCTACACTTTGAGGATCTGTACACTTGCCATTTCCCAGAGTTTGGCCGTAACTTGCACTGAGTATTAACAGCTTAGCTGGTAATTGGTCTGGCTAGGGTTGCAGTTAGCTGTGATTAGGGAAGGATCACAATCAAAGAGTCTGCTAAAAAGTCATGCAGATGTATATAGGACACTTTAATATATTGGCACTTTTCGGACATTTGGAAAGTTTTAGAAATTTTCTCTTGCCAAGCTCTCTAGAAGGTAGAGCCCCAGCTGTTGCAGTTCAGGAGTAGCTGGGATTCTACCATTTGGGCATGTTAGATCTATAGGATGCCAGAAACGCTCTAGATTAGATTGTTGTAACATTTCGAGCCTTGGTAAGTATTTTTGATCGGTTGTACATGTCATGCAATTGAGTGAGGTGTTTGTTACACAGCCATTTTCCTGCATATTGGACAGAAGGCATTATTCTAAAAGATTGAAATGTCAAAGTCCCCTGACATCCAAGGGTGTAATGCTTCTTAATACATCTCGACTTGTAAACAGGTGAGCTCTTTGCAAACCTGTTAAATCACTGTCTCGAAATAGCCATTTGCAGCATCCAAGAGACATTTAGTCTTTAGTCACTCTGTATAATATATCATCTGTTACCTAAACAAAAAAATCTTACCAGACGCACAGACAGAATCTTTGCACTGTAAGCACTTCAGTAAGCTTTCATATTGGTCATGGATTGAAGATTGAAAAATGCAAGTTACATTTTTGCCAACAATGGCTTTAAAGATGGATGAGGGACTAGACTGCATGTTTCTTTGCTACTGACTAGTTTATATGCTCATCATACATTAAAAGAATACTTCATGCTCTGTAACTGCATTATTCTGTAGTGGTTGTGGTGCCAGGAGTTCCCTGGTGCTCTTCATAGTAAGAAGTGCCTCCCCTCACCTCCATAAGCTATCTTTACTGAGCTACACCCAGCGGTGTTGGCCTGACCACTTCCAGTCAATAAGCTAGTCCTGTACCGAGGGAGCCAACGGAAGCTCCTGAGCTGTAGAGGAGTTGGGGTCGGGGAGTGGTGTCTGATAGACCCCTGGTTAGAAGTCAAACTATTTTTAAAATAGTTTAACTCATTACAACTTGCATACAATAATGTGCCATACTCCTGTTTAAAACAAATGATATCCTTGAACAGTTTAACAATCTTCTCTAATGAATCCAAACTGAGCACTGGATCTCTGTACTCTGTGCTCACCCTTTTGTCACAAAAACTATACAGCCTTCTCCTAAATGGTATGCAACAAATACATTCTTCAACTTTAACAGTATTATTCAGTATTTTTCAGAACAGTTGGGAGTTGTGTTGCCTTCTTAAAGGCTGCTTATAACACGGAGGACCAAGTATTGATACATCGGGGATGTAGAGCCCTTCTCACAAGAACACGAACTAATGGGTACTCTAGTTGTCACCATATGCAAGAGCAGTAGAGGGATAGTCTACCCGAAGAGTGACAGTTTTAAATACAGGTCTTCTTAAATCCTTCAATAGGTTTTGGTCCCTTCTGCCATTAAGGAGAAGTGAATGGCATTGCAGTTCATGAATAATTTGCTGCTATACATGACAGGAAGGTTGATCCCAAGTGAGCTTTTGGTTTCTTGACGGATGCAATGGTCATGAAAACTGAGCAGTGTCATGCAACATAGTGACCACGAATAGCAGTCTCCTTATTTAAAAGCTCGTCTAAGATGTCATTTTTAGAGGAAAGGTGCTGAACTCTGATGCGTGCAACTTATTTAACGTATCTTTTGACCTACAAGAAGAAGAGATGGTGCATCTCTGCCATTAAAAAAATAGTTGGTGAAATGAAGCTGAACTATACTGTGCAAGAATTTTATTTTTTAATTATTTTTTTTTTTTAGAATTCCATCTTCTAGTCTCATCAGCATTCTCGCTTTGTGATTCCTGTATTGAAACATTTTTTTTTTTTTTGCCAGACATAAAATTAAATTATATCTGCTTAGAGCCTCCATTGATTTTTGTTGCGCGTAAGGCCAAACCTATTTCAAATGCATTAAACAGTATTAAACTCTGGATAAGATAATCCAGATATCCTAATGAAGAGATGGTAAGAGGATTTGTCGGAGTGGTAACTGACCTTTTGTAATTCCAGCTGAGACACACAGATATAGTTTTAACAGCTGCTAGTAAATTTTAACCTGGGGATGTAAAAGAGAACGCTGGAACCAAAAATTTGTTTCTCACCTTACTCTCTGTCTCCACCCAGTGGATGAACGAGTATTGCTCATAACTGATTAATAGTCATTGCTACTGTTGTCCATGCTTTTAGAGGCATATACTGTATACATTCATAGATTAGTCTCTACTCGACTCGAGCACATGTCAACCTTCTTTAAAGGTTGGCTTCAATGTGACATTTTCATGTTTTAGTCTTTCCAATAAATGCTGTTGAGGGTTTATTAGACTAAAATCTCAATTGCAGACTAGATGGAATCTACCGGTTTATTTCCAGATGATTGACTTGGCCATTCTGACATGATGGGCTCCTTTTTTTGCCTATTGTACATTTTTTTCATTTGGTTTCCCTGCAAGCAGAAATGCACCACAAGCACTGTGAAACTTGCATTTCCATAAACTCTGCTTGGGTCTAAACACTTTTTTTTTTTTTTTTAATTCTTTATTTTTGTAGTGCATGGAGGTATAACAATGAGCATGCGGTGCCCCAACGGCATTCCTCATGCTTTTCAAGTAACAATTGTAACAATAGGGTATATGTGAATACGTGCACATTTTATATGTTAAATTATTATGAGGCTTGTCAGTCAGATTCAACAGCTTGGTGGTGTTTCAACAGGCTTAGACAGTGTAGGAACATCTTTAAATTTAAACAGGCTAAGGCTTACATCTTAGTGAATACGTTCTAATAATCAGTGGGTGAGTATGTATATCTACATTCAGATAATTTTTGACAGCTCAATTTCAGTTTTATAAATAATAGATGAAAGTTAGCAAAGTTGAAGCTATGTAACTACGTCTGTCTCATTGCTTTACTGTATCGGATAATAACAGTGACTTAATATTTACGTAGCGTGTCATCGCTTTACTATCTAGACCTCGTCTTGGTTATGCTTGATAGTGCATAAGTGAGAGGCATACTTTTAATGTAGCAACTGCTGGATTAAGGAGTGGGTAAGACAGAAGGTTTGTGTTTCAGATTATGATAGGGTAAGCAATGCTGACTACCGAGGAACATGTAATGCCAATAAGGTTTCATCGTAACTAAGATTCTCATTAAGACAAGGGGGTCTAAACACTTTTATTTGATACAGAAGCAATTTGTTAGCATGGTTTTAAATATGTTGATGACCACATGCTCAATTTAATGCTAACTTTTCCAAATTAGGTGTTCTATGACAACTAACTTTCTATATGGACCCTGCAGAGTAGTAGTTAGAGGATTGATAATGTTAAATTTCCACTTTCGCCTGCTGGCTCTAACAGATATATATATATATATATATATATATATATATATATATATATATATATATATATATATATATATATATATATATATATATATATACACACACATATGTATATGTATGTATTTGAATGTGGATAGCTTATGTGGATTTCCAAATGATAGACTGCCATGCAGGGTTTGCTTTATTTGAAGTTTGTCGGTCTTTTGAATACGAACCAAATCCGTCTTAAATCTATTGTAAGGTAATGCATTGTACATGAACTTCTAATAAGCCAATTGAGGGCATCCAGAAGGACTTGGCAATCTTTGGCACTCCAGATGTTGTGGACAACATCTCCCATTATACTCCTCCTAATACTACTGGCAACACATCAAGATAGATGTAGTCCACAACATCTTGAGAGCTGTTGGTTGCCTACCCCTGGCATACTGAATATACATTTGCACCACAAATATATCTCATTATGTTCCAACACTTTCCTTTTCAAATAATTTTTATCAAAGTTTTAAAATTTTGTATAACAAGTAATAATAATACAAACATTGTATTAGGGGTAGGAAAAGAATGGGAACTTGGAAATGGGAAGGGGTATCCATCCATCATTGAAATAGGCATAACAATGTATATGGCAAAAATGTTGTACATCAATGTACTTTAACAATAAATATATCAAAGATCATAAACTGTTTTGATTTTTTTTCTTCCCATTTATCCCAATTATATTTTAATATTGGGAAATCATGCATATTAGCTCTATGCGATAATTCGTGTGCCTTGTTTTCTAGAATCAAATTAAAAACTTCTCTGAGAGATGATACATTTTGGGACTTCCAATGTCTAGGTAAACAGGATGTAGCAGCGATCAGAATGTGGCCTATGATTATTTTATCTGATCTATTAACGGACTCCGGGAGTTTTTTAAATAAGGCTAGTTCCGAAATTAAAATGCAAATTTTTCTGTCCACTTTAATAATTAGATCATGGATTATTTTCCAATATTTAGTTAATTTAGGGCAGAACCACCAGATATAGGCCATATTGCCCACACCCCCACAGTCTCTCCAACACCGGTCAGAATACATATTGTTCGTTTTGTGCAATCTAGACGGAGCCAGGTACCAGCGATATAAAATTTTATAATGATTTTCAAAATGGTCGGTGCAATACGAAATACCTTTTAAAGCTTTAAAAAAAAAAAAAAACATTCTTCTAAATTGTACTGGGCACCCAACTCCGTCTCCCATGACAACATATGTTTTAATTTAACTAAGGGCTTGGCATTATAAAACGAATAACATAAGGATATCATACCTTTACTAGCGGGGCTGTATAATTTTTTTTTTTTTTTCTCTAATGGAGATATCTCAAGTGATTTATAGTTTTTATCTGTTTCAGGTACCTGGTATAGTTCTTTCAATTTGTCAATGATTAGCATACATTCCAGTTCACATACATTTGTTAATCCATACTTAAGCTTCAATTTTTCCAAAGAAAGAATAGCATTGCCATAAAAAAAATTATCCAGATTAGTTATAGAGCAATCCTTCAACAGTTCTATTTTTAAGGATGGTATATAATCTTTCAATAACTCAATAGGCATTGCTCTATATAAACTGGGAGAATGGTCATTTTTAAAAGTAATGTCCCAGGCCTTAAGTGTAGTCTTGGTAGATAAAATTTTTTTTTTTCATTCTAGGTCTTTTCTTAGGATTTAACCAAGGTAATTCTGCCAATCTAACCGGTAACATTTTCGATTCTTCTATTTCCATCCATCTGAGTTTATCAACCTGGTTATTAAAGCTCACAGCCACTGCAGTGTTAGTGGCGAAATAATATTTGCGGATATCGGGACACTGATACCGCCATTCGATTTATGATGCTGCAGGGAAATGAGCCTTACTCGGGCAGGCTTGTTCCCCCAGATGAATTCAGCATTGTCGAGTAAACTTTATTAAAAAATGATAATGGGATGGACAGAGGGATGGTCCTAAAAAAATAGAAATTTTTTGGAAGTATCGTAATTTTAATAGATGCAACCCTCCCCAGCCATGAGAGCTCTATCCCGCCCCATCTCTCCATCTCTTTTTGTAAGTACGACCATGCTTTCCTCAAGTTGTGATTGTGCATATTGACCAAATTTTTGCATAAATTAATGCCAAGATATTCCATATAGTCAGTTCTCCAATCAAATAAATATGATTTCTTAAGGGCAGTGGTTTCCAAATTATTTAAATGAAATGGAAGGGCCTGACTCATTTAATTTGTAGTACGGAATCTCGCCAAATTGAGTTAAAATGTCCTTGAGGTGTCTCAAAGATTCTTTTGGGTTTTTGACAGCTAGGATTATATCGTCTGCAAACAGGCCAATTTTGTGAACGGATTCTTTAATAGCAATTCCTACAATTCGTGGGGTCGTTCTAATTAGTTCCGCCAGGGGTTCTATTGCTAAAACAAATAAAATTGGAGATAAAAGGCACCCCTGTCTCGTCCCATTGTTTAGAGAGAAAGTTTTGGATGTGAAGCCGGAAGCTGAGACATGGGCGGAGGGTGCGCAATATAGCGCCTAATTGCTGTGATAAAGGATGATGGTATGTTGAACCTGTCTAACGTTCTCCATAAATATCCCCAATTTATCCTGTCAAACGCCTTCTCTGCGTCTAGAGATAGAAGCAAAGAAGGCGTTTTGGTCATATTGATGTGCTAAATCAAGTTTATGAATCTTCTAGTTCCGTCTGGCGCCTGTCTATCCTGTACAAAACCCACTTGATTCTTATTAATTAGCAATGGGATTAATTTGGTTAATCTATTTGCGAGAACTTTAGAATAAATCTTTGAATCATTATTAATCAGAGAAATGGCCCAAAGTTAGGGCATTTATCAGGAGTTTTTCCCAGTTTTGGCAAGGTGACTATTCGTGCACACAAGGACTCCTCCGGCATCTTTCCCCCGGACTTATAGGAATTGAACATTTGCGTCATATGGGGAATAAAAATTTCTGGAAACGTTTTATAATATGAAATAGTGTATTCATCGGGACCAGGGGCTTTTCCAGATGGCATGAGTTTGATTGCCTCAGCTATCTCTTCTGCTGATATTTCACATTCTAAGCTTTCTAAATGTCCTGGAGACAGCCGAGGCAATGTCACTCTGTATAAGAATTTATCAGTTATTGTTGCAGAAGGCTGGGAAGGTCTGAATTACATTCTAAATTATAAAGTTTACTATAATACTCTGCAAACATATCACTAATTTTAGTTTGATGAAACACTTTTCGCCCCTGATCAAGCACCTCAAGGAGGACCCGCCCCCAACCGTGGCATACTAAATCAACGCGCTACCTGCAAAGATGCTCCCGGTGTGCTGAACGCTCCTGGAGGAAGTCTCGCACCCAGTCAGACTTTCTCCATTATAGATTCATACTGTGTTCATACAGTGCAGCCCTTGCCCTTGCCAAACAGTCCTATTTTTCCTCTCTCATTAGTTCATGTTCCCGCAACCCCAGGCGTCTCTTTGACACCTTTAATTCTCTTCTTCGCCCCGCTGTGGCCACCCCCCAAACCAACCTTACTGCTGATAACTTTGCATGTTACTTCACTGACAAAATTGAACAGCTAAGGAAAGAATTCTCCCCTCCTTGCCTTTCTGTTTCTCAACCACACATTGATCATGCCTTTCCTACCCTTCAGACATTCTCCCCAGCCACTGACCAAGAGGTGGCTGCTCTTCTTTGCTCCTCTCGCCCCACCACATGCCCGCTCGATCCTGTCCCGTCTCACCTTATCAGATCTCTCTCCTCTTGTCTCGTGCCTTCTCTAACACACATCTTCAACTGCTCACTCTCTTCTGGCATCGTCCCTGCTGACCTTAAACATGCCACTGTAGTACCTATGCTAAAAAAAACATCCCTTGACCCGTCCACCCGCTCTAACTACCGTCCCATATCCCTGCTCCCTTTTTCCTCAAAGCTTCTGGAAAGACTCGTCTTTACCCGTGTGTCTCATTTCCTCAATTCCAACTCTCTCCTTGACCCCCTTCAATCTGGCTTCCGCCCTCTCCACTCTACAGAGACTGCCCTTATCAAAGTTACTAACGACCTAATCGCAGCTAAATCCAAAGGCCACTACTCCATACTAATTCTTCTTGACCTCTCGGTGGCCTTTGACACCGTTGATCATGCTCTCCTTCTTCAAACTCTGCAATCGCTTGGTCTCTGTGACTCTGTCCTCTCGTGGTTTTCCTCTTATCTCTCCCAACGCTCATTCAGTGTCTCTTTTTCTAATGATACCTCCTCCCCTCGCCCTGTCTCGGTTGGAGTCCCCCAAGGCTCCGTCCTTGGTCCCCTTCTATTTTCTCTTTATACTGCCTCTCTTGGCAAACTTATTACCTCATTTGGTTTCCACTACCACCTGTACGCTGATGACACCCAGCTATATCTCTCCTCCCCGGACCTCTCCCCTGCTGTCCTGCAACGTGTCACTGCTTGCCTCTCTTCCATCTCTGACTGGATGTCCTCCCGCTTTCTGAAACTCAATCTCTCAAAAACTGAGCTCCTTGTCTTTCCTCCTCCTAATACTGATCCTCCTCTTTCGCTCTCCCTTCAAGTATGTGGTACCAACATCAGCCCATCCTTGCAAGCGAGCTGTCTTGGCTTCATACTTGACTCTGGTCTCACCTTTGAGCCTCACATCCAACATGTTGCCAAATCCTGTAGATTCCATCTTAAAAACATAGCCCGCATCCGCCCCTTTCTTGCACCAGATACTACCAAGGAGCTTGTCCATGCTCTAATAATTTCACGCATGGATTATTGTAACCCTCTCCTGCTTGGTCTTCCCAAAAGCCGTACTGCACCCCTACAGTCTGTAATGAATGCTGCTGCTAGACTGATTTTCCTCTCTAGTCGGTTCTCTCACACCTCACCCCTCTGCCAGTCCTTACATTGGCTTCCTGTGTGCTATAGGAGTCAATTCAAGGCACTAACTCACACCTATAAAGCACTGAACAACTCTAGCCCCTCTTATATCTCCTCACAGATCCACAGGTATGTCCCTTCTCGGTCTCTCCGCTCTGCCCGTGACCACCTCCTGTCCGTTGTCCGCACCCGTACGGCCAACTCGCGCTTGCAGGACTTCTCGCGGGCGGCTCCCTTCCTATGGAATAGCCTGCCTACCGCCATCCGACTCTCCCCTAGTCTTGCATCTTTTAAGAAGTGCCTTAAAACCCATCTCTTTAGGAAAGCTTATGGCCTCCAAGACTAACCCCTACCTCACATACCCATCTCTTGCCCTCTCCTAAAGGGCAGCCCACCTTATTTGATTGTACATTCCTGTCCTAATGTGTCTTACACCCCACCTCCTATAGAATGTAAGCTCGATTGAGCAGGGTCCTCTTCAACCTATTGTTCCTGTAAGTTTATTTGTAATTGTCCTATTTATAGTTAAATCCCCTTTCATAATATTGTAAAGCGCTACGGAATCTGTTGGCGCTATATAAATGGCAATAATAAATAAATAATAATCATCAAGTAAATATGCTATTTTTGATTGGGCATTCACATTGTTCAACACTTTCCTTGCTGCCCTAATGACAATTTCCTTAATGCACTCCCTTCCATGTCTATACTGATATATGCAAAACGTTTGGTACATTTGATTGGATAGGTGCATGTAACTGGTTTAGGTTATGATTGGAAGGTGGGAGGTTGGATGATAAGTGGAAGAGGGTGTGTGTATGTGTGTGGGGTCTGCTTATGGTGTTGTGTGTGGGTGGTGGTTTAATTGTGGTGTAGCTACTTGTGGTCTCATTATTGGTAATTATTTTTAAATTTAATTTTGTTTAAATATTTTGTTTCTAAATAAAGGACCATTTTAATCTGTTTGATTAGTGTTTGGTATTTGACTGCTGAATGCAGAACCAGGTGCTGTTGATATACTGTGGTGTTGCTTGTTTTTGGGGCATCTGTCTCTTGATTCGGCTTATGGGTTTGTATGTTTTTTGGTTAGGCTGTTTGGGGAGTTGTGTGTATGGATAGGCCTGTTTATGGTCTAATAACTGTGTGTGCTTGTGAAAAAGGGCTATATGTGGATAGGGACTTAGCTCATTTACTGCCAGTGCTCAACTGATACTCTCAGCCTATGAACTGGCCTTGCAGGAACTTCTGGCTCAATAGCGGAAGCATTCTGTAGACTCCAGGTAAGTTGTCCAGCTATTTAAGTGAATCACAGCTATTTGACAACTTACCTTTTTTTCTTCCGTTCGTCCATTTTTTAAAAATATTTGTGCCTCAAATTGCATTGCAGGTTGTAGGTGTGATTTTACTATCGATTTATAAGGAGACATAATTATATTTACATCACTCAGCCAAAGTAGACTATTATATTAGTGGCTCCCATTCCTAGATCAATAAAGCTATGTAACAGTGTACATAAATACATTTAAGAGATTAATGTCCATTAGCGTATTTATATATTTTAAACCTTAAGCTTTTCAGTTTCCCTTGCAACATACTTGACACTGAAATATTTCTGCTTTGCCTATGGTCTGCTGACCTTTAACCTTACTTGGCTGAAATTAGCAAGCGGGCGGGGCCCAACACTGTTTTGGCCAATCCGCACCTCCTGGAGAGCATGGAGACTCTGAACTACTCAGTGCTGCCTACTGTGCAGCACTGAGCCAGGAAGCACCTCCAGTGGCCACTTTTCTCTAAAAAAGCAGTGTTTGCATAAAAATGCCTGAAGGCAATGATTATACTCACCAGAATAACTACATTAAGCTGTAGTTGTTCTGGTGACTATAGCGTCCCTTTAATTTCAATAGCATTTGCTCTTTTCTCATGTTGGGTGTTTTCTCTTTTCTCTATGTAGACTATCACAGTTATTCACTAACGTGAGCATTTAAGGCAAATTTCAAAAAAAAATTCAATAGGCCAGTTTTGCTTTCAGTTTGACTGCTCTGACCCTAAATTTTGACTTCACTTTAAATTCTCACTATAGTGAACAGCTCTGTATGTTGATTATATAGTCTGCGTATCTCAAAGATAATTCTTAATCACCATTGTCACTGACGTCCATCGTAAAACTAGCCAGCCTGCCATGGCATTACTGTTCCCATTGAAATTCAAAGGGCTAAAACAAATCTGCCTAAAGTATATCCCAAGGAATGATAAAAAGTATATTTATCCAGCGAACAACTCCATAACTAGCCATAACTCCTCCTGACCCATTTAATACCTACAATGTTAAAGGTACACTCCCAAACATCATTGACAATGTTCCCTATCTCCCTTAACTGTGGCTTATGTAGACTGCCTCTGTTTTCTATGTAAATTATTTTCAGCAGTTTCATGATGCATGGCCAGAAGTACTTTCATTCATGTTGAAACATGAATGAAGCTACTTAGCTGGTTAATAGAAATATGGACTCTGCTGTTACGTGAGTGAAAGTATTCATGGGTAATACGTTACTTATCATATAAATCCGTATAAGATTCTAGTATAAGCACAATATTCCTGAGGAAAAAGATTACTTCAACTGGCTACCCTACGTATTCAGAGGCAGGTAATTTTATTTATAAATTTCCATAATTCTTTAAAAAAACTATAAGCATTATTAAGGAGTGTGCATGAAAAAATATTATTAAAAGGGCACACTTAAGTACAATAATCATTGCAGTGGTTATGGTGTGATGGGTCTGTAAACACAACTTCCAGACCCTTGCATAGCCTTAACAATGTGTTGTAGTAGTTATGGTGCTTAGAGTACCCCTTTAAATGATACCTTTTCTTGATTTGCTTTTTAACCATTTTAATATGTATATATCTTTTTACCAGTATTTAGACGGTGTCCAGCACTTTGAGCACAGCCTTTGAAGCTGGCTCCATGTATCCAGAATCCACCACAGACTCCCCAGCAAGACTATCACTGCGACAGACTGGATCTCCAGGAATGATTTACAGGTAAGCTAGCTCACATACCCTGATGATCTCAGACCTTTGCAGTACTTCAATGGCTATAAAATCCATGGTTAATCCTTTTGTCATTCATAAAGACTGTATTATTATTTTTTCCAGTGAATTATGTGCAAACTGCTCCAATTTGGTTGACAAACGTGATTAATTTGTAAGGCTGTTACATAATCCTAAAACCATTCAGAATCACTGGATTTCATTACCTTGGTTCAGATACAGGGATTTTGAATACTCCATGAACTGCAACAACAAAATCTATTTGTGTGTAACATTATTTAATCTCACATTTGATTAATTGAATCAATTTATGACCCAGCCACACACTAAAAAACAGGAGTAGTAAACTATGATCTTATAAAAGGTTTGATAGAGAATTTAGTCTTCTTTTTTAAAGCAAACCTCCAAATTAATGTTGACAGAACCACTCCCTTCCTTCATTACATATTTTTCTTATGAATCCATATATAAAGTGTGAAATAATCAATTTGCCAATTGCAGTTACTATTCTTCCTCTCACAAAAAAATGAATTAATGTCTGAATTAAAGGATCACTCTTAGCACCATCACAACTTTGCGTGATAACAGAGTTGATTGTGGAAAGAGTACCCTGAACCCACTCTCGCACTTTCTAAATGTTTTTGCAACTTTAAGACAGTCCATCAGAAGTACCAATCATACTGTTGAAACACTGAATTCTGAGTGCCTGTCATCAGTTTTATCCAAGTTGTACAGACTGAACTCTCTCCTCCTGGGTTTGTGTCAAATCATTAGCAAATATTTTAGCAAGAACGGGGCTCTATGTTTACAGGGTTTCTGGAGTTGTATTTATTTAATTTTTTTAAATAAATAAAAACCTAAGTAATAGTTAGAAAATGTCCCTTTTGAAATTGGAACCTGTTGGGCTTCATCTAAAGGCACTTGTTTTTAAAGCTAATGGTCCTACAATGTGAGTAGGCAGGTGTGTATTATTTAGCTCCACCCTCATCCCACCCGGGCTGCTTCCCAAAAGAAGACAAATGTGTCCTGTTTAGACAATTCAATTTTTATTTTGCTGAGCAGCCTTGTTGGAACTGATTCTGATTTTAGCTGACCAGGTAATGCTCAACCTAATTTCCAGGCATGTTGGGTTGAGAAGCAGTTGTTCAGATAGCAAAAAAAAAAAAAAAGAGTAGTGACAATTTGTAACAGATTTCCTTTAGCTCTCCTGGCTGCGACTCACTTAGTCACCATAAAAAAAAGGTTTTCATTTTCAATCAGATCCTGGAAGGTGAAACGTGGCCCCCTGGTGGTGTTATACTAAAGATCTGATCTATTCTATGCCATTCATTGGTGCTTAGACTATGGAATTGTAGTCAAATAAGTGTTGGGAGGCCATGAACACCTGATTCCTTTCAAAAGGGTTTCTGGAATTTATAATTTTGTAGAAATCCTTATTAGAAGAAAATTTACCTCATTTTTCCTGGATCAGTGGGGTCAATTCTATTGAAAATGTCATGCCCAGGTTCCACTACCTATTCCAGAACATCCTTATGAATCTTCCTCGCGCATTTTTCAAATCTTTGAATTCAGTGTTGGTGCAGTTCGTTAGGAAGAGACAGTGCCCAGACTCTATGACGGCGGTGGCTTGGGACTATCATCATTTATAGACTATTACAGAGCAGCCCATCTGTCAAGAATTGTGGAATGGCATCACGCAAACTCTCAAAAGCAGTGGTGCCATCTTGATAGGGAGATGTTGGAAGGCCAGATTCCAGCCATGGTTTCGCTACCAGAAACTGATTTCAGGGAATTGAATTTATTGGAGATAACCCTACAGATTTGACACTGAATTCGCTTTTCAACGCTAGAAGTCCCGATGTATCCGCTCACGGGCAACCCGACTTTCCCGATTGGCCTGGGGGTCGGGCACTGAAATTTCTGGGGAAAGCTCCACATATTCGGCTTCAAAAATTATGCCGGTGCAGACCATTACTTCCCCTTGAGGATTTACTCTCTAGCAGGTCACCTTCATCTATTTAGATATCCTGGTATCAACAGCTACATCACTTTTCTTCCTAAGTGATTCCCAAGCTGCAATTGAAAAGGCCAATACCCCCTTTGGAAGACCTATGTGCACGACGAGAACCACTGCATTGAGGTATCTTTACACTCTGCCAACTCTTGACGGCAGAAACTAGGCTATCACCCACTACACACCAGTCGTTGTGAGAAGAATTGCTCCATATGACCTTTACACGGCACGGAACAAAATGTCGACTTTTACTCATCACGTCTCCGTTTGCGCAAAATACAGAGAAATTAGTTATAAAATCCTCACCCAACTGTACAATACTCCACAGAAGCTACATACATTTTCCCCAGATGTCCCTGAGGACTGTTGGAGGTGTGGTTCAAGCCCAGGATCACTGTTGCACATATTTTGGGACTGTCCATGTATAATTCCGTATTGGCAACAAATACATACTGCCACGCTCCTGGTTGCAGACGTAGGAGTATCCTTTCATCCGGCAGACTTGCTGCTTAACCGTTCAGCCCCCCTAATATCGAGATGTAAGAAATCGCTGTCTAGACATATGCTGACGGCAGCACAGGCATTGATTCCTACTCTGTGGCAGCGGATAGACACACCAACATATCAGGATTGGCTAGGCAGAGTGGCGGAGATTAGCCCACTGTATCTGCTCTATTGCTCTTTTTCCATCTCCTGTCCACCTCTCTTGCTTTCTGACAGGCTTGCCTATTGCCTCTCACCCCCCACGAGACTTTGTCATTGACTTTGTAAAATACATCCAGACTCTTAGAGCACTATATATAGTACGCAACTCGAAAAGGACACAAGTGAGCAGCAGGGTGTCTTCATCTCCCGCTCGTAACTCCCATTGTGTTTATCTCCACCACGCCTACCTCTGTTTGCTCATCAGCTGCCCACCGCTGCTCTGGCTATGTTACATAACTGAGTTCTACACAGCATGCACCTGTGGAGACCTCCTCCATGTCATAAGGGTCACTTCAGCAAGGGTCTTTTGCTGCCCGAATATGTAAGCACAACTTCACAATTAGATTTGTTAGCTTGTTCCTACCGTTGTACTGCACATGCTTAAATAAGTATATATTTTAGCATTTTATGCACAAGGTTGTTTCCAAGTGACTGGACTTACAGCGGTGTCAATGCAATGTCTTGTCTACACTTGCCATTTGTTCACTCTGTACCTCGGTACTGAATTCTGTCCAGTGGCAGTCATTCAGACGCCCACTAGAAGTGCTTCCTAGGTCAGTGTTTTCACGCTCTGCATGGAGGCACTGAACTTTCCCCATCAAGATGCATTGATTCAATACATCTCTATGTGGAGAGGCTGATTGGGCAGTGCACATTTTGCCGCTATGGGAAGTAGGGATCGACCGATTATCGGTTTTACCGATATAATCGGCCGATATTCGGTATTCTCGGCAATATCGGTATCGGCCAATTCAGATACCGATATTGCCGATAATACCTCCTAGGACCGCCAGGCTCATTACAAGCCCGGCGGTCCTGGGGGGAGCGGGCAGCAAGCGCTTACTCACCTCCCAGCAGCTCCTCCAGCTCCCCAGTGCAACTCTCGCGAGACCCGCGGCCGTCAGAGCGTTGCCATGGATCACCATGGCAACGCTCCGCGCGACACGCTGGCCGCGAGAGTTACACTGGGGAGCTGGAGGAGCTGCTGGGAGGTGAGTAAGCGCTTGCTCTCCGCCCCCCCCCCCCCCAGCTCAGCCAATACCACTGGACCACCAGGGACTGTCATATCCCCCCTCCCTGGCCAGGTAACAAGCAGGGAGGGAGGACAACAAAAATAAATAATAAAGTAAATATAATTTTTTTTTTAAATAATTTAATAAAAAATGCCCCCTCACACACTGCATTATATACACATACACTGCACAAACACACTGTGTATATAATGCAGTGTGTGTTTGTGTAGTGTGTGTATATAATGCAGTGTGTTTGTCTAGTGTGTGTATATAATGCAGTGTGTTTGTGTAGTGTGTGTATATAATGCAGTGTGTGTTTGTGTAGTGTGTTTGTGTAGTGTGTGTATATAATTCGGTGTGTGTTTATGTAGTGTGTTTGTGCAGTGTGTGTTTGTGTAGTGTGTATATAATGCAGTGTGTGTGTTTGTGTAGTGTGTTTATATAATGCAGTGTGTGTGTGTTTGTGTAGTGTGTTTAATGCAGTGTGTGTGTAGTGTGTGTATATAATGCAGTGTGTTTGTGTAGTGTGTTTATATAATGCACACTACACAAACACACTGCATTATATACACACACTATACAAACACACACACTCTGCATTATATAAACACACTACATTCACTATACACACACTACATTCACTATACACACACAGTCTGCATTCATTATATACACACACACTTTGCATTTAGTATATACAGCATTCACTTTACGCACACTACCCACACACTACACAAACACTCTGCTTTCATTATATACACACTACACTAATACACACTGCATCCACTACACACACTAGACAAATACACACTGCATCCACTACACAAACACACATTGCATCCTCCACACACACTACACACACACAATGCATCCATAACACACACACTACACAAACACACACTGCATCCACTACACACACACACTACACAAACACACACAGCTCCCCTGTCACACTGCATCCACTATACGTGACATGTATATTTTGTGCATTTACCTTTAGAAATAGTTTTTATTTTGGTAAATGTACAGAATATCGGCAAATTATATCGGCTATCGGCCTGAAAGTTCACAGAATATCGGTATCGGTATCGGCTCTGAAAAATCAATATCGGTCGATCCCTAATGGGAAGCACTGGATTGGCTGAGATTGTCAATTCTGATGATCTCAGCCAAGGAGTCGGAGCTTATGCAGAGCCAGCAGATCCGTGCAGTGCAGGAAATAAGTAAGTTCTATTGAAGTAAGTTCTATTGAAGGGGGAAGAGGGAGCAAGGAACCTAAAATGTGTTTTTAACACTGCAAGATCAGGAATACACGATTGTATTCCTGACCTTACAGTGTTCCTTTAACCCCTTAAGGACACATAACGGAAATATTCTGTCATGATTCCCTTTTATTCTAGAAGTTGTGTCCTTAAGGGGTTAATCCAGAGGCATTGGTTTTTAAAGCTACTTACAGGTGTGGAAAACATTATGTAAATCAAAATAAATTAAAAGTGACTTATTTTTTCATCACAAGTAATTTTCACAGTTAAAGCGACTATAGCCCTCCAGACCTGTGCCTGTCCTTTTAACCATGTAACATGAAAACCTTGCCATTTTGCAGGAGTGGCAATGTTTTCATTGCAGCATTAGCACGCCTCTAGTGAAGTCTGCCGCTACAGTTAAATTCGGTTATAGCTGAAATGACTCTTATTGAGAGCATTTTAATTGTCGCAGCACATAATTATGCCATGCATGCACATTATCTTCCCAATGCTTCCTCCACGGGAAAGTATTGATGATTCCAGCAAAAATGTCGGAGAGGAGAGGGCAAGGTGATGTAAGGTAAATAACACCTACTTTTTTAACCCCTACAAAGGGGTCCAGACACCTAGAAAGGTAGGGGGAACACTATAGTATACATGTATATATTCCAAACGACAAAGTGTGCAATGGGGCTCAGGATGACCCCATTAAGATTATATTCTAAAGTACTACCAATGCAGCATGAAATGAATGTTATGTAGTGTATATGTATATGCTGTGGACACACATACATTTTTGTTTTACACATTTAATTCAATGAAAACAATCTTGGATATGTATTCCAGAGTGCTAGCAAATAAAATGCCCTACATTGTCGTATTTGTGTGAATTGAGACTTTTAATGCACACAGGTCAATACTTGCAGGTATTGAAATACTGCAGTAATTAAAGGAACACTATAGTGGTATAAATACAAAGCTGTATTTTTAATACTATAGTTACACCTCTCCCACAGCAGTTAAAGATTAAATAACTTTTTAAACACTTAACTTATTCCAGCGTCGAGGTCTCTCAGCGCTGGCTCCATCTCCGCCCTCTGCAACATCATTGTGAGGGAGATCCTTATGCGCCTGCGTGGCAAGTGCCATATGCACATTAGGCCTTTCCGATAGGGAAACATTAATTCAGTGTTTTCCTGTTGGTAATTAGATGCTGGACGTCCTCGTGCAAAGCGTGAGTACGTCTAGCTTTGATTCATGTAACCTCCATGAAACAGCAGGAAGTGGTTCTAGTGGCTCTCTGGTAGTGGTCTTGGTGCCTATAGTGTTCCTTTAAAAGGAAGGTCAAGTTAAGAGTTTATTTTACCATGCTTACACACCCTAATCTACTAAGCAGATCTTTCTCCACATGATGGCTGACCTTTTCCAGAGTTCAAAGAGTGTCAGTATTTTATGACCGTAACAATGCTCAGCAGGGCTGGGCAAACGCATGTATAGTTAAAAAGCCACAGACTTCATTTTACATTTTAAATTGCATTTTTTTTACATGTTTCAGACAAGATGCATTGCTTTGAACTAGTCTTTCTCAGATTAGTGAAAGAACTTCTTTATTTATTATGTAGAAGTAGAAGTATAGATCAGGGTGTTGCCGTGGATGTGATCTATTTGGATTTTGCCAAGGCATTTGATACAGTTCCACACAATAGATTAGTGTTCAAACTCAAGGAAATCGGTCTAGATGAAAATGCTTGTTCTTGGGTAGAACATTGGCTTAAAAACAGAGTACAAAGAGTTGTCATTAATGGTAAATTTTCAAGCTGGACAGAGGTGGCAAGTGGTGTCCCTCAGGGGTCTGTTCTGGGACCCCTTCTATTTAACATGTTTATAAATGATCTTGAAGACCGCATTGAAAGTCATGTTTCAGTGTTTGCAGATGACACCAAACTTTGTAAAACAATACAATGTGAGCAAGATATTACTTTGCTGCAGAGGGACTTAGATAGACTGGGGGACTGGGCACTCAAATGGCAGATGAAATTTAATGTTGAAAAATGCAAAGTTATGCACTTCGGCATAAAGAATACACAAGCAACGTATACCCTTAATGGAAGCGAATTAGGGATAACAACACATGAAAAGGACTTGGGAATTGTTATAGACAACAAGCTATGCAACAATGTGCAATGTCAATCAGCAGTGGCCAAGGCCAGTAAGGTATTGTCATGCATGAAAAAGGGCATTCATTCTCGGGACAAGAATATAATTTTGCCTCTTTATAAATCACTGGTAAGACCCCATATTGAATATGCTGTGCAATTTTGGGCACCTGTTCTAAAGAAGGATATTATGGCACTAGAAAAAGTGCAGAGGCGGGCTACAAAATTAATAAAAGGAATGGAACATATCGGCTATGAAGAAAGGTTAACAAATTTAAACCTATTTAGTTTAGAAAAACGTCGCCTGAGAGGGGATATGATAACATTATACAAATATATTCGGGGCCAATACAAACCACTGTGTGGAAATCTATTCACAAACCGGACTTTACATAGGACACGAGGCCATGCGTTTAGACTGGAAGAAAGAAGATTTCGTCTAAGGCAAAGGAAAGGTTTTTTTACTGTAAGAACAATCAGGATGTGGAATTCTCTGCCTGAGGAAGTGGTTTTATCAGAGTCCATACAGATGTTCAAACGGCTACTAGATGCATACTTGCAAGAACAGAATATTCAAGGATATAATCTTTCAATGTAGGGTAATAACTGCTTGATCAAGGATAAATCTGACTGCCATTCTGGGGTCAAGAAGGAATTTTTTTCCTAGTTTGTTGCAAAATTGTGCTTCAAACTGGGTTTTTTTGCCTTCTTTTGGATCAACAGCAAAAAACAAATATGAGGTAGGCTGAACTTGATGGACGCAAGTCTCTTTTCAGCTATGTAACTATGTAACTATGTAACTATATGTTGGCACAAAAAAAAAAAAAAAAAAAATTATTTAAAGTGCTAATTGTATTTTGTGGTTCCTAAATTATACATCCTTCTCCACTAAAAGCTTCTACGATATTACTGTGAAGACCCCCAATAAGAGAGCCCTCGTTTATTTTGTACTGAAAAAATGCTAATTGGCAAGGTACCCAGTGAATAAAGTCATTATGACAGAAAGTGGAATAGCATAAGGTAAAATATGTTTAGGAAAGGGACAAATCATACACAGCATGGTAGAGCCCCTAACAGGAAGTGATTCACTGGATTTTGGAAAACCACCTGCTAGGATTTTTTAATAGGTCTGAGATTTAATTAAATAAATCAGAAAGCTATGTAAATGCTGGCCAGCTCACTAAGAATGCAGCTTCACAATGGATGCTGTCCAGGATGTGGGAGGGTCTGGGAGTGAGGGTCTGCTGCTGATTGGCTGGAATGTGTCTGCTGACTGTGAGGTACAGGGTCAAAGTTTACTCAATGATGAGTCCGTGGCGAACCGTTCGTGGCGAACCATTTGCGAACCGTTCGGCGAACAGTTCGGGAAATCACTATCTGTAAACCTTTCCCTGGGAAATATATTGGCAAATAGTTTTACAGTAGTGTCACAGGATACTCGATGGAGAAAGTTATGTTTAAATCCCAATATTGAAGTATATAAAAATACAACTGTGCTAATTGGACTACACCACTTAATTAGGTAAATTTACTGGGAAGTGTTGCTCCTGCTGAATTTTATAATGTGAATAATTAGTTAATTAAAAATGGAATCCTTCTTTGTAGCCAGATTTCACCTTGATTTTGAACCAATCTGCAGAAAGTTTATCCTACATCCCATTTTATTCACCCCTGGAGTGTTTTTTGGTTAATTTAATTAAGCATGTGTAAAGTTGTCAAATCCACAATTTTGTTTTCCTGGAAACATATAATTTATTCATATTGATATACAGCACATAAAACGTATTCAATTATACAGTGCAGAATGCTGCAGCACATACCGTGCAGCATGCAATACATAGTGCAGGTCAGTACTCTTCGTGGGTCCAGGAAGGGATTGTGAGGGCCACCTTAGGCATATGTTGAGCCAGGAAACGTATGCTTGTTGACAATGTGAAATGCATTTAGAATAATTCAGTCATTCATGCAATGCAGGTTAAATGGAAAGACAAAAACAGTATTTTCATTAAATCTGTATTGGATTATTCCCTGAGTTGTGCCACCTTAGTCATGGAGGCTCCCTGGAATGAACTTAAAGGGACACTATAGTCGCCAGAACAACTTTAGCTTAATGAAGCAGTTTTGATGTATAGATCATGCCTCTGCAGTCTCACTGCTCCATTTTCTGCCATTTCGGAGTTAAATCACTTTGTTTATGCAGCCATAGGCACACCTTCATACATGTGACTTACACAGCCTTCCTAAGCACTTCCTGTAAAGAGTCATCTAATGTTTAAACTGCCTTTATTGCAAACTCTGTTAAATTTAGAATTTCTTATATCCTGCTCTCTTAACCACTTCCCGAGCGGTGACAGTTTCAGGACCGTAATTGGAAAAATCCTCTTAACGGTAATGTCTGTAAATCATATATATATATATATATATATATATGTCATACTAAGCCTTTTTTTATATTAATATATACATATATTAATATAAAAAATACACTTATAATTAAATTACACGTGTGTATATATATATATATATATATATATATAATAACTATATATATATATATATATATATATATATATTGTGTATATATATATATTATTATAAAATACAAATAAATTTATAAAATTCAAAAATAATAAAAAATTTAAAAAATTATATATATGAAATTTTTTTTCTGTATTTTGATATTAATATATATATTTATATCAAAATACACTTAGAATTAAATTATATATACATATATGTATATATAATACAAAATATATATATATATATATATATATATCCATATAAATAATTACATAAATAATTTCATAAATATACACGTAGACTTCAAATATATAAATATGCATATATATTTAAATTCTATGTGCGTATTTATGTAATATTTTTACATAATCAAGTAATTTTATTGATTGCAATTTGAGGGACTTGTCTGACAACCCAGGCTAAAAGTCCAGAGAATTTAATTTGCTAGCACTGTATTTAACCCTATAAATTTCTACGACACCCTAAAACCTGTACGTGGGGGGTGCTGTTTTACTTGGGAGATTTCGCTGAACACAAATATTAGTGTTTCAAAACAGTTAAACCTATCACAGCGATGATATTGTCAGTGAAATTGACTTTTTTTTTGCATTTTTCACACACAAATGGCACTTTCACTGATGATATTGTTGTGATACGTTTTACTGTTTTGAAACATTAATATTTGTGTTCAGCAAAGTCTCTTGAGTATAACAGTACCCCCCATGTACAGGTTTTAAAGTGTTTTTGAAAGTTACAGGGTCAAATATAAGGGTCAAATATCTTTACCAGATTGGTTATGTTGCCTTTGAGAGCGTATGGTAGCCCAGGAATGAGAATTACCCCCATGATGGCATACCATTTGCAAAAGAAGGCAACCCCCAAGGTATTGCAAATTGGGTATGTTCAGTCTTTTTTTTAGTAAGCACAAACACTGGCCAAAGTTAGCGTTCATAATAGTTTTTTGCATTTTTAACACACAAACAAATATAAATGCTAACTTTGGCAAGTGTTTGTGACTAAGTGGCTACTATAAAAGACTGGACATACCCCATATTGAATGCCCTGGGTTGTCTACTTTAAAAAAAAATGTACATGTGGGGTGTTTTTCAGAGATTTATGACAGATAACATCGGGCAGCCCCGTGGCGTTCACTTCTGGGTCGCGTCTAAATGGAAGGCACGTGCGTTCCAACACCCAAGGGGCTGCCCGATGTTATCCACGGTTGGAGCGCACGTGCGTTCCATTTAGACGCGACCCGGAAGTGAATGCCGGGGTTGGAACGCACGTTGCGTTCCAACAGACGGAACCCGAAAGTAACATATAAAGAGGGCGGGATTTTCAAAAAGGAAAGAATATTAGAGGAGACATCAGAGCCAATTGAGGAAGCCTGTTAATCAAGTGAAACGCGTTTTGGACACTCATTTTTCAACCCATATTGGACTTCTTGGACACTCATTTTTCAACTCATATTGGACTTCACCTATATCCAATATTTATTGGTATAGTGTATTGTTATTTTTTGTTATTTTATTACCTTTTTCTGTTATAATAAACAAATACCAATATTCAAAGATCTCCTGTATATTGGGCACTTTTTTGGAGACACTCTAAGGATCACAAGGGGGAACATCAAGAAAACAACGAAAGAAGGGTTTGGACAACCCCCCAATGGTCCAAGGGAGCATACTTTTAGAGTCATATGACGGTATGATTCTAGTCTTGTGAGTTCAACCATCTTACCTCTATTATGCATTATACTGTATAGACATACTACGCTATCTGCATTTATTCTGTTTTACAGATTGTTCAAGAGACTTTACAGCTCCACCTATTATTTTGTATGTATTTTATTGTATTTATAGTGGTGTAAGGGATACCACTTTATAGGTGTTTTAGAACTATTTATTTGTCTTTCACATCGTGTACACTATTTTGTATCACATTACTTCTCAGGACACCCACATTGCTAGGAATCTGGAGGTGTTTTTTTTTTGTTTGTTTGTTTTCCACAGACTGCTTCATAGTGAATGATTAAAGGATCAATATAGGGTCAGGAACAAAAACATGTATTCCTGACCCAATAGTGTTAAAACCACCATCTAGCCCCCCTGGGCACCTCATGCCTCCATAAATATAGCAAACTCTTACTGTATTCAAGCCTGAAGCTGTAGATCTGCATGTTGTGTGTCTCAGAAAAAACAAGCTGTCTGCTGACATCATCAGAAGTGGTAGCCTGATCTAATCACAATGTTTCCCCATAGGATTGGCTGAGACTGCCGAGGAGGCAGATCAGGGGCAGAGCCAGCATGATTCAAACACAGCCCTGGCCAATCAGCATCTCCTCATAGTGATAAATTGAATCAGTGCATCTCTATGAGGAAAGTTCAGTGTCTGCATGCAGAGGGAGGAGACACTGAATGTTTGGATGCATTTTAGGCAGCCTTGAACCAGGAAGGATCTCTAACAGCTATCTGAGGAGTGGCCAGTGAAGTTATCACTAGGCTGTAATGTAAACCCTGCATTTTCTCTGAAAAGACAGTGTTTACAGCAAAAAGCCTGAAGGTAATGATTCCACTCACCAGAACAAATTCAATATGCTGTAGTTGTTCTGGTGACTATAGTGTCCCTTTAAGAATCATGCAGGAGTCCAAAGTAATTAATACTTAAAGGTAAATATTCGGCCATTGCATGGTATGAAATATGAACCAGACTTTTTTGCAGGTCCATTGCTAGGTGACAAAAAGCCAAGAGGCTTCAGCCCAAGGGAACGTTTTATGGTCCCTTCCATAAATTGACTTAAGGTCCTCCTCAAACCAGCCCTATACCATACGTATGTCTACATTTTTAAAAGCTTTATTTTTTGTTAGTTTGTTTTTTTAAATCAAATTGTGACACTAAATCCTTGATTGAATTCAGTGTATTTTATTAACCTATTTTTATAACTTCCACAATTGCTCTATCAAACCAAAATCATGCTGTGTTAAGTATTCATTCTACTGCATTAAAATCCTGCAAACACAACATTACCCCAATACTCTGCTGTATAATTAACTCCATATAGAGTGCAGTGAAGTGCATTGTCGGTAATTATGTGACTGGATGCGCTATTCCTCTTTTGGTATCATAGGAGACTTAGGGGTAACAATAAGATGTGCCAAAATTAGATCCGAGTCTCTTCAGGACCCTACTTGGGACTCATGCACCCGTCCGGTTCCCCACACAGCATTACTCCTGCTTATGTGATCCTTTACATTTAATTTTGCTTTTACAGATGATCAAATATTTGTTTTCGTGTATTACCTATAATAACCTTTTAGTTAAAGAGGCTATTGCCAAGTCAATACAGCAAAGAATGTGCTAAATTAATGAAATTACTTTTCTGCTCGTAGGCAGAGCTTCAGAGAGCTTTTTTACTGATGTAACTGAAGTCCTCATGAATTTGTCTGAAAATATACTTGAAAATGTAATTGATTTACATGTCTGATTTTCCTAATACGTATGTGCTTTATTAATTCAATAGTACATGTGTGACTCTATTTAGATGTACATTCTTTGTGAATTTTATAAATCATGTTGTATTTTCTATTTGTTTTCACTTGGTGGTGCTGTTGTACCATTGAAAAGCAAGCCTGTCCTATAACTGTCCAGCAAAGAAACTATTTAACATTCATTGTGCAGTGTTTAGAATCTTTCTTCTCTCTTCCTTCATGCTTACAAAGTGCTCGATATGGGAGTCCCAAACGCCAACTGCAATTTTACAGGTACTGCTGAGCTATGTTTTTTTTAAACAAAGACAATTCTGTGAGTCAGGAGTAGTGCAAGGCTGCTTGTACCCTGCCACTAATGCATGTTTGTATACGCGTGTGTGTGTGTGTGTGTGTTTTTGTTGGTTTATTTGTTTTTCTCCTCTGTCCTTTTGTTAGAGGAAAGCTCTATTTTTGGGAAGCATGTGTTTGTGCTATTCACAGTTCCTAAATCAGCCAATTACAACAGTTGTCTACCCCTGGGTAGCTGGGCATCTATATTATTGCAAAATCATATACTGGGAATAATATATTATTGTTTTATATTGTGTATATACCTACAGCCACCAGTCTTTGGCCAGGGTTTTCATGAAAAAAAAAAAAAAAGCAGTATTGCATTTTCAGCTCTAGAACATTAACCCCTTAATGACCAAACTTCTGGAATAAAAGGAAATCATGACATGTCACACATGTCATGTGTCCTTAAGGGGTTAAACAAAATGCCCTGTGTGATCTCATCCAGTTGTGTGCATTTATGTGACACTGGCCATTAGAACATACTAACCTGTTTGCATGGAGAGAGTGCACAAAACTGAGGCTTGTCCTGTGTTTGCTAGCTTAAATATTGCATAGGTTTATCTGACCTCATAACCCATTAATAGCAGTTTTAATAGTATAAATACTTGAATATACTGTTGCAAGATATCTGCGGAGCAGAAAAACTTAGCAGCTCTGAAAGATTGTACCAATTTGCATATTTCACCTTCATATGGCCTTCTGGGAGAGTTTTTTTCCACTGACATGGCACTCACTTTTTTTAATTATCAAACCCGTATTTCTTTAGACTTTATCAATGACCTACTGCTTTAGATCAGTTTTTAGACCAACTAAAAATAGCAGTTTTTAGTTCGATTATACATATTTGAATATGAATTTTATAGTTTCACCCTTTTTGGGGGGGTTGTACAAAATAATTTAAGTTCTATTGCTGCTTGGCTATACAAAAGGTAATGTTACTCGATTTCAGAACAGAAATTAAAAAATTAGAACATTAACACGAATGTACCGAAAATACAGCCACTTCATTTTTTTATTATAATCTTTAATTAATTTTTTTTATTTTTGTACAAAACACACGTAAAACAAATACTTGACATAAAAAAAAAAATCTTAATACAATAACTTTGATAATAACACAGTGAAATCATAAAAGACATTTATATAATAATTGTTTCCTTTTTTCTCTTAACAGTCACTTTATTAATTCATATTTTGGCTAAAGACATAAAAGGGGAACATAGAGAAGGTGTATTATAGATTTGACATGTTTAATGCTGACTTTATTAGAGGACCACTCTAGGCACCCAGACCACTTCAGCTTAATGAAGTGGTCTGGGTGCCAGGTCCTTCTAGGGTTAACCCATTTTTTATAAACATAGCAGTTTCAGAGAAACTGCTATGTTTATTAATGGGTTAAGCCTTCCCCCTAATCCTCTAGTGGCTGTCTCATTGACAGCCACTAGAGGCGCTTGCGTGATTCTCACTATGAAAATCACAGTGAGAGCACGCAAGCGTCCATAGGAAAGCATTATGAATGCTTTCCTATGTGACCGGCTGAATGCACGTGCAGCTCTTGCCGCGTGTGCGCATTCAGCCAACGGGGCGGAGAAGAGGAGGAGAGAAGGAGAGCTCTCCGCCCAGCGCTGGAAAAAGTTAAGTTTTTACCCCTTTCCCCCTTCCAGAGCCGGGTGGGGGCACCCTCAGGGCACTATAGTGCCAGGAAAACGAGTATGTTTTCCTGGCACTATAGTGGTCCTTTAAATACGATTTGGAAAATGCAACTATCGAAAAACCATTAAAAAAAAATCATAATGTATACATCTTTTAAAACAGCTTCCATGATTCTTTATCATTCTAAAGGCATACAAAGCATCATGGGGGCTGTAGTTCTACAGCATCTGGAGATCTACGTTTTGGGCACAACTGGTATGCTTGATGGTTAGCTGAGTTTGACTAATACATTCTCATGTAAAGTGTCCGATGGGATGAATGTGTAGAGTTTTGCAATCAAGTTCTTGATACCTACATTTCCATTTCTTTGCTCTAAATTTCATGTTAAACAAGCTGTTTTTCCCTGCTATAGAATTTATATTTTATCTTGTGCTTAAACATAATATACCTGTTTTGAAAATGTAGCTTTAGTTGGCACACTATTCTGTTGTTCTGCTTCCTGTATCATGAAGATCTGGGTGTCTTGCTGTCCTTTATAGATTGTTGCACCATAACCACTACAGCCCATTGCTTGTACGTGTAGCTCTCCAATAATACGGCAAGAATATTGGATACCAGAGCTGCATAATGATGCAGACTGATCGCGTGCAATTGTCGGTCAAAATCAGTTCCCAAAAAGGACAGCATGCAGAATACGAAAAGCAAAAAGAATGCACTATAATTTTCTATCTGCAACATGTTTATAGTTTTTATGTGCAAATTTAGAGAGATGAAAAAAAATAAAAATCATAAATCAATTTTGCTTGAAATTCAAACCCATTAATATGCATGTGTTAAAGATTCTTGTACACTTGATGCAAATAATTCTGCTATTATGTAGTAAAAATGTTGAGCTGTAGAGGGTGCTGCAAATTTACTGTTGGCACCAGCATTATGTCATACTGAAAACATACTGCCTCTTATATCAAGGGACGGATTCCAGGAAATAGCCCTTATTTCTGAAGATATATATATATTTTTTTTTTGCGGTTGTCTTGTTCAATACAATTGTCGTTCTCAGTCTTGTTCCTTAAATTATTTAGCTCCTGATCATTCCTGTCAATCTGCTATAATTTTGATCTATGGGAAACATGGTAAATATTTTATAGTTGATTACTATAATGTTTAAATGTACCCATCTTCCCCCTGTTTTATAGTATAACTCTGCCCCTCCCCCATGGTAGCACCGCACATCACTGTATGTCTGTGAGATGGATAAAGACCAAGATTAATGTAGACCCATTTTTTTAAAATTCACGATATAAATAATTCATTAAAAATATGCAAAAATAAAAGCCGTACTCGCTTTTAAATGGTTAATCTAGGTACCATTGCCTACATTCTGTTGTAGTGGTTATAGTGTTAGTAGGCGCCAGCTCATGCTTCAAACTTTATTTTTTATTTTTTTTTGTGGATTGACTGAAACAGGAGTGCCCACAGCACAACCTACACTAGCAACATCAATTTCATCCATATTCGGATGCTAATGACAAGCTCGGTGCCTAAAGCCATTCAAAATCACTTTTACACAGAACCTGGGAACGGTACCTGCATCCTTCTGCATTACAACCAAAACATGATGTAGTTGTTTTCAGATTTTATAACAAAAAGCTATAAAATGCATAAATCAGGGCTTGACAATTTTGCTTGTAATCTAGGAGCCAGCTAAAAAAAGTCAGAAAATACAGTGTTTACATTGCTGCCTAGTAACACCTCTAGTGACAGTTACTCAAACAGTCATTAGAGGTGATTCCTAGTCCAGTGCTGCAGCATCTACGTTCAACGTCTTCACACTCTGCATGGAGGCACCGAATGTTCCCCGTAGAGATGCATTGATTCATGATGAGATGCTGATGGGTGCACCGTGGCATTTTGCTGTGCATGTGCAATAACCTCGGCTTGGCTGAGATCATCAAGATTGATTATCTCAGCCATGTGATTGGGCGGGGGAGGGGGAACCTAAACACACGCTCACTGACACACTCTCTTACGGATTTAATAACACACCTACTTACACCTACTCTGACAAACACACACACTGACAGACAGACACACACACATTTTCTATTACACTGTTACACTCACAAAATATAACTTTTCTTTATTTTTTTCATACTTAATTTGACCCAGCCTCCCTATCTTTGGGAGAGCTGGGGTGGATCCCTTTCCTTTAATTTTCCAGCTCTTCTTACTCTGCTCCCTCGTGCACGGTTTAGCAATGCCGGGGCTGGAGTGGCCTCATATTCCGGCTGCCGGCATCACTGCAGGGCGTGCGATGGAACAGATCTGGAAGATTACTGCTCGCTTGTGTTCCCTTCTCCTTGCTTCCTGGGCTGGTCGCCTCTGCTGAACAGGCTGACAAATTGAGCCCTGGTATAAATGTTGTTGTTTTTTTGCCCGGACTGTCTCTTAAAAGGATACTCTGGATCTCTAAGGTATTTTAGCTTGCTTACATGCTTCATGTGGGAAGAGTGTGTGCTCTTTTTTTTTCTTCTTTTTTTTCTTTTTTTTACAAAAAGTGCAGATTTTAACAGACATTGGACACTTTTCTAAGTTACCCTTGTTACGCCCCCTGGCTATACACCAGCCAGTTGGTCTTGTTACCTCTTGATTGTTTTAGCTCAGTGGAGCTAAACCCAAGAGGCAGCAATTGCCCAGAGCACCTGCCTTGAAAAGACTTCTCATTGAGCTGCATTGGGAAGTCTGCAATTGGACAAAGGGGAGGGTTTGCAAAGGCTGCAGAAGAGACATAATTAAATGCATGCATGCTTTCATTGGAGGTATATCTACTAAGCAGGGTGAAGTTTTATATTTAAAATCTTGAAACGAAAAAAACTGGGAGGATAGTAAGTGACAATACATTGTCATTTATAGCTTAAATAACATAGGTTGGCAAGATTGTTAGCGTAACCTGTTAAATATGGATTAAACAGACTGTGAGTCAACAGAAGGAAGTGCGATAACCCAGAGGCAGGTCTAATGGCAACTAAGCTCATTGCATTTGTTAGTGGTGACTGTCTTTGTTTGTGATGATGGCAGATCCCACTTGCACTGTAATGCAAGCCTGATGAAATAGAATTCCATAAATCCATGTATAGCTTGGAGGAAAGACAAGACAAAGGGATATGATAGAAACATTTAAATACATAAAGGGAATCAACACAGTAAAGGAGGAGACTATAATTAAAAGAAGAAAAACTACCACAACAAGTGGACATAGTCTTAAATTAGAGGGGCAAAGGTTTAAAAATAATATCAGGAAGTATTACTTTACTGAGAGGGTAGTGGATGCATGGAATAGCCTTCCAGCTGAAGTGGTAGAGGTTAACACAGTGAGGGAGTTTAAGCATACGTGGGATAGACATAAGGCTATCCTATTTATAAGATAAGGCCAGGGACTAATGAAAGCATTTAGAAAATTGGGCAGAATGGTTCCTTTCTGCCGTCACATCCTATGTTTCTATAAAGGTCATTATAGGAAATGCACACATAATGATAGAAAATGAAGAAAGAAATAATACTTAATTATATCCTAGTGTTTAAATCTAATTAAATATAAAGCTAGACATGCTAGTGGGGTTTCTTTAAGGCTCGAAGTACATCAGTTAACTTGTCTTGTTGAGCAATCATGAGATTTTCAGTACCGAATGGTCCACAGCCTTAGCTTAGTTTAACCCCTTAAGGATACATGACATGTGTGACATGTCATGATTCCCTTTTATCCCAGAAGTTTGGTCCTTAAGGGGTTAAAGCATGCACTTAATGATATTGGACATTGAGGTCAGGCTGTCAGCAAGGGGCATCTACCTTACAGAGCAGTAAACAGTTAAACAGCAGTAAACAGTTAAAGGAACGTAAAGCGATAGGAATACAAACACGTATTCCTAACCGGTAGTTTTCCCCTACCTATAGGGGAATGCAATATTGTTCCCTTATGGGTGGCCGAGTCCCCACGGTGTGAGTGTTTAAAAGGGGAGTTTTTCTTGACTCACTTGCCGCGCTGTTCTCTGTGCGGATGCTCCGCCTCCTTGGCTTAGATTGTAAAGATGGAAAACATTGCGCACGTGCAGCAAAACGAGGAACTGCGACAATAAGTCGGTCTCTATGAGAGTTTAATGCCGCTATGGAGGTGGAAGCTCTTCCATTAAGCCACTAAAGGTGTATTTAACAAAACAGCAATGTTTTAAATGGAAGGATTAGAAGAACAAGACCGCTGCATCAAGATTATTTGATTGAGATGAAGTGTTTAGGGTTTTTAAAGCTGCAATGGAGTTATGACCTCTCTTTCATGTTGCACTGTACTGTGCAATGAGAATGATTTAATATTCTCTGACCTGAGTCATATTTAGCCTTATACTTACTTAATTTAGTTATATACATTCTTAGTATGGCTTTTTCTACTGCAGTAGATGGTGGCTGTTCCATGTGGAATCACACAATGAGTATAAAAGACGTCATGCAAGTCTGTTGCGTGTCTTCCATCATTTCAAATGGCCAAAGAGGGATCTTTTAAGACTAGGAGTGTGGACAGGGGTGGTGCTGTTCTGAGATATGGAGGGGTTGGGGGAGTGAACGAGACATGCAAAGGCTGGTTCCGAAGAAATGAGACACATTGAGGGGAAGGCGGATGGAAATGAGACACACTCAACAGTAAAAAAATAAAACGTGTTAGCGTTATACTGGAGAGACCCTACATTTTATACTGGGTACTCACATATAATCTATGAAAAAAAACAACTGCATATGCATTATTTCAGTTAGTTATAAAAAAATAAAATAACAAAAACCTTGAAAATATCTACAGCATATATCTTTCAGTTTGTACTCTTTCAAATAAAATCATATAAATACTGTAATGTCCAAGAGTTCTTGGGTAGTAATAGAAAGGGTTAATCTTGCCAAACAGATAGGATCCACGGTCTTAGGATACATTGTATACCTCAGCAGTAGTACCTTAAAAAGATACAAAAAATATCCACATAGCGTAACACTGTGTTTATTGGCATAAAATGTAAAACCCTCTCCCCCAAAAGGAACCCTTACATAAACAAATGGTGGTACTTGTTTCCAAGAGACCACAAATCAAGCGTGCGTCTTAGAGAGTGAAAGCTTTACCGCCTGTCCTCCTGAATGTGTGGGTCCTGGCTGAATATCCTGCTGTGTGTGTGTGTGTGTAAAGGCGCTGTGTGTGTGTGTGTAAAGGTGCTGTTAGTGGGTGCTGTGTGTGTGTGTTTGTGTGTGCGTGTAATGTGTGGGGTGGGGGGCTGTTTAGTTAATAACCCCCCTCCCTTCTTACCTTGTGTAGGTAGTGGGGACCGTGCTGCTGCCATCCCTGGTGGTCCAGTGGTGAGTGAACTCTAGCCACCTCCGACCTCGCGAGAGGAACTCTATGGAGCTGCTTGCAAGAGCTCCCCGGGTCCTCTCCTCCCCCACCGTCCGGACGGAGGGAGGCACATAGCGCGTGCCATGGGGATTAGAGTGTGCCCACGCACACCCGGCACATCCTGTGCACACACCTATGGGGCTGGAAGGAAGGTATGAGACACATGGAGGGACTGGAGCAAGAGAGGCATGAAAGGGCTGGGAGAGGGGATGAAAAACATGGGTGGCTGGAGGAGGGATTAGACAAATGGTGGAGATGGGCAAATGAGACACATGAAGGGGCTGGGTGAGAAAGAGGAAGAAACATGAAGGGTTGGGGGGATGAAACACGTGGAGGGGCTGGTTGGGAAAGAGGAAGACACATAAAGGGTTGGGGGGGGAATGAAATGAGACACATGGAGAGGCTAGGCAACTTTCGCACCGGGGCCCAGGGGTTTCTAGCTACACCTCTGCAAACAATGCTATCATTGTGACTACTCGGGCCTTTGAAATTAAAGAAAAAATATATCTTCAAATTCTCAGTTTACTAAATAACCCTGGTAATATTGGCATCATTTGAATTATTAGAGTATGCTACCCATTCCACTGCCCCCCTTAATTTGGAACTGTAAAATAGAAATAAAACGCCCCTTTAATCAAACTCTGCCTGCTCTGACATCATCAATGTTGATCTCAACCCAATGTATATAGTTTTATTTACTAAACATTTAAAGGAACACTATTGCAGTCTTTATAATATATAATTTTGTATCCTAGTGTCTTTTCGATTTCTCTATTAGAAGCATCAGAAGAAGTTCAACATGCTCATGTAGTGCATGAGGATGCCGAACGTCAAGAACAAAGTCTGAGTCTGTTCTCACTGCAGAAGCACTATCTAGTGGCTGTAAGTGTAATGGCCACTGGAGGTGTGTTTAGCCCCGCAGTGTGCCATTTCTCAGGAATGGCAATGTTTTACAATGCGAGAGCAAAATAGCAGGGCCACTGTACCCAGACTAATTGAGTTAAAGTGGTCCTTGTGCTTATAGAAGTCCTATAAGTGTAGCTAATTGAAATCTGAATGGAACATTTTTTGTTTTTTTACACCAGAATATTTTTCTATTCTAGACTAATTTTTGGGGATTTCAGTTCAGTACTGTTTGCATTTAGATAATAAATCCTTTAATAATCATTTATACAGTCTATAGCTTACAAATGTGCTCTAGGGATAATGGGATGTTGCACTTAGTATTTTGTTAGTAAAGTGAATATGTGCACATCCGTTTCTACAGCCATGTTTGCATTTTTCATGTCTATGCTGATAGCACAGAGATAATGGCGAGCAGCTATATGAAATTGTATCCATTAAAGACACACTTCACTCAAGGCAAGACTGGGACCTTTATATTTCACTAAATAGATAATGCATAAAAACTGCATAAGCAAAAACATCAAATACAAGTATAGAATACTGATATTTAATGTTACAGAATCTGCAATGGGCTCTTAAGAATCTAGGAAGTCACTCAGCAAATGATTATTCTCACATTACGTTCTATGGCAGTGCTAAGCTGTCCTATAAATATTGCTTTAGAGTTTATGTACACAGCAAGGGATTCTGGGAGTTGAGCTGCAGATAGCTAACAGCTGAACTACATCTCACAGAAACCTAATCATATACTGCAATACATTTAGAGCATGAGGGAATGCACAGTTGGTTGAAATGGTGTTGCCAGATGTGTGCTTATAGAGAGAGTAAAACTTAGTTACTCCAACCTTTTTTTTTTTTTTTTTTGCTACGTTTGTTATAACCACAAAGTACTGTGTGCGGATTAGGTGACATACAACCATTTTGCATACAACTATATACTATGAATACCATTAACAATTATATCATACTGGCCAAATATACTGTCCGACTGGAAATAAAGATAAAATAAATATATCGATATATGCTGCATTGCAGGTCTTGGACTTAAGTAACACATAACTTAGAACAATACACATCCGAGCAGGATTCTACATGAAAAGAAATGTAAGACTAAGAAGCAACAAACCAATGATGTGAAAGGAATGATTACAGCAAATTGCTATGCATTCGTAGTAATATATCATATGATACAAGTGATCTTTGCCTGAGAATTGCGTTTACTCCCCCCCCCCCAAGCAAAGCTGTAAACAACATTACACACTACATATTTGCAGCAAAACCCACACACATAAGCAGTGACCCTCAGTAGACACTGCTCCATATCAACCTGCCGTGTGACTGCCTGTGTGGCAAAGCTCTACAGTAGCAAAGCCTCCCAGTACTGTGCATCAAGCCATAGAGGTCCACAGTCACAAAACTCAAAATTGTGCAGATAATACCACGAAGAAGCAACTGATAAAATGTGCCGCATGCACAAGAGTATCCTGTTGCTTTACGACCTTAATACGTACAGTAGAAGCTTAAACTGTAAAATCCCAAAGCATAGTGTCAACATATTTAAATTTGCTTTCCAGATTATATATGACTCATCTACCTATATCTCCTGACAGCTTCACTGTGATACTCTCACACGCCCGTGATGGGTGTAGTCATCAGCCATCGTCCTTAACGTGAGCATCTATGTTACATTGCCATGTATTTTGCACGAAGACAGTAGTGATGTCAGTCATCAATGATTGATGGTGCAAAAAGTGGAGGGGGTGGAGATTTGCAACCCAGAACTGTACTTCCTGTATTTGTACTTACCTGAACATGAGTTTGTCATCATCATGATTTGTGATGGGTTCAAATTATTTTACTTCTACTAGATAGAAAACTTTTTTTAAATTTTAGGTAGTATATCTAAAAAGAAGAACAATATCCACTCCATTTTCCTTTTAAACAAAAACACAATTTAAAATGATATATATTTTTAAAGTAACGTTATAGTGTTAGGAATTTCTATATAGTCCTGCAATGGCTGTAAAGGGATTTTACTCATTTTTCCTCCCACGCCACACTGGCCTCACCATGGCTGAGATTCTCAGTCTTGATATGGAAGCATTGGGAGGATGTTGCTCATGCGTAACAAAAGGCCTTGCTGTGCCTATTGGCATCTCCTCATAGAAATGCATTGAATCAACGTTCAGTGTCACTTTAAAACGCAACAGGTCACAGTGCCAGTCACCTCCTCCATTAAGAGTTGGAAGCTCCTAGCAGGAACCAGCTCATTGGCTGTGCAGGACCAGTGCTTTGGCTATCAGCCTATGAGCCAAGCCTGCACCGCCAGGCTAGCTCCTAGCAGAGAGCTTACGGATCTCGTGGAAGAGGGACTAGCGCCCATCACAGCCAAAGTAAGTTGCCAGACTGTTGGTAAAGAAATTAGCTGATAATAGCCCTTTGTAATGGTTATGGTGCTTGAAATGATACTTTAATGCAGGAGAGTTTTAGTGTTGATCCAGTGTCTAATTTTTTTAGAAATGTTTGCACAAATTGCAGGTATACATGTAGATGTAGAGTGCAGTAATGAGATGAGAAGATAGCTATCACAAAGAAGCAATGCATTGTGAAGTAAGAGAACTGATGCACATTTTTTCCTGTGGCTCATAACGAACAGGACAACATACTTGAACAGAGTCCGAGTAATGGGTTCCACATAATCTTATATGTATTTGCATGATGCTCCATTTTAGACAGAAGGGGTATGAGTTAGCAGTAGTCCTGCCCACATTTGGCCAAAATCTGTTGTCTTACATTCCCCTTCTTTCACTTACTTTCCATACATTTTGCCCAGGAGTTCCTGCATTATAGATCTAGTCTTGCACAGACCAGGATATTTGTTTCCAAAACAACCAAGTCCTGTCATTTTAAACCCGTCCGGAGGATCATACTCACTGGCCATCTGTTAAGTCTTGCACTCCTTCCTATTTATGTTGTAAACCATAGGTTTTCAAAATAAATCCAGCTATCTCAGTGGTTTGAGACCTAAAAATGAGATTCCCAATCCATTTTGGTGGGACCACACTAATTGGAAATTATACATTGGGGGAGATTTATCAAAGTGTTGTGTTCTGACCACTGGTGCAAAGTACTAAAAGTGAGATGATATAGTATGTATGTATGTGTATATATACACATACATACATACATACTATATCATCTCACCTCGGTTTACGAATTTAATGCGTTCTCCGGGACATTTTGTATTGCAAAAAATTTGTAAACTAAAATGCGGTTTCCCGTAGAAAACCAATGAATCTGTTCTGGAGGTCAGAAAAAGGTCAAAATAAGCTGGCATGGAAACCAACCCACAATACAGAACACACAGTAAAAGGCATGCAAACGACAAAGCTCAGCTCCCTACCTTTCCACCACTTGAGAAATGCACCGAAAAAAAAGTTCCAAAAAGTCCCAAAACCGCTGCAAAAAATTTCCAGAATGGCTTCAAAACTCTATGCAAAAGCCGCTCCAACACCTCCACACTCAACGCCACGAGCTACCCACAGACTCCAGCATGCACGAGGGCGGCGCTATAAACCTCCCAGACACAATGCATCCTGGGGAAACTTGCTTTGTATTGCGAAAAAATTTTTGTAAACCGAAGCATTATTTTTAATGGATTTCCATTTGTAAACCCAAAATTATGTTAACTGAGGTGTTTGTAAACCGAGGTGCCACTGTGTGTGTGTGTGTATATATATATATATATGTGTGTATATATATATATATATATATATATATATATATATGTATGTATGTATGTATGTATGTATATATATATATAATTGCTTTCCATGTTAACAATCCAGAATGGCGGTTGATAAATATCTAATTGTCTAATCTGTTTGAGTATTCCTTTACTTAGCTATTGAGCAGCATTAAAAAAGCTGGTTTTAAGTACTTGTGCGTTGGCAAAAGAAATAGAGTAGTAGATACCTTGAATAACCTTTCAGTGGAAGTACCAAAGTAAAACTGTTTACAGAATTGAATGCTTGGGTTGTGCATAAGATTATTTTGATGTATTAAGATGTATGAACCGATTGAGATTTCATCATGGGCAGACTATGTGGGCCAACCTGTTCTTGTTGCCTCAGCAATATACATTTATACAAACCACTAGTCCTTAAGGCATTAATATTAAGACTTTATATGTAGAATAAAAATCCCATGGCCCATCGGTAAGAGGTAAATAACTTTAATCGTGATTTTACTTCAACTGTTCTCGATTTGGTAAGTGTCAAAATCCCTGGGATAAGTATTCATATACTGGCATTCATAGAACAAGGTCTTAAATAATTTAAGTGGTGTTCACCAAGATGAAAACCTCACAATACATTGACTCTTTAATAGGTCTAATGGATTTTTCTTCTTCAACACTGTAGTCTAGAGGGATTTCTTTTATAAACCAATTGCCTTAGGCATTTGCACTGTAAGTGACACTCCCAGAAAGGAGAAGCTTCGTTCACATATCACGTCCACCTAACAGTGAGCCTCTTAGAAACTAGAACTTGATTTTAATGAGGAGAACTTCAAGACCTCGGGTGAGTCCATCTTCGTTACTGGTGGATACACAGATTGAACACGACCCATTTTTTAAACTAGGGTCCCCCCCATCATCTTTAGGTGTCCTGACCATCTTTGATTTGCCATTTTGCGGCTTTGATGCATAGTAGCTATGAGAAGCTAATATACCTCAGTGCAAGTTATAGCTGGATATTTTTTCCGTGAATTAGTTCTGATTCAGATTATTGAACGTACGGTAACACTGACTTACCCCTGTGTGTTCTGGCCTTTTAGATTGTTTGTGTGTGGTCTGGTAAGTAACCTATTTACTTATGGATAAATAGAATATGACTATAGGTGGACTACAGTCACTTTTTAACCCATTTTATTTCTTTATTAATGCTGCCTATTTTTAATAATCTGTTATTTCTAACTTTTCTTTCTTTTTTTGTTTTGGCTTCTTTTAACCATTAGACAGATTAATATTTGTGTATGCAATGCATGGAATATCTGGCAGCTGTTTTAAAGCATTGTGCATGAATAGCTTATTTGTAGAATTTATGTTTTGTTTACTTGCTGTATACTGAATATATCTAAAACTACCATCATACATCGTATCTAAGCAATTTATAATATTCAAACTTCTAGAGGTTGAACAAAGATCATTTCCAGTAGAAGGGTGTCATCACAACACAAACATATTGATTTCAAAGTAAAATGTTGTCCTGTAATGTTCTCTTTGGTCCATGTTTCTTGGTTGGCAAGTATCAATGATCTGATTCAGGAAGATTTTAAAGGCTGTTAAGTATTCTGATATCGTTTTACGTTTTGCCAGTCTGTTCATAATGGACTGCAAATGATTTTATTTTTTAATGGTTATGTAATTAATCTTCTGTATGATTGTCCTACAGCTTCAAAGTGCACACAAGCCTCTGGATACAAGCTAATGTCAAAGAATATTTTAATGTGTGTGTTGTTTTTGGTTCTAAACCAATTACATTTTTCTGTGTTTAATGTCTATAGGATAAAGTGGAAAAGATTTAGGTTTTTAGGTGCTGAGCAAATGAACAAAAGCAGAAAATATTTGTAAAACTCAAGTGCCGGCAATGGAGCTTGAGTTGCTACTTCTGAAATCTTCTGTTAGCCAAGAGTACATTTTACTTGCCCTTTGCCTCCAAAAATCATTGTCCATTCGGATGATGATTGACCAAAGTAGATTTTAGGCTATAAATCTCTAGTAACAATATATATAAATATATATAAATATGTATGTGTGTTTATTTTGGGCTATTATATTTTTATATCTTTTTATAAATATATTATATATATTATAGCTCTCATTAGGAAAGCTACATCATTAACATGCTGGGGGGAATAAAATTAGTGTTAAGGGTTTTAGGATTGGGGGGATGGAGGAGAATATGAGTTCAGTCACTGAAGTGAAAATTGTTTGGAATCAAATCTATTTCAAATTCAAGGCAACATAGCTAAAATGGAAACAATTATTCAAGTCAGTATACTTCCAGGTCAGCTATTCTGGCCATGCATTTGATAGGCACTTTGAGTTCCTTACAAGTATTATTTTATTGAATAACCTTTTTAGGGTTACAGTGGGCTTTGGGTTAAGTGGATTTCGCTTACAGGGTACCTGCCTTTACAATGTTGTAGATAAACATCCGCAGTTAAACAGTTTAACTAGGGTCCAGATCAGGCCTTCCCTAACCTAAAGCCCTCTTAACAACCCCTAACCATTTTACACAGGGAACACTATTGTACTCCATGTCCTTACAGGACACTGTTCAGCTACCTAGCACTATGACACTATTCATCATATACAGCACTATAAACTGTAACCTGCTTTGGGCCCTGTAGGATCTGAATCTTTCTCTGCATGCAGCTTTTTTAATCATTTGGCAATCACACATTTTTTTTTTAAAGTATTTATTTGTTGTTGTTTTTTATTTTTAATCACCCCAGTAAAGTTGAATCCGATACGATTTAGAATTTTCAAACCTCTGAGATGCATAACTTTGGGCACTCAACATGTTTATGAACTACATTTCCCACAATCCAGCCAGTGGGGATTTTATAGCAGTAAGGGCCAACCTTAGAAGTTTACATTTACCAAATATGGCTTACCAATATATGGGTTGAGATATCACTGCTGTAAAAGCGCTACCTTTTAGAGGATTTTGTCAATCTGATCATATAAACATCACATTGACCATTAACACATTTTTTTATATGTAGCTCTGGGGAAAAATCAGCGGACTGTGAACATAAAATGGCACTTTAAAAATTATAATTATAATTGTAGTAGTTATGGTGCTAAGTGCCTTTTGTAATTCACAAGCGAGGGAGTTTTTTTATTTTTTAAGTTAACTAAAATTGTAAAAGATCTAATCAAAATGTATTGTGTTTTTCTATGTTGGGTTTTTGTTTTTATTACTAAATAACGTTTTAAAGTTTAGCTTCCCTGGCCTAGGCTTTCTTCCATTAGCTTCCCTGACCTAAGCCCTGCAGTGCAGGACTAACTCTTTGACCTCATGGTCAGTGTGGCAGTCCCACAATGCAGGGCATAGGTCAGGGAAGCTCATGGAATCTCCAAGCAGGACAGAGGAGTGTCTGGCTGTCTGGGAAGCTGAGACCAGCACCTGGTGGAACCTGGGTTAGTTGTCAAACCATTTGCAATTGTTTTTACTATGTAACCTGGGAGAATTCCAGATCACCCCTGGCACCATAACCACAATAGCCCACTGTATAGGATTATGGTGCTTGGAATGTTCTTTTTTTATATAAACCATACAGAAGTCAAAGCAGGTGGCTATTTGAAGAATAGTTAAGCAGACAGGTCCATTGTGGCTTAAGGTCTTCAGGAACCACAAAACCATTGTGAATGCACATTGTCACAATGCACATTAATTTTATCATGTTGCAGGTGATCCAATTTTCATTCCATTATTTTATATTCTAGTAGCTTACTGATTGACACTCTATCAACTTATATACAATGGAATGGACGCACACTGTTCATAAATATCCAGATCTGTGACTGGCAAATGCCCATACATAAATAGCAAATCAAAAAATGGATTTAGGCACTCGAGGGTAGTGAATGGCAGATTTAATGAAGATCAGTGTAATCTGTATGCTGCTGTATTTGTACACCGATCTTCATTAATTTTACCTTTGAGTGCATGGATCAATTTTTCAGTCATTATACTTGTAATTTCATGGTTTGGGTTAAGATGGCAAAGAACAGGCTACAAAATATACTTGGATTGTCCCTTAGATTTTTCATGGATCTTTAATGACAAATAGGATCAGGGTAAATGTGTCTAGCTGGGGGTAATGCACGGGGGATAACCTCTGATAAATTAAAGAGACACTATAGTCACCAGAACAACTAGAGCTTAATTTATTTGTTCTGGTTAGTATAATCCTTGCCTTCAGGCATTTTCATGTAAACACTGTCTTCTCAGAGAAAAGGCAGTGTTTACATTGCCCCCTAAGGACACATCCAGTGACCACTCCTCAGATGGCCACTGGAGGTGCTTCCTGGGGCAGTGCTGCACCGTGTCTCCACACTCTGCATGGAGACGCAAAATTTTCCTCGTAGAGATGCATTGATTGGTTTGGCCCCGCTCCCGTCCCACCTCCACGGCGATATCAGCCAATCCTATGCTTCCCCTGGGAGAAAGCATTGGATTGGCAAAAAATCATAATGTCTCTGAAAAGCGCTGAATAAGGTAATTTTTATATCTTTTTAAGGGCGGAAAGTGGGGGCAAACCCCCTAAATGGTAGTTTTAACACTATAGGGTCAGGAATACATGTTTGTGTTCCTGACCTTATAGTGTTCCCTAAACATAGAGTAAAAAAAGGAAAAACTAAATCCCCAGCTCAAAAAGAAGGATCTAAAATATAACTTTTATTGAGTCAGTTAAAACAACAAAAATGTTGACTAGATTGAAGCATAAGATATAACCCAAAGCTATCTATTAGGAATCCCAAATATAATGAGATACTTAATATAATCGTAGAATGAGGTGGGTATTGCCGGTATTTATAGTTGTAGGAATAAAAGCTAATGGTAGAAGTAAGGAACACCATAACTCAAAACGAAAGGTGCGCTAGAAACAGTCAGAAGTGTACAATGAAGAAAGGAAGTGCTGAAAGTATACTCCAGTCAGCCTTAGAAACTAATTGTTACAATGCTGCACTGTAAATATGTGGCTGTTGCAAAATTAAAGACAAATGATTTTCAACTGAGAAACAAGTAAGAAGCAATATAATTATATGGCAGCAAGCATTGTAATGCACAGTAAATTAGAGAGGGTGTGTTTGCTAAACTGTTTTATGACAAATGATACAGAAAATAGTTACTGAGAAAATTCATGGGGAAAGAGAAAGTAATATATTGTATGAAATATGGACCAATGTCCTATAATGCCCCCTCTAATTAGATTAGCCCAAAATACTAGCAAAGGTATGATGATAAATACATTTCAAAGTTATGTAAGTCACTCTTGCACAGTGCTTTCGAGGGCAGGTATCTACAAAAGAACACAGTGCTTGTTTAAGCTATCTACCACACTATACAAATGAGTAAGGGGGCTCACGTCTGTGTGCTCATCTGGGATTTCGATGCCCGAAAGATCAGCTTAACTTGACTCCAGCTTTGACAACTGAGCACACAAGGATTTGTTTTTAGTTCACTTTCTGTCGACTTTCCATTATTGATTTTTATAGTGTGGTAGATCGCATGGGCAAGCTCAGATTTGTTTTGTAGCTAGGTGCCCTCGGAAGCACAGTGCAAGGTATACCCAGAAAGCATTGGGAGGCGAATGTACATGCGCAGCAAAGCATCAAGTCCAAATATGTTTGTTGATTCCCCCATACTTGAGAACATTTGTAAAATTGCAGTTTTGTTTTTTTTGTTTGTTTTTTGAAGAGGCAAAAAGAGCTAGCTGCAAAGGAAAATAACATTAAAATGAATTTATTGACAAACTAATGTCTTCTTTCGCACGTTCATTGTTCTCTTGTAGCATGATAGCAATTAGTTGTGTGTGTGTGTAGTATTAACCCCTTCAGAATTGGCAGCCATATTAACCCCACCTTCCCATTAGAAATGTCAAAAAGTCTATTTTCATTGGATTTGGCATATTTTATTGGGGCAGGACTTTAAGTGCTGCTTACAGGAAGCATTTTTTTTTTCTTCAGATACTTACAGGAACCTTTTGTATCTTAATGGGTATTGATTAGTGGAAGGTGAAGCTGAAACACACTTTTTATATGGATGTCTCTGTTTTCATCTTACACCGCAAAATTAGTCAGCAGCATTTCAGAAGCTAATGGATCTCCTTTGAGATGTGTTCAGCAGTTCAGTCCAAAGGCTGTTGTGCTGAATATCAGTCTTCAGAAAACGCATCACTCAGAACAAATGCATCATTATCAGAATATCATTTAATTAAATAGACATTTCTGGCTTTTGAGCTGCATGGTGCCCGTGCTTAATATGCATGCTTAAAATTGTCCAGTTCATAACCCTCTGGGCTCTTACATCCAAGTAGGAGAAGGAGACTGACCTGAAAGTGGTCAATTGCCATATGACTACCTACCCACCTGTGTGATATGCTTCCCCTATGGACTTGTACCAGTTGCACTTGACTAGCATACCCACAAATAGGCATGAGCCTTTAACATTATCACTAGGGGAAAATATCCTGATTCTAGATTCCTTGCACTTCAACAAAGTTATTCAATGAATGAAAACGCAATTTGTGAGAGCTCTGTAATGCGTTCCAATTTATTTTTAATGGTTATTGCATGCACTTACTCCGTGTAACCCAAGACCAATGATTGGTTAGAGAGATTCTTAGCCACTCCCTGGTCCTAAGGAGTAGAAGAGATTATTTGAATGTGTTACAAAAGCTGCAGTGAACATCTATTAGTTTATTCGCAAAGGGTTTAACGAAGAAGAATACATTATTATTTTTCTTGCGTGTGCGTTTGGTGAGTATCTTGTTTTTCTCTCTGTTATCATAGCATTGTATTCCCCTTTTAAATAATCATTTCTATGTTTATTTCTGCTTTCTTCTTTAACAACATTCTACAGCCCAATACATTGACAAGGGTTCAAAGCTCAGTTTAACGGACACTCTAAGTACCATAATCACTACACACTACTGTACTGTTTATGGTGCCAGGAGGCTATAGGTGTAGTCCCACCATTTTTTCTCAAATTGTTTTCAACTGATTTCCCTTCCTATAACTCATTCGACACTGTCAAAGAGGTCAACTGCAATTTGGCACAGCTGAATCCTGGTAAAATATATGAATATTTTAAACAAAATGAAATAATGGATAAAGAAGTGTTTTCACATTGACAGCAGACAAACAGGGCTTTTGGTGACAAAGCAAAGGGACTGCACCTATTGCCTCATTGCTCCATAATCACTACAATATGTAGTGGTTATGGTGATTGGAGTGTGCAATAAGTATAATGTGTAATCTATATATTTTCTGGTGGTTTTTTATTTTTTCTGCACAATTTATTGAATTTTTTTTTTTTTTTAAACTAACTTTTATATCAGTAGTTTGTGGGTGACTGGTCTTCTTTAAGAAAAAGCTTTCCCCTTTAATTGGTTAATATTACTTTTACAGTCAAGACAATAAACTATGTTGAAGCATTTTCTGTGTTGATGTGTGCTGTAGAGGTAAGCATGAAACACTCTGCAGCATGGTAGGTAAGGGTACAAGTGATGTCATCTTCTCAATATGGCCAAAAACAGAGTCTAAGAACTCTGACAATAGGCAGAAACTCAGCTTGCCGTTTGATTAGTCCCCACTCATGTCTCATTTTATTTCAGCTGGTAGTAAATTGACCTAAGGTGAGGATAATGATGAGTTAAAAGCCTTTTACTTCCTTGTAAGCAACACAATCCTTTTGCATGTTGTTTTTGGTTTTTTTTCTCCCTTTTTCTAAAACCATTGATCAAGATTATTTGCACACCATATACTTTTTGTCTACATAACTTCTTTAAAGATGTTTTAACTCAGTGGAGCTAAACTCAAAAGGCATTAATTGTTCAAAGCACCTGCCTTACAAAGACTTCTCATTGAGTTGCATTGGGAAGAGTGTGATTGGACAGCCACAGAAAGTCTGGGCAGGATTAGAAGGGAAGGGCCTGTAAAGCAGGCCTTGACAAATTTGATGTCAATCTAGGTGCCAGCTACAAAAGTTAGAAGCTAGTTTTTTTTCACCAATCACAAAAAAGCAATTCTTAAAGGAACTCTATAGTCACCAGAACCACTACAGCGTAATATAGTGGCTCTGGTGTATATAGCCTGTCCTTGCATTCTTTTCAATGTGAATGCTACATTTCTGCCTAGTATGTGAATGTGTAATATCTGCCTAGTAACATCTCTAGTGGCTGTCACTCAGATGGCCACTAAAGTGTCTCCTATCTCAGTGCTGGACAATGTGCAGCACCTACATTCAGTGTCTCCACGCTCTGCACGTTCCCCATACAGATGCTATTAATTGATCTAATGCATCTCTATGAGGAGATGCTGATTGGTAATTGATAAACTCAGCTACAGAGGCGAGCCAGCTACGGCAAGAACGGCACCACGCTGGAAAAAAGATAAGTAAAAGCATAATTCCCATGGGATCGGAGGGTGCTGGTGACCTAAAAATACACATTCACTGACAGACACCTGGACTGACACACACATTGACAGAGACAGACACACACAGTGACAGACACACTGACAGAGGCTGACAGACCTACACACACTGACACAGACAGAAATACCACACATACAAAGTATTATTTATTATTGATACACTCATATATATGCACAAAGACAAACATTCATACATACATACAGATATGTATGTTTACACATGACAGATACACAGAAAAAAAATGCATATTTTTAGCCACCCTCCTATTTCCTACCTTTTAGACTCGGGGGGGTTGGCTCCCCTGGGGTCCAGTGGAACTGGGTAGCAGCAGGTGACATCAGGTTAGTGGGGCTGGTTGCGGCTGATGGGAGTAGGCTGCCGCTGTTCCAGACTCTCTCCTGTCCCTGCAGCCCCGTGCAGCAGGAGGAAGTTAAGGGAACTGTAATAACTTCTGACCAATCCCTGGCGCCAGGACAAAATATTTAGTCACCATGGCGACCTGGCACCCGGGATTTGTCGATCCCTGTTGTGAAGTCTTCAGACAAGAGAACTGCAGTTTTTGTAAACCGTTTTGATAATATACCCCCCTTTTTTCTAGTGGGGGAGGGCAGTGGAATGTCCCTTTAAAACAATAGTCTAAGGACCATAACCACTGAAGCTTGCTGTATCCTGCAAAGGTATATGAACACTACATCCCCTGCAATTACACCCCAACACACTACACACACTCTATACCATCTATCCAACACATGCACTACACACATCCTATACTCAAACACTCTGTAGCCCTATACACACACACTTCATACCACCTGCACCGTCACACTCTATACCCCCTATAAACACTCCACACCCCTATGCATTCTCACACACACACACACACACACACACACACTACTTGATATTACCTATAAATTCACATACTTTACCCCTATACACATTATACACCACATATGCACACACGACACCCCCTGTACACACATGCACACTAAACTCTCAATACGCTTATTACTGCAACGATAGACACAGGTGCTCTACAACCCATATGCATAAACACACTAAAGCTCCTAGAAACACACAATGCAACCCCTGCAGCCCCTAGATATACACACACATCGTACGGTCCTTTCATACACACACAACACTCCCTAGGCCCACACATCCTACATTCCCTGTAAAAACACACACATTACAGCCCCTAGCCACAAACCGACCCCTTTACACACACATACACTTGTAACACAAATAGTCTTTTCTACCCACATGCAGTCTCACAAACAGTCTTCAAACACATACAATACCACAGGGAGCATCCACACATTGTTTTCTGGTGTCCTACCATTGAGGACAACAGACACAAATCACTATGCTTACGTTGCACCAAAACAAAAAACAGGACATTTACTCCACTCCACTAACACACTCATTTGTGTGTGTGTGTGGGGGGGCATACTTGTCATTGGTGATAACATAACAGCCCCCTTTCTGACCCCACCCTCTGAGTGGGCTTTTCTGCCTTTAACTGCCTGGGCTAAAATTTTGTTCCAGTCCAGCCCTGACTAAAGCATACACTCTCGGCCAATTAATAAAGTCTACATAGCACCAAAGTTGATATTGGTAAAATGCAACGGGAACTTCTGCTTTAGTGATATCCCAGAAGACCCAAACATACTAGGAGTACCCGGGCCCCAAATATCATGGTTATTCACTAAAGTGAGCATTGTCCAGAATCCCAAGTAAATTCAATGTGAATTTAAAATTTAAGGCCAGAATAGCCACACTGGTAGCATAAATTGGAAAGATAGAGGAACCGAGCCCAAAATGTACAGAAATGTATACGTACACAGGTCTTTAAAAGTTGTATACACATTTGACCTCAAAGGTAAAAGACCTGTGTACGTATACATTTCTGTACATATTGGGTGCGGTTACCTCTATTCTTCCAATTTTCACTATCCACAAGGTTTGGGAATCCTTATACTAGTTACTGCAGCTCACATTCATCCTGTGTTGTTCTTCACTTTTTCTAAACTGGTAGCATAGCTCACAATTAAATTGTCAACAATTCTCAACGGTTTCACTACTTACTGTGGAACAGTGTTATTGGACTCGTCACACCATAACAACTAGAGCGGATTGTAGTGGCTACGATGCTTAAAAGCACCCTTTAAAAAAAGAATGGACAACAACCACCAGTGTGTAAAACAACATTGTTCATTCACAGCTCTTCGCTGTGTCGTAATTGTCTGTTTACTATGGTTTTGTTTTTTTGTTTTTTTGTCCTCTGTTCCCAAGCTTGAGCTATTTAGTAAATGGACTTTGGAACTTACCTCTTGTCTCTTCATTTCTTGTTTCTTAGAATCAATTAGTTGTTGAATAGTAACTCTGCAACTGAATAGCTCAATCTAGTATTGCTGCACTTTTCCCCTCATTACTAAATTAAGTGTTGCATTAATTAGAGAACAAAATCTGCAAACATAATGGGAATTTGCAAGATTCAAGGAAATTAAAGATGTTAATATTTTATCAATCATAGTTGACAGAGCAAATATTTGTTTTTTTAACATGTAATTCAGTGCTTGCAAATCAATTTTAGGATTTTTTACTTACTTATATTTAAAGGTATACATTGGTCACGAGAACAGCCCAGCTTAATGTAGTTGTTCTGGTATTTGCATCCTGTCCCTGCAGGCGTTTCAATGTAAACACTGCATTTTCAGAGAAAATGTACATCACTGCCTAGTAACACATGTAGTGGCAGTCACTCAAACACTAGAGGTGCTTCCTAGTCCAGTAATGCACAGTGTGCAGCACTGATGTTCAGCATTTCCACACTCTGCATGGAGACACTGCACTCTCCCCATCGAGATGCATTGATTCAATGCTCCTCTATGAGGAGATGCTGATTGGAGCATCAGTGCATTTTGCCACGCATGTGCAATAACCTCCTAATACTTTCCTATAAAAAGCATTGGATTGGTTGAGATTGTCACATTTAATAATCTCTGCGCTGGAGAAAAGTGAGTGAAATCACCTTTTCAACTTAAAGGACCACTATAGGCACCCAGACCACTTCAGCTTAATGAAGTGGTCTGGGTGCCAGGTCCAGCTAGGTTTAACCCTTTTTGCTGTAAACATAGCAGTTTCAGAGAAACTGCTATGTTTACCTATGGGTTAATCCAGCCTCTAGTGGCTGTCTCATTGACAGCCGCTAGAGGCGCTTCATACTGTGATTTTCACAGTGAGAAGACGCCAGCGTCCATAGGAAAAAATTAAGAATGCTTTCCTATGGACTGGCTGAATGCGCTCGCGGCTCATGCAACGCATGCGCATTCAGCCGATGACGGCAGAAGGAGGAGAGTCCCAGCAGCGAGGGAGCCCGGCGCTGGTAAAAAGGTAAGATTTTAACCCCTTCCTCCCCCTTCACCGCCACGGGAGTGGGACCCTGAGGGTGGGGGCACCCTCAGGGCACTATAGTTGAGCTGAAGTGGTCTGGTTGCCTATAGTGGTCCTTTAAAGAGAGGGGGCCCGTGAGCCTAAATACTGATTATAGTGCCAGGAATACATGTTTTTAAAGGAACACTAAAGTGTCAGGAATACAAATGTTTTCGAACTCATGCATTATTTTTTTCCAAATAATTCACATATTATTGTGAGGTGTACAAAAATAAAGTGTGAGTAATAAATATGTACTCAGGGCCAGATTTCTTGTTAGGAACCTGCCTAAAAGAGGATCTCCTATAGAGGGGCCTGTTTTCATTACTTGCAATGTGCCTTTTGGAGCTTAGGTTTGTTGGGAGACAAGTACCAGGAGGGGGAGACATAAAGGTGGCGGAACAGTGATGCCAAAATGTCACTTTCCCCACCCAAAAGGGTCAGGCCCACCCCATCATCCCACGTAAAATCTGGAGGCCTGCCTCTGTAGTCCAGTCTGCCTCCTATGCTTCATAGCAGAGTTGCAAGAACTCAGCAGTCTTAGAGGGTGAAAACCTCAGTGCTGTCCCAGCTCCTCCAGTGTCTGTGTGAGGTTGGACATACAGAGACAGTTTCAATTTTGTGCTGAGGACTAGTTACACCCCTGGCACACGTGACTTATGCAGTTCAGGACTCTGTGCCAGCCCAACTGCATCTCCCTCCTTCCCTACTTTAATTTGATACCTTCCTGTAACATAAATTATTTTTTTTTTTTTTTTTTTTTATATATATATATTCCCTTGTTTTCTCCCTCGTTTTGCCCTGGGTTGGATTCCAAGAAAGAAAATGTTATTTTTTACTTTTTTTTTTAAAAAAAACTGTTTTTTGCTGTTTTTTTTTGCTTCATTTAGGGGCACACCTAATGAATAGTGCACAATAGAGCATTATAAATAAGCAGTGTCCTGAGAATAGAATCACCAGTACCTCATTCATGAGGCCTGTGTTAGCCTGGACCAGTCATCCATGGGTTGCTGTATTTCTATAAAGAGGGGGTTTGCCTGGCATTTCAGTTCTGAACTTTCTCTGTGGTTAGGACCAATCTGATATGCTAATGGAGTAGACCAAGCACATAGGTTCAATGTCTCATGAGTGGGAACTAGCAATATTGGATGCTGTTGAGATTTTGTCCATTGCCACTGTCTCTCTTACACTTTTACCTTTGGCTTGCCAGCTGCCATGGTGGTCAGGAAGCCAGACTTTTGATCTTCTGCTGCCGTAATGGTTAAGCTGAATGTGGATGGCGGTAGTGGAAGCTCAAGAACTGGTTTTCTATAAATGAACCTGTTGTGCATTAGGAAATTGCTCTTTTAATAATTAAAACACCTTTAACAGTGGAGTACCCATACAGAACATTTAAATAATGGCAAAGGACGAATTTGAATACACAAGAACGTGCCCTCATTCATTCATTGTATGAGTTGTCATCCATGTCTACCATAACATGAATTTTCTTTAATAGTAACTTTTCTTGGTTTAATTTGTAACTTGAAAAAAATAAAAATTAGTTTAAAGTGTTTCTAAATACTATATCAGTCCTTGTTTTGAGATAGTATGCATTTAGTAACACTATTTGCCTATTCTGCATGTACAGAAACTAGCTCCTGAAAAGCATATATATATATATATATATCTTTTTAAGACTTTTGTAATGCATGGGTAGTTTCATCCCTTTTTGATTTGCTTCTTAAGTGACTGTAGTTTACTATGTTGTCAGTGTTGAAACCTATCAAGTTCTTCTTGTATTGTTCTCTCTAAGTTCTTCAGTCTGGATTCATTTACCAGTTGAGATCCGATGACCAATGACATGCATGTGTACATGTCTCTTTGGTGTCTCGGACAAAGGAGTATATAAAGGTCTGTTAATTAGCAGAGTTGATGGTTTGTATCAGCACTTCATTTTGTTAGTCCTTGTCTTGTCAGCTTCAAAATGTTTGTTGCCCAGAGAGCAACATGCAATAACTATAGAGTCTCACCCGGTAGGAGATCCCACCCGCCTTCTAAATCTCTGCATCTGGAAAATCCACAGATTCCCAGACCTGACAGCAAAATGCTGTCCATGTCATACAGTGGGAGCTTGAAAAGTGTGCTAAGTAGATATCATTCCGACTGGGGAATAAACCAAGTCCACCAGGTCGATGTGGTGGAATTGCAGCGTCTTCGGGAAGTTAGAGTGGCGGCACATGCCAAGAATATGGAAGAATTTCTCAGAATGCATGGACTGTCATTGGACGAATGCACTGCCCGTAAGACTGGCATGAAATATAGGTAAGAACTGCTTCATGCAACCTCTATCTGAAGTATTGAAAAGATGTGTACAGTATAGTGTTTTTGTCTAGCTATGTATGTCCAGCTGCTTTTTAATTCTCTGTTACTTGTCCATGATCCTTTTACCATTATAACTTTTAGGAGAAAAGTGACCAGTTTACATGCAAACTTTGTGTTTTAAGAAACTTAATGGTGGCGTTTTACCTCTATTTATAGAAATAGCATTGCATTAATACAGGAGGGCTATGTCCTTTTTTGCACTTATACACAGAGACTTTTCAAATCCTAAGTATACTCTTGGGATATAAAAGACCAAAGTTCAGAAACTTTAGATGCATTTACTAAAATGTTTTTAATGACTAAAAAGTAAAAATATGCTAAATGATGTTTCATTGTAGAAAAAGACTTCTAGACCATTGTGATCAAATCAAGCTACCTCTGTGTTTGTGTACTTATATACAGTGCAAACAGCCCCCTCCGAAGACACATAAAGAGTAATACTGGGTCCTTTATGTCAGACCTACATTGTTTTATTTAGATTTTTGGTTTTAGCAAATAAAATACAGACCTGATGAGATTAGTATACCCTATGTGTGATTCGTCCCAAAGTTAGATTTTTCATACTCAGGTGATGATGTAGCTTTTGTTTTTTTGTAAACGACTTCAACAAAGTTTCTTTAGGATTTCTGTACCTGCAAAAAACAGCGTTGCAACAGTAGTGCCGTGAAAATAGGTCTTATATAGACAGTGTTGCTATTTTGTGGTTTGCTTTTAATTAATTAATTTTGTAATTTACCCAAGAGCACTTTCAGTGCATGCTGTTGAACAGTAATGGCTCTCCTCTTGTCCTCCCAAGCAGAGTTATCAACTAGTCAAGGATAACGAGTTGATACACAATCATTCCCAATCTCGGTTTCTTCTATAGATTTAGTTCATTATTTAAAACTACACACGCATTATATTGATATAGATGTAGGCAGAGGAATGTGATTGGTTGTGTTTGTTCCCACAAAGGACATAATCACAGACTGGCCTAGGTACTTCCAGATACAGGTTATAAAGCACTAAAAAGAATTTATAGGAATATAAACATTCACCTTAAAACTACCAAAATGTCTTTAGAATTTGCATGTTGTTTATATAATAAACATATCTTTTAATGAGTTGTTTTCTCCAAAAGGAAAACAACTTGTTTGTTCATGCAAATTCCACAGACTTATGACTTTTTATATATTCAATACATTTATTATATATGTCACAAGTAAAAGCCTGGACTCATAAATTCCAATAATTCATATTTCTGCCATTCTTCCAGAATGCCCTGCTAGTTATGCAAATGAGCACATACAGACACAATGTTTCAAATTTCATCCTATATCTCTAACGGCACCCTTTTTGTATTGGAGCACTGTTTTAGAGATCTGTGGAAACATGATTTCTTGGAACTGCCCAAAACTAATTTTTCCAGCGATCTGATTTGTGGTAAGTAAGTAATGCAAAGTAAAAACAAAACCAGAAACAAACTGTAATTCACAAAGATTACAATGCTTTGTAAAGCACCTCTCAACCTCTTTTGGAGCCTATTCTTATGTTGTCCGATTTAAGAAGTTCCCAGCAGAACAGCCCGTGTTTAATTTAGAATATGTGCTATTAGCTTGACAAATGATCTCAGCATGGACATGCAAAGTGGAGATGGCAAGAAAATTAGGTTCTCTTTTCCATTGGCTTTTTTTGTGTTCGGATCATTGAACTTTCACAGTTTGAGAGTACAAATTTATTTAAAAAAAAAAAAAATGTCTGTGGTGAATCCGGTATATCAAAAAATACAAATTCATGATATGTGTTTACGAATGAAGTAATTCACTATTGGGATTCTGCAAAACCATAAACCATTCTACTTTATTTATGATCTGTCCTGAATATACTTATCTTTTTCACCACTCCATCTCTCATTCTTATTATTAAAAATTGAGAAGTCTGTATCCAAGTCGAAATTGTCAAAAATAAGTAATCATTATAAGGCAGTCAATATGTACCCAGAGACTCAAATGTTGTAGAACACACAGGGTCAGTACAACATTCCAACAGACATGATGGTTGCCTAGTATGAATCCACAAGGTGGCACTCAATCACCTAGCCTGTAATGGAGATGTTTATATAAAAGCACACTTTCTGACTCTACAAGTCTACAGATTGTGCACGTTTATGGCTTTCAAGTTGACAGTACAGCATTGGAGGGGGGACATCCAAGAACAGACGGACATCACATCGAAGCTGCAATATTATAAAAACTTTATTAGAGACAGGTATGGCCCAACATGTAAACATAATATGTGCCTCTAATAAAGATTTTTTTTCATATTGTACTTTCATTGTGATGCCCATCTTTTTCTGGAAGAGCACACTGCGGAAGTGGGAAAGAGACCCTATGGGACATGAAGTTACTCAAATCTGAAGTTAGGGCTTCTTTCCTCACTGCTTCCTAAGTGCGGCACTGTGACGACGTGACCTTCAACACTTCTACCTGGAGAGGACGAATGGCTAGCCTCATGACTATGGCCCCTCTCATCAGCCCATGCTGTAACTTTAACCCCATGGCGATTTGACTGTGTTCGTGGGATCTGAGCACTGTTTGGATATATTGAGCGCTCTGATCCAAGCTATCTGGGCTATCTGGGGGTTCTGTACAGTATGATAGGAGTTATGTATTTTAGTGTTTTTTTGCTGTTGTTGTAAATAGGGATATTTTCTGTACCTGGAGATAGTTGGCTTACCACAACCAGTTAAGCCACTTATCTCACACAGCCTAACTCTGTGGAACTGGTTTGGGCAGGAAAAGCCAAGCTTGCAGTGATCACAAAGGACTTCGACCTAACTTTTTGTCTACTGGATGGATTTGTATGATTGTTGAGTGTTTATATTTAAAGTATGCTGATTCTGAAAATGTATGTTTTAGGGTGATTGGATGTATATTTTTAAAGTTACAGTGTATGTATAAAAAGTGTATTTTTCCTGCCTGTGATAATTACTTTAACCCATTGTGTTCAGTAATTATGTCACAGGCAGATGGGAGGATTTGTGTGTTATTGAGGAGTGTGTTTTTACTGTATGTTACGTGTTTATTGGATGTTATGCAAAACCCTGTGGGCGGTCCTGTATGTGTAAGACCTCCATAAAAGAACGCCCTTTGGTGCCAATTAAACAGAACTACTTGACCCTTTCTTGAAGCCTTGGCTCATGCTTTGGGGGATGAGATAACTACACTCTTGGGGATTGTTATATCACAATACTCCCCTGAGTATAAGCTCTTGTAAGAGCTTGTTCTTGGTTCCTGCTTTCTGGATATAGGAGAGGTCCACCCACTGGAAGCTGGATCCTGGCCTTGGATCCAGGGTGGGTGAAAGACGGCGATACCCCGCTGCAGCTGCATCGCTGGAACAGTGGTCTGCAGTGCTGATGGTGTCGGTTGGAGTGCTTGGAGTCCTCGACAAGCACTAGGAGCATCGATTGGCGGAGGTACTTGGTCGGAGTGCCAGCGTTCAGTCACAGGCACTATATTGCATTTTGTGTTTATAAAATCTTTGATATGACCTTGAACTTTAAAAAGTGCAATGTACTATGGGTTCTTTTGGGCTCGACCTATGCTAATGGAAGTGTAAATATATGTAGTTACATTTATCTAAAATGAGCAAACAGCCAGTACAACTTCATTGTAATACAAACCGTCTTTATCTAGCCAAACTGACAGCCAGTAATAAAGTGTATTTATATAGTGATATAACATCCATGTGACTGATGCAATAAGCAGGGCTCACAATTTCCAGTTTTTCCATTAGCCACTGGCAAGTGAAAATTTTGCCTAAGAAGTATAAATTCACTGTGTAAGGTGCATGGGCTTGCGTAGAGTAACCTTTAAGACTTTACTAGTAGCGTAGGACTGAAAATTGTAAGCCCTGCAATACGCATTTAATTGTATTCATATATAATAACATTTTTATTATCACATGTGAGTAGAGTATTTAGGTTGATTAAAAAAGAGGTAACCCTATAGTTAATAAGTGCTCTCAGAAATAGAGAAAAAAAAACATTAAAAAGAAAAAACTATAAATTTATTAAAATGTAATTAATGCATGAAAACAAATTAAAAACAGCTGATTATGGTTCTTTTTTCTTTCTTTTTCCATATTTATTTCCAAGTATCTATTCATCTGTAGGAACAAAATACAGAACATATGAATATAGTGTACATAAAATCAATACCAGGAACTTTCAGATTTGCTAACAGATATACTCTGCATAAAAGACATGTGCGGTTGCATTAAGTGAATATGCATCCGTTCACAATAAAAATCGTTTTACTGAAAATCAAACTGCAAAATATATTGGTAAAAAATCTATGGAATATAGTCAAAAATATAATGGTATATGAATCGTTAAATAAGTGAGTCTCTCAATGATACCGAACTTTTTAAAGAAAAAACTACAATAAAAAACAAAGCGACATTGCATATTTCAGTAGATAAGTAAAAGAAAGAAGGCAAAAAAAGGTAAGCAAAGTTGGCACAAGTTTGGTATTAGCAAGCCTTGAAGTTTGTTCAGGGCTTGTTAATGGTGGTGCAGTTACACCTGAGGTACTGAAGAGGTTATTCTCTGTATGTGTAATATTTCAAAGTGAAACGTTGCACATACAGACTTCAGGCACCATGACCACTTCAAAAATCCTTACACTAAAATTATTTTGAAGTGTTTTTTAGTAATTTATTCACAAATGGTTCACATAAAGATCTCTGTTTTATGGAACTTTTTTGTGCCAGGTAAATTACTAGCATTTGCCACAAAAAATGTATAGTCTGGAAATGTTTTAGTTAAAAGAACACGATAGGGTCAGGAACCGTGTATGCCTGACCTGACCTGAAAGTGTTAAAAACATAGTTTAGTTAGTCTCCTTGCGGGGGATCAGTTTCTTATAATGTGGGCATTTTATGCAAATGTTCTAGTTACAATGATGCCAAGTATGTTCCTGACTGCACGGGTTTTTTACTGAGAGTGCCATATCTAGAGCACACAAGACTCTGAATTATTTGCTAAAATGAGAATTGTCAAGAATTCTAAGTGCATTTCAAATTTAAATCAGCTTTGAAACTTCTCATACTGACTGCATTGGAATTTCATTCAAATGCCAATGCAAAAAGCACAGGTTTAATACCTAAGGGGGTTAGGTATTAAACTCGTGCTTGCTCTCCCCCGATCGGCCACATTGGCTGAAATCATCAGAATTTGACAATCTCAGGCAATCCGGTGCTTCCAAATAGGAAAGCATTGGGAGGCTATTGCGCACACACACAGCATTGCGCAAATCCACATCTCCTCATAGAAATGGATTGACTCATTGCAACTTTATGGGGAATGTTCCGTGCGTCCATACAGAGCGTGGAGACGCTGAACATCACGAAGCACCTCTAGTTGCCTTCGGAGTGACAGCCACTATAGGTGTTTCTAGGGACTAATGTAAACACTGCCTTTTCTGTTAAAAGGCAGTGTTTACATTAAAAGGCCTGCAGGGACTGGTTATGCACACCAGAACAACTACATTAAGCTGTAGTTTTCCTGGTGACTATACTGTTCCTTTAACTTGTCATGCCTTGCATGCGGAAATACATGAAGACTTTTTTTTTCTCATTTCATATCTGTTGTTTACATTTTCTTTATTTTTTTTTGTTTATAAATTCAAATCTACTTGAGCAGTGTGGACGGAAGCCTTGCTGTTCAGTTCACTGGTAGTTTCATAGCATCCTGCAGTGATGTATTCTTATTACACAATCTGCAATAATCTACACAACCACTTGATGGAGCCAAAGCTTTGAAAGCTCTCTTGCAAGTATTGTTGACAGATCGTTCAGGTTTTCCTGGATGCTCATCACTTGTTCATGACAGTGTATGGAGAATTCATATATTGCAGGAGGGAAATAAATCATTGTAAAAGGTATTGCTGCATTGCTCAATCCAATGGTATCGTTCTTATAATGTGGGCATTTTAAGCAAATGTTCTAGTTACAATGTTGCCAAGTATGTTCCTGACTGCACAGGTTTTTTTTACTGAGGGCCATATCTAGAGCACACAAGAGTTATTTGCTAAAATGAGGATTGTCAAGAATTCTAAGTGAATTTCAAATTTAAATCTGCCTTGACACTTCTCATACTGACTGCTTTGGAATTTCATTAAAATGCCAATGCAATCCAGAGATACCATATACCAGTGATGGCGAACCTTTTTGAGCCCGAGTGCCCAAACCGCAATACATGCCAAAATTTTTTCTCCTTAAAGTGCCAACACAGCAATTAAACCCAAATACTGAGGTTTAAGTTTAGAAAAAAACAACTCGTACTGTTGTCCGAACTAATAACTTTTGTTTTAAAAGAACACAGAGTTCAATGATACAAATTTTAAATAATGATATAAATAGATAAAATTGAGCTTATATTTATTAGTATCTCCAACAAATGCAATACATACACAGACAGACTGCTGAATACATACACACAGTCTGCTGAATACACACACACAAGACTGCTGAATACAGAGACTGATGAATACACATACAGACAGACTGCTGAGTACACACACACACACACACACACACAGATTGCTGAGTACACACACACACAGATTGCTGAGTACACACACACACAGACTGCTGAATACACACACACACAGACTGCTGAGTACACACACACATAGACTGCTGAGTACACACACACACACTGCTGAATACACACACACTGCTGAATACACACACAGACTGCTGAGTACACACACACACAGACTGCTGAGTACACACACACACACAGACTGCTGAGTACACACAGACTGCTGAGTACACACAGACTGCTGAGTACACACACACAGTCCGCTGAATACACGCAAACACACACAGACTGCTGAATACACGCACACACACACACTGCTGAATACACGCACACACACACACTGCTGAATACACACATACTGCATTGAGGTGGGGGGTGCGTGTGTGTGTGAGTGTTGTATGTGAGGGGTGCTGTGTGTGTGTGTGTGGGGGGGGGTGCTGTGTGTGTGTGTGCTATATGTGTAAGGGTGCTGCGGAGGGGTAGGGGTACTGTGTGTGGGGGGTAGGGGTACTGCTGGGAGGGTAGGGGTACTGTTTGTGGGGTGTAGGGGTACTGTGTGGGGGGGTAGGGGTACTGTGTGTGGGGGGTAGGGGTTACTGCTGGGGAGGGTAGGGGTTACTGCTGGGGGTTAGGGTACCTCGTGTATGGGGGGTTAGGGGTACTGCTGGGAGTTAGGGGTTACTGCTGGGAGGGTATGGGTTACTGCTGGGGGTAGGGTACTGTGTGCATGGGGGTTAGGGGGTACTGCTGGGGAGGCTAGGGCTACTTCTGGGGGTAAGGTGTTGTGTGTCAGTATAACCCTCCCTTCTTACCTTAATGAAGTGGGGACACAGCGATCCCTGGTGGTCCGGGTGGTAGGTAGGGGAAGGAAGCCCCTGTCCTCCCGCGCAATGCTGTGTGGAGCGTTGCCATGGTAACGCGCGGCAACGTTCCACACAGCATCGCGCGGGAGGACAGGGGAGCTGCTTCCTGGAGCCCTCCCCCTGCCTCTCGACCCGGAAGCAGAGTAGGCGCCTGCCGTTTCGGGCAGGCAGGCGCCTTCTCTGCATTGATGGCGAACCTATGGCCGCGTGCCCACAGAAAGGGTCCGGCGTGCCACCGGTTCGCCATCACTGCCATATACCATTAAACATAGTAAGGACTACTTTTATGGAAAGGTCTTAGGTTGACAAAAAGCAAGTGCTCCGCTGTCAACTTTTGTCCAATTGATGCAAGTGACAGCTGTGGGTCTCAAGCATCATCTGTTCATCACGAGATTTAATCCATAGATCTCAGTGTTGTGCTATTGCGGTTCTGGTAGGTGAAGTGCCAAGATCTGAAGTCCGTTATCCGTAAGAAGATGGCTGCAGTCAAAATGAACCCTACGGCCACCAGACCTAAATCAGAGATGTTGCCTTCGGTGACTAGTCTGGCCTTAAATTTGAAATTTACTTTGTATTCCCTCTGTTTCTCCAAAGGTTCTTACTTGAGTCAATAACCGTGTCAGTGTCTACAAATGTACAGCATATTATTTACAGACTATGTCCCCAAAGTCATGTAAAAGGGAATAAAGTATCCTCACACAGGCATATTTGTCAAATTGACAGAAAGATGTATAGCCATGTGTACAGTGATAACAAAAATTAAAGTTTTGATATTCATGTAGAATATTGTTTTTGATATCATAGCTATGTTAAATGTATGTATTTAAACTTAGTGTGTTGCTTTTTGATGTTTAGATCCAGCCCTCCCTTTTTAAAATAAAACGTAAGGCAAAACATGAGGAGGATCTCTGTCCAATACAATGCTTCTCATGGAGAAGCATTGAGAACTTATGCAATATGAATGTATGGCAATTGCCGAACTCGTACTGTGCGTGAAGATGCCATACATGAAGACCAGGTAATCAAACTGCAGGAACTGGGTCTATGCAGCAAAACCACTTCATCAATTTAAAGTGGTGTTTGTGCTTAGTGTCCCTTTAATGGGCAAGTAGTGTAAATGTGTGTGTCTTTATTAAAGCATTTTAAACATACATGCAATCTTGTCCTGCAACTGACATTTTATACTATTGTCTCCATGTGACCAGCAATGCAGTGCATCAGTTCTGTTGCTTTAACCTAACACTTTTAATTCTCTTTGAATCCCCAACAATTTACACAATGGAGAATAGCCCTGTCAATATACATTTACTCCAGAAGCTACATTCTATGCATTTTTATTGCTGAGTAGCTTAATGAGACACTATTGTCACCAGAACCACCACAGCTTAATGTAGTTGTTCTGGGGAGTATAATCAGTCTCTGCAAGCATTTTCATATGAAAAGGCAGTGTTTATATTACTGCCAAGGGACACCTCTAGTGGCAGTCACCCAGGCGGCCAGTAGAGGAGCTTCCTGGGTCTCCATGAAGCTCAGTCCAGGACTCCTGCTGTAGTCCAGATAATAACTGGTAACTAAGGAAACTAGTTTTTTTTTTTGTTTTTTTTTTCCTTGGTGGGGATAATACCACATATGCCAATTGGATTGAGCAAACCTAATTTTGCTCTGAAGCATGTGAGTAGGTTTTTATTACTTTTACTGTGCTTTACACTCTAAATTTATGGTACGCACTATTGTGTTTTATTTCTCTGTTATATATTCACGGAGGAAAATCCATATCATCTATATGCTGGAGTGGAAATCATATCACTTCAAGCATTACTACTGGAGCCAATACTTAGGCTTCATAATATGTGAGTGTACACCAATTTACACACCTACCCCTGCTTATTAACTCAACATACTACACTATATATTTTTATTTTGTTTCTTATATTTTTATGAGGAGACCCATCGCTGTAAGTTGTTGAAGAATCTGTATCATAATAAATCCATAGGCAGGGATCAAGTCGGAGCTGTATTTAAGCTCACTGAAAGTGTGAGTGTATAATTTTTATTTTTCCTTACTCTACTAAGAAGCTTTTAATGTACTACACTATCAATCTTTTTTTGTCATTACATACATTCCCCAAAGGACACTTCAGGTGCTACACTTTCTTTTCCTGTTTTTTCCTACGCCCTATCGAGCAAGAGAGACTAAATTTTTGGTGAAAAATCTGCCTTTGTCTAGATCAGTATTGTACAAGCGTTGATTTTTTTGTTTTTGTTTTCTAAGTAAATGTATTTATTGATAAATACAAAGACAAACACTCTCTCGCTCACTGACATCCACCCACACACACTTTCTCTCTAACAAACACAGGCATAAAGTTCTTTATGAAATAGTCGGGCTATAACTGCTATTTCTGTGGTTGGCTACATTCTTTTCCACTACCCTTGTTCATGCCTGAATCTCTTCAACAGCATACAGAGCACATTGCAAGGGAATGCTTGTCACTCACACTGCTCCACATGTAGACAGCCCTGCCATTCATTCCACTGCCGTTTTGTTGTTGTTGTTTTTTTCCATTTTATTCAAGATAGATTTCAACAGCAAATATGAGTCCGCAAACCCAAGGCTACAGCAGCCTACCAAGAAATCTCCCAGTTGACCGGTCTGGATGTTCTGCTTGCACAGCATCTGTCAGTAGCAGTCAGATCCCTCTCTGACCAGAAAATGGTATGCCAGTCATTATGACTCTCATTCTGGTGTCTCCTTTTATCACCATGAACCCGCGTGAAACAGAGTTTTCAGAGATAAGTAGTTTACTTCAACAGAGCAGTTCCCCTCATCGCATGCATTGTCTGATGCCTAGTTCCCGCTCTTTTTGGGGAGTCTGTGTCATGCAAAGTTCTAATGGTTCCTGGAACAGACCCTTTCATGCAAAACTGACAGCCAGCAACTTTGAATTCTTAGACTGACCTGACCATGATAAAGTTTTCTAAATTACAAAACATCTCCTATGCATGACTGTGGAGAAAAGTATTTAGCTTGGCACAGTTCAGTACTCCCTGGTAACGTTTAGTTAGAACTGAGAGGCAGCTGGCAAGCCATTAATTTTGCATGTATCTTCAGAATGCAGTGCAATGAGTGCTATAAATTATGCAGGGTTTTTTGTATTAGATTTTTGATTGACATGGAGGCATTTGGAATGGAGTCATCTGGTTATCAAATTAGTGACTGCTAAAGAACATTATTAAGAAGTATGTTGTTTATAATTTATTTATCAAATAGATGTTCCATCTGGTGATATCTGACCTACTGCTGGGTGGTTTGCTCAAAGCAAACTGACACTAATGATTAAAATAAAAAAACTATGCATGCATGTGTTTGTGTGCTATGTATAGGTGTATTATTATTAGTAGTGGAAATATTAAAGGACCACTCTAGGCACCCAGACCACTTCAGCTTAATGAAGTGGTCTGGGTGCCAGGTCCTTCTAGGGTTAACCCATTTTTTCATAATTATAGCAGTTTCAGAGAAACTGCTATAATTATGAATGGGTTAAGCCTTCCCCCTAATCCTCTAGTGGCTGTCTCATTGACAGCCACTAGAGGCGCTTGCGTGCTTCTCACTGTGATTTTTCACAGTGAGAGCACGCCAGCGTCCATAGGAAAGCATTGTAAATGCTTTCCTATGAGACCGGCTGAATGCGCGCGCAGCTCTTGCCGCGCGTGCGCATTCAGCCGGCGGGGCGGGGCGGATCGGAGGCGGAGAGGAGGCAGAGAGCTCCCCGCCCAGCGCTGGAAAAAGGTAAGTTTAAACCCCTTTCCCCCTTCCAGAGCCGGGCGGGAGGGGGACCCTGAGGGTGGGGGCACCCTCAGTGCACTATAGTGCCAGGAAAACGAGTATGTTTTCCTGGCACTATAGTGGTCCTTTAAGCCGATTTAATATATAAGAGGATAATCTTTTAATCGTCTTGTGTTTTTTTTTTTTCTTTTTATATGTAGTGTTTTGTATAATGAGGTATTCCAATTATCTTCAGTATATAGCTTGTTCTATAATATTGCAGGTGATAAATCATTCAATGATTGCCTTATTTCAAAGCTGCATTGTAACCCACTTCACAAAATGAGTCTTTCATGAAGATGGAATCTTTCTTACTAATTTTGACTGTGTTGGGATTTCAGTGAAATTCCAACCCAGTCAAGAGATATACGGAGACAAAGTAGGGACTACTTTGCCTCTGTATATTTTCTACACCTGACAGTTCTAGACAATGGGCCGAACTACCCCCGTCTAGAAGTGTCAATCTCCCGGTTCTCCATAGACATCAATGCTGTACAATAGTACAGCAGACATGTCCGATCCTGGCACTGAAGTTCAGGTAAACCGAACTCTCCTACACCTGTCCCCCCTTGCACAGGACCCCCAGCTGTCTCCAGACAGTGACAATGCCACCTTAAAACCTGGCCCTTTTGTACATTCATTCAGATTATCTTGGTCTTTAGTGTGTTAGGTCCATTAAAAAGGAACTGACTATTTTATGCCATTTAATAAAAGCATAAAAATTCCCTTTAATTGTGTTAATATTTTTTAACGTAATGCTCCCTTTTCTTTTAAATGTATATTAAATATTTAGCCATTGATGTTATAATCCAGTTTAGTCTAGGCATAACCAGAGCACACTATGTATTGGAGAAGGATATACTGAAACAGTGTGTTACTTACGCATAATATACCATACATACAATGTACAATGGTTAAAAGGACAGAGTACAAAAGTCACTAACAGAGATCACAGTTTACTTCCAATTTAATGTATTATTATTTTTTTTTTTTCTGTGATATAGCTAGCTTCCGGCTCCAAGAAACGCAGGCATGATTATGGTCACTAATGTTCTATTTTCTAAACCCCATCAGACCACTGCTTTTATTGATGGTTGAGCAAGGTGCTACCGATGGCTGTATAATAATCTGCACAGCAGTGCCTGAACCCTAAGCTTTTGACCATTGTGGTTTGCTATCTTTGCTTGACAATGCCCACTTTAGTTGGTGATTACCTATGGCCTATTATGGTTCACTAAGTTCTCTTTCACTAGCACAATACAATGTTGTCTGCTTCTTCATAGCCATAACCAGGCTGTGCCATCTCAGTGTTGATTTGCATGGTAATGCCGCTACACATATACATATGATACCGAATGTTTTCCTTCATCACCTAGTTTACTCATTGACTACCTTCCGGCTGCACTATTTAGGGTTTTTAATGTGTTGTCGGGCCAGATTGTACTTGCCATCAAAGATACAATACAAATACTTATCCTGTACATCTCGGCTAGGATTTTCCCATATATATATTGCTGTACTTGCTATTTTTGCATAAGTTACATCTCATTGTAGGTTCCTTATTATTGATATGCAAGTTTTTGATACCCATATCATAGTATGTCTGCATAATAGGGCCCCATTTTTTATGTTTACCTGCATGGTCTAGCCAAAATCCATATCTGTACAACTCTACAAAACGTCCTCTATTATTGCCTAATTTACATCGATATTGTTTATGTTCTCCTTAACGTACATAGGTTATGCATTTACATTCAGTACGGTGCAGTATCCCCAATTTATATTTCTGTCTCATATTCCTATTTGTTTACAATCATTGCCAACAAAGGCTGAGTTTTTATAAGTTGTAAAAATGTTTATCTCTAATGCGCACTGTACGTCAATACCATAATAAAAAGTTTAACACAAAAGTGAATAACAGTGAGCCAAGATGGGCGCACTCATTTTAAGAATAGAGTGGCATGAAATTCTACGTTTAACTTTATTTTTTACACCTCACAAATATATGTTTGTTACATATAAGGAAAAAGTACGCATAAACATTAAAGTTCCTGGCAACTTACCGTACTGTATGAAACATTATTTTGTATGATGGTGCAATTGCCAATGTGGGGGTGCTTGCAAGTACTGCCACTGCCGTACTTGTAGCTCGTCTTGATACCAACAACACAGAGATTTAGAAGTATAATAAAAAGTCAGATGTCTCTAGATTAAAAAGGTAACATCAGATAAATGGCCTTAACTCTGTTTGCCAAATACTCATAATGTATTATTAATTTAATACTTGGGTCATATGAATAGTTAAAGGAACTTTTGACCCTTCATCTCAGTTAACTTGTTTTGGGTCTAGAGTCTCTGGGTACCCGCTTACCCGAAGATGTTAAACAGTTTTTAAATAGTTTAACACCCCTGCGGGTCTTAATAGATGATGCACTGCCTCAGATGACCCAAGAGTCATAGTCATATACCCAGGGTTGTATTTACCACGAGGCAAACAAGGCATTTGCCTAGGGTGTCAAAAAACGCAGCCCCAAACGCCCACGCAAATGATTTGTTTGCCTTGAGCTGGCGGCCACCTAGATGTTAAACTACTAATATTCTAGCTGGGCGGCGAGGGAGCTATGTCCTTTTAAATTAAAAATATATATTAATAATTGGTGAGTGTATGAGAAAATGTGTGTGTCTGTCAGTGAGTGCGTGTGTCTGTCTGTCTCTCTGTCAGTCAGTGTGTGTGTCTGTCTGTCCGTGAGTGTGTATCTGTCATCGTGAGTGTGTTTGTGTGTCTGTCAGTCAAAAAATTGGCGTTGACACGAATTGGTGGGGCAAATTTAGATGCCGAATTTAGTCGTGCCTAGGGCAGCACAAATCCAAAATACACCACTGCATATACCTTTACTATTGTTGCTTTGTACCAAGATTGAGGCCAGCGAGCCAAAAAGCTATACACCGAAACATGGACCTGCGAGTCCAAAATTTGTTGAACCATAACTTTACTTTTGATTCCTATGCCCGAGACCTCCGTGTCTCATTGTCTTGCTGCATGCCTGCCATACATGACCACTGATATGAACCGAAAACTAATAAAAATTATATTTACAAATAGTTTAATGCCAAATTTGGGTCCCCAGGCGCTAATCCTCTTGTACTCTTTTCTCTACTCAGCTTCTATAATAATAAGTCATTGTTGACTTGGATGCTGGTGATAAACTGTAATTATGTGCTGCCACTTTCTAGTAGCAGTATCCATTGCAAAAGTTACTCTATCATCCTCCATATACCTCAGTGTTATATTCTCATGCATGTGACAAAGGCTTACATACCTTCCAACTTCAGCATCCCAAGAAGCGGGATACTGGTGGGATGGCATCAAGTGATACAATTGCATCTTTGGCTCCACCCCGAATAGGCTTACTAGCAGGTAAGCCTAGTATTGACACCAAGCTGCCTGTGCATCATCTAAGAACCGCTCAATGAGGGCAGACCCTGCAGGAACTCCACTTCAGTACTCTTCGCAGGGTCCTAATGCCCTGAATATATCGCAAGCATATCTAATGATGCATTGGTGCTCTGCTTGTTGGGCACAATTCCCAGCAGTCCCCAAAGGTTGTGACAGGACCCAAAAATTGGGACTGTTCTTTCAAAATCGAGAAAGTTGGGAGGCCTGGGCTTCTGGTGAATGAAGCAGCAGTAGCTGTAGAAAGTAGATGGTTCCCACAAAGGAGAGATTCAGGTGAGTGTATCTCCCCTTAGCTTCATTCCTTCACCCCCTCCCCATGCCACAGTGCAGCGAGAAGGGATGTCACCTTAACAGATCAAATCTGCAAAAACCTTCAAAGGTGACAGAGCCACTTAAAATGCCAGATTGAATGTTAGAATTAAGAGTAAAATAACATCATTATTATGTTCCATTTGCTGTTACATTGAGCTGCTCCCTTCTCTTCTTATCGTTCCTGCCTCGCCCGCAATGTGAAATTCTGGCAGAGTTCTCCTAACCTGCTGCCTTTTCTACCTACCTGACTTTACTCTCTAATTAGTAGCAGGTTAGCAGTAGGCTTCATGTTCCAATGAATTTGCCATGCCTGTTGGCACTTCCTAGCAGTATAAGCCCAAAATCGAAAGGGGGGCTCACTGATTAAAATGTAAACAGATGTGACCCACATCAGACCTCGAGCAGCTGTTAGATTTATTTATTGTCACTGAAAACTATTCGTTTTATCCTGAGTTCAGTAGCTCAAAATATGACATTGGATTTAAGAATTGAAGTTTTAATATTGTGTTTGTATTGAAATAAAAAACCTCTGGTAACTTAGAGTACAAATCCAACTGACGTGAAAGATATGAACTACTTAAATCTGCCGTCTACATGATCATAACTGCCCATATCATATTGGTTTATACCAGTGATGATACAAAACCAACAATACTGACAGTCATAACTGACCAAGCCTTTAACACCTTAAGGACGAAGCCAATTGTACAAGTTCCAATCAAAACAAAACTTGGGTTTTTGTACTATAGGTCTGCCAACCATAATTTACTTCTTTCATATTAAGTGCACCCACACTTTAATATCATTTTTTTTCAGGAGAAATAGGGCTTTCATTTCACATAAAATATTTAGATATGAAACATTTTGTAGGAATAAAAACTAAAATAAAGTGTTGGAAATTTAAGATTTTGTTCTGCATGGCATTTAAAGGACCACTCTAGGCACCCAGACCACTTCAGTTTAATGAAGTGGTCTGGGTGCGAGGTCCCTCTAGGATTAACCCCTTTTTTTTATAAACATAGCAGTTTCAGAGAGGTAATACCGTTACATTTTATTGCATTAAAACACACATATTTGTGTTCAGCAATGTCTCATGAGTACATCAGTACCCCCCTTGTGCAGGTTTTATGGGGTGTTGGCAGGGCCGGTCTTTGGGGTGTGCGAGCTGTGCGGCCGCACAGGGCGCCATGCAGCCAACACAGCTCCAACCAAGGAGCAGACTGAGCCCTCAGGAAATTGAGCCCAAGGCTTTTGGAGGTCGGCCGGCTCACTAGCACTCAGGGCCCCTGTCAGCAGCATTACCGAGCCCATAATATTAAAGATGTAGCCTTTTTCCCTCTGCTGATCTTAGTGTTACATTTTGGTGTGTAGAAGGGGTGGGAATATTACATCACATAGCCCCACCCCCCACACCTCATCCATGCGGTGTGGCTTCAGTGTGGAGGCAGGTTGTAGTAGTCACCAACCAGTTCCTCATAAAGAGAGCTCAGCCAAGGCAGTGCCAGTGGCGTACTAAGGTGGGGGGTGGTGGTCCGCCCCGGGTGCCCCAGGCAGGGGATGCCATGACCCTGTTCTGGGGGCTGGAGGGGGCTGTGTGTGCTGTATGGCTGCACAGTGCCCTCTGGTAGTTAGGGTGCCGGGCGGCCATAACAGCTCACACATGCAAAGACAAGCTGAACTGGCCGCACAGAAGGAAAGTGAGGGCGGAGCCAAACCGACAGCATGGGTGGTGCTTAATACAGCCCTTACCCGCTGCTGTTTCTGCTGCACATTGAGATGCAGCAAGAAGGAATCCCTTCTTCTCCACCTAACTGGCTCCAGGGAAGGACTTCAGGAATCCACTCCTTCTCCAGTCCACACTGTCTGTAAGTAAGAGTGTGTGTGTGTAACTGCCTGCCTGTTAGTGTGTGTCTGTTTGTGTGACTGTGTGTAAAACTGTCTGCCTGTAACTGTGTGTGTGACTGTCTGCCTGTAAATGTGTGTGGGGCTGCAGGGATTTTGTAGAAGGGGGAGGGGTTTTGTATTGGGACAGTAGTCTTTTTAAGGGGCCTGAGCAGGGGTTTTGTAGACTGGGGGCAGTACAGGATTTGTAGAAAGGGGTGGGACAGGGGTTTTGTAGGAAGGGGCGGGGCAGGACAAGGATTTTATAGAAGGGGGCTGACAGTGGGGAGGGGGGGGATGTGAGGGGGTGCCAAGCACAGGATCCACCCCCGATGCCAAATGCTCTAGGTAAGCCCCTGGGTAGGACCACAGGGGATAAAAAAATAAAATTAATTGTATATTTAAATTTTACAAATATTTCATTTATTGTAGCTGGCGGGAGAAAGACAAAGGAACATGGGGATGGCATGGAACGCCGTAACAGCGTTAAGGGGTTAAAGAGATACACTAAGCACAAAAACACTTTAACAAAAAAGAACAAACGAATTGTTTTCCTGGCACTGGAGTTTCCCTTTAAAAAGTTAAAATGTTGTTATAAGTTTGATTGAAATAGCTTTTGATTTCAGTAAATATGCTGCAAACACAACAAATGACAATTTTCAGTTCTTTACAACCTATAAAGTGTTTTGAAACTTACTGTGCATAATAATTTGGAACAGTACATTGTAAGTTTATGTTTTAAAAAAATACTGTTATTATTAGCAGGCTTGTTCAATAAAATTTGAATTGTACTCTTAATAGATGATAACATGAGAATAATGCTGACTGTTATTTATATCAATTATTTAGGTAAATTAGAAAAATATAATTTGCATAATAATTTGGAACAGGATGTAATTTTAATGGTAGCTGTGCTTTAAAAGTGAGTGACAGAATAGCAAAACAAAATACCCAGAAAAACGCATGTCAAAAAAGTTATAAATTGATTTGCATGTCAATGAGTGAAATAAGTATTTGATCCCTTCGACTTAGTACTTGGTGGCAAAACCCTTGTTGGCAATCAGAGGTCAGACGGTTCTTGTAGTTGGCCACCTGGTTTGCACACATCTCAGGAGGGATTTTGTCCCACTCCTCTTTGCAGATCCTCTCCAAGTCATTAAGGTTTAGAGGCTGATGTTTGGCAACATGAACTTTCAGCTCCCTCCACAGATTTTCTATGGGATTAAGATCTGGAGACTGGATAGGCCACTCCAGGACCTTAATGTGCTTCTTCTTGAGCCACTGCTTTGTTGCCTGTGTGTTTTGGGTCATTGTTATGCTGGAATACCCATCCACAACCCATTTACAATGGCTAAGGGAAGGAGGTTCTCACCCAAGATTTGATGGTACATGGACCATCCATCGTCCCTTTGATGCGGTTCAGTTGTCTTGTGCCCTTAGCAGAAAAACACCCCCAAAGCATAATGATTCCACCTCCATATTTGATGGTGGGGATTGTGTTCTTGGGGTCATAGGCTGCATTCCCCCTCCTCCAAACATGGCGAGTTGAGTTGATGCCAAAGAACTCGATTTTGGTCGCAACACTTTCACCCAGTTCTCCTCTGAATCATTCAGATGTTCATTGGCAAACTTCAGACGGGCCTGTACATGTGCTTTCTTGAGCAGGGGGACCTTGTGGGTGCTGCAGGATTTCAGTCCTTCACGGCGTAGTATTACCAATTGTTTTCTTGGTGACTATGGTCCCAGCTGCCTTGATCATTAACAAGATTCTCCCATGTAGTTCTGGGCTGATTCCTCACAGTTCTCATGATCATTGAAACTCCACGAGGTGAAGCACCAGATCGAGGAAGACTGACAGTTATTTTGTGTTTCTTCCATTTGCGAATAATCGCACCAACTGTTGTCACCTTCTCACCAAGCTGCTTGGCGATGGTCTTGTAGCCCATTCCAGCCTTGTGTAGGTCTACAATCTTGTCCTTGGACAGCTCTTTGGTCTTGGTCATGGTGGAGAGTTTGGAATCTGATTGATTGCTTCAGGTAACGAGCTGCGATTAGGAGCACTCCCTTTAAGACAGTGCTCCTAATCTCAGCTCGTTACCTGTATAAAAGACACCTGGGAGCCAGAAATCTTGCTGATTCATAGGGGATAAAATACTTATTTCACTCATTGACATTTAAATCAATTTATTACTATTTTGAAATGCGTTTTTCAGGATTTTTTTTTTTTTATTCCGTCTCTCACTGTTAAATAAAATACACCTACCGTTAAAATTATAGACTGATCATTTCTTTGTCAGTGGGCCAACGTTCAAAATCAGCAGGGGATGAAATGCTTTTTTTTCCCTCACTGTATAGGATACGTATGAGATAGTAGTCAGCGGGTATCTCAGCAAAATGGTGATTGTAAGAACCCAAAATAAATAGAAAAGACCACAGCAATAGTGCTTTCTGTATAAATTTAAACCAGGAGTAGTATATAAGAACTTTGTACTCACATTTGACGAAGCAGACAAACCGATCTGTGGATAAGGCATGAGTGGTATAATCCCCACCTTAGATTTCTTTGGCAAGGCCCTCACTTTGTCTCTGTGTGTTAATCAGAACAAAATTAGCAAATCAAGTGAGGAGTCTCAGTGCCCTGTCCCTTCGCTGGGACTGATGCCTCTAGTGGCTGTCTTAGTACTGCAATGTAAAACTGCAGTGTTTTATATTGCAGGACTAAGTTTGACCTGGACACTGCACCCAGACCACTTCAAAAAACATATTGCATTAAAAAATCAACACTACCCATAAAAACATGCTTGCATTCAAACACACACACACTGCTCAGTGCTAAATACAAACCTGCAAGCATGGGAAAATGAGGAGCCCAAGCTGTCAAAGCATTGTTGGAGCTGCATGACAGATGGGGATCTACCTTTTGGCCACCCTTGCGATAAGAGGCACAAAAAAATTCTTGCAACAGGGCCCTCTCTTCTTTAGTGCCGTCACTGCAATGGGGTGTTGTAGGGTGTAATTGCATGGCAGTGAGGGCGAAATAGGGGACATGTTCCAGGGGGCCCAGGCTAATGCTTGCCCAGGGTCCATTTAATATTAAAGATGTTCTGCCTTTTTGTCCCTCCTCTATAAATTGCAAAAATGTGCCCTTTACAAAGTTGTAGTTTTTTTTTGTTGGTTTTTTTTATACCACCAGTCCAGCTGTCCATCATCATCATGTGCAGTGTAATCTGACTACTGCAGAGATTACTAAACGAGAGGCCCTCTTCCTCACTGTTCCATTACCAACATTGCCCATACATCAAATCGTTACCATTCAACACCTTCTGTAGTTGGAAGTTACTCATTCTCTGGATTAGGCTAATAATAATAATAAATGAGTAAAATGATACTTTGTCAACTCTTCCTTTTGTGCACTGTGACAAACTCTGATTGTAGCCTTATATTTTGTATTTATGGGCAATAAGCAGGTCATTGTAATTCCATCAGCTATATTGTATGGGGTTTTTTTTTTCCATCTAATCTCTGGATGCTTTGTTTCCCTTTTCTAATCCATTCTGTTCATGATCAAGGTGAGATAGACTAGACATTACAGCTCCCAAGATAATTTTATTTCTTAATTGAGAGTAGGGTCTTTCTTCAGCAAGGTTTTCCCAATTTATTATTTTTATTTCTTTTTTGATTTATTGCGATTTTAAAGAATATGTAATGTTTCAGCAAGGCATGCATAGAATTGAAGAAAAAGAAAAGTGTATGTTCTTCCATATAGGATATTTTTCCCAAACAAATTATAAAGCGTGTTCTCTCTGCAACTGCACATCCTCATGTATTCTTGTGTTATAGCTTAATCGCTGTGTGTTGTTCTTCTACTCATTTTGCAAGTCAGGTGTTGGTGACATTTGTCCAGGATCATTGGTAATTATGCGGTATCCCAAGGGAAATACCTATAACTGTAATTAAAGGATTCTCCTGTGTGCTTGTTTTAGTGTAAATATGTATATTGCATGTATGAGTCAAGAAACAAAGGCAGTTTTTTCATATGCGCAGCGTTTGCGGATACATAAAATCGTATCACAATAATATACCTGTAACTGTTTAAAATCAATGATAACCTTGTAAATGTATCATAAATATAATAGAGCTATGTTTTTGGTATGCAAAAAGTCTGATAGCTCACTTTATGGCACCTTTGTCACCAGTAACCAGAAATTGACTCCACAGCACTGGCGGGGCTCCCTAATTTATGTGATGACCGACTCTGACACTAGTAAGCCAAAATGGCTTTCGACTTGGACTCGGGCATTTTAAGGCAGGGCATGCTGTGTCATCATTGGCACACACTTCACCCCAAAGTGGGCATGTCAGTGGAAGCCCCTCCAGGGCAGCCCATTTGCAGAGACCCGCTGAAGAGCTCTAACATTGGGCAAAAATTCTCTGTGTTTAACGCAGTGCAAGTTATTCTAATGATACGTGCCTTCTGTGTTTGCTGGTGACTTGTCTCTGATTTCCTCATACTTGGAACAAACCAGAGAATATAAAAGGTACAGGGTTAAAAGACGGTAGAGTGTGTTTGTGGGAGAGACTACGTGCGGTGGTGTATCCGTTTGGAGGTTGCTTGTCATGTTAATGTGTGCAGTATAGGCTAATTGCAGTTCTATGTGCAGGTGGGATTGTGTGTGGATGGGGCTGTTCGCAGTCCACTGTGTGTCTGGATAGGGCAGTAGTGTGCGCGGGTGGTGTGGGGAATGGGGTTGTAGTGTATTTATAGATAGGGATTATACTGCATGTGCAGAGTGGATAGGGAAAGTAGTGTGTGCGTGTTTAGGGACTCTGTATGAAAGAATACAGGCTATAATGTGCGTGTGGATAGTAGAGTCTGCACAATGTGAGAGGAATAGCGTTTGTAATGGGAGGGTGGAAGAGGGGCTGTAATGTGGGAGGGAAAGGGGCTGCACTGTGTCTGTCGGATGGAAACTGTCCTCTATCTGTGGGGGGGGGAGGGTTAGGAGGTTTTACTCTGGGGGTATGAGACATTACTGTGGATGGGTATGGGGATGCCCAGGGGGAGGGTAAGGGGGATTTGGGGCTCTACTATGCCTGTGGTGGATAAGGGCTGCACTGTGGAGGAAAAGAGCTGCACAGTGAGGGGAGTAAGGGGTTACACAGTGGAAGTGGTAAGGGGCTGCACAGTGAGGTGGTAAAGAGGACATTGTTTTAAATTAGAAGGGCAAAGGTTTAAAAATAATATCAGGAAGTATTACTTTACTGAGAGGATAGTGGAATGGAATAGCCTTCCAGCTAAGTTGATAGAGGTTAACACACTGAGGGAGCTAAAGCATGCGGGGATAGGAATAAGGCTATCCTAGATATAAGATAAGGCCAGGGACTAAAGTATTTAGAAAATTGGGCAGACTAAGTGGGCCGAATGGTTCTTATCTGCTGTCATATTCGATGTTTCTGTGCTGGGTAAGGGGCTGCACAGTGGGGTGGTAAAGGGCTGTATAGTTGGGGTAAGGCGCTGCAATATGGGGGGTCCTTAAGATATTAAAATACAGTAATAATTAAGTTTCCCACCCCCTTCCTATGGCTTACCTTGGGTGAATAATGGTCCCCCAATAATGGTCCATTTGAGCGCTCTGCACCACCAGCGGTGTTCTAACTTGCGACTGTTCCAAAAGTGTCAGAGGTGCAATGATAACCTGCGGCAACACTCTGATCACTTCCAAGAGCAGTTCACTGCATGCTCCTCGGCGGTACAGAGGGCTGGTCCGTGATGGAAATCTTTTATCTCCCTGCTGACTGCGGATCTCTCTCCCTGCGCTCAAAGAGATTATGTGATTTCCCTGGTCGGCCCATGGTCATCGCTGCGTGTGTATGTGTGTATATATTTTATATATATATATATATATATATATACACATATATATATACGCATGTGTCTTGGATTAATGTACAAATTTGTTAATTTTGTTTCGTTTTTTTAACCATTTATTAGACTTTTACCTCTGAAACAAACGGTTAAAGACTGTGCTTCTTTAGGTGTTCCTTAATGAAGCAGTCTGTGCACTGATGGATGTATGCAGGGAGGTTAAAGAGCAGCAGGTGCTGGATTTAGCCTATGGAAGCTATAAATGCCAGGCTGTAGGTTAACCATTTCTTAGCCACAGCTCATCCTTTTTTACCTTGTATTTGTTAAATTATATATAATTTCAAACTACCTAGCTTTAAAGATCATATTATAGATTTTTAGGTCTTTAACGTACACAGCTTTTCAGTAATCTTTGTTTAATTAAGAATTCTTGTCAACAGCCTGTAGTCAGCTTAACCCTTGTTCAACTTAACCATTTAGATACATTTTTTGTAGCCTCTGATCCTGTAAAATCTTACTGACAAATGATGGACAATTGTATCCACAAAGTGTGTGTGATTTGATTTGCCATCTAAATATACATGAGTTCATTCTTTTAATTTAGAAAACCTTTTTTTTTTTTTTGGCAACCTTTGTTTTGGTTGATTAAACTTGAATTATTATGCATGTGTGTGTTCGTATATATATACATTTTTTTTTTTTTAACTACAAAGAATGTGTTACAATACAATATTTACCACATATTAACATACTACTATCCTCATTTTGTGACTAATATTGTGAATACATATCTCGTGTCCATTGGGTTTTATTAGTTTATTTTTTTCGGTTTCTAATTCTTTTAAAATTTATTTTAATGTATTTAATATAATGAAAGCAGTAACTTCATAAGGGAAAATATTTCTGTAAAACTAGAGAGAGAGAGCGATCCTTATCATTCACATTGTATAATAGCCAGGAGTGATTAGCGTATTTATTTAACACAGCTTCAGTGCACCAACACAATAGCAGTATTCCACTAATCCTCCTGTAGAAGAAAGCACAGTGCATCCCCTGTTACTTAATAATGAATCGCTGAATGTATTCAGTTCAGCTCACTGGTTGACTTATTGACATAAGGACGCATCTGAATTGCTCAGTATTAGTAGAAGCTCTGCATGCTCTGTACTTCAGAGGTCGACTAGGCTACTCAAAGAATAGGAGCTGCTGTAAACATCTAACCAACATGCAAGGCAGCAATAACTCCTCTGAGACATACGGATCTACATCTGTGCCTTTTGGGAGAAGTGTGGATCACAGATTCTTGTAGCCTGAATGGACTTGGCTATAGCTTCCTGGATTTGCTCTTCACAGAACTTAGTTTGAATTTGAATCCTTGCCTTTCGTTTTCAGTGGGGAGTTTTGGATGAGACTTTTTTTTTATTTGTTGATGTAGCTGTAAACATATGTTGAATACTTTAACACGAAGTTATTAATTTAGTTTTTTTTTTTGTGTGATTTGTTTTTTAATTTATTTTTTAATTTTTATTTTTTTTAAACCAACCAGGAAAGAAATATACATATTTGTTTTAAAATATCAAAGCTGTAACTTTAAATCTTTGGGATTTTTGGGGTGATTTTTATTTAAATTTTTTTATTTCTTTTTTAATGTTTCCCTTTTCTGTGGAATAATTTGTTTTGCGGGAGCTTAGAGCTATTTTACTGCTTTATTTGGAGATCAGATAATAGTCTGTGATATCCGTCGTCTTATCGGTTACAACTTTCATGACCTTGAAAGTGTGGTCAATAAAAACTGACATATTAATCTGTCTCTCTGACTTGCCTGGATGCTTAGAACAGAGCGGGTATCGAGGAATATAATTTTTGATGATCTCACAGAGTGAAAGCACGCTGGAGAACTCAACAGAATTACACAAGTCATTCTAAAGAGCACAAAGCAAATATGCAGGTCTCCTTCGCATGCTCGGAACATAGTTTAAAAAGCCGGAGCACGGACGATCGGATAAACCGACAAAATGTCAGTAGTCCCAGCCTTGCCGCTCGTACAAAATTCCGAACTGTAGCAATGGTTGCTCGGAGTCTAGGACATCTCTCGGTGCAAAATGTCCCAACTCCAAGTGATTCCAGCTCGCGTCAGCCAGGAATGAAATATAGGTAAGAGAATAAGAGTTGGGTGGCATTCTGTGCCACTATTATTTGATGTGCGTGAGTGTAAGATATATTGTGTGTGTGTGCTCCATTTAGTCATTGTAAGATATTACAGATATAAAGGATTGTGATCTGAGCTACTGCTTCATAGCTGCTGCTATGTGTAACATGCGTTCAGTGGCAGTGTACACATCCTGCTATATCTTTAAATAGAAATTACACATACATCACATTGCAAACACTTGAAGAAACATTGGTTTGTTTTGTTTGTTCTTGTGTGTTTTTTTTTTTCTCAAACCCCAGTCTTTGACCAAATGATAGATTTTGCTTGTGATTAAGGAGAATTGCTGAATTTAATGGGTGTTTTATTGGTGATGCTAAGTATTAGGAAATTGAAGTTTCAAATGTCACATGTCATCTCCAGTTGCCATTTGAATGATGAACAGTGGGTGAAACCTTATATATTTGACTTTTATAATACCTTGAGTAAAATAGTCACTGTGTGTATATGTACATAGACGGGAAATGTTGACTTTTCCCTCATGATTTACACAAGTTCACGACTCTAGTTTAATTGTAAATTTTCTATTTATTAGGCTACAGTATTTTAGGGCTACATGAGACATGGATGTTAAATGGCTTCTAGTCTATATATGTAGTAACAGATATATATTATGTGACTAATCAAATAAAAAAAAAAAAGATTCAGTCCTGCCACTGTCATCATTTCTGACTTCTTGACAATTTTCATGCGCTTTAACGTTTTAGGTAAGACCGCTTACCTTGGTTTTTAATCTAGGTATTTATAGATATCATAGTTATCCAGATTTTGCACAAAAACAACCCAAACAACCCTGAAATCTACACAGTCTAGCACAGGGGTAGGGTAGGCAACGTTTGGCTCTCCAGATGTTAAAGACTACACCTCCCATAATGTTTTGATATCCATAATGCTGGCAAAGCATCAGGGAGGTGTAGTGCTCCACATCTGGGGTGCCAAACGATGCCTACCCCTGGCACTCTAGTACATTTCTTTCTTGGTGCTTTTAAAATGTTTTTTATTGAGATTTTCCAAAATATTATATAACCAATGATAACCATAGCAAAAAATAAACACAAACAAACAGACAAAAGGACATTGATGGAAAAATGTAGAACATTTCAAGATGTCTTCCAGATACTGTGCAAGTCACTGGTCAATGAAGTCCATTCAAGGATTTACAGCACTTCTGCGCATGGTCTGCTTCATTCCAATTGAGAACCCTGTGGTGTGGGGCATGCAATGCCATATGCTCAATGCTGTTGAAAATGTTCAGCTACTACTGCGTTACAGGGGTGCTTAGCAAACAATAACCACTTCAGTTCAGTAAAAGGCAATGGGCACTGACCTACATATCATCAAAAAATGTGGGATAAGTTGAACAAAAACAGGGCTCTCCATGGCTTCTGTAGCCCTTCCTCTCTTAAGCCACTTTGATCATGCAGACTTTACAGTTATTCTTTACTGATATCAATTTCATCCAATCTGGACCTACTGGGAAAGGGTCATGTTTCAATGCTGATTATCGCCCAGCAATCTCAGAGGGGGCAGGATATGCATGCCATAGGCTGCACGGTTTTTCATATATATGTATTTTTTATTTATTTATTTTTATTTCCCACACCACAACAAAAATAATTTGACAGAAAACAGGGGTACACAATGCAAATACTCTGCACCATAACCACTGCAATGAGCTGTAGTGGTTACAATGTTTAGATTGCCTGTTTATATACATTGTTAGTACAAAAATATATACGGTGGAAGTTTTAGTGTTTTATGTGTGAAAGAGGGCAAGAATCTTCTTGTATATAGGAATATATAGACAGCACAAAATGTAATTCCTAATGCTGTAGTGTCCCTCTGCCCATGGCCGAATGTTTTACCGACCCTATAGTGTAGCTTTAACTCCATAAACCACTAGAAAGCCACTACATGCAGTCTTAAAGTAATACAATTATCTTCCTAAATTTAGTAAAATCTTACCTTTATTGCAGTCTGCTGCTGCCTGCTCTGCCCCTGACTCTTCTCCCTCCTCCCGATTTCATCTGCCGAATGCGCATGCTTTCCTATGGACGTCAGCGTCTTCTCACTGTGATATTCACAGTTAGAAGTGCCTCTAGAAAAAACCCCACTCGTCTTATACTTGAGTCACTGTCTGTATTATGGCAACTTACATTGCCATAATACAGACCAGGACCGCCGGGCTCATTACAAGCCCGGCGGTCCTGTTGGGGGCTGGCAGGAAGCTGTTACTTACCTTTAATGCAGCTCCTGTCAGCTCCCTTCACCTCCGTGCCGGTCAGCTCCCTTCTCCTCCACTGTAAGTCTCGCAAGAGCCATGCTCGGTGCGGCACATAGACTGCGAGACTTACAGTGGAGGAGGTGAAGGGAGCTGACAGGAGCTGCAGGAAAGGTAAGTAACAGCTCTCTGCCAGCCCCCCTCCTACACAGCCCATGCTACTGGACCACCAGGGAATGAGAGCCCCCCTCCCTGGCCATGTATCAAGCAGGGAGGGGGGTCCAAAAATATATAAAAACAAATATAAATAATAATATAATAAAAAAAATAATATTAAAATAAAATAAAAATATTAAAAAAAACACGAAATGTAATATTAAAATAATAATTAAAAAAATAATAAAAATGCCCACCCCCCACCAAGGTTACACACACTGCATCACACACACTGCATTCATACACACACACACTGCTTTCACACACACACACTGCATTCATACACACACACTACACACACTAAATTCATACACACACACACACATACTCTGCATTATATACACACACACACTCTGCATTCATTATATACACAAAATAAATATTAAATTAATGTAATTTTTTGGGGATCTAATTTTATTTAGAAATTTACCAGTAGCTGCTGCATTTCCCACCCTAGTCTTATACTCGAGTCAATAAGTTTTTCCAGTTTTTGGGGGTAAAATTAGGGGTCTCGACTTATATTCGGGTCGACTTATACTCAAGTATATACGGTAATTTAATTTAACACAGGAAGGCATTATCTAAAGTCTATATAAGGAAGGAGATATATATATAAACATATATATATATATATATATATATATATATATATATATATATATATATATATATATGTATGTATATTTATGTTATCTTTTTACATAATTAAGTTATTTTATTAATTATAATTTGAGGGACCAGGCAGAGAGTCCAGAGAATTTAATGTTCAAGCCCTATATTTAGCCCTGTAACTTTTTTCAAAAATGCCATAAAACCTGTACATGGGGGGTACTATTCTACTTGGGACATGTCGCTGCACACAATTAGGAGTGTTTTAAAACAGTAAAACGTATCATGACAATGATATTATCAGTTAAAGTGCAGTTTTTGTGTACAAAATGTAAAAAACAAATATGAATGCTAACTTTGGCCAGGGTTTATGACTAAGTGGCTACTAGAAAAGACTGGACATATACCCCATTTTCAATACCCTGGGTTGTCTACTTTTTTAAATGGTATGCCATGATGGAGGTCATATTCATTCCCAGGCTGCCATACGGTCTCAAAGGCAACATAACCAATCTAGCAATTGTCAATGTGTGAAAACTGGAAAGGGGAAAGCCTTCTATTTAACCCTGCAACTTTCCAAAACCCATAAAACCTGTACATAGGGTACTGTTATATTCGTGGGAAATCGCTGAACACAAATATGTGCCTTTTATTGCAATAAAAGCGAATAGTATTGTGCCATTCACATTTAAAATGCCACGCAGAATTAAGAATAAAACATTTCTTAATTTCACACACTATTTTAGTTTTTATTCATATAAAATTGTTTCATATATAAATATTTGATGTGAAATGAAATCTGTTTCTTCTGAATAAAATGATATATAAATGTGTGTGCACCAGTGGCGGATCCAGGGGGGGGGCAACGGGGCAATTACCCCACCCGAGAATACCGACAGTCTCCCTCTCCCCTGCCAGCACATGCAGGTGCCAGCCCTGCAATGTGTCTGCGGACAGAGGAGGGAGATCAGAGCTCTCCCTCCCCGGTCCGCAGGCACCGTGCTGGCAGCCGACAGGGGAGGGAGGAGAGAGGACCGGGGAGCTCAGGGTGCAGCTCGTCCGGGTCCTCCTCTCGCGAGATTTGGAGTGTTGCCGTGGTTACCATGGCAACGCTCTAAATCTCGCAAGAATGAACTCTAGCTCTGGAACGCGGGTTAGAGTTCACTCTCCCCACTGGGCCACCAGGGAATCCCCCACAAACCACCAGGGATCGAAATATGTCCCCCCTCCTCCTCAATAAAGGTATAGAATATTTATTTTAATTAAATAAAAAATATATATATATTATTAAAAAAAGGCCCCCCTACCCTTATCACACACACATACACGGCCCCTATACACACACACACATACATTGCTCCCCATCATATTGCCCCCCCATACACACATATTGCCCCATCATACTGCCCACCCATACACACATACTTCCCCCCATACACACACACACATACATTGCGCCCCATACTGCCCCCTATACACACACACACATACAGTGCCCCCCCATACACACACACACTGCCCCCATACACACTGCCCCCATACACATACTGCCCCCCACACACACACTCATACACACACACACATACACACACATTGCCCCTATACACTGCAATACTCACACACACACACTGCAACTGTTACACACACATACTGTCCCACACATACACTGCATCCCTGACATACACTGCCGCCCTCACTCACACACTACAACCTTCACACACACACTGCACCCTTTACACATTGCACCACTGCTCCTATGCCCTACTACAGCCCCATTTCCCAGCAGATCTCAGGTAACTTGTCAAACTGTTCTTAAACAGTTTGACTACTTACTGTGGGGGGATGTCCCGGCACTATTGACACCATAACCACTACACTGAGCTGTAGTAGTTATTGTGTCTGGATTATTTCTTTAAATAATCTACAAGTGCCCCTCCCAAGATCAGGCTCTGGATCCGCCACTGGTGTGCACTTAATATAAAAGAGGTAAATTATGATTGAACAGACATAGTCAAATTGTAGGGTTTGTTTTGCTTTTGTTTTGATCAGATCTTGTACACGTGTAGTGTCCCTGTCCCCTTAACCCTTAAGGGGACAGCGAAACTACACTTAGACCACGTCAATAAGATGAAGTGGTCTGGGTGCCTATAGTGTCCCTTTAACATATCCTTAGTCATTCATGTGATTAACGAGTGTGAAACACCAGGGGATGATACAATTATTGTTGAATGCAGGGTATCAGTGGTCCTAAAACCTTGAAATTTCACAGAAAGTAAGATACTGAAAACCTCTATTTGACTATGTACCACTTTACTGTTTTGTGTAGCACTCCCAGAAACCTGGCAGTCAGGGGGTTAAAGTCTTCTCCCTTGTTAATGCGAGAAGGGAATAATTAAACTCTCTGGATGGTTGTACAAAGGAGAAAACAAATGCTTTGCTTTTCATTTAACCTCTGGCAGCTTTGCAAAAAAAGGGGATTGGACGGTGTAATCTGATGATTCGTCATAATACTTTGCTAGTCATAACAGCAAGCATCTGTTATCTGCCTGCAAAATCGCGTTTCCTCTTACCAAATGTGAACTTGCATGTGTGAAATTGTTATCATTACTGTGTTCTATTTAGTTTTATTTATAAAACAGGTGTGATCAAGCCACATTCAAATTTGATTTGCCTTAAAGGACCACTAGAGGCACCCAGACCACTTCAGCTTAATGAAGTGGTCTGGGTGCCAGGTCCACCTAGGATTAACCCTTTCTGCTGCAAACATAGCAGTTTCAGATAAACTGCTATGTTTACTTTAGGGTTAATCCAGCCTCTAGTGCAGTGGTAGTCAACCTTTTTCCACTTACCGCCCACTAATGCATCTTTCTTGATGGAAAAATTTCCTTACCGCCCACCAGTTTTCGCGCAAGCGCGGAATATTTTTTAGAAAGGAGGGTGTTTTAAAAAATACATAAATGAACGTACATTTATCTTTTTATTTCTACTTTATGCATGTTTATAATGTTTTTAACTTTATAAAGTTTAATGAGGAAGCAATAAAGTAAATTGAACTTACCTTTACTAGTGATTAATGAGATCCTTGAGGTTGATGCTGCGAGACTAAATATTTGATATCTGGTTCGATTTTCATAAGGAACAAACGAAGGTCTCCTCTTTCAGTGATAATCGGAAGACTTCTTTGTTTGCTCATAAAATGATTTCTCATCTGTGCGTCAGCTCCCCTCCTCTCCCTCCTCAATTCCCCTTCCCACCTTTTTCCCCTTTTTTCTATTTTTTAACCTTCCTTATAGCAATGCCCAGTAGGAAGGCTGAGCTAGGTAGCCCACTTACTATTATTAGTCAACAACAATTCTCTCCTTTTCCTTTTCTTTCCTTCTCCTTTTTTACAAGTACTCTACTCCTTTCCTCTATACTAGAAGTACTCTACTCCTTCTTTCCCCTATACTAGAAGTACTCTACTCCTTCTTTCCCCTATACTAGAAGTACTCTACTCCTTCTTTCCCCTATACTAGAAGTACTCTACTCCTTCTTTCTCCTATTCTACAAGTACTCTGCACCTTCTTTCTTCTATTCTACAAGTACTCTGCTCACAGGCAAACACATACACACACACACACACACTCACATTGAAACACATACACACAAATATACACATACTCACACATGCACTTACAGACACTCACACATGCACAGACAGACCCACAGACACACACACATACACTTACAGACACACACATACACTTACAGACAGACACATACACTTACAGACAGACACATACACTTACAGACAGACACATACACTTACAGACACAGACACACACATACACTTACAGACACAGACACACACATACACTTACAGACACACACACATACACTTACAGACACACACACATACACTTACAGACACACACACATACACTTAGAGACAAACACATGTACACACAAATTATTAATATTAAATATCCACCCAGCCTCCCTACCTGGAGAGCTGGTGTGGATCTGTCCCTGGGGTCCAGTGGGGCTTCACTTAGGCGGGCGGCTAATCAGACGCAGCGAGGGAGCTCTAACCTCTCTGCTCTGCTCCCTCGCGGACTGTCTACGGATGCCGGGAGCCGGAATATGACATCATATTCCGGCTCCCGCGGCATCAGCAAACATCGCGCGAGGGAGCAGAGCAGAGAGGTTAGAGCTCCCTCGCCGCGACTGATTAGAACGCTGCCATGCCGGGGGGTCCAGAAGGTGGCCTGGCAGGAGGGAGCGCTTCCTCCTGCCGGTCACTGAAGACTTGCGCATGCAGAGCCGCTCGCGCCCGCCCAAAAGGAGAAATCCTCTTAAAAAGAGGATTTAGCCTCAGAAATCCCTACCGCCCACCTGGAATCCTAAAACGCCCACTAGTGGGCGGTAGGGACCAGGTTGACGACCCATGCTCTAGTGGCTGTCTCACTGATTTTCACAGTGAGAAGACACATGAGAATGCTTTCCTATGAGACTGGCTGAATGCGCGCGCGGCTCTTGCCGCGCATGCGCATTCAGCCGATGACAGGGAAAGGACTTTATTAGTATTACTTAAGTCCAAGGCCACCCAAATAACAGTGTTTTCAGTCACAGTAACCTTTCCTAAATTGGTTCCCCCAACTCTGTTAAAACTCTGTTAAACTCCATAGTGAAACGTTGCACACACAATTTTCAGGTACCATGCCCACTTCAAATCAGTAGTGTGGCCATGGTGCTTAGAGCAACCATTTAATATGCACTGCTCGTGTTTATCCCTAAATGAAATCTTGATCTGGCAAATCTACTCTGAAATGTTTAAAAAAAAAAAAAAAAAATTCACTTTTAGCAATAAATATTGCATAGAGACATCTTTATTATGGTCCAAGAGGAAAGTGGATAGATAGATACATTCTTGCTTGTAGAATAAGTGCAAACGATAATAGTTGTATATAAAAACATTTATTAAAAAAAAAAAAACATACCTTGGAACAGTGGAAAGTGTGACATTTGAATGGGATTAAGGAGCTTTATTGGCAAAATACCCCTATTAGATCCGTCTCATCCACTCTGGATTTATTGACACAATCACACTAGGCTTTCCTGGTGGATTGTCAAAACCCGTCAGTATAAATCCAGGATTGTTAGAAGTTATGCAAAAACTCATAAAATAAGTTAAGAGTGATCTATTTAATCCAGTGCCGGGCAAGGTTTATTGTTAGCATCCATACCGTTTCTGATGCCACGCCGCAACATCTGTGATCCAATCAAATGCTTCTTATAGAGTGAGGGAATTTACATTAAATAAATGAAATGCACGAAACAGAGACTTGGTGGGACTTCATGAAGGCAGTGGGGATCAAGCCTCCCCTTGCAGACGCAAATTCAGCATTGCCTCCAAGGGTAGAAGCTGACAGTGTCATCGCCAGCACGCTGACGACAGATGTAATTTTTGCACAAAATTGACATGAGGCATCCCAGAACAGAATTCCGCTCTAAGTCCCGTGTGTCGGGGATGCAAGCAGAAGCACTGCACATACAGACAGATGCCATCTTGGCTTTTCATCACCATGTTTAGGGGTCTGGAAGAAGATCATAACATTCCCTCTCATAAACCTATTGGTTCTTTGTATTTCATTTATAAGCTTTCAAATTTATTTAATTTATGTGCATAAACTTTTAAAAGGATTTAATATTTTAAAAAATATATTTTAATGTTTTGATATATTTGATGCCACACTTGGCTTTAAATCACATTCACAGGTGATTCATTAATACTACAAACAAAAGCCTAGCTGTTTTAGAGCCAAGACTAAACATTCAATGATCCTAACTGTCACAGGTAGAATAACCTAAAAAAATAAAATGTCGGTTTTCTCTGATAAGTTTTACTGCTCACTGCTGCCCTGCCTTAGCAGTTTAAACAAACACCATTTTTTTTCAATGAATTTCTATGTTGGGAGTCAGCAGCCTGAGCATTTACCTTCTGCTAATTCATTAATTAGGAAGAGGAAGGTGAATCGAGACTATGAAGGATTCTGGGTTCTAAATACTTTTCCTCCACTACTTTTTGAGACACTCTGTGGCAACACTAAAATTGCTTTATTAAAGCTAAAATTGTTTTGGTGCTTAAACCCAAGAACTTGCTGCTCATAATAAACCCTATTGATGGGGTGCCCCGCAATGCCTAATGATAAAGGACCTCAACAGCTTAGTCTCACTGCAGAATCTGGAGGCCAGCAAGCTGTGCCGTGCTCCTTGTACTTGACTAACTAGGATCCAGCTCACTTTCAACTTTTTTTTAATTATTCTCTATTTTTGAGGTGCTTTTAAGGAACAACAAAGACATTTTGACAGATCCAAGTTTAGCATGTAAGAAAAACCGTATACATCAAGATTTCAGCACCATTTTTTAATGATATAGTATGAATCAAACGTATATCTAAGTGTGTGTTCAACAAATAACAAACATAGCTCTGATATAGACGTGGAGATTACAGGGTTAAAACTAGTAGGTTAGCATGTATAACAGTAGAGACTGCAATATTATTCCGCTGAACCAGAGGCCAGTGGTTATGGAACCTGAAAACGTCAGTAAGGTATAAAGACAGTTGACTCCATGACTGGGTAGGGTTTGGGGAGGGGGAGGGGGGGAGGGAGTACGGAGCCTTGGATGAGACCACCAAAGGTCCAGGCAGGTCATGAAACGGGAGACCGCCCGCTTCTCCCGTCCACGTCTCAGGCCTCAAGTTTTGCCCATTGGACAGCATGCTCCGCAGGCAGATCAGTGGTTGGTTTTTCACTTGGAGGTGCACAAGAGCTTGCACTCCCAGACTATCATCAGCTGGATCAAAAAGTCTGCATAGAAAGGTAGTTTAATTGCGGTGTGAGTAAAAGTGCTGAGGAGCCGATAGACTTTCCAGCTTGGCAGTCAGGCCCCTCCCCCCCACGTTCAACTTTTTGTTCCTGCTGCAGTTCAGCGTGGCTCTACATCTACAGCTATGAAGTGAGCCGATAGCCTGACCATTACATAACTATTTTATGTTACTTTAATGACTACTGTGGTTGGTTTTCTTTTAGTTCACTGAACTACTGTTAAGATATGTGTTGCTAGATAACCATATAATAATCTGTGACCTTTTAAAATCCAATGGCTCTTGGTGGTTACTACCCCTACCGATTTCCCTCCCCGTAAACCTACTATTCCCTACAACACAGAAATATATTACTCACTACTTTCTGGGTGCTTTCCTCTTTAAGTATTTTTTGATGACTAGTACACAGTTCAGAGACATTGTTCAGTGTTCCATTCCTGCGCAGATATTATAAAGTCCTATTGTTCTTTTATTTCTCAGTGCATGATGTTGTATCCTATTGTTTTGTTTTATTATCATAAAATCCCATAATCCAGTGACGTTGCATATCTTAAACTGATGGTATGACACTTGCTTCATACTGAATGTTTTGATACACTATAACATGTCATACAGCATTTTCTTTGAACTGAGAATATTTTTTTTTTTTTACAAAAATGGAAAACAAAATAAATAAAATTATGATATCACCCTTTGTATGCTTCACACTCCCAGTATATGCTCTCTCTAGAGATTATGTATGAAATACAATATCCGCCGATACAGATCTTTTGCTCCATTCTAGATCATTTTCATAAATTAGGTCAACATATACTGCATAAGAATGAATTGTAGACTGCAGAAATGAATGCCACACATAAAATCTAAATGTTATCTTTACTCTTGTTTTATAGTATCTAAGTTTAAAAATATTACCACATTTACATACATAGACATCGATTGAATGTTGTAGGATAAGCTTTAAAATTATTTCATATTTTTTGTAAAAATTTGAAAAGATTTAATATTAGGAAAAATATTTTAATTTTGTAATAATTTGATACATTTATAATTTTTATATATACGATTTTTTTTTGATATTTTAATTTGTAAAAATAATTTTCAACGTTTACAAAATTATTTGAAAAGCTTATCCAACAATACTAAATTGAGACCATAGGCAGTCTACGCATCAGAAGCCCTGCGCACTGATGCAGTGGCTAATGTGCTTCTAGGCTGCCCACTCCTCTAGTTCGGGACCATACCAGATTTGATGGTGTATAGGCTGCCCATTTCGGAAAAAAAAAAGCATCAAATAGCTACCGAAACAACTGTAAAAGAAATGGAATGTAAGAAAGCTCAAGAAAGATGTTTGTTACTGTTTCATTACTTCTATGTAAATGTAGTGTGATTATAAATGCACAGGAGGTAGAATCTCAGTTTGCATACCTCATATACATTGAACAAAATTATAAAAGCAACACTTTTGTTTTTGCCCCCATTGTGGCTCATAGTGGCAGTGGGGTTATGGTTTGGGCAGGCGTATGTTACGGACAACATGCATTTTATTGATGGCATTTTGAATGCACAGAGATACCATGACGAGATCCTGAGGCCCATTGTTGTGCCAATTATCCACGACCATCACCTCATATTGCAGCATGATAATGCACGTTCCCATGTTGCAAGGATCTGTACACAATTCCTGGAAGCTGGAAACATCCCAGTTCTTGCATGGCCAGCATACTCAACGGACATGTCACCCATTGAGTATGTTTGGGATGCTCTCGATCGGCGTATACGACAGTGTGTTTCAGGTCCTGTCAATATCCAGCAACTTCGCACACCCATTGAAGAGGAGTGGACCAACATTCCACAGGCCACAATCAACAATCTGATCAACTCTATGCGAAGGAGATGTGTTGCACTGCGTGAGGCAAATGTTCACTAACACAGATTTAGACAGATTTGTGAACAATATTTGAGAGAAATAGGCCTTTTGTGTACATAGAAAAATCCTAGATCTTTGAGTTCAGCTCATGAAAAATGGGGGCAAAAACATTTTGTTCAGTGTAGTAAGAAATTAGAACTTGTTATATGCTTTTTATATTGCATTTACCTAAATAACTCACAGGTTGTCTGTTTATAGTAACTCATTTTTCTTGTATTTCAATAACAGTATGTTTGTCTTGCAGAAATTTGGGCAAGTCGGGTTTAAGGGTGTCATGCCTTGGTTTAGGTAAGTAACGCAATATCTGGATTGCACTGTATCAATTGTGCATGCCAGAGTTGTAGATGATTTATAGCTTAGTTTGTCCTCGCTTTAAGGACAAATTCTTTTGTGTTCTGATGCGCAAATCAACTATTTCTTTGATGTCCGATCTCTTAAGTTACAAGAAGTGTATGAATAGAAATGCCTTTTCATCAGAATGTGAAATAAAATAGTCTTATTGATTACGGCTTACTAGTGCTGGTTTAAAGCTATAAATGTCTAGTGTCCTTCAATTACCAAATCCCTATTTACCGTATTATTAATAATATCTGAACTAAACGGATATTCTGATAAGTTAATTAGAACGATGTGAAAGAACAGTCCAAGCACAATTAGCACCATAAACAGCGTCATGTAGTGGTTATGGTACTAGGATTTCCTTGGCATGCCCCCTATTGTACGTGGTCCGTTTGCTGATGGTTTTACTTCCTACCTGTAAGGTGCCCCCTGTCTCTGCAACTGGAAGGCAATGCTAGTGCAGGTCTTAGGGCTTTGGCTGAGAGTGATCAGCTGATGCTCGTAGCCAATGAACTGGCTCTGCATGGCATGGCTTGACTCAGGAGAGTGAACAGAAACTCCTAGGAGGAGATTCCAGCTGCAGAGAGGCAGGAAGCGGTACACAGTAGACCCAAGGAAGCCAAACCGTTGAAATAATGATTACTTAGGGGGAGTCGGGATACTCCCACAAAGCACAGAGTGATTATGGTGCTTGGTGTGTTTCTTTAAAAATTTAGTTTTTGCATGACATTGTGCAGAATTAATTAAACACCAAATTTCAAAACATAGCATTTAACCCTGCATCACCTCTGCCATTAGTACTTTTAAGCTGAATGTTCTTGTCTACGCTTATGACCCATCCAGCTTCGATAATTTGATGTATACTCAAGTTTCAAGACGATTATTTAATTTTAAGCTTTTGTGCCCTCCACAGTTAGGAAGTATCCATATTTTTCTATTTTGAGCAGTATAATAATTTTTAAAATAGTGCTTTATGGCAACTATTTTGTAGTGTCCCCAGAAATTAGACACCAGATATAAAAACAGGATGGTTTGGCAGGGGCTTAGAATTGGACTGTTGAGTGTTGATTACATATGCAAGTAATTTCAATATGGCTGCCCCCTGTTTTGTAAACATGTGAAAAGACGACTGTTCTTCTTTAATCTTTTACTATGGTTTTGTGCATTAACTAAACAACCTAATCTGTATTTTTTACTGTGATTCAAAACAGAAATTGTACTGTATTGAGTACTATTTCAAAGCAGAAATTCAGGATGTATGTGTGTTATGTATGTTTGATGTGTATGTGTTATGATTTGATGTCCATACTAACTTAACAAATAACTTTTTATCAGGTGTGACACTTAACTAAGTATATTGAACATGTAATACTGCAATATATTAAATCCGTAATAATAAATAAACCATACAGTATTTTTGACAATTTAACATCTGTGTTTAAAGGGACATGGGTGACATTCGGAGGCCAGATCACAGATGAGGTAAGACATGCATCTGTTTTATAAATAATCCTAAGTCTGTAGGTAGCAGTTGCTAAGAAATTTAATTGTGACACTTTTCGTATCCAAGGGTCCTTTTTTTTTTGTACATGCATCTGTTTACATCTCATCATATTAACCTATTTTTAACTTCAAACAAGGTAGCTTATTCTCATTAGTCTCCTTTTCTGGGAACATGTTGAAAGGCCACCTGCCACTTAAAAACGAATTCATAAACAAGTCCATACAACAGGAACCGTGTATATTAAAACCCAGGTCAGGTCAGTGGTCAAAATAGACAAAATCCAAGATATTGGAGAAGTCTAAAAAAGGCAACAGGAATGTGGCCTCAAAAACATTCAGGAACAATTTGCAATAAACTTTATCAGATGAACTGTGGGCGTCGTGGATGTTCAAATGCTATTTTAAAAACAAATAAATCTGTATCTTTTTTGTCTGTTCTTTTGGGTGATGAACAAGAGAATTTAAAGTTAAACAATGTTGGACTTTGTAACAGTTTTGATAATTTTCATATCTTTGTACAAATTTTATTATTCTCTAGAAATAAAATTAAATAACTTTTAGGAACATCTTTCTATAAGGATATTATACAGCAAAAACCATTTCATTCCTTGTAATGACCACCGTCGGTTGTTTGCATATTATGCACAGAGCCACAGTCATGACTGTTGATGAACTGTTTGTTGACATGATCACAGTCATTCCACTGTTCTAAAAGTTTGAGACGCCACTTATATCCATTTGGCAAAATTGGGCCCTGTACCTTACATTAAGCACTTTGATTAATCACAATCCACCCAAAGCGGTGATTGACACGTTTAAAAATTCTTTAACTTTAGTTCAACCTCACAGTAGGTGTCTGTGAATCCATACGTTCCCACAATACACTTGGAATGTGGGCAGGGCCGGCGCTTCCTATAGACGACTTAGGCAGTCGCCTAGGGCTCCCCTTTAGGAAGGGGCGCCGCCAGGAGCACTGGCCCCCCTCATGCTGCACCCACCTGAGCACTCTTTAGAGAGTCTCAAGCGGCTGCAGAGCTGCCCGGGCCGGCGCGTCCATAAGGGCGCACCGGCCTGGAGGCGCAAGTTATGAGGGATCATCAGGAGGGAAGCGCACAGGAGGTCTCCCCTCTGGTCAGTCCCTCAGTGTAGCGTGGCCAAGCTCTGGCCCCGCGGTACAGAAACAAACAGAAGCTCCTGTACCATGGACCGGAGCGGAGCACGGCCACGCTACACTAGAGAGAGGTAGGAGGACCACCTAGGGAGGGAGAGGGGGAGCGAAAAACACATACCGGAGAGACCACCTGAGGGAGGGAGGGAGGGAGGTGGGGGAGGAGAGACCAATTGGGGGGGAGAGAGAGGTAAGGAGAGAACATCTGGGGAGGGAGAGGGAAGGAGAGAACACCTGGAGAGGGAGAGAGGAGAGACCACCTGGGAGGAGAGAGGGAAGGAGAGACCACCTGGGGAGGGGAGGGGAGAGAGAGGGAAGGAGACCACCTGGGGGAGGGGGAGAGAGAGGGAAGGAGAACCACCTGGGAGGGAGAGGGAGAGAGAGAGGGAAGGGGGGAGGGGAGAGATAGGAAGGAGACCACCTGTGGAGGGAGGGGGGAGAAAGATGGAATTGGGAGACCACCTGGGGAGGGAGAGAGAGGGGGAAGGGGAGACCACCTGGGGAGGGAGAGAGAGGGGGAAGGGGAGACCACATGGGGAGGGAGAGAGAGGGGGAAGGGGAGACAACATGGGAGGGAGAGAGAGGGGGAAGGGGAAGGGGAGCCACCTGGGGAGAGGAGGGGGAGAGGGAGACCACCTGGGAGGGGGGAGAGGGAAGGGGAGACCACCTGGGGACTGGGGAGGGACGGATAGGGAAGGGGAGACCACCTGGGGAGGGAGGGAGAGGGAAGAGGAGACCACCTGGGGAGGGGGGGAGGAGAGAAAAAAAACACACAAGAGTGGGTAGAAATTTTTCTTTTGCCTAAGGTGTCAAAAATCCTTGCACCTGCCCTGAATGTGAGAGCTCATCAATAACAATACAAAACTTAAATTTTTAGACGGTGCCCAATTTTTCAACATATTCTAGCACAAGCTTTGTAAAATCAGTGGATAGGTTAGCTTTCCGATGTGAAATCCACCAAACTCTATAGGTCTGGGACATAATCTAACACGTGATTATTGCACTGAAAAATGGGAATTACAGATCAATAAGCATTTTTGCAGATCATCAACATTTGACTGCTTTTACTTAGCAAACAGAATCAATACCATGTGTGAATCCTAAAGGGTTTATACACTTAATCATAAGTCTAGATTGTAAAACCTAGGCCAAAAGAATAAATTCATAAAGATTGCTGCAGTACTATTTTTCTTAGTGTTTTTTTTTTTAACTTAAATATTGAAACTTTGTTGGCCACTCTACCAACAATTACATTTTATAATAAATACAACTTCCAAAATTAAAATTATTTTTATTTTTTTATTCTTCCTCCCAATATTTTTGCTTTTGTAATGAATTCCCCCTTAGTTTAAAAGAAGGAAAATAACAGCTTTCTTCATTTTCGTTGGCTGGGGAATTATCCCAGTAATACTCTTTGTGATGCGATGTTCAAATAATCTGCAGTTAAAGTGAATAGATCACAAAACTGCCTTGTCAGTCGTGTTGGTCCCAGCTGCAATAAAAAAAAAAGGCAAAAAATAGATTTAAAGCCTAGCATTCACCTGGATGGGACCAGGAACTCCCTTCACAAAGACGAATTTGACACTTATTTAAATATTTAAGTGCTTTTATGCTGAGCATTTTGTTTTGCAGCCCGGCCTAAAAGAAAGGGAATTGCTTGCTATGCAGTTGCGACAGCTGGCCAGATCTCATTGGAAACGCTGTGCCCGTGTACTAAGCAGTGCTCTAGAATAACCTGTCCCCAGGCATTATAGGGCATGATTCTGCTCGACTGTGCAGGGGGTTTTGCAATACTAAAGACACACCATGCTCCCGAATTGTGTATGGATTAGCATAAGGAGATTGCCTGTCAATGTTTTGTCACAGTAATATTAACGTTACATTGTTGCAATTGCAGGTCACAAACAAAACACAGCTGTTGTAGATACAGAAAAGGGGAGATGTTAATGTAAACATGACCTAACAATAAATATTTTAGGGGCTCTGCTCAATCAAATTTACAACCCAGAAGTGGTATGTGAATAGAGGATATTAATACACTTATGCTGTTTTTGTTGACCTTGAAGTCACGAAAGGATGTGATGGCTCTTCTGGAATCAAACCTATAACTCAGAGGCTTTTAACAATCACTATAGTGTTAGGAATACAAAGCTGTATTCCTGACACTATCATGTCCCTCTGCCCCCACAGCCCCCACCTTGTGGCAGTGAATGTTCTAAAACCAGTTGAGTTCAATTGTTGTTTTTCTACGATTTGATTTCACCAATAGTGATGTCCCGAACGGTTCGCCACGGACTCATCAATGAGTAAACTTTGATCCTGTACCTCACAGTCAGCAGACACATTCCAGCCAATCAGCAGCAGACTCTCCCTCCCACACCCTCCCACCTCCTGGACAGCATCCATTTTACATTCATTGTGAAGCTGCATTCTTAGTGAGCTGTCCAGGAGGTGGGAGGGTCTGGGAGGGAGGGTCTGCTGCTGATTGGCTGGAATATGTCTGCTGACTGTGAGGTACAGGGTCAAAGTTTACTCAATGATGAGTCCGTGGCGAACCGTTCATGGCGAACCGTTCGGGACATCACTATTCACCAAACATTTAAGTGATCGATCAATCAATCACAATCAATCAGGATTTTTTTTTCAGACCACATTTCTTCCTCAAAGACGATGGTTTCCCACTAGCCTTCCAGTTTTTAATAATGCATTGGACAGTTCTTAACCCAATTTTAGTCGTTTCTGCAATCTCCTTAGATGTTTTCTCTGCTTGATGCATGCCAATGATTTGACCCTTCTCAAGCAGACTAACATCTTTTCCACGACCACGGGATGTCTCTTTTGACATGGTTGTTTAACCCCTTAAGGACGGCGGGCGTTCTATGCCGTCCTTAGGGATCCGGCTCTAAACGCCGGAGGGCGGCATAGAACACCCTAACCGTCCTTTCTACTTACCCGGTCGCCGGCAATCACGGTATGGGGACTTACCTGGGAGATCAGGGAGTCCCCCTCCGTCCTCTTCGGCCCCCCTGGGCCATGGGATCGCGAGGACCTCACGATCACATGGACGGCATAGCCGTCCATAGCAGTGCCAGCAGGGGGAGTACCTGTAATGACATGTACTCCCCCTGCTGTCTGGAAATAAAATGAAATAAAGTTAAAGGACCACTCTAGGCACCTAGACCACTTCAGCTTAATGAAGTGGTCTGGGTGCCAGGTCCAGCTAGGCTTAACCCATTCTTTTATAAACATAGCAGTTTCAGAGAAACTGCTATGTTTATGAATGGGTTAAGCCTTCCCCCAAATCCTCTAGTGGCTGTTTTATTGACAGCCGCTAGAGGCGCTTGCGTGCTTCTCACTGTGATTTTCACAGTGAGAGCACGCAAGCGTCCATAGGAAAGCATTGTAAATGCTTTCCTATGTGACTGGCTGAATGCGCGCGCATTCAGCCGACGGGGAGTAACAGAGGAGGATCGGACGAGGAGAGCTCCCCACCCAGTGCTGGAAAAAGGTAAGTTTTAACCCCTCTCCCCCTTCCAGAGCCGGGCGGGAGTGGGACCCTGAGGGTGGGGGCACCCTCAGGGCACTATAGTGCCAGGAAAACGAGTATGTTTTCCTGGCACTATAGTGGTCCTTTAAAACAGTGTAAAAATAAATAATATATACTTAGATCATATATATATATAAACGGCAAAAAAAATGAAAGAGCATAACACAAAAAGGAATAGAAAGAATTCAGTCACATTTTTCCTTAATGTTTATTTATAGAAGAGTGAGCAAAGAACACTTTGTCCAAAATAGTATATTGAAGAAGATTCTACGCTTGCTGGAACCAATGTTCCAAGCAGCAGTAGGTTTTTAACATTTGTATTTAAACAAAACTAAAGTTATACTTTGTGTAATCCTTGTGGAACTGCTGTTAAAGTGGATATTGTTTTGTTTGTTCCTTTCCCGTAGAAAGATTGTGTTTTTTCAGGTACTGGGTGCATTAGAAGGTAGGGAAGCTTTCCTAGGATTACAATGAACATTAATTCCCTGACAATTGGATTACATCGCTAGGACAAAAAATGTAATCTTAATACAGAGCATTTAAACAAAGGAATCATTCTTTATGTGGAAAATCAATCATCTAGAACAGTTGAATTTTCTGATTACTCAGTTCATTTTCCATAGATCGTATTACCGCAAACAAACGGTACTCTAATGGTGCTTAGATCATTTCTGTGGCTTTCAGTTGTAGCAGACAGAAAAATGCAGACAAAGGCATGCTATAAATACTATTTATTGCATAAAAGAACAATGATGTATGGTGAAACAATAAGAACTAAGCCATCAAAATATATGCTACGTTCTGAATAGTGTAAATCTACACTATGTATTTTGATTTGTTGCCATTTTAAATCCGAAGGTTGCCTTTGTATATCAATAAAAATGGCACAAAATCATGTTTAGAATATATGTAATATTTAGAAGGTGCCACTTTCTATACAGTAATATTGTCTGTTAAGTACAAGCAGTGCAATTAAACAGCATTACAGCTACACTTTGCCTCACTTTTGATCCTACTTATATTGCCTCGATGATAAGAAAACTGTTGTAGAAGAAGGATCTCCGGCGCCAGGATCCGGACATATCAGCACTCTTTCTCCATGGTCAAAAGATATATCTCACAATGCTGACGCTGCTTCTTCTAAAGAGATGATAATGCAGTGGTTTTCAACCAGTGTGACTCAAACCACCTCAAAGTGTTCCATCAACACCTTCCATGATTCAGGGGTGTAAAAGGGTTTGGGTTTCCCACCTAGCAATTAATAAATTAATTTGGCCAAAAGTAGGGATTTAAACATGTGTGACATTTATAGCCTGCTGATAAATTTAATAAGAAAGAGGAAGCAAATATGCCTTAAAATGTGACTACTAGAGTTAAATGGCCTTATCTATTTGAGATATTAAAACACTTTGGCATGCCGGCACAGTTTATAACGGCAATTAAAGCCTTATACTCCAACGTCAGGGCGCAGATCTGGATTTCAGGAGCACGAACCATCCCATTCCATCTGAGTAACGGCACGAGACAGGGATTCCTTCTCTCGCCGTTGCTGTTTGTCCTTTCACTGGAACCCCTCATGCAAACAATACGCGCGGCCACAGAGGTTAGGGGAGTCACCTTAGGGGGACAGCAATATGTTATATCGGGATTCGCTGATGATATATTATTGACATTAACGGACCCAAAGGAATCAATGGCGGCACTAACAGGGATACTGGCGAAATATAGCGAGGTGGCTGGCTATGAAGTTAACTTACACAAATCAAGCGTACTCCCCATAGGTATGAGAGACGAAGACGCTGTATATATAGGGAAGGCTTATCACATACATATAGCAAAGTACCACATCAAATACTTAGGCATATGGTTGACGGCGGACCCCTCCCTCTTACATCAACAAAACTACGTACCACTAATTAGACACCTAATACATGACATGGAGAAATGGGTAGATAAACCGATCTCATGGATTGGAAGAATACATTCAGTAAAAATGAATGTGCTATCCAGGATATTATTTCTCTTCCAAGCTCTCCCGGTCCACTTGACTAAATCTAACTTGGGAGCACTTCAACAGGCGATTGGCAAGTTTATCTGGCAGAATAAGAAACATAGGATCTCCCGTAACATACTTTATAGGGACAAAGTTAGGGGGGCTTGGGTCTCCCAAATCTCTACTTTTATTAATACCTTTAGACTACTTCCACTATCTTCAGCTTAGGGACTACGCCCGAGATCCTCGGATCAAGACAGTTACGTTAACACAGTTAACGTTTTTTGAAAGGATGTGCAAGAGGGAACAATTCCCGAGCGGCCTAATTTCCTGTTTATACTCTCACCTGAGCACTCATACACTAGAATGGGGAGACATCACATATATAGATCAGTGGGAAGCAGATCTGAATGAGGTGCTAGAGGGCATAGAATGGCAAGGCATATGGGAGGTTGCTGCAATATCTTCAGTGTGCGTCTCCTTGCAGGAACAATCATATAAACAAAGCAGCCAGTTTCAACTGGGACAACGCCCTGCTGGAGAACAATAGGACAGGAAAAAGGCAGAGGGGAAGAGGCACATTTTCCCGTGGAAGTCACTTTTTAGTCTGTCTTTTTGCAGGGCCCATAGTCTTGAGACAGGAGTCTGGCAAGTAGTCCCCTCCAAAAACTCATGGCAAACTCCCTGAAAAGGGGAATTTGCACCTTGTTGAAACTGGCTGCTTTGTCCCTCCTCAATCTCTCATCTGCCCTTGCTATTGTCTGACCCCACCCTTCCCTGTACTATAGGACACTTTTAACATTGGACATATTGAGCGCTCAGATCCAAGCTATCTGGGGATATGTTGGACATATAGGTTAAACATTGTATTATAAGAGTTGTATATTCTTAGGTGGTTTTTGTAACAGCTTTGACTTATATTTCCTGTACCTGGAGATAATTAAGTTACCACAGCCACTTAAGCCAATTATCTCCAGGATAGAGGAGAAGATAGACCGGCCGCACAGCCTAAATCTGTGGAACTGTTTTGGGCATGAAAGCCATGCTTGCGGTCGGTCAAATGTGACTTCCATAAAACTTTTGAACCACTGCTCTGATCTGGGTGATTTTTTGGATATGTTGTTCACCCAGATTTATGGGGATATGTTGTTGTTTTGGGGTGTTTCTGGACTTTGGGTAAAAATTTATATTTTCTGCCTGTGGTAATTGAGTTAGTCCATTGTGTTTGGTAATTGTATCACAGGCAGAGGGGAGGGATTGTGTACATTAGCTGGGAGTGTCTAGCTGTACAATACTGTGTTGATTGGCTGTTGTGAATTTGTGTCCTGTGCTCTGCAAGGTCCACGTGGGTGGTAACCTTGTGGGGAAAACTGTATATAAGAAATGCCTTCATTAAACCAGTTCTACTTCACCCTCAATTTAGAGTCATGTCTCTTATTGGGGGAATCTGCTACAAGAGATTGCTATGCTCTTTATACTCCCTTGTTATTATTATGATGATTATTATGATGATATTTATAGAGCGCCGTCAAATTCCGCAGCGCTTTACAATGGGTGGACGAACAGACATGTAATTGTAACCAGACAAGTTGGACACACAGGAACAGAGGGGTTGAGGGCCCTGCTCAATGAGCTTACATGCTAGAGGGGTAAAATGACACAAAAAGGTAAGGATAGTATTAGACTAGTGACAGTTGAAGAAGAGGAATCAGTCAGGAGCTATTAACAGTTTAATTCATACGCTTTTATGAAGAAGTGGGTTTTTAATGATTTTTTGAAGGAGTGGAGACTGGGTGAGCATCTAACGGAGGAGGGAAGCGAGTTCCACAGGAACTGGGCAGCCCTCGAGAAATCTTGAAGGCGAGCATCAGAGGTGGGAGTATGGGATGAGCTATAATTAGTTACAGCTCTTGTAAGAGCTTGTTCCTGTTCCTGTCCTGCTTCGCTCTCTTGGGAAAGAGAGGTTCACCCACTGGAATCTGGAGCCTTGTCGTAGGTCCAGGTTGGGTAGGAGACGGCCAGACCCCAACCAAGCTGCAGCGGTTTGTGGGGTCTGCGGTGGTTATGGTCTCTGGTGGAGTGCTTGGAGCCCTCAGGAAGCGCTAGGAGCATCCTTCAATGGAGGTACCCAGTTGGGGTGCCAGGTGATCTGTTACATGGTGCAGTACAGTTGGTGTTATTAAGGGGGTACAAATGAGCAAAGGTGCACACTCACACTTTTTAGAGCTGTCTCATAATTCCAGTCTATGGATATAAATGGAGGGTCTTTGGAGCTTGTTTGCAAGATGAAATAAGTATATGTGAAGAAAGCAAAATATAAACTCCAATGGTCATAGGCGTGCGCAGCCTATTGCATTAGGGTGTGCACCCTAAAGCACAAGCACACGCCGCGTATATATATATGTGTGTGTGTGTGTGTGTGTATATATATATATATATATATGTGTGTATATATGTGTGTGTGTGTATATATATATATATATATATATATACACATACACACACTGCTGTGTGTGTGTGCTGTGTGAGGGTGCTGTTAGTGTGATGTGTGTGTGTGTGACGGTGCTGGTAGTGTGCTATGTGGGTGAGGGTGTTTGTGTGTGCGTGTTTGTGAGGATGCTGTTAATGTACTGTGTGTGAGGGTGCTGTTTGTGTGTGTGTGTGTGTGTGCGCTTGTGAAGGTGCTGTTAATGAACTGTGTGTGAGGGTGCTGTTTGTGTGTGAGGGTACTGGTAGTATGCTGTGTGTGTGTTTGTGAGGGTACTGTTAGTGTGCTGTGTGTGTGTGTGAGGGTGCTGTTTGTGTGTTTGTGAGGGTGCTGTATGTGTGTGTTGGTGCTGTATGTGTGTGTTGGTGCTGTATGTGTGTGTGGGTGCTGTGTGTCTGTGGGTGCTGTATGTCTGTGGGTGCTGAATGTGTGTGGGTGCTGAATGTGTGTGGGTGCTGTATGTGTGTGGGTGCTGTGTATGTGTGTGGGTGCTGTGTATGTGTGTGGGTGCTGTGTATGTGTGTGGGTGCTGTGTATGTCTGTGGGTGCTGTGTATGTCTGTGTGTGATTGTGGGGGTGGAGGTTAGGGAACATTAATTGCTATCCCCCCTCCCTTCTTACCTTTTGTAGGGAGGGGGGGGTCGTGCTGCTGATTCCATGGAGAGTGAACTCTCCATGGCAACGCTCATATCTCGCGAGAGGAACCCGGCGGAGCTGCCGGCAATAGCTCCGCCGGGTCCTCTCCTGCCTCCCTCCCTGCATGTGGGTCACTGGGGAGGGAGGCTGAGAGCAGAGCCGGCGCTCGGATAGCGCCGGCTCTGCATGAGCCGACAGGGGAGATCCTGAGATCTCCCCTGCCGGTCTCAATATGCATAGGCGTGCCGCGGGATTAGGGTGTGCCCAGGCACACCCGGCACACCCCGTGCGCACGCCTATGCCAATGGTATGTACAAACAATGAGTACTAATGGAGGAAAATATCCTACTTACGTCACCCTGAGCAATGTCCTGCTCTGGTATGAAGAACTTGAGGTGGAACAATCCCCACCTAGGGATATAAGCAGGAACCGGAAGGGTCATGAAGGCTGTATGAAGGATATACTCCACAGATGATGTTGTATAAAATAGTAGGTTTATTAAGTAAAAGGCTGAAAACAACAGCTATATGAATTAAAAAAAACAAATAAAATGTGTCTCCTCTATGCACGCGAAGTGCTGGAAATTTATACTATCGTGATAACAACTTCTGTTAATGACACCAGCCTTGTTGTAATCAAGCATGTACAAAAAAAAAGAATAAAAAAAAAAAGAAATTGTATTCATTTTTGACACTTTTTCACAGATTCTGGAACCCTTCTGGCAACAGACTATCACTGATCTGTCTCTCTCCCTCTAGAGAGGAGAGAGGGGCAGAGATCACTGTCAAAGTGAGTGTTTGTAACACCCATTCTGACAGCAGCCAATAATGAGTGATCGCGTGTCGCTCAAACATAATAATTGGCGGTTACTATTTGCCTCAAATGCCTGGCAGATAGTATCAACGATATGTCGGTGGAAGTGCTCTCGGATCCCTGCCCCCTGCTCGTTCATGACGGTTCAGGACCGACATCAGTCCTCAAGGGGATGTTTCTGATGATGGTCCTGAATCGTCATTGGTCCTCAAGGGGTTAAAGAAATTGATGGCTTTCCAAATATAACGTGTATGTTCTGTGTCCTATGCATTATGTGTGAAGGGCCCCACATCAATTTTCATGGCTGGTATTGTACGCTGTGCATTTACATAGATCACATGTTCCATACAGCGCTGTTCAGCAATTTTTCCCTATGTTTACTACTGTGTTTCCCTTAGCGTGTTGCTTACATACACTAAATCTAGAGGAATATGCCTATTTCCCTGGGGGTCTCCTTTTCCCAAACCTATATTGTGTTGGCATTCTTGTTTTGCCAGAGTTAAATATAAGCTATAGGTATAGTATGAAAAGAAAAAAATGCTCATCATATAACGTATATGTGTGTTTGTTTCTACATGACCCATTGTCATTTAACGGACTACTCACCCATCTTCCCAAAAGGGAGCTCGTAGAAACCCTTAATTCTTGCACAATCTCCATAAGAAAACACCAGCCAGAACACTTAACCTGCATCCTCTCAGGTCAGAATAGTAATGAGGCAATGCTAGCATGTAGGATACTGGAATAGGGCCATGTAACTGGAGAATGTACTAAATCCCCAGAGCCTGTGTGTCAAACAGTGATAGCTGCAAGTCAGAGCCATGAGACATTGCGGATACTTAGTGTGTGCTGGCCTTGCTTTACAGGAATCATTTTCACGGCTAAATAGTTATACAGCTATGCACGATTCAAGTATTATTTGTAATAGGAAAATGAATGTAAAGGATTCATCCTAAAAAGTCCCATAAGACTTTCATGCCTTAAGATGTATATCTCCCTGCATTGTGAGGTATGAAAGCTTAAAGGGAAGGAATATCTGAGGTATGAAAGCTTAAAGGGACATACGTCACTTTGACAAGTGTCTCATTCAAATAAAGTTTTGAAGGTAAAATACTAGTCTGGTGCATTGAGCAGCCAAATCTGTACATGCACAAAAAAAACTGCAAAGGCTCTCTTGCATATATAGAAATGCTCAGCACTGGACTTGTGCAATCACATAATTGCATACTCACCAACACTTGGGACTGGTACCTGGTGTCTCCAAAAGCAGGACACCAGGGATCAAAATCAGGACTTTCCTGCCGGAACCTGTGATCTGTGAGGTTGGGAGGCACTGAACTTTCTGGTGTCCCTATTCACAATTTATTGTGGGAGCTAGGATGCATCTTACGGATGGCATATTGCGAAGAGGTAAGAGATTGCAGACTGACAAAGTAAATCCAGGGTGCTCCAAGTCTCGGTGTCATGGACATTTGGGCACTTAATTCTCCATATCTAGCTTATTTCAGTCTATCCGGATATTAACCACTGATCTTTATGTCTTTTGTATATGAATATGTTCTTATATGGCTTGGATATTAAGTGTTTGCATAAATAAATAAGTGACTCAACAAAACCTGTGTCTCTTTCTCAGATGGCAGAACAATTGATGACCTTGGCGTATGATAATGGAATAAACCTTTTTGACACTGCAGAAGTCTATGCTGCAGGAAAGTAAGTTGTGTTGCATATTTAATCGCATGTTTTTTTCGAGTTATTGCCTTGTGATTTGTTTGTTCTCCGTCACCTCCCCAATCTTTTTCATGCCTGCATTGCCATCTCTATTTGATACTCACGGACATGGTTTCCTCCAGATTTCTAGAATGAAAGATTCTATTTACTGATTGGATCATCACTTGTTCTGAGATGTGTTGTTTTGATGAGTTCTGTATGATTTTTCGACTTTTATTCGATACAATTTTTCTAGCACAACTTACCTGTTATGTAAATTTATTTGTAATGTACTTTGATAGTGTGTACTGCCTACTGTGTATTTGTCTTGGAGAACCTAGCTGATGACATGAAGTCTGACTGTTCCAAATACAATACAATGAATTGTAAAGATTAGAAATTGCTTTTCCAGACATTTTCATCTGCCTCTGGCACTTGTAACCTTTGCACGAGCGGTGTTCCTTACTTATTAGTAAGGTGTAGGATTGTTAACTATTTATAGTATGCGATGATCTATAATTAGTTACATCAAATACCTGTGTAATGACAATATGCTGTTATGCTATTTTACCTAAAGTGTCCATTTTTTATGCTCAGTTTCTTATTAGAAAATACATATAGATGGGTAGTACTTCACTTGCAACACTTGGGGCCACTTAACTGGTCTCCTACCTTTAAATCCCTCCCCCATATTTACACATTCCTTTCTGTTTCTTACCTTTTATGTGTATATACCATGTATCTTTTTTAGTTGTTTTTCGCAATCAGTTTTTTGGGGGGTTCTGTGCAATTTTTTGTTCAAAAAAAGAAAAACACTAAATATAAGTTGTATAGATGTAAACATTTGAGCAAGGAACAAAGGGGGGTTTATGACTATCCCTAATTCAGAGGCTCTTTCTAGAAAGATTATGTGACTATACCCCTAAGGCCATCTTGAAACATGTGACCGAACATGCTTCTTTTTTAATGTTTGAGTTTCTTTTTATTAGATTGTGTATGTAATGTGCTGGCTGTTTCAGAGAACAGTTGTTGCTAAAATTGTTAACCTATTTGGATTCTCTTTCTTTGAAACGGAATGAGTGAATGCCACTCTAAGCAATATGTAACAGATTTTTGTTCTTTAATTATACAGACATTCGTAAGGTCTATCCAGAACCGTAGTTGTAGCAAATTGAGATATTTCAGCTGTATATGTGGTACCATTTAGCTGCTGTTAGTTTTTTTTTTTTTTTGTCTTAAAATCCACTTTATCTCTAATTGTTTTTGAACATTTGACTAGTCACAAACAACCAAATGGCTGCGTAATCTTTCATTTGTTTAATCCAACTCCCTGATATAGAAATGGAGAATTGGCACCGTAGCCCTAAACCTCCAACCTTGCCACCTTAACTGTAATCCATTACCGTATAACGACACGCTAAGCTTAAAACCTCTCTGCCCAAGCCTAGTCTTACAATGCTTGTTACCATTTGGTGACAACTAAACTGCCAATCAGCTGAATCATTGCCAATTAGAACCATTTGAAAAATAGCTGGGATTTACTTGGCTCATTGCAGTTTTAATTGTGTTGACCTGGAATACATTGCACCTCGGGTGAATTTTATGAGTCAGATTCAAAAACATTGAGACAAGTGCCTACAGCAATTCAGGTAAAACCGTCCTAATAGTACTGGTTTAGAGAACCAGGAGATTCTTTTCAAAGTGATATATAATACTAAGGGTTAATTGTATTAAATACTGTATGCACCATGAAGAGACCCATGCCATAAAGTAAATATGGGTTTGCATTTTATCTTTATAGTCACTTATTTAATGTTTTATTTTTTTTTCTTAGGGCTGAAGTTGTATTAGGTAATATCATCAAGAAGAAAGGATGGCGGTAATTATCTTATTATTTTCATGTTTGCACTTTAAAGCTCCGCCATTAATCTTTTATGTGGTTTCATCTGTGCCCGTTTTACTCTGAGAGGGAAAAAAGGCTGCCGTAAATAATTAATGCCGTTTAATAGTTGGGCTTAATTTCTTGATATACCCTTTTGTCAAATGCACAACTTAAGAAACCTACTCTTTTACATTAACTCTTCAAGTTCCAGACATTAACCACTCATCGAGAAGTTAGAAGGTAAAATACACGGATTGTTGACTGTAGTTCTTACCCCACAGGAAATATCATCTGGTTTTATGTCTTTTGGTTTTGTTATTTTGTAATATTTTTTTTTTACATTTTTTATTTAACATATATAATATGTATAAATAACATCTGGTTTTATTTCTTTAAATGTAGCTGTTTTTTTGTTGTGGTGGTGGTTTAAAAAAAATAATATACATATATATGTTATGGTGGGAAAAAAATGTGATTGAAAACCACTTCCACCTGAAGTCTGTGGATAGTTAATACAATGTTAAACAAAAATCTGCACACCAGTCAAGCCATAAGACTAGCTTTTCCCACAGAAATCACAAATCTGCAGTGATGTTACTACTGCAAATGATTCTGGGTGGGCATATGCAAATTAGTTTAACAAAGTTTAACAAAGAATCAAATTTTTGCCTCATTCCATTTTAAACATGGATTCCTTTGAGTCTGTGTTTGCTGTATACAACAGCTTTGAAACACAACTTGGGAAAAGATGCAAAGCCTGTGAACCACTCATGGACAGCTGTTTCATTGTCAATGCAAATCATCAGCGTGAGGTTGGTTACTGGTTGGCTATTGAGGCTTGGTAGTGCTCGGGAAGCAAAATCCAAATAGGTTATGGTGGGGAAAAAATTGTGATTGAAAACCCCTTCCACCTGAAGTCTGTGGATAGTTAATAAACTTTTCTTACTGGTATGTGTAGCCACATATTCTACTATTATTTTGAATTACAGAACCTTCAGTTAAAAACTGTACAATCGGTGCTGGTTTGAGTTGAAGGCTATTTAGGTCAAATTCAAATTGATAGTATTACTGGGTTGTATATTTGGGTTAAAGTGTATATCTCTATTTCAGTATAAATCTGTAAACTGCTTCTTTTTTTTCTTTTCTTTTTTGATGCTAAAATGGTAGAGACCAAAAACAGAGATTAAATAGTTTTTCCTTTAGGCATGTGATAGTATTTCGAAAGCACAATGTTTAAATGACATTCTGCTCCAAACCGTTTGGTCATGATGGCCTGCTTTTCACCTGATCTAAGTAGTTACTAGCTGCAAGCATCAGACTCATTCTAGAAATAATGTTGTAGGTCACTTTTCCAGGGTTCCAGCCAAAAAGGGAATTGGTTTTGTTAGTTAAAGTACAGTTACGCCTTCAAGCTATTTAGGTTCCCAATCTTTCGTGGAGGATATGTTTACGTTCAGTCCATTCTCCTCCCAGAAATGAGGGTTTCACTGGAGTCTTAGCTGTAAGCTGTATGTATCATTGCAGATTACTGTCCATTGCATCTAAAAAAAAAAACCCAACTTGTTTCATATTTTTCAGGCGTTCCAGCTTGGTTATAACTACCAAAATTTTCTGGGGTGGAAAGTATGTACACATTTTCTATATCGTCATCTAATATCTATATATTTCAGAGCAAACCCATTTCTTTACACTTCTTCCTTTTGTATTTTAGAGCAGAAACTGAAAGGGGTTTATCAAGAAAACACATAATTGAAGGTAAGACGTTCATTAATCAACATTACTGTGTTCCCATTATGTAAATAAATTTTTTGGAATGAGTGTGTCTGTGATGGTGCTTTTTTTTTCTTAAATGGCTAGATGTAATGTCATAGCAGCTGTAGCACTTTGTGGATACTCCCCAAAACCCACTGATATAGATATAGAAAGAATGCCTCAATGTTTAGGTAATACACTGGATAAAATATAAGGTGCTCTGTGTTTTACAAAAAAAAAGTGCATATATAACACACACAAACAAAAAGTAAACTGTAATATTGCAGTACAATATAATTAAATACAGTAGTACAATATACAGCTTCACTACAATAAAGTGACTAAATATATGCACAAATTAACTGTGCATGTGCAAAACGCATCAAAGTGCACTAAAATAGCAAAAAACACTGTGTGAATCCATGCATATAAGCCCAAGAGTAAAACAGCGACTTACACTAAAAGATCAATGTATTTAAGTTGCAACTCCAAGTGGGGGGACATAAACAGGAAAAAAATATGTATACATAGGGTAATATTGTAAGGCAAAGTAAAAAAAAAAAAAACCTCAAAAGTGATTTGAAATGAGACTTACAAACAGAGAAGAGAAGTCTGCTCTACCTGTAATAGCCCAATCATTACAGCCAATATTAGATAAGTAAAACTTTGTCTTTATTTGCAATTAGTTAAAAGTAGGCAACTAGCAATATAGGTAGGCATGGACTATTACCGGGTCCCTGCGTGTAAACAGTCCGTCTGAGATATACTGCGACCGCCAGCTTCTGTATGCTCCGTCAGGCTCACACTTCAGGGCTGGCTGTACACTCGGTCGGGATACTTCCGGGAGGCGGGTTAGTGTAATGACATCTCCGCCTAGTCAGATGATGCATTTTGCCGAATCACCGGCTTCATCAGATCTTGCCTTCTTTAGAAATCCGTCCTAAAAGGGCGTGGAACCACTAAGTTCTACTGTTATTGGCTGTACAGAAGCACTATTATTTGCATATTTAAATGGTATAGCTAAAACAAAAAAGCACAGTAGATGAGCAGTTCTCTGCCAATTAACCCCTTAAGGACACATGACATGTGTGACATGTCATGATTGATTCCCTTTTATTCCAGAAGTTTGGTCCTCAAGGGGTTAAAGACATACAAATCCTTTTTATACAAAAACGAGCACAGACATGAATTCATTTATATATATGTAAAAAAGACAATGCATAAAATTACATAAAGGATACATATAGAAATATTATACAGAGATCATATGAAATATAATTTCAATGTATAAAATACCAACCTCAAAATACATTATTAACCAAACTGCAACATACAAAAACCTGTTATAAGCCTGCTAGTTGTGAAGAAACAAAAGGAATATTAAAAATACATAAAAAGTACCAATGATAAACAAGATGACTTATTATGAAATATCACTTCTAATATATAAAACACATTTGTAGGGTGTATACATGTAGGGATGCCTGTGTGTTTTGCACCAGCCCGATCTCTAGTCGTCTGCATTGGTCGACTTATGGGTAATTTGGTTCTGGTTAAGGTGAAAAACACATTGAATTACTTGTTTTTAACAAAAAAAGTTTCCCTTGCTCTGTATTCTTTAATAATTTTAGCTTTGTTTTTGTATTTGCTCAGGGTTAAAAGCATCTTTAGAAAGGTTGCAACTTGAGTATGTGGATGTAGTCTTTGCTAATCGGCCTGACCCGAACACTCCTATGGAAGGTAACTGTTTTTTACCATTTCTTTCTTTTATTTTTTTATTTTTTTTTAGGCACAGCTTCTGTTGTAATCCTGGTTCCCAATTTTTTAGTTATATATATAAAAAAAAAATCTACTTGTTTCAAATATATTTATTATGTTTCTAAGACATTCTATGCTACTTTTACTACTGAGTGATTACCCACTTTCCTTAGTCTAAAGGACCAGTCAAAACACCTAAAGTATTATAGCTTGCTGAAGTACTTAATGTGCGAAGTGAATCCTTTTTTTTTTCTTTTTTTTTCTTTTTTTTTGACATTTTACAAAAAATCCAGATTTCAATAGAAATTTACACTTTTATAACTTCATCTTGTTACACCCACCCTGACTGCTAATCAGACAACCAGTTCTTTTACCTCCTGGTAATTTAGCTCAGTGGAAACTAAAGATGCAGCAATTGCCTTTAGCACCTGCCTTGCAAAGACTTCTCATTGAACTGCATTGGGAAGTGTGTGATTGGACAGCCACAGGATGTCTCGGCTGGAGTAAAGGGGAGGGTTTGCAAGGGCTGCAGACAACAGATCTGTAGCTTTTGCAAGCTGTTTTTACATATACCTCCAATGAAAAAAATACATAGTTAAATGCTACAATGTTTTCATTGGGAGTATATCTACTAAATTGTGATTTATTTATTTTAGCAGCGGAGTGCTATCTAGCACTTCACTTTCTCAACCTATCACATATACAATATACTAGATCGTGTTCTAATTAAATTGAGATATCCCACAAAACCTGCATCTGAACATTTTTTATTATGTATATGCAGATCACACTATGGCATACAGAAGAAAGTATTTAGAGACCTAGACCATAAAACCAATAGCATTATTAATTAGTGATTCCATGTATAGCACTGTGTTGCATAGTCCAATAGCACTAATGTAGATAAGCGGTGCTGGGTCTATCATATGGTATAACATCTTTCAAGAAGACAATCAAAAACATTTAAATTCGAAGCAAAAAAGACACAGGCTGATTTAGTAATATGTTTTTCCAACGGTTTTTTTTCCATTTCTACAATCTGACCGTCACAAAATATACTTCAGAGGGGCCAGTTTTGTATTCTTGTTTTAATTCTACAAAACATTCTAGGGTCATCCATTTTTATTTCCCAGAAAGCACAATAATTCATCTTAGCTTTGTGCTATCTGGATTGTGAGAAAATATGTAGACAGTAGTAACCATAAGAAACGTGCCCAATGTGTTTTTGGTGGGGGAGGCACGGGGGTTGGGCTTTTGGTTTGTTTTTTACTGCAGAGAAGTAAGCTAGATTTTGATATTGCAAACAATGCGTTTGCGATTGGCGACTCATTGCCAATGGTAAATAGATGTAAAATGTACCATTCCGAGGAATGATTTCTATAGAATCGAAAGGTATATCGATTGTTTATAGATTAAAAGTAAAAAAGGAAGTTACTAATACAATTCATACTTAAGGAAGCATATAATTCACAGGTTTTTGTTTTGCATTTTTTCTCACCAGCAAGTGTTAATGTATTTAAACATTATAATTTTTAATTGGTCACTCTAACCACCATAACCACTTCATATTACTGAAGTGGTTTTGGTGCAAAGACTGTCCTTGCAGCCTTTGTCTTTATAAATGTTTAATTCTAGAGGAAAATACCTTTTATTTGTTCTGGCCATTTACCTGGGCTGTCAGTGAGCCAGCTGGACAGAGTATCATCCAGCATGCCGACCCCAAACACCTGGGTGAGTTACACACGCTGTGTCAAAACTCCAGCTGCCCGGCTCTCAGACTTTTTACATCTCTAACTCTGATAAAGAAAGATTATAAACCAGTTCTGTTTTTTAAGCTCTGCGCTCCCTAAGCAAAGAGGCCAGAGAAAAAAAATGCACTCTTTCGGGAACTTGAGTACAAATTGTCGATTGCCCCTACTGGACTACAATTTATTTTTACGTTCAGTGAGATTCTGGTGGTCAGCAAAATATAGATCTGATGCCATGGAATAATTGGACACCAAAAGAAGCTTATGTGGAATTTAACTTCCTCCTCATCTAGTAATTGGCTGAGCCTGATATTTTTTTTTTCATTGCTTGTATTTATAAAGCGCCAACATATTTCGCAGCGCTGTACAATTGTGAAAAAGACAATACAATAAGAACAGACCGATACAACAGGTAGAGCAATGGGAATTTTAGTCTAATTTTATGCAGCAACTCACCCATGTAATGGAAAAGCACAGAAATGATAACTTTAAAACGGCATTTGAACTAATGTAGCCAAAAAGTAATTGTATTAGTATTTTATTTTATTTTTCAAATCCCTAAATCTCCATAAAACCACTCTTCTGTATAAGGAGCTTTGCACTGGAAATCTGTCCTTAGTGCCTCTCTACGAAGCATTTGATTGGATAATGCAGAGACCCGTTCTGCAGCTAATATAAGTTATGTTTTTAGTGCTTGTAACTATTTGTGCAGATTGTAGTAAATGCGTTTTTTTGCAACCGTCAAATAATAATCATTTTAAGATGTAGAATTTCCCTTTAAGATTATTAGTATTTTTAACCGTCCTACCCTGCCCATTTCAAATGTTTGTTTTTTTTTTATCCAGATTATTTTCCTTCAGAAATCTGTTTGTTTTTTTGTTTTTGTTTTTTTGGTCCTAGTAAATTTACTATATTGTTTGTACAATGATGTTTCTTCCCCTCTTTGACTATTTTAATTTTGTTCAGTCTTAGTAAAAAGGCAAGGCAAGTGTTTTAAAATGGTTGTAATTTAATCTAAAAGGAGGCATAGTTGTTCGAGACACAGAGAGAGAATAATAAAGAATTTGAAATAAAGTTATTTTGCATTTAAATGCTAATTTCAGCTATACATATATTATCTTAAATAACTATTCCACTGTGAGAAACTTGACTCTTTTAAGCTCCTTTTCATGTCAACTAGACAATACACAATATCTTGTGACAATACACAAGATCCAAAAAATAATGCGGATTTAGTTACATTATATGATCATACATTGCAAAAGCCTGCCACAATGTATGATCATATAATGTAATTAAATCCCCAATATTTTTTGCCTAGATTAGGTGTTTTTTTTAAAAAACCTTTAGAAAAAACTTAAAAAAAAACTAATAAAATCTGTCAACATTAAAGTTGCTGTTTAGTAGATAGGAGAGTGCGCTGGATCTTGTGTATTGTTTATTGTATAATATGGCCCTCAGCAGCACCCCATTTAAGCATGTTCAGGTGAGTGCAAACCTCCCCTCCCCCCCAATGTTTCATGTCAACTAGAAAATGAAACCAGGGTAAAAAACAGAATTGATTATTTTAGAATGTGTCATTTAGAAAATAATGGATTAAAGCAGGAAAACAGTACTGAGCTAAAAGCAGCCATGAAAAAAAAAATGTTCTCTTTTGCCCAGGCCTACAAAATTCAATCTGTTTTGTTTTTTATTTAATTGAAGTTGAATTACAGTAATGTATAATTTATTCAGTTATCGTTCTTCCCTTAAAACGTACCTCGTATTTTTGTAAACTCCGAGAAAAGTGTTAATTCAATTTGTTGCAATATTTGGGGAAGTCTACAACAAAATAAATGTACCTTCTGTACTTCAACCATTTTGAGTTCTGGTGGGCGGACACCCGTGTTTCTTGGCCTGCTGTTACTGATGAAGTTTATAGGCATGTTTCACATCTGTACAATAAATGTATCTGTCAAACTTTGTCTTCACACGTTAAAAGGTTTCTAATGTGGTGCTTCAAACAATAAGTGCTTCCCCCCTGCCCTTTTGTCAAACATTGCAATAATTTTGCAGCTGTAAACTCTGGTCTCTTAAATCTTTCTTTTATCACCAGGGGACCCATTTAGTTCTTCCAAGTCGAGAACATTCATCATAGAAGGTACATAGTACCCACGGTCTCCATATTGACTTTCGTGTCCGGCAGGCATTTTATGGGACAGATAATGTCAATTTATCTATACCATACAAGTGTTACCTTTTCCAAAACTTCTCTCCATAAAATGCATAAACCAAAAAAATGCCCCTTTAAGAACATCTTGCAAGTAAACTCCTTTTAATTTTTCTTCCCTCAATCTGTTGTAATGACTACATTCCCTCTCCCATGCCCCAGTTTGTGTCTCCTATCACTACTCTTGTTATGTATTTTGGTTTTATTCTGCATGATTTTCTCTAGTTCAAAGACTGGTGTCTATTTTGGAAGCTGTACTAATTTCTGCATCATTGGAGCTCTGTTTGGTTGAATTTTGTGTTCCCCTCTCAAACACATTACCAGTCCTCAAACTTTGGTAATGTGTAAAGAGAAAACCCAATGATGCATTGTACGATCAAGAAATGGTAAAATGTGTACTTTTCTTGACGAAAATATCCACACTACAGTTGGGCAAACACATGCGCACTGCATCTAAAAACACACTGGTAAAGACGATTTGAAAACTTGGAACTTAAAAATGTAATAAAAAATACAAATATTATATTCTTTAAAAAAAAAAAAAAATGATAGCTTGTTTAGGTTGAAAGGTTGTTTGTTTAAAGGGACAGTAAATCCTTAAGACAAGCTACCCCTTTATTACATTATCTTGCATTAAAGACAAGGTAGCAGCAATACATGTTTCTTATAAAAAGTATGCTTAACCCTGCATATTTGGGATCAAGCTCACTTCTTAAAGGATGCCTGTGTGGTACACAATTCTTTCAGATAGTCAAAGTTGTGAAAAGATATAAATAATAATTCATACAACCTTTGCTGACATCGTTGTTTAGGTGCTGCCATTTTGGCCTGGCTGCAGCTTTATGTATGTTACTAGGTAAGTAATGCCTAACCAGAATACCTATCCCTTTCCTCTTAAAGTAACCCTCGTGTCTTTAACCCTCAATACCCACTAAGTGCCACTAACCTCACACCAATATTGATAGTACAACCAAAATGGCAGTGCAAAAACACAACATAACCTGCAGAATGATTTGGAACATTGGCAGCCTTAAAGAACTGAAGCTTGTAAGAACACCGAACACCTTGTAAGAAGCAAACAGAGGCTTTAATGTCCCTTGAAATTAAACATTATTCTTCTAGAACGTACAAAAGCTAACAGAATGACTAAAAAGTCTTGTAGGGCATTACTTTGTTTTGAAAGGTCTGTTAATTCAAAAAAACTCTAAAAATCATATTGGTAATTTGCCAAAATTGCCATGTTTGCCCAATTGTAGGCCGTTTGTTCTGCCTGTGATAGCCCTTTTCCTTCACCCAGCAGTCTATTGCGATGATACTCTGAACGCACCAACGTCCTACTGGAGGAATAGCCTGTGTTATTTTGGTTTGATTTTCCATTGCCAGAGCCTTGTTAGCCACCTGCTCTGTGACTACGCATGTTAGTATCTAATGCTGTATGTGGATGTCGCTTCTAATTTTGGCATGGGCCCATAGCCTGACAGACATGGAAAGAGGCAATTCTGCATGATGTAGAGATCTGGACCACAGGTTTCTCAAAGTGTTTCTAAAATACAGACAAGCTTCTAAAGTATTACATCTCCAAGATTTCACCTTGATTCCAATAGCGATGCAGTCAAGCTAAATGTAAGAGTTGTTCATGAGATTAATATTAATAAAGTGACTTTTAAGAAGTACCCACAGCACGCATTGGTGACAGTAGTTCTAGAGTTTTCTGCGGTGATTCTAGAGATACTGATTTCAGATGTCACTCAGTGGTGAAAAACGTTTTTTAATTTGAATGACTTTAGAAACACTTACACATGCTCATCCCAACATCACATTTTTGCACATGCCTTGCAAGCATTGTACTAAAAACTGGTCTGCTGTATTGTTTATATTACATACATATCCATCACACACCCCATGTGATCATTTTAGGGTTACAGCATATGTAAATGTGTTATGTGCACATACAAATAATATACATACACATTGGATTTAGGACAAGACGTTAGGCGAAATGATGACCGTTCTGGCATGTCATCTGTCTTTGTAGTGTTAATGTCAATGTAATTCAATTACTCCCAGTGATGGAAGATGATGAATTCAGTCATAATTACCACAGTGAAAGATATATATTTTTTGTTTCACTTTTAAACAAAACCGTTTTATTTTATGACGGTACTGGTTGTGATTGACTGTGGAGCATTGTGGTTCTGGAAAGCTCCACAGATGGCTCCACATATTTCTATATGGCAGGGACAGAACAACATGAACAGATTATATAAACATTTATATACACTGATCAGCCACAACATTAAGACCACTGACAGTTGAAGTGAATGACATTGATTATATTGTTACAATGGCACCTGTAAAGGGGTGAGGTATATTAGGTAGCAAGTCAACAGTCAGTTCTTGAATTTCATGTGTTGGAAGAGGAAAAATAGACACACAAAAAGATCTGAGTGACTTTGACAAGGGCCAAATAGTGATGGCTAGAGAACTGGGTTAGAGTGTCTCCAAAACAGCAAGCCTTGTAGGGTGTTCCCGCTATGCAGTGGTCCGTACCTACCAAAAGTGGTGCAAGGAAGGTCAACAGGTCAACTAGTGGATGAAGAGTTATGCTCTGGGCAATGTTCTGCTTGGAAACCTTGGGTCCTGGCGTTCATGAGGATGTGACTTTGACATGTACCACCTACCTAGAGATTATTGCAGACCTCATAAACCTTCATGGCAATAGTGTTCCCTGATGGCAGTGGCCCCATTCAGCAGTATATTGCACCCTGTTACATTTCAAAAAAATTGTTCAGGAATGGTTTGAGGAGCATGACAAAGGTGTTGCCTTCACCTCCAAATTCCCTAGATCTCAATCCGATTGAGCATCTGTGGGATATGCTGGTACAACAAATCCGATCTATAAAGGACTCACTTCACAACTTGCAGGACCTACAGGATTTGCTGGTCTTGGTTTCAGATACCACAGGACACGTTCATAGGTCTTGTGAAGTGCATGCCTCGATGAATCGTGTGTGTTTTGGCAGCGTGAGGGGGACCAACACAGTATTAGGCAAGTGGTTTTAATGTTGTGGCTAATCACTGTTTGAATAGAATATATATGTATATATTTAGTGTAGATTGGATTAGCCGTATTAGTCCAGTAGACAAGATGCCAAAATACCAGAGAGTATTGCAGTGTGCAATGATACCTTTTTTATTGGACTAACATAATATTTCAAAGACAGGCTTTCGAGGGTTTTCCTCTCTTCCTCAGGTCTGAAGCAGATTGATCAGTATTGCTTCAGACTTGAGGAAGAGAGGAAACGCTTATCTTTGAAATATTATGTTAGTCCAATGAAAAAGGCATCATTGTATACTGCATTACTCTGGTATTTTGGCATATTTTAATGTACTGTATTTATTTCTTAAGACATTGATTGTTTTCTGCGTTTAAAAGGCATACATATTTTTATTTAGGAAATAAATTATTTGCATATCAATTAAAAGATTTTTGTTCTGGCACCTATAACTTTAACATTTAAACTTTCATGTGATATCAGTTAAATAAAATTAGTACATTGAGGGGGGGAGCGTGGAACCAACTCATAATTTCATAAATTGGCATAGTAGAGCTTTTAACCCTTGCTTGAATGCAGGTGATAAACCCAAATTTCTGTATGTGTCTTGAAAAGCTCGTATTGCAGTATAGATTATTGGGTTGGACCATTTGGTTGCCACATTTAGTGAGATATAATATTGAGTTCTGGTATTAGGGTTTTATGGTTTTGTGTTTTTACGGGATTCAGCACTTGTGTTGTAAACTGTGTGTATCTCTTGTAAAAACTACAGTATATATGACTTTTTTTTTTTATTTTTTTTTTTATTTAAACCAAGAACTTGGGTTTTGTACATGAATTACAGTGGAGCATCCCAAAATTAAATCTCCAAGTAATATAAATTTATTTTTCCTATGAACACATTGGAAAGCTCACTTCTAGAGGTTTTTAAGACAAATCTCTTATTGCATGATTCGATAACCATAGGGCAGGAGATAATGAAATAGATCTGTCCATGTTGAGGCACAGCATTCTCTCGTCCCCTTCTTACTTGCTGGTCATTTGTATTATTAGTGGGGTATAACCTAGTTTTTCATGCAGTTATGGACCAGCAAGGAGACATGTGCTTAGAACTGATTCATAAATTAAAGTACTAGAAATATCATAAGTGAGAGTTCAGTAGGCACTACATAGCCCCCTGTGTGGTTATGTCCTAACTGAAGATACCAACCTTATATGTTCTGCATATGCAATTGTAATATAAACATACGTTTTGTTTTTTTCACATTTTATAAGCAAGTTGCGGGAATCTATAAAGAGATAGATATCCAGCTACTAGATATCTTGTCCGCAAAGGAGCAAGATGTTTCCTGATAGCAGGTATAGTCTGAAGTGTAGCACGTTTACACCATGCAGCCATCTCTAACATCGGATTTGGGTCGATGTCAATCTCTGATCTTCGTGCCCGAGCAGATACCTATTTCATATTCCGTGACATATGAGATCACACAACCCATTCTTGGGTTAACGTCACAGAACATGTGTCCTTGCTTTGATGTCACTTCACATATATATTATTTTGGGACCTTGCAATCTACACCATCTCAGAATGAGGTTGTGCACAATGTTAACATCTCCTTGAGACTTTCTTAGCTTGCAGAACACATTGATCTGTGGCACTTGCAGTAGAGCTCTCAAGATGTCCCTAGTTTCAAACCCCTGCAATAGAATATATTTATATTATTCACATGGATGATATATTTTATCAATTTAAAAAAAAAAAAATTTTTATTCTTTGTGTTGGTCAAACGTTTTAAAATTATTCCCCACCATAAACCTCACCTGTTATGGACTGGTTCCTAATCAAGCTTTGGAGAAGAAATAACAGCCATGAAATTGGTGTTTTTTTCTCTTATTTTTTTTATTTTTTTCCTCAAGTGCAATAAACACTGCTTTGAAAACGAAGTAGATGAATTACACTGCTTGCAAGATGTCCTTGCAGCACTCTTTCCCTCTTGGTGTTGTAGACTTAGCCTCCTGCATGGTATCAAGCTTTTTACTGTGTTTAACAAAAGCTTTACTTTCCTTCCTTCCCTTCGTTACTCTCTCCACAGAAACCGTGCGTGCAATGACCCATGTGATAAACCAAGGAATGGCAATGTACTGGGGGACGTCACGTTGGAGCTCGATGGAAATAATGGTATATCTTTTCAGAATTTGAAAACTCACTGTTCCTCTACATAGCGCAGGGTGTTTGCTATTGCATAGATTTATTTATTCTGTGTTAGAGGAACTGTTTCAAGAGACATCCTTAACCACTATAACCTCTTGCAGTGTCTATGGTGCAGTCAAATTTATTTTATGTCAAATTACACTCAAGCATTTTAACAAAAAGTGTAGGATTTCCTTGAACCCAAGTCCATTTGGGATGTCCTGTAAAGACACTTTGCACGTTCTGTGAACTGAACGCTCACCAGGGATGTGTTGATCTAATGTATCTCTAAAAGGAGATGCTGATTGGCTCAGTGTGGTGAGTGTCATACCTATGCAGAAGCATTGGATTGGCTGAGATCATCAATAATGATAGAATGATGGCCACAGGAAGAGTGGCAAAGACAAAAGGTAAGTAAATGTTCTTTATTTCATTACAAATTACACTGCTGAAGGCATTTTTTTTTTTTTATCTGGCCAGAGATTCTACCTTTAAGCAACTGTGGAGATTTGTATCAATTCTTTTTACAAAGAAGAATGCAGTTTTGGTATGGCATGTGGTTTTTTCCCATTGATGGACCCTGCATGAAAATGGTTTGCATTTTACTTCTGCAGTGGAGGAACCCACATCACCATCTCTTGGAGAAGTGCTCCTAAGTCATACTTAGAACTTGACCTATTAAGGCATTTTGTGTGTATTTTTTAAGCTCTTATGCTATGCCAAATAATTAATACCTTTTGAGCTACGGCAGATCGTTCAAATAGAAATTATTTCATATGGTGTTTTTTTGTGGTTTTTTTTTTTTACTTATGGTATTTTTTAGATTCATGGTTTACAAAAAGGAGCAAGTGTAGGATTTTCTATTGGTCTGAAAAGATCTGTTTAATTCAGTTGTTCTCCAACAATACCTGAAAGACCTCCAAGTTTTATGGGTTTCCGAGTTCTATTTAATTCAATAGAATGGTGAATTTGTCATAATTGACTTGATTGTGGAAACGCTAGTCCAAGGTTGTGTGTTTTTTTTCCTTCTGTTTTTGACATTGTAAGGCAATAGGGCATAGATACATTGTTACTTCCAACAGTCCACATAAAACATACATATCTTCATGTCCTACTGGTGATCCCCTAGTGCTTAGTGATTGTATCACCCAGCCTGTGGAACGTGTGTTAATTGTGTGTTTGTTGTTTAAATACATCTTTAATACAATTGTTCAGTTATTTCTAACAAGTAAGGCATTCTAGTGAGGTTGCCCAACCCTCACAGATATCTTGTCTGTAAATTTGGCACTAGGCAGTACACCAAACATTTCAATGTTACACAGGGGTTTTATTAAAGAGCTGGTTTAGGCTAAATACCAGCAGGGAAAGAACATCATTCCTGCCTTTAGCAGTAAACAAAGAAAATAAAAAAATAAATCTTTCAAGTACAGAAAAGAAAGAACTGACGTTAACTTATAGAGACAAGAGCTTGTTAAAGCTAAATGCTCACAGCCGTGTTCCAGCTTAATTATTTTTGGAGTTGAATGAGCATTACTTGGTGATGCGGCTCACTAAAGAGAGTATATAAATAGCACATATAATGCACAGTTTGGTTCCATTCTTCACTGAGCTCATCTTTTTTTATTAGTATTAAGATGTTCTGGTCCAATTGCTTGTTTTTTTTTTTTTAATCTTAAATCCAGGTTCAATTTCATTTTTCTCCTTTAATACATTGATAGTTGTGTTTTCTATGTCAGTAATTTAGTGTTGATGTATGTTAAATTGAAACTTATTTCGTTTCCACAGTTCTTAGTAACTTTCCGCACATAGTTGTAGCTTTTTTTTTTTTTAAAAAAAGACTCCGTATAAAGAATGTCATGTGAATGATTGAGAATTGACCCCTCCTATGTTTTTACTGGTTTTAATGTTTGCAGTGTTTGATCAGTCACCTGTGAGAGAGCATGGGATTTGGGTGGTAGTAAGTAAATTTACCAGTGACTCTTTAAAGGGGTACTCCAAGTACTATGACCATGTCAATGTTTTGAAAATATCATCTATTGGCTGAGAATAGTTAGCTGATGTTATTAGTCAATGAATGGCATTGATAACCAGATACCAGTCACAAAACTCAGAGGGAGCCTGGTAGGGACCTGGGTAAGAAGATAAACCATTGCTAAACAGTTTGCCCCATTACCGGGAATTTGGGCCAGGGTTCTCCTAAAATCACAACCACTCTAGTCCCCATGGAGATGCTTGGAGTAACCCTTTAAAGCAGAGTTTCTCAGTCTAGCAAAAAGCCAAGTAGCCTTAGCCCAAGAATGCATTTTCTGTCCAAACCTAAACCTGAACATGCGATTCCGAGAACATTGATACCAACTCCTTGAATTCTGAGTATTATATAAGCCTGTGTTATTAAATCTCCACCATGCTCTATTAGCTCTGCACTTGCCATTTTAACCCCAAACTTACAGCTTTAAACCTGCACCCTCTGTATTCAAACTCTGTACCCACGGTGATACTTCATACTGTGCTCCTTAATTAACTCTGCAAGTATCGTACATTAAATTGGCACTGTCTTAAATATGTAATTGGAGTTGTTTTTCGCTCAATATTAGAGGGGACTCGGGATAACAATAAAAGGCTATTAATATCAGAACAAGGGCTTTTCCAAAACTGGTATTTGTTTGGAAACCTTGAGGTCTCACTTTCAGAAAACCATATTGTTCAAGAAAATAGTTTCATTTAGAGAGATGCCTTTTCTATATATTAGATACTTTGGCAGAGATTTACCAAAGTGTTCTGTTCTAAAAAGTGGTACAAACATGTGAAAGAGTCGTCGTCAGTGGAATGTGTCTGCAGGTTCTCTTTCTTATGGTAACTGTGTAATTCTTCCATAACTTTTCGAATAAATCTCCCCTTTGTCTTTTTATGCCACCCGTAATGTACAAACACAGGAATTGATGCATTATATATTTGTTTGTGTTTTTTTCCCTTGTATTTCATTTTAAGGAAGCATATTCCGTAGCACGGCAATTCAATTTAATTCCTCCAATCTGCGAACAAGCTGAATATCATATGTTTCAAAGAGAGAAAGTAGAAGTACAACTCCCAGAACTTTTTCACAAAATCGGTAACGTACCGCTTTCACTTTTACTGTACCTCCTTCTCTTACCAGAGTGTGAAGTGACCCACGGCATGCTAATGTGCTAACTGTACTTAAAGGCAAACTGATGATAAACAAGTGTATCTAATGCCGACAGATAAAGGGGAGAGTTTGCCGTGCAACAGCTGGAGGTGCACAGATTGGCTAGTTTAAGCCCACTTAGTTCTCCTTGCCATGATGAAAAAACACTGTGAAAACCATTGAGATTTACACAATAATGCATAATACTTTTGCATTTGTATATGTCTAAGCTTAAGGGCTTATCTTGGCATTACTCTTGAGCCCGATCATCTGCCACACTATATTATGTTATATGCAGAATTCTGTTAGAACCTTCTATGTAGCAAACAATCAGGGGTTTATTTACTAAACACAAAGTGGTAGTGAGTTGAAAACCAAAATTTAGCCTAAATTGTGCAATACGGCTTTTAATTTACTGAAGTTAGGTATTTAAAGTGGCCTTGTCATGTTTCTTTTTTTCAGTTTTTATCTCCTTATGCCCCCTCTATCTTAATGATTATAATCCTTCACTTGCCATCTTTTATATATATATATATATATATATATATATATATTTATTTATTTATATATATTTTTTTTTCTTCCATATGCGAGATGTTAATGTTAATTGAGTGCAGCAATGTTGTTGTCCTCTCTGCGTGATGTTTGCCCATCTGTGGGATTCATTTTGCTGATGAATTGTGGGTAAATTTGATAGGCAGCTGAAACAGAATCTTGCTTAAGCTTCACCTATTGTCAAATTTTGTCCATTTGACTGCTATACATAAAGAAAATTAGTGCCTACTTTTCCTTATGCATTTTATGAAAAAGAAAGCACTCTAAATAGAAAAGTGATGTAGACGCAGGTAGCAGTGTAGATCAGACTAGATGAAGTATACTTTTGGTGACAGTCACTATAATGAATAAAAATAAAATCCACTTCCTTGGTTAAAGTTGATTTCCAGTGAAGGCTCAGATGAATAATGACTTAATTTGCTGGGGATGCTAAAAGCTTCAAACTGTTAGATAGGATGAGTATTGTCTAGTAGCCTTAAAGGGACACTATAGGCGCTCGGATATATATCTCACTATATCTTACAGTAATATATTGCAAATAAAAACAAAGTACTCTGTAACTCAAATAACAGAACCCAAAAAAAGAGCGGTTTCTGATGGGTATCTTTTCTGGTTTACAGTGTAGTTTTAAAAGGACACTCTGAGCACCAAAACAACTTGATATCAGCTGGTCAGAGCAGTATTAACATCACTGACTTAAAGCTGGGAAATTGGGGTTTGAACCCCAGTCAGACCACCTCACCAGTAAGTGTCCCTGGAAAAGACCCACTAACGAAATGTATCTGCCTACCTCAAATCCTTTTAAATTCTAAGCTCGATTCAGCGGGGCCGATTTACCTCACCTTCTTTCTATAACTGTAAAGCGCTGCGGAATATGGTGGCCCTTTATATATGTTAATAATAATAGCTTAATGAGATGGTTGTAGTGAATAGACTGTTATTCTGCAGTCTCTTTGCCATTTTGGAGTTAGCTCACTTTGTTTGGCTTTGACTCACAAAGTCTCCCTGCATACATCCTGGAAAAGAGACTGAATGTTTAGCTTCCTTTATTGCACAGTGTATTTAATTTAGAATTAGTTATCTCTGTTCTAGATTCTAGCAGGCTTTTAACAGAACAAGTCTCTTGTGTGTTGTTAAAGTTCAGTGAGCAGCGTTAAAAACTTCTAAAGTAAATACACTGTGCTGTCAAATCTGATTGAAAAGTGAAACCATTTGTTTTAAGGAGGCTTTGTGAGTCACGGCCATGGGAGGGGTGACTAAAGCTTCACAAACCATAGCAAAAAATGATTTATCTCCTAAATTTATGGAATTGAGACGTGAGACTACAGGTGCATGATCTCTACACCAAAATTGGTTACGTGTTTAGAATGTCCTTTTAAGGTTACATTATTTATTTGGTGTTTTGTTTTATTTTTTTAGTATACATAGTATTAAGATATGTTTCTTGTTTATTTTATGTGATGCTAGCAGAATACCAATCTAGAGTATCCGTCAAAAGGTTTGAAATGGGTTAATTGCTCACTTTGTGTATAGCACACAAGCTGTAATATGTCACATGAGAAGGAGCTGGGATGAAAGACCTGGGTCCCCAAATGCTGCATATTTTGTCATCTGTCCATGGTAGACGACTAAAGAAAGACATATGATTCTGCAATTCAATGTCTTGTGGTAACATTGCATATACATATGCGCTGTGTATAAATGTGTTAGGCTAAATTTGTATTGCTGAAGTTAGTGAAAGTATGATGTTCACAGTTGTGCTTTGCTGAGGGGCCTTCCCGACATTCATTCAGTGTGTATTTGTTATACACAGGTGTGGGCGCTATGACTTGGTCCCCTCTTGCCTGTGGAATAGTTTCCGGGAAATATGACGGTGGAATACCTCCATATTCTAGAGCATCACTAAAGGTACAAACACATATTCACAATGTTAAAATTTTGGGCCTTCTTAATCAGCGTGTGAGACACACATCCTCTATTCAAAATAATATTTTATAATTGCTTGCAGATATAAATTAGGGAGTAGTGTTTGAAAGGAGATAAACATATGACACTGATATAGTGAGCAGGGATTACATAATCTATTGTCTGTGATTATTCCTATTCTACTGTTTCAGTGCTTGTTTTCTTTTAGAATTTACTAGACCTCTGCACAAAAAAATTAAATGCTTGTTAATTTAATAGGCAAAAGAATCCATTTGTTCAGGTTTGCTGAACGAATCGATTCTTTCGCCCGTAGATTAACAGGCATTTGATTCATTTGGCGCAGTTGTTTGGGATTCATGTACAAGTCTAGAATTTATTTTCCCCTGTCGCAGAACTTGTTATACAATTCACAAAGGAGCAGCAACCCACTTAAAAATGGTTTGAATGGCATTGCTTAGTGTGGCTTCCTTTTTCCTTTTTTTTTGGCAGTATCAGTATCAGTTGTTTGTTTTTAAAAAAGCATCGTAGTGTTCAATAAACTCACAAAGTAATCCTAGAATGTTTTGCTTCAGTAATTGTTTCCTTAAATCATACATTTTCTTACCGAAGGGTTATCAGTGGCTAAAAGACAAGATTCTAAGTGAAGAAGGAAGACGACAGCAGGCTAAATTAAAGGAGCTTCAAGCCATCGCTGAACGTTTAGGTTGCACCCTCCCACAGCTAGCAATTGGTAAGTTGTGGCCTGTAGCACTGCATATTAATTTTACATATTTCATGCATATTAACTCTTCAGGAATTATTGAATTTTGCAGTAGAGAAGAAGCAAACTCGGAAAGTCCATGTTTGGCATCTAATTGTAGAGGCCACGCTTTAAAGTGACACTATAGGCACCCAGACTACTTCAGCTCATTGAAGTGGTCCTTTATGGGTTAACTCCACCTCTAGTGGCTGTCTACTAGACAGCAACTAGAGGCACATCCCGGTCGTTAAGCGAAATGGAACATATTGTTTTTCCATACATGTTTCTTTAAGCAATAACCTTTTACCTCCTTTAAGTGCATAATATGTTTGTCATTTTGTCCCAGACGAAATACAATAACGCATAAACAAGCTTCAAGAATATGCTACAACTCTTTTAGTACATAATATACTGCGGTAACCCTAAATAGATAAGATGTTCGGACTTTAAGATGCCAACTTGTCCTAAGTCAGGGAGTTTCCCATGACGTGTGCACCCTTATGCTTTAGTTATGGCGTTATAGTGGTAAATAGGGGAACCAACTGCAGTTGCACTATAGTGACAGGAAATCAGATTTCCCTTTAACTTTTTTTTGATCAGCCCACTGACAGTCTTGTAATTTATGGAAATCACATAATTATGATTACTTTGGGGAGCTGACTTATATTATAGGGACTGTTAGCCAATGTTGTGCCAAATTCACAAGAAAGGTATTAGGGAGGAGCCGGGGAACTATAGGCCAAGTAAGCCTTACTTCAGTAGTGGGGAAAGTGATGGAAACCATGTTAAAGGATAGGACTGCTGAACATCAAAAATCACATGTATTTCAAGATCAGAGACAACATGGGTTTACTTCAGGGAGAACATGCCAAACTAATCTTATTGGTTTTTTTGATTGAGTAACTAAAATAATAGATCAGGGTGGTGCAGTAGACATTGCTTACCTAGATTTCAGTAAGGCTTTTGACACTGTTGCACATAGAAGACTCATCAATAAACTGCAATCTTTAAGTTTAGATTTCAGTATTATTGAATGGGTAAGGCAGTGGCTGGGTGACAGGCAACAGAGGGTTGTAGTCAATGGAGTATATTTGAAACATGGTCTTGTCACCAGTGGGCTACCTCAGGGATCTGTACTTGGACCCATTCTCTTTAATATTTTTATTAATGATATTGCAGAAGATCTTGATGGTAAGGTATGTCTTTTTGCTGATGATACTAAGATATGTAACAGGGTTGATGTTCCAAGAGGGATAAGCCAAATGGCAAATGATTAAGGTAAACCAGAAAAATGGTCAGAGTTGTGGCAGCTGACATTTAATATGGATAAGTGCAAGATAATGCATCTTGGACGTAAAAACCCAAGGGCAGAGTACAGAATATTTGATAGAGTCCTAACCTCAGCATCTGAGGAAAGGGATCTAGGGGTAATTATTTTAGATGACTTAAAGGTAGGCAGACAATGTAATAGAGCAGCAGGAAATGCTAGCAGACTGCTTGGTTGTATAGGGAGAGGTATTAGCAGTAGAAAGAGGGAAGTGCTCATGCCATTGTACAGAACACTGGTGAGACCTCACTTGGAGTATCATACGCAGTACTGGAGCACGTATCTCCAGAAGGATATTGATACTCCAGAAAGAGTTCAGAGAAGGGCTACTAAACTAGTTCATGGATTGCAGGATAAAACTTACAAGGAAAGGTTAAAGGATCTTAACATGTATAGCTTGGAGGAAAGACGAGACAGGGGGGATATGATAGAAACATTTAAATACATTAAGAGAATCAACACAGTAAAGGAGGAGACTATATTTAAAAGAAGAAAAACTACCACAACAAGAGGACCTAGTTGTAAATTAGAGGGGCAAAGGTTTAAAAATAATATCAGGAAGTATTACTTTACTGAGAGGGTAGTGGATGCATGGAATAGCCTTCCAGCTGAAGTGGGAGAGGTTAACACAGTGAAGGAGTTTAAGCATGCATGGGATAAGCATAAGGCTGTCCTAACTATAAGATAAGGCCATGGACTCAGGGACGTTTTAGCTGCGAGGCAAACAAGGCATTTGCCTTGGGCGGCATTTTCCAGGGGGTGGCAAAAAAAGCCGCCCCCAAGCGGTCGGGCGGCGCTGGCGAGGGAGCACTTTCCCCTGAGCTGTCTGCTCCGCAGAGTGATCCCGGGAGCAGGAATATGACGTCATATTCCGGGCTCCCAGCATCACTCTGCAGCGTGCTCACTAATCAGTGCTCCCTCGCCAGCACCGCCCGCCCAGCAGCCCCACTAGACCCCCAGGAGAGGGAGAACCCCCCTCCCCCCCCAGCATTCCCAAAGGTAAGGAGGCCTAGGGCAGCACAAAACCAGGATACACCACTGCATTGACTTATGAAATTATCTAGAAAATTGGGCAGACTAGATGGGCTGAATGGCTGTCACATTCTATGTTTCTATTTTTCTATTTAGACTGCCACTTTTTGCTCAGGATCACCAACCTTGTCCCAATTTTCTAAGTTTTGTAAATGCTATCTATGGCAGGCTACAATAATCAAAAAGCTTTAATTTACTGGAAGGTGTCGTATTCCTGCTTTTACACCAGAATCACTGTCTAGTGTAAGAACATCCTTCGGCAAGACAACGCTGCAATATGTTTTTTAGAAATAGCAAGAACAAATGTGTAGACAATTGACGTACCTCTGCCTACTGGACCTGGTAATTGGTCCTGCTGTTCAGAGAAACACATTGTCAGATTTTGCAAATCTATAGGCTTGTATACTTATTTTCCCATGATTCCTCTAGATCCTGAAGGTTGTATCAAATCTGAAAAGAGGATTCCACCATGACTTCAGTGTGGACTCATTTGAGAGCTTTTTCTAATTTTGTAATTATGTCTTGATTAATGCACATACAGTTTTATCTTCATGTTGGTTTTAACATCTGTTTATGGTGATTGCAGCCTGGTGTTTGAGAAATGAAGGAGTCAGTTCAGTTTTGCTAGGCGCATCCAATACGGATCAACTTATGGAGAATATTGGAGCAATACAGGTTAGTTTAATATTAATTTTAAACAGTCCTTTTTATTTTATTTTTTTTACAGCTTACAACTATTTTTTTTCTATTTTATTATTTTGGTTTCTACTCTAATTTACTTAAATTATTTTTTTTTTTCCCTTCCCGCAGGTTCTTCCAAAATTGTCTTCTTCTATTATTCATGAGATCGATAATATTTTGGGCAACAAGCCATATAGCAAAAAAGACTACAGGTCATAATGCTGACCGGTACTAGGATAGACTGCCACAGTTTTTCCTCCAATTCTCCTATTTGCCTGCTTTAAGCTTTACTGGATCAAAGTGGAGTGTGAATGCGTCATAAACGAAAAAACTAAATCCCGATAATGTCCGGAAACTGTTCAAAGTATTATTGTAAGAAATCATAAGCTTGATGTTTTATCCATATTTGCTAATTTGTTTAGCTGCACAAAAGTAGACCCTGAAGAAGAACTGTGTGCGGGACTGGATACAATTTGAAGAATGCCATCTCTTAAAACCCAGACATAAATTAAGCTGTTGTAACCAGTGTTTAAAACTGGTTTTCTTAACTATTCTGATAAATCTTCCAAAAAAAAATGCACACATTTAAATTTTTAATCTTTAACCCTGTAACTGGAAATGTTACGTTTTCATTTATTTTATTTTTGTCACTATTTCCATTTTTGATTGCATGCAGAGAGCTACGATTGTCTCTTGCACAACTATTCATTTTAAAATAGACTGATGGATAATCAGAGTACAATTTTTCTTGCATTTGGTCAGCCAGTTAATCAGCTATGAAAAATTTAGACTATGCATTGTAGGAACACTCCAAACACATAAAGCACTTCAGCTTGCTGGAGTGCTTTATGTGTGTAAAGAGTGTGCTTTTGGGGCCCTCCAATTTATAAAAGTGCTGGTGGATAATGCAGGTAACATGAATTGGGGAATTTTCAGTAATAGACAATGTTTTGCACCCAAAAGACTCTTCTTTGCATACTTTTATACAAGCTTGTTTTTGCTTCACTGCAACACAATCTCATACCTATAATAACATATGTAGTTACAGAAAGAGCTTGTGCAGATCTGCAGTAACCTGATTAATAGAAACATCACTAGTTAAGCCTAAGATAAAAGAAACAGCAGGGCTGCTTCCATTATCATGTGCAGATATAGCATCACTTATGCTTTTTATGAATTAGATCAATATATATCAAGTATATTGCATGGTGTATGGCTTCCAGTAGAAAGCTAACAGCTGAACTATGACTTGTATAGACACCTGCTGTGCAGGAGTTTTTGGGAAATGCATAAAGCTCCTGTAAGGTAGGGGAGCCCCAGGAGTAGCTGAGCTGTTTCCTGGTTTAATGGCTGTGTACGACAGAAGATGCAAATCAAAGGGTTTGCAGCAAATATGTAAATTTGTTTCCCCTCTCCTTCCCCCCCCCCCCCATTAAAAAGGGAATTTTTCCTAGCCTGGTGTGTCCCAATATCAATTGTTGCCTCTTAAAATGAATGTTACTTTCTGTTACATGCTTTCTCTGAGAATCACATCTCACTTAGAATGCATTTTATCAGCCTTTTATGTGTGCTCTTCCGGAGGAAACATATACTTTGTACTAGTATCTTTATGCTAGTATTACTTTATGAAAACAGACTGCATTGTTGATTTTTTTTCAATTATTATTAGTGGTCCGTTTAGGATACCACGCAATTTGGACTGTCTCCCCTGTCTCGATTTATCTGTCTGTCTGTATGCTTCTTTTCTGGCAAAAGATGCAAAATGCACAGTTATGTAAATTAGTAAAAACAATACAAGGTTTTGTTGGACGATAGTCTTGTCAAATCAATAATATCTACTTTATCTTTTCTACGCTCCCGTTTTTATAATGTTGCACAGTATTTGTTGTATGAATGTGTAACCTTTTAAGTACTGACTTTTAAACTGGAAATAGAAGCACGTGAACGAGCACTTAGGAAATTGCGTATTACTCCTAAAATGAGAATTTTTACATATTCACTCATTTTCTTTTTTTTTTTAAATCTTTCTTTACATGTGGGGTTGGTACAGGATAGGACTGTGCAAAAAGTTCCTGTCAAGCTTACGAGAACTTTATCCCAGATCTTGTAACTCTTTGCAGTTCATAGTGGAGTGTGAAGTGAACTTATCAACTTGGCAAGTGCTCTGTGCATTTTAACGAGCTCTGATTTATGGAGTTAATTCTTTTTAAACAGTATGCCCCTCCCTATAGACTTGTCACATCATAACACATTTAAAGTATAGTGAGTCGCTTTATGGGGGACACATATCATATCACGAGGGAAGTCCTACCACTGCATCACACATGGCCACCACCCTCATGAGAGAAAATTCCATGAGTGAAGTCAAGTACCAGGATATGCCAGGATACATCCTGGTTACTGGAAATCTGAGAAGTAAATGATCCTATAAATTGTGGTCTATTCCAAAGGGATTGCTTACCTACTCTGGGTTTCAAACTGTAATAGTCCAAACCATGTGTACAACTACATTAATTTACATTGAACATCTTCTCAGAATCCACAAGTGCACTTACCTATACCGTCAGACATTAACGTTGGTGGATACAGTAACTGCTGGTGAAGTGTGCAGATAGTAAAAAAACAATCTTGTCTCAGTTGCCATATTAACACAAACCTTGTCTTAACCTTAAGAGAAGTACAGTTTGACCTAACTTGTGTCATGGGTCATTCATAAAAAAGCAGCTGGTCATAATAGCTTGAATGGTGTTCATATCTTTATTCTGCAGTGTTAACGGTTGGCAGGATGTTTGTATTACTACTACCAAGGGGTGTAGAGAATGTAAATGTACTATGCATTTTTCTGTCTCCCCAATATAAAAACTATATTGCTAATTAATAAATCATTGCAGGACTAAGACTGCCTCTAGTAACTGTCAATCAGACATCCACTAAAGGCACCTACTGGCGGCTAACAGACATTTGGTCCCTTAACTAAAGCAGGATGTCCTCACGCCCTGCATGAGGACATCCAGTATCAGTAAAATTCTTATAGGGAAGCATTGCAGCAATGCTACCGCATGAGGAAGGCCTAATACGCTGACTGCGATTAGCCCCCGTCAGATATCGGAGCAGGAGAAGTGCCGACCCAGCACTGAGGAAGAATGGCGCTGGAATCAGGTGAGCGAGTAAAGGTTTTTAAAAAAAAAAAACCTTTTCCATGCTGGGTGGGGGGGTCGTATAATGTTAGGAATACACTTCGTGTTCCTTATACTATTCCTTATAGAATCCCTTTAATGAATAAAACCCTGTGGTATTTTAGTTCCTTTATGACAGGTGACTTGCCAGGGAAGTCAGGATACAGAGGGATTATCCCGATCTAGTGCTATGACAAGGGTCAAATAATGAACACGACAGAAGCAGTGTTTTCTAGTCCATTATTATTTAACGATCGTTCTCCATAGACAAAAGTAGACTAGAGCACCACCATATACGTAAAGGCAGTTAGGGGTACTGCAGGTCAAATATGCTGATTAATCTGCAGCAGCTGTTGACAATGAGAGCATTATTCCTTATATTACTCCACCAGAGTCCATAATGTCCATAATTCTAAGCATTTCCTATGTAATTAAATCTGGCCTGATATTACTTCTTTTGCAAGATTCTCTTAATTTGCATACTGTTTGCTGGGTAATAGACAGAACGGTCTGGCATGCTGCTCTGTTATTCACTAAGGTGCGAATTGTCAGGAATTAAATGGGCTTTTTCGGATTTTAGGCCGTAGTAGTTGCACTGGAAAAGCTACAATTCAGTTAAGTTTTTAGTTTGGCTACTTTGCCTAAAATTTGAATTTCACTTTATAGTCCTTGTTTATATTTTAACAGCCTCAGAGTAAGCTGAAGATAAAATAAATAGCAAAAATATTAAAAAATTAAACTAATTGCTTCCCATTTTTGATGGATTTATGTCATTCCAGGCCTCCCAACAGTCCTGCTTTGGGCGGGGCAGTCCTGATTTCATGGTCCTGCCTCTCTTTAGTTCCCTGGTATCCCACCAGTGGAAACACGAGGTAATCGTCCCCGCAGTACAGTGCAAGCACATTGTTAGATGGGCAGAAAGCACTAGAACCAGGCAGGGATCAGTTCAGTACTCTCTGTCTGATTCTAAAGGCTGGGGTCTGGCCATCCAGGCAGAGGACAAGTACTGCCTCCTTTCCAGATGGATGTCACTAGTTACATGGGCAACATCACTGGTAATGCCCCCATTAGGACCCACACCCCACCCTGTCCCCATCCCGATTGTAGAGAGGTCTGTAATTGACTTACAATAAAGCTAGCTACCTTTTACTACTAATGGATGTCTTGAGTTACACAGAAGGTTGTTTTCCCAGCTGAATACAATCTGTTACGATCTGCCTCTTTTACATCTGTGTAAAAATGTTTCTAGAAATAATATGCTGAAATTGATGTTATGTGGCCGAATTTTAACAATGCTATATATTGTAGTTTTACAAGTCGCTTAGGTCCAGTTAAGACCAAGAACAATCCACCTAAAACACTGTTTTATAAGCAAAATTTAATTTGGCTTTTTCTCCAGATTGTCAGAAGCTAACGTCTAAACACGGTCAATCCCCTTTAGCGCTATATAATTAACAATTCTAGTTTAATTGCCATCAAAAATAATTGGCCTTTTTGAGAAATGCCTAGTGTTTAAATAACCTATTCCACTGTTTTCTATTTGTAATAGGTTTACTAGCAGCTGTCAACAAAATTGTCTGAGGTTGATGGGAGCTGCAGTTCAGCAGTTAGGGAGTTATTCTCTAAATAAGAGAGCTGCAGCGACTTAGTTAATAGGTAAATATTAAAATCCAAGCCAAAAAGTCAACTAAGAGAATAATCTGGTGAAATTTCAAAATACGAAAAAGTGACGGTAAAATATTAGACTAAAATAGCAAAATGTAAAAAAATTCATCCAAGTCGGCTATAATTTCAGATTGGCCTAAAATTTGATATATACCTATTGTTGAGATTGATAAATTAGCCTACGTTTTATATTTTCTGTTGCAAAGTGATTGATTAACCTATCCCCAACAATGGATGCTTTTACCTAGCAAGCTATAGCAATGATATTAAAATATATTTCTAGAGGAAGGGGACATTTGAACATAATCCTTTTAACTACACATCACATAGAACCGTTTTTATAAATGAAAGGTAATGGTAAATAAAGTTATACTGGGTAATGGATCAATCAGAATTCCCTGCTTTAATATTAAATGTAAGATGGTGAAACTAACATCTGATGGGAAATCATATTTTCCAATTACAAAATATATGAACATAAAATGAATACTCCAAACACCATAACCACTGCAGCCCGCTATGGTGTTAAAGTGCCCTGGCACCCCTGATACTCAAAACCTTTTGATTATAGTAAGGAGAGTGCCAGGGAACATCAGGCACCACAACCACTACAGTATCCTGTAGCAGACTTGGAGTGTTCCTTTAAATATCGATCCTTTGTGGATTCTGTAGTGATATGAAATACAGAGTTCTCTCAAAGTGTATTAAGGCCTATTGTTTTCAGTTGGGACTTGTATCTACTTCTCTCTGTATGTTGTTACTGTGTATCAAAACGTAGAGCTTCTAAACAGTATTCAAAACGTGTCGTGGACCAAGGCGTAATACCACCCACACAAGCTCAACTAGATTAAGAACTGCTCCATCTCTAATCCTGTGACGGCTATACTTTGGCACTCGAGCTGTTGGAATCAGTTTCCCATTTCAATCCACAACAGCTGGAACGCTTGAGATTATCTATCACTGCACAAATTGTTGCTTTTCAAATCTTTTTACGCAACCATCAGCGTTTTACATCTGCCCCTTTATTACCATAGGTTTACTTGTTAACTAGTGACACAATAATCACACTAATGGTTCTATAAATCTTATAAACCTGACTGGTAGGTGGCACCTTCAGCACAGAATTGGAAATCCACAATCTAGATCCACTGAGCTGTAGTGGTTATGATAGTGAAGTGCCCTGGCACCCTCCAATGTTAGTAGTTTTAGAACACTTTAACTTCTTGTTAAGTGGTCACAATGCTAGATACGCATGCTCTGAAGAGCTTGGCTGGCATATTGGCTGATGGCGTCAGCCTCCATGGCCGGGCTTAGCTCAGACAAAGACTTTCCATCTCTCCTGTAACTGGAGCCGAGCAGTTTGACTTCTTACAGTGTGGGGCCACCAGGACACTCCTTCCATCATAACCACAACTACTATTTGAAAAACCAATCAAGCACTTTTCCTTATTGAGATATTGATTGAATTATTTCAGTTACTATAGGGTGATCTGCAACCAAAGAATAAATAACATTGCACTGTTTGTACCTCCATCTTTCCAATTAAATTCAGTATGTGAACTACCTACAACCTAGAGAAAAGGAAACCCAACCTGCTTAATGTGCATTGAGAAGATGTCTTCTCTACAGAAGCTACCAGAGGACAAAAGTATGTTGCAATGCTTTGCCCTAATCCTCCATAAATAAAATGCATGTAAGAAAAATGTACAAAAAAAAAAGCTTTGAATGAAAAAGCACTGAATGTAAATTACTGTAGAAATCTGCTTTCACTCTATTCACATATCCTTAATTAACAATTTTTAATAAATGCTTTTACCAAGAAAAAGAAAAAATATGGATGACATTTTGATCCCCTTGTAGCATTTTTGAGGTGAGGGTAGTTTTATTTTATTTATTTTTTACACCTTTTTTTCAGCATGCTTGTTGCATCAAAATATAAAAACCATTGTTATAGAGAAAGTTTTTATTTTATTTTTTTGTTTTGTTCCTCATTTTAAATACCATGCTTTAACATGACATTCAGGAAGCCCAAGATGGTAGATTGAATCTGACTTTCTTTTTCAAGTTTAGTTCATGTCATGTAAATAAAAACGCTGTCTTTTTGTATTTATGTACATATCTTGGTTGAATTAAGCTGCATATGTTATAAGATTGCAGTGTGCATTGTGCTTCTGAATGAATGTTTTGGAGAATTCGCTAAAGTATTTATGGAATGACCGAATAAAAAAAGATAAAACTACCTTGCACAAAAATTGTATTCTCTTGTCTGCATCAATACTTGTAAGGTAATTTACCAAATACACAAAGGCCACAATCTATGAACAGTTTCTCTTAAAATAATTGCATCTGATTTCAGAAGTCTATTTCCTGTTAAATAAAAACTGTGAAGAAAGGACACATTTTCCTGGTTTTGTTTTTAGAACTGGACAATCTACACCATGTATGCTAAAGGGGTATATTAGCACCATAACCAGTCCACTAAACAATGCATAAGTAGAGTTAGACACAGTTATGGTTGGATAAAATTAGATGTAGTATAAAAGTGTGATGCTAGCGAGTATGGACACAGTGTCACTTCAACAAACCGGTTAAAATAAAAATTACAACAGATTTTGAACGTGTTGCTTATGGTCCCATTAAATTGAAAAATATAAGCCACATAGAAATAGGAACCAATATTATGTAGTATGAAATTAAAAAAAAAGAAAGAGAAAGTAATAAATTAACTCACACTTTAAAGAGCTCTATCAAGCTCTGTATGTTCAGCTTTGTGGTATAATCCTCCCCTTGGGATATTTGTAGGTGAAGCAACTTCGGTGAGGGTCTCCAACAAAATATGTATTAACAAAAGCAAAGAAGGTGTTATATAATGAAGTATTTCTGTGATTACAGGAAATAAACCTCAGCAGGTTAATGCACTCACATTTAATGGAACTCAAATTTAGCAGCATTGAATGGAACAATCCCCACTCTTGGATCTGTGGATGCTAGTAAAACAAAATGTATATTAAGAAATAATACTATTTTTTATATTTATAAATATATAGAACATTTCACTAAAATAAACTTTAAGAGAACTTATTACTTAAAGAGTACAGAGCAATGTCATTATCCATCCAATTACTATAGGTGGTATATCCCCCACTAGGGGATGAAAATGGTCGATCTTCCTTCAGGTTTCATAAACAAAACAAAAGGATTTGTATTAAATGCTTCTAAAGTAAATATAAGAATAGCACTAACTCGTTTATACTAGAAAGAATACGAACACAAAATCACTGAAAAGGCCATTGTGCAACTCATCACTGTTGTATTCCAGCTAAATTAAGCTCTTTTAAAATGTGAGTGTATTGCCAGAGGTTGTTTTTTTTTTCCTTCATATATCCATGGGTATACTACACCATACTTCTTTGCTTTTGTTCTTACATATCTTGTTGGGTACACATACCTCTGAATTGCTACACAAACATATTTTAAGGTAGGGATTGTACCACCCAAGTTTAACATACAGAGCTTGATATAGCTCTTTAAAGTGTGAGTCTATCTATTGTTTTGTCTATCTGTGTGTATGTATATATATTATATATATATATATATAATATATATACACATACATACATACATATATATATATATATTTCTTTTTCATTTGTATGTTGTCACTTCAATAGATGAGGAAGCAAGCAAAGAGGCATATCTCCAATTTAAAATATATATAGTAACAGTAAAACCTCAATAAATGTAATTATTTTTTTAAAGTTGCTACATGCTAGAAAAAAAAAAATATGATAACACCTATCTATTTTAAAACCTATACCAATAGCATACTATGCTTTAAGGTCACATGTAAAAGTATAAAATGAAATGGAACAATAGAAGATATTGCTTTATAGCTCTATAGATAATTGACCATATTAAGTTAGAATACATTAGTACTTATTCAATTGAAAAACAAAATATTGTTGTTAACAAATAAAATGGAGCACTTGGTCATATTAAAAAAAATAAAATAAAAATTTGTAGCAACTTGTCAGTCTCTTCTCAAACAAATGTGTCTCTCAAAATACCAAAAAGTATGTAATCCATATAGACAAGCACATGTACACATACATTGTGTAGAATTACATAAAAAAAAAAAAAAAAGATTTTGTTCATCAAAGTTATGCTTATTAGATCAATTTTTTTGTGTGCAAATTGCCGCTCAATTTTTGCACTAAAGTAAAAATTGCTAGGAATTCAAAGTAAACTTTAAGGCCAAAACAGTCAAACTGAAAACAGTACTGACTGGATTTTTCTAATTAATTTATTAGCCTAAATTTTATATTCACTTTGAAGTTTTAGCAATTCTTACTTAGAACAACCTTGTGCTCAACATATACTTGGACAAGACACAGACACATTTATTCACTGCAGCAGAACACAAATCTGGGATCATTAATGGGGAATCTTACAGGCCTGGCCTGGTCTATTCCATAACTTCAAAGTTCAATAAGTATGTGAAGAAATAACATTTAAATGTACCACTAAATTTGGCAGAAATTGTTATCTTCTTTTAGAAAAAGTTATCTTCTGTTAGAAATGGTATGATGAGTGTAACGTACATTTGGAGTCTACTACTTTTTCCCAAAAGTAACATATCAAATCAATGAAAACTAGAAATTTGACAAATTAAATTGGCTTGTCGGTCAGATTACTTCTTTTTTAAAGTTATAGGGTCAAATTACAAAGGTCACCCATTTCTGTTTATGATATATGCATTTTGTATTACAAAATCCCACGTGTAGATCTAACTTATAGTCTTACCTGACAGCCTCTGAGATCCCGGTGTCCAGCTTTGTACTAAGATAAAACAACAATACACAGCCATGCCAGAAAATGCTTATTCATAAACTGCAAAAAAAAAAAAAAAAATACTTTCTGCATGTATTAACAGGATAGAATGAAAAATCAGGCAGAGAGGATGCAAAATTTCAGCACTGTGAACTTTGAAATGCGTTGGGTTGTCATGTTTGCCTCTACCATTTCAAGACACAACTTGTGCTTAAAATATTGGGGTTTAATTTGGCATTAAATGTGGGAATTCACAAGTTGTTATGGCATATTATTAGGTGGCACTGTACAGTCTCATTATGTGTTTAAAAAATAGATATATTTCAAATGGTTAATCCTCATTAAAGCAGCACAGTCACTTTTTAGTGTTACATACCGATAGAATATTTTATAAACAACTCAATGACTACACTGACATTTCACAGAAATATGCAAAATGCCTGTATGTGACTTAAAGAGACTTATGGAGGAAAGGATCAAGCTGCCCCTTCCCTATAGCACACTGTAAATATTGTAAGAACTTTCTTTGTTAAATAAGCATGATAATACTATTAGCCCAAAGTTCTTTGTGTTTAAGACAGAAAACCGAAATCTCATTAGACATTAGAACCGGGTGCATATTGGTATATATATATATATATATATATATATATAAAAAAAACACAGATTTAAGGTAAATATAGCATGACTATCTTGGAAAATCATCTCTTATCAAGGGGTATATTTACAGGGTCATGGTATGGTACGCATGCTTAAAGGAAAACAGACACTTCTCCATAAAATACACCCAGGATCATACTAAGGGTGGACCTGGCAGTGGACTGCCACTGTGGCCTGGAAGTGCAACCTCTGGGTGACCAGAAGGAGGGGAGCACACTGCAAAGCACTCTTGTCCTGCCGGTCACTCCATGTAGCTGGTCACATCCTCTAGCTGGTCTGACAGAAGCTGCTCACTGAAAGCAACTAGCAGCTTCTTGTCAGACTGGGTACAAAAAACAGGCTCCTCCGTCACGGACCACCCACTCGGCCACGCTACATGGAGGGAGGTATTTCTGAGCAGGCCACGGGAGGGCGGTCAAAAGAAGGGCTTGGGAGGGGGGGTGACACAAAAGAAAGGCACACAGGCTGGGGGGGGCAAAGAGCTGAGGGCACAAAGACATGCTAAAGACATGATTGGTGGGGAGCAAGCAAACACACAGAGAGCTGGGGGAACAAAGACAGTGGCTGGAGGAGGACAAAGCCACACCGAAGGGCTGGAGGGGAGGCAAGAAGACACAGAGAGGCTGGGGAAGGGAAAAAGACACATAGGGATTGGAGGGAAAACATGCAGATGAGGTTGGGGGGAGAAAAAGGCGAACAAGGGGGTTGGGGGAATAAAGAGGCCAACCAGCCACAGCAAACAGTCAGCAACAGTAATTAACGTGAGAAGAGCCTACTTGAGCTGGGTATTATAGAGCTATGTTATATTGCCGTATTGTAAATGGGGGATAGAGTATTAGAGAGTCTTTTCTCCATTGAAGTCTCTAATGGGGCCTTGAGGGGATTCTTTCTAACATACAGTTTACAAATGTGTGCAAAAAATAAACAAGGGAGCAATGACGCTTCCAAATGGAAGTGTCTGATTGCTCCCTGCTCGCGCCCGCCTATTTCATCATTTTGCGAAATAGGGGGCGCGGCTTCACGAGGCTCCCGGCGCTGGAACCAGGTGAGTAAAATTGTTTGCCTGGAGAGTCCCTTTAAATTGTGGCTACTGATGTAGGGAATAAGTAAACATAACATTACAGATTCTGGGAAGTAGCCTCCCCCTTTATTACTGCTTGGCTGTCAGATTTGTCTCTCCCCACTTTAATGTCACAGATTCCCAGTTAGATTGCCAGACAGCACTGAGTTAGTGAATCTGTAAGTAAGCTCCATATCATGAACACATAGAAACAGCATTTTTATTACGTTCATTTTAATTAACGTTGTATAGTTATAGTTTTAGTGGCATATTCTTGTCCTGGTGTGAGCACAGATATTAGCATGTTTGTTACTAGATTACAATTAATCGTGGAACATGCATTATTAAATGTTCAATTAGTTGAAATATTTTCAAATGGCCAAACCCTTTCATTTTTTCATAGTCTTTTAGTACAGTACTATGCAAATGCACCAACAATGAATGTGCACTGTGTAGTGAAAAACCCTACACACAACCTGTGTTAGCTCTTCAAGTGACACACCAGGCACCGACATGAGCAATGTTCTTTGTAGAATTTATGCTGCAAGTCCCCCACTCATTCTTCTTATTATTATTGATTGATGGAATATTAAGGTCTCCCCCTATCCGCACGTCACAGGTTGTACAAATTATTGTTTGTGCATGGTCTGTATAGGTTTAAAATGATTGGTACAGGGTATGTACATAGGTTTTTAAGAGATATCTTAATTCGGAGAAAAATATGATGAAAAACTTGAAGCTACTAAAACAGATATATACATCATATTGTATATAGAATATACACAGTACTCACATTGAACACAATGGGAGCAACTGAATTGGCTAAGAAATTGTCAGTCTCTGACCGGCCCCTTAGAAACTGCAAATTTGCCAAATACCAGACCTAGAAGGTCCATGTGAAGAATAATCCAGACCACACGTTGTAAATATGAATATCACAAAAACAGTGGACCTTTTAAAGGATTTATTAAACACGTAAAACAGAAATACACACACACATAGTAAACATGATTGTGTCAATCATAGTCCATCAGACAAGGACTATTTTCTCTGCATACTGTATGGACACGCAAAAAAAAACAAAGGTTTCAAAAAACAAAGCCAAAGTCCTCCCAGGTCCTTTTGCTCATATCAAATTGGATCGCAGTCAGTAAAATGTGGCATAGTTCAACAGTCATTTTATTTAAGCAATAAAGGCAGTGAGCTCAATGGCAAAGTTTTGTTTTGTTTCATTTTTTTTTTTTTTTAATTAAGTTTTTTGTTATTCAAGTGCTATTTGTTAATGCTGAGTAAATTCATCTGAATTTCAATCCTGCCAAGGATAAGTGCTTAGTTGATGAAGACAGCCTGATAATACTTATAGCTCCACAAAGCAGTGTTTTCATGGAATGACTAACAGAATCATGCAAAAAAATAAACGTTCTTCTCTTTCATTTTCATGTGTCCTTAACGTTGCAGAATTAAAGCGAATTAAACAAAAAGTAGCAACAGCAATACAACGCCATCAAATGTACCACTTTATTTTCAGCAATGAGTATTATAAAACTCAAAGTATGTAGAGCTGTGGCAGGAACCATAACAAGCAATGTTGTTGGGCCCTAGATTGCCTTAGAGATTGGCACAGGAAAGCTAATACAGTATGTCTTATGGAAGTGGTGGCAACAGATAGCCGAACTGCAATGCCTTTGATCTTCATGCAACCTTTAATTTAGAATAAATGATCCTGGGGTGTACAATACTAAAGTCAATGTGGCCTAATCTCACAAAATTGACAAGACATCCAGGAAGAGGAGGAATCCTGGGAAAAGTAAGCAGGTTATTTTAAAGAAATGGATAATGTAAACATCAACTATTTCAAAATGGCGGCACACATTACAAAGTAAGCCAACTGCAGAATGGCGGTTTTACATACACGTTTGCTGGCTATTTGCTGAAACTATGTTGATCAATAGTGAGATGAATATACTGTAAAACCTGACAGTTCCTTGTCAAGTCTTGAAATAAAAATGCTGCAGTCATTAAAAACCTTTGAGAGCCAGGGGTGAAGGGAGAGCACAAGTATTGCAAAGCCCTCTCTCATGCATTGAGTTACTTTTAGCAAACACAGCACAAGTACCCTTCCCTGTAAAGAATACAGAAAAGATAGTGCACATTTTTTTGTATACTGTAAAACTATGCATGCAAATGCTGCCATTTTACATAACCTGCACATACTGCCCACTGTTATCATAGGGTGGAAACAATCTTGAAAATTCTTATGCCCTACTGGAATATAGATTTTAATGCCCATCGTCAGTTGGTAGACTATTCAAACAGTTTCATTAAAGTGAAGCAAAAAAACAAAAACAAACAAACAAGAGATAAACTCTGTCTTAGTGGTTAGTGGTATTCTTGTACTGACATCATATTAACCATTTTGAGGGACAGACAGCCCCAACAATAATTAGCTGCGACCAAATGATGATCTGCTCTATAAACCCTTTTCTTTTCTCCTCCCCATCAAAGCGGTTTGCCACAATATGGTGCCTTAATTTTCCTAGGGAGTAAAAGGAATAAGGGCAAAATCGTGGATAATTTGGTTGAAGAGGGAGTAATAAAAAGGATATTTAGCCAGAGAGAAGATATTAATAGAATTATAAACAATTTTGTTTTGGAAAGGAAGCACTGTTACATGGAATTTGTACCTGGGTAACAGTGGAGGTGCAATCAACTTGGCTGGAGACAGATAGGAGCATGGTCAATTTCTGGGAATGAAAAGATAGACATACTGTACAGACTTTAAAATGAGTAGTATGTACAGTTTGAATGGAAAGATTTCAAACTACCGCATAGCAGCTGCCACTAAATGTCTGCTTTGGTGGTGTCACCACCATCTATATCTGACCCAAGGCAGTCTTGCATTTCAGGAGTCAAACCATTTGCTATTGAAGATTCCTTTAGATGTCAGCTGGATCATCTCCTATATGGGGGATAACATGTGAATGTCAGCAGCAGGGATTGCCAGTTATATATTTTTGTGGGCTTGAAATGTTAAGCTTTGTCCTCTAGGGCTGACCCTGGAGGGTCCATGGCACACTCACCAGGAGTGAATTTCTACTTGCACCACTGGCTAGTGGACAGTGGAAATTTTGAGCCCTGTGTATATCGCTTAAATGTGTATCCAGTTTTTAATAGATAATATATCTTTTTCAAAAAACTCAACATTAACAGGCTCATTTTAGATGAACAGTAAAAATGGGAGCATCAGCGCTAATTAACCAGATATACCTATGCCTCTGTGCCTCTCCTCAGCACACCAGAAAAAAGGGGATCCCTCCTAAACCATTTAAATATATGAAAATTACAAAAAATAAGAAAAAAAAAGTCTGCGCCCTAGAAAATTTACCAAAAAAAAAAAAAAGACTTTCAATGTAGAATTCAGTTGAAGAGGAGATTAGGGATAGTGAAAATCATAATCTGGCTGGGCAGGAAAAATAGAACCTTGATGGCTGTTGAAGAAGGAAGGGCATTGTGAGTAATTTGAGTGTATATAAGATGTGTTGTGTAGAATTGTTAGAGAAGTACATTTGGTCAGACATATGGCATTGCTAGTCCTACCTACTTCACTTTGTAGGTGGTAAAATCAAATTACATACTTCGATAGGCTGCTAGTTATACTAACTCCCACAAAAGAAAAAAAAAAATGAATTGGGTGCCTCTCTGTCGTCGAGGCAGTAGAGAAAGGAAAAATATGTATTTTTGATTTTCTGGTTCTCTCCATGTTTTCTCATCTGTAGCGCCAAATTCTCTCATACAAGATTCTGTTTGAAAATCCAAAGATAATTAATGCTATCCGAGAACCTATTGCTAACATAATGTTGAACAAAAAGATAAAAATCCACTCTAAATGTATAGATTTTATTATCCCACTTCACTAAAAAACAATAAATTTGTTAGGAATATATATGTGTGTGCATTGTATGCAATAAAAATGTGTGCGTATTATTAATAGACAGCTGCAGTGTGCGCGGTGGGACATCACAGTGGGCAATAAGTAAACTCATAATACACAGTGTCAGCAGACACTGAATGGTAGTACTAAATAGAATCAGTGGGAACTACCTGATCTTCATTGTTATGGAAGTCACCCTTCTATCAAAAGATACTTGTGTAATGAAAAAGTGCTATACTTGGTAATCTGTTAAACTGAATGTTGCTTGGTAAACTGCTGACATGTATGTCGTTGCAATATCGGAGATGTACACTTTACAGCTACTTAATCTTGTCTCATCTTTTATACTCACCCCCACCTAAACTGACTTAGTGGACTCCTCAATACTACCTTGCTTCAGGAGAGGAGCTATAATGCTGGTTATCCATATCCTCCTCCACCTGGTCTCCGCTCTGAATCAAAGAGGGAGAGGAGGTGATTAGATGTGAGAGACAGAGAGAGAGAGGGAGAGAGGGTATTTGTGAGACAGACAGGGAGACAGAGTGTTTCTCAGTTGGAATTATATAAAATTATTCACAACTAGGAACAGTGTGTTATGGAGTGTGTGTGTGTCATGGAGTGTGTAAGTGTGTGTTATGGAAAATAAGTGTGCGTGTGGATGTGTGTGATAACTACTGAAGCGGTCCCTCCTACCCCCAATATGCGTATATGTTTAGAGTAAAACCCATATTGGATACTGTCACTTTGAAGGCCTGACCACAAATTGATACATGATAATGTGAACAAGATAAATGGGGGAAAAAGCATTTAATGTAGGCAGCATTCCATCCCGATCTGTAGTAACAAGTACACAGTTCTTCATTCTGTAAACTCCTCTGTTACGACATGGGATAAAAAGAAAAAAAAATTAAGATATATCTAATGTTATTTAAAAGGCAGAATATTTTCATGCATGTTCCGAAACTGATAAATACTGGAGGTGCTGGAATATTTAAGAAACGTGTAAAAATAAGTGCCAGGTCATGCTTAGTGCACTCCGATGGCCACCAAACTTAAAACCGTAAAGAACTTGACAACAGATCTCATTTCAAGGCTGATATAAAGAGATCGCAAATATTATGGAATTACTCTTCAGAAGTAACTGTAAATATTTCATTCTTAGTTGTGGAGATAAACTCTTCAAGTCTTCAATGACGAAAGTGCAAAAAAGAATAAGGAAATGAAATCCCCTTAATAAGAAGTCTGTACGATAGCTAGTGAAACACTATAAGTATGAACATGGCTGTCTCTGCATCCAACCTGCTTGTAACTGCAGTTTAGTCTTCAATAAAGATGATATCGTTAAGTCTGGCTTTACGTTCCAGTGAAGCACAATCCTTCAACGAATCTACAGATTTTCTGTCTGGATAACTCTGTTGTGTCCCATTTGGTGCTGTGGAAACAAACAAATAATTGTTTATCGTATATGTAGGCTTACAATGTACGCAAATCTATTGAGCCATTTTATATATAGCAAATTATGTACAACCTCGTAATTTATTTCAGGTGAATTCAGGAGTTGTTCACAGAATAAAGAAGGACAATGTTGTTTAATGATTGTTGTTTAAATGTTGTTTAATGATAATTTTATTATTATGGATCCCATTATTTAATGAGTCTATTTGGAACCATACATGCATTATTAAGTTAATTAAAATAGTAGGCACTTGAAAAGCTCTGTACAAAAATAGTAACTGGGAGATTTGTTTCATTACAAACTGCAATTCATCTGGATTTGGGCTGATCGGTAATCAAACTCAGAGGAGACCTATAGCCAAATGATTTGCGCAATGGCCAAGCATTTTCATTCTGATTTGTGATTCTGTATCGGTGCCAAAAATTATTGATCATTACGTGACAGGGGATTAGGGGACATCAATGTTGATTTTATTCACAGATCAAGTGAGCAGTGAGCAATAGAGTGGGAAAAAAAAGAAGCAAAATAACCCAAAAAACTATACTATATATATTGTGTTTCCTCTTTTACCGAGGGAAAGAAACAAACATTTTGCACTTTAAGTAGACGTAAACAGTTAATGTGCACATTACCTAGGGAAAGTGCGGAAAACTCTTGATTCTGCACTTTAACTGAGCAAATATGTTAATCTACATATTAATTAGGTAATGTGCACATTAACTGATTTCTCACTTTAACTGTAACATATACACTGTCATTTTTCTTTTTTTAAAATGCTATGATGATTAAGGAAGATCTTTTACTTTACCCACATGGATTTTATCATCTTTGCTGGATTGCAAAGGTGGTTTGGTGAATCCGGGTCACCCTCTCCTGATTGCACTATAATGGTACTGCGACTGTTTTCCCATATACAGAAAGTATAGTTATACCAAGCATCAGTACTACGCAGTGCATTGTAGCCTGTGAAAACACTCTGTTGCATAGTAATGTACATAGTATATTAGCTTAGAAGCAGAATTGCTGTAGAGTGGAAGGAAGGGGCAGCCAATCTGTTAAGGGGGAAATGTGTGAAGCTTAATAGAAAAAGGGTTCATATGTGGCGTTTTTATTAAGTTATTTTCATGCTAACCCACACCAAATAGATTGTCAACAATATAGATTCTTCAACAGGTGTGTAAACTCCAGGTCAGTAGGAATATTCACAAAGCTACTAAAGTGGACAGAATATTCTATAGATTTTTGGCAGATATTACATTAGGTATTTAGTTGTGTGTTTGTTTTTTGTCTAATGTGCTACACAATATATACAAACAGATTATAAAGTCAGATACAATGTAACTGTCTCGTATAGTCTGTCCAGTTCACGTATAAAAGCAGACTTTATTCTTCATTTTGTTATTTGTTGAATGTGTATCGTATGTTTATACTGTATATTGCCTAGAGCCTGGTGTTACATTCTCTTTGCCCCTACATTTATATATTATAGATATCACACAAGCCTCTCAAAGATAAACAAAAAAACAGAAGCAAAATGTTGAAAATACATTATGGTGAAATAATTTGCGGTTGTAATGTTGATTGTTTGTAATGTTTCCCAACTATCATTCCACACCAAAACAGCCGTATGCAATCACAAAACATTCACACTATCTACAGTCAGTACCTCCACCCAGAGAATCATTAACCATAATGTGACCTTAGGCAACCACTTAGGGTCCCCCCTATGGGATCTTAAACCTCTGCATTAGTCATTAGTAGTAACATCACTGCAAAGAATGACTTTCTCCGATCTATTGTTATTTGTCCGACTGGTAGAATGAGACCCTAAGAAGTCTTTATTTTGGCCTTAAACATGTAATAAGTATTTGTTCTTGATCAAATGAGCCTCTCATTTCTTTCGAACGTACGATCAATATTTTATCATTTTGCTATGGTAATACACATTTAAGTGTGTGGAAAGACATGCCATAATGACAAGAATGCTGATAACTGTACATTTTACATCAAGTCCTATTAAATAAATGCGGATACATTATTATCTCCGACTTGCCCCGACAGTAACAGGGCGATTAATTATTCAATATTTCAGCTATCCCCAGCGCACTTAAACATGTTTTTCTATATTGTTACAGTATGAGTCAGCCTGAATAATTTATAATGGTTGGTTAATATTGACTGTCACATAGTCTACATTTTCCGGTTTGCTGAAACAAGTGAAAACTATATATTTTTTTAATTTTAATTTGAAAACATTTACCTTAATGCATCTATAGGCAGACCTCTTTAGACTAATGAGATAAATTTACCAAGGGAAGGATAGTCACATGAGAATTTGTGTAACAGTTTTTACATGGTTTAGTTGTGGTAAGAAGGGTTGAGTTAAAAATGTGTCATATCATGTCCCAGAATGTAAAAAGACAAAATGAGACAATATAAATTAAGCAGAGGAGTGTGACCACCTTGCTTTCAATGGATTGGATCTAGCAGGGAAACATTTGCAATCCTCAAGGTAAGAATTGTCTTATGAACAATGTGAAGCGCTCAAATCTAAAATCATGAATTTCAAGAGATTTTAATTGCATCTTTTAGTGTACTTTCCCATATAAAAGATAGATTATTAGATCTAAAAATATGGAATAATGTATTCCTTCAGATCAATCTAAAGTTAGCAGGGGAGTAACTTGAACAACAGCATATGCAGCCTTTGAAGACCTATTAAAGCAGCACTTCTGAAGATTGGAAATTCATTGAGGTAGATTGAGCAAATAAGGAACAGTTTTGGTCCTGTTTATAATGTATAATTATACACTTCTTTCAGTAAATGAAATTAATTTAGCAAGCTAGATTAGACTAAAGCCACATTAGCTACAAGTTTTTTTTCCTAGATTAATATGTTATACAAACAAAATATAATCTCTCTCTCTCACATGTAAGGGGCTTTGCAGGGTCAGTTTCCCAAAAGGCTGAGTAAGCAGCTGCCTATGATCAGCCATATGGCTCTCCATTTGTGAATAAAAAAAAAAATGTTCTAGAAAACTGCCCAATGTGCGCAACAGAATATCCTCCAGTGGGAAGAAGTCTTTGGCTACTGACGCCGAAGATTAACCCACTGAGATGCGATGAATAATGAACTGAAATAATAGTTTCTAATAGGAACTGCACAATGATCGTAGTGTTTTATAGACTGGTGCACAAATCCTTTTCATCAGCGTCAAATGAATTAAATTATTGTCAATGTACACCCGGTCAAATCAATATGTCTGGGAGTTCAATGACAATCAATTCGTTCGGGCATAGATTAACAGGAATTGTGTTCCTTCGTGACAGGTGACACGTGTGACAGGTGTGATTTGTGCACAAGTTTAGTATTTTCTATAAAAATGTCCAATATAATGAAATTAACACGGTACATTTTTCTTACTGGAGTGAATATCCTTTGTCCGATTTACATAAAATTTAAAGGACGACATTTAATATGGCAAGTGAGGTAACTGCCCAAAAGCAGAGAAATTAGGGCCGTGGAGATTGCAGCTTTGGTTGCAATCCCCCCACATTCCAGTAACGAGAATATACTTTTAACCCTTTCAATGTTATACATGACATCACCCCCCGCCCCCCAGCACTGAAAGGGTTATTAATGTTGATGTCAAAAGTTTATGTATACAAACATACTAATTACCATGTGACACAACAACATGCAGCAAAGCTGACCTGCTACCTCATCAGCGGCAACTACATTATTAACCCACTGACTGCCAAGGGGATGAATTATTGTGTCCAACCCCTCTGTCACTCAAAAGGTTAAGCAGGCAAACAAGATGAACGATCATTTGTTATTTTTTTTTCTTTTTCGGAGTTGTAAATTACAATGGATACGCCGTGAGAATTCCAAGTTAATGCACCACCATTAAAAGATGAAAGGAATGGCGTGGATCACAGAGGCACACGTTCGCTTACCTCCTTTTCGAAATGGAGACTGTCGCAAGGGAATATCTTGGAAACGGCTAAAAATCTATTGGTAAGAGAGAAAACATCTTGCTTGCCTAGTGTCCTCTGAGTTCACTAGCAGTCTACTTGAAAACATTACCACCTATACTTCTTACAAATTGATCTGACGCCAGCGAGAAAAAGAACCTACCGGCCACGTAGGGTCCCAGAGGCATCTGACTGTAGTTGACAATATTTCCTGGTCCAGGGCCACGGAAATTTGGGCCAAAGTTGTTGTTGTACATCTGTGAGGATCCGAATGTTCCCTAAAGTTGAAAATGTAATATTACAGTTTTCTAAAGATATATCAACCTAAACTTATAAGTGAAACTAAATTACGATCTTATTGACTTAGCTGCGTTTAGCGGTGATTGGAATTTGGGTACATTGAGAACAGTGGATACAGAGGCACTAAGATTTTCCAGAATTGTGTAAGTCTATCCTACCAGTCTATCAAAAGAGCACTATTAGCAACGTCAACTTTGTATTACTGTAGGGGAGATGAAATAATAATTTGGTATAAAATGCTATCACATTGAGGAAGGACTTCTATCAGAAATGTTTGGATTTATTCCTTCTGCTCCATAAATACCTATTGTAGCACCAGCACACTTTTGAACCATTCTCCTTTCTTTGATTAATTTATTCAAGTATTCTGTTCCTTTAACTAATGCATTGCATATTTTTCCATATGGGGTTAGCATATCTAGAGGAAGTCTAATTCAAGAATTATAAATACACACGGCACGGTGTTCTATCCTGAGACTTAAACACTTGTGTATAACCAATGATTGATGAAACTGCTGTCTTTCTGATCTTTCATTAATTTTGCACAATGTTCTAATTAAGATTACTGAGCTACATAAACACATTCTGCTGAATGTACATATGCAAGCAATTATTCTTGGTTAATATCCATAGAGGTATTGCTTTGGTTATCAACACAATTTGACGTTAATCTAACCCAGGTCATCCTATAAGCTTACGTTTGTAGTACCTTACTGCACTTGAGACTCGGTAGAGTTAAAGGGAAAGACCGTTTTACACTGCTTTGTGTAATTTCCAATACAAATACTGCATATTTTTTCTTATTACAACTTGTGAGTTTTTTGTCAATTCCCAACAGAAGTCAATATGAAGGTTAGTTTATTAATGTTTACAAGTGCTCCCAAGTAACTCAAAATCCCTGGTTCAGATTAGAAAAAATATCTCAGGCCATCCATGGAAATTCTCCTTGAAAAATCTGCACATTGTTCTCAGGATTTACCAATGTCCTCATTTTCCAATACAGCCTCTGAATTATTTAGAATGTAGACTGGGCTACAGGCTGTCTAATTGCAGTGGAATCACTGATTTTAAAGCAGACACTGAATGATACAGAATAAAATATGCATATTTGATAAAGATTAAAAAAAATAAAAAAATCACATTTCAACTGGATTTGCCATTAGTAAACATGAGAATTGCAAAATTTGTTGAAATGTAGGCATTGTAATCAAATTTTGCTAATCTGAATTGCATTCGGTCCTTAGTGATTGTGGTATCATAATTACACATTTTGCAACTTGTTGATTCTAAACCTTCCATCCATGTATTTGTTGTAGAATGCAGAACTGCTAAATGGATTCATATAAAGCATGATACTGGCAGCTAATGAAACTCAATAATAGGTAGATAAATAATAATGATAGAAACCAATAATAATATACAAAAGAAACTTTCACAAATCTGGCGGGAGTAATATTAACCAATTTATCAATTTACATTTTCTATTACTATTCACACAATAGTAACAATATGGAATGAATATTTCTGACCTGTACTGCTGAATCTCCCCCTCTGTTGGTCAGTCTGCTAAGGATACTGCGCTCTGACATCTGAAGACGGGCAGCAACCGGGGGTATCCGGGAGAGCATGGAGGGTAACCGTGTCACATCCGCTTTCATGTCACTCAACAATTCTTCTAACTGGTTTAGGACTGCAAGATCACAATATATCTTTTTAGAAACACTCACATGTATAGACGGACATTATAAAGGAGAACATTTGTTAGAAATTATTTTTCCATGAGTAATTAAACAGAACATTAATGTATTGGAATCATGGTTATCTTGAAAAGGACACTGAGCACACAAAAATCCTTTTACTTAATTAAGTGTTTTTGGTGTATAGATCATGCCCCTGTGCAATTCTCTGACACTTAGAAATTAAATCACTTTTTTAAATTTTATAAAGCAATAGCCACACCTCTCCTGGCTGTGATTCACAGAGCCACCATACATACTTCCTGAAAAAGAGTCTAAATTTGTTCAGCTTACCTTATTGCAATGTACAGTGTATTTAATTTAGACTGTTTAAACTCTTGCTCTGTTAATATACCACTAGAACATGCAACAATCAATAGTGCAGGAGATAAAAACTTCTAAAGCGAACACAGTGTGTTGTAAAAAAAACATTTCATGAAGAATATGCGAATCACAACCAGTGGAGCTGGTCTTTATGCTGCAGTGCTTCCTCTGATGTAGAGACTCATTGAATAAGCCTATACTGAGAGTAAATTTTTGTCTGTCATACCATTGCATGCATGGTAGCATGGGAGTAAGATAATTCAAAATAATGGGGCTCTGAAGGATAACTTTCAGATCCAGTTAAATATATAAAGCATGTTTATTATATTCTGCCTCACCTGAATGAACCCCAGAACTCTCCAAAACCTTAAACCAGAAGTAATACATTCCATGATGGATCTTGTACAGCATTCATTATGGTACCAAAATCAATAAATCAATCAAATAATAGCAGCACTCTAAAAATCTGTCCTCTTCAGCAGTAGATGCCGATTTATGTATTGTAATTTGGAAATACACGGTCGTTTTGTTTTGCTGTTGTTTTTGGTTTAAATTCACTTCGTGTTGTACACCATTTCTATAAATCAACTTAACGAAAATGGCAATATTGCTAATAATATCTTTTTTTAAAGGTTTAATGTTTGATCTGTAAAATCAAAGCCTTATGATTAAAATTTGTGATTTTTGAAGCTTAATCATCTTCTAGCATAACTTGCAAGCCCTTTCAATGGCGAGTTAGTCTGAGCAGCTGTCACAAACCTTTATGTAGAACTGCATTAGCAGGCTTGTTCCCTGCGAGAGACTCTTTGGAGAGATGCTGGTGGCTCTCTGCAAGGCACTCAACTTCTGCCAGTCGAGCATTTAGAGCCATGGCTGGATGGTTTGGGTCTTGTGTCATGTTAAGATATGCTGCCCTTCGGAGCTGTTCTTCGATAACAAGAGCCTGTTCCAGCAGCTGAAAAAATAGAACTTTATTAAAGTGAATTTGTAATTTTTCTGATTTTAGAATACAATTTTTTATATTTAATAGTCTTCAGTTTTTTGTTTTTTTTAAGCAAATCTCTCTGCAGTGCCTAAAGTGACACTATAGGCACCCAGACCACTTCATTTCATTGAAGTGGTCTGGGTGCACTGTCCCTGTTCCCTTAAACCTTGCAGCTGTAAACATTGCAGTTTTAGAGAAACTGCAATGTTTTCATTGCAGGGTTAAGACTGCCTGTAGTGACTGTATACCAGACAGCCACTAGAGGCACTTCCTGCTATTTCACCAAGTTTAAAATCTGACCAGGGCCCTTGCCATCTTTTGCTCCATTTAGTTAAAATTTGTTTTGTTACAATTACTTGAATATCACTATACAGTGCTTCAGAATATACTGGTTATTTATCATTAAAAATAATAGAAAATCGGCATAAAAGATGCAAACTAGTGTAGTGGATTATAAATGAAAGAATTACAGTTTAGTAGTACAATATGGAAGACAGGCAAAAGTTTATTTGATCTTATGGAAGAATGTCTGTATGATTTTGAATAGTACACTGTCAGGATTATATTGATCCAGCACACAGAATAGTATCACACCCTAGAACTAAGGGTAATGTCTTACCGGGCATTAGAATGGCTGGACTTAACGTACCCAAAAATAGTCAGAAAACTAGTCGAGGTCAGGGACACAGAACAAGACATAGCATAAGGAAAAGCCAAAAGTCAAGGGTACCAGACATCATTGAAGTCAAAACGAAGCCAAAGTCAAAAACCAGAAAAAAAACGATCAGGAACCCACTCTCGGATAACCATCTAAGGGAAACCATGACAGGGCAATGAGCTAATGAATAAGTGAGTATAAATAACCCTCTTGCAGATCCGATTGGCTGTACCTAGCCCTTAAACCCAAAACGTGCGTGTGCGTCTTTTGCATGACGTCACACGCACATCAACGTCATCTTTACCGTGGACGTCACGGGGCTATATAATTGCGTGGATCCGCAGCGGCCGGCATGCACCAACATGCTGCACAAGCCAGGAATCATGGCAGAAGACCGCCGAGCGGCACTCCCCTTGATCTTCGGAAGGTAATTATCTCAGGTTTTGCCACAAGGATACGAAGGATACGTGAGATACACACATATAACAAACATTTTAAAAAGTTAAACATTCTGAAAAAAATAAAACATAGCAGATTTCATAAACATTTTTATAATGCAAAACACAAAAGCATTACAGCCAGGGCCGCCATCAGGGGGTGACAACCATGATGGTTGTCACAGGCCCGGCGGTCCTGGGGGGCCCAGGCTGCTCTGGCAGTCCCGGGCCCCACTTTCCCTCTCTGCACACATAGATAGCGAATATCGCTATATATGTGTGCAGCCGCTGGCCCCCGGCTCCCTGTTACCACAGAGGGGGCCCAGCACACAGCTTCTTCTCTTCTAATAACTCTCGCGATACCCGCGGCCTTCTGAGCGTTGCCATGGCAATGCTCCACGCAGCACGCAGGCCACGGGTCTCGCGAGAGTTATTAGAAGAGAGGAGAAGAGTAGAGGCAGTGTGCTGTGCCCCCTCTGTGGTAACGGGGGGCCCCCATGCCACCAGACCACCAGGGATGGAATCTCTCCCCCCTCCCTGGACACAGGTAAGAAGCAGGGAGGGGGGGGAGAAACATTTAATTAATTTAATATAAAATAAAAAATTTATGTGAAAATGGAACAGTTACTACTGAATTACCAGGATTATTAAGAATATGTTTACTTTTACCTATATTTAACAAATAATTATTTGTAAGGTGTGGGGAATAAGACTATCAGCGTTTTTTACTAAAGTGAGGATTCAAAGAGAATTTCAAATTTAAGGCCAGAGCAAACCGGAAGCCTAGCAGACTTAGAGAATTTAATTTTGCCTTTTTAATTTTAATTTTTTTTACCTTAAATTTGAAAATCACTTGAATTCTCACTTCTCACTTTAGTGAATAACCCTTTAAATGTAGAAATCGACACCTTATTATCTTGCAAACGAGCCCCTCCATCTTAGCACCTTGACTGTCACTCTTATGAAATCCGCTCTTTAGAACTGGCATAGCTCAAGTACGCACAAAAGAGGAGGAATTTTAAAAAAAATGCAATTTCTTCTGCTCATTTTGCATGGTGTGTCCTTGGTACATCTGGGCTAAACTAGATTGTGATATAATTTGCTCAATAACAAATTTAAAATTAAATAGAGAATCACATGAAAAAGAAAATAAAAATGTGCACAAGTTACATATAATGTTCAATGCTTTATTCATGTGATCAGAGAAAATACAGTTCTTTAAAAACATCTCTACATGTATTTGCACTGGGTCGGCAGAACTGAAACAAATGTAGAATAAAAAACAGAAATCTGTTTAAAGTCAGTGACCATATTGCTTTTTCAACACCGCTACACAGTGTAATATTCAAAAATTATAATGCACCACATACTGAGGCACTGAACGAACACATGTAGTACACATTTACTTGCAAAGAAAATATATAGATGATAATGCAAAAACAACAATAATAAAAAATAAAAAAAACACAAACTTTATTTGTAATACTTTTTGATTGCACAAAGTTCTCCTAAAAATTAAGACTGACATAAAGGAAAAATGTAAAAAAAAAAAATAATAATACAAAAATATATATATATAAAATTACATACCTTAAATCTCCGTGCAAGAAACTTGTTTTTCATTTCCAGATAGTTTCCCTTGTGGATCTCAGATTTAAAAGGTTCATTCAAGATTAAATATCTAGAGTCATTCTGAATATCTTGCCAACGAGCATATCCATGTCTGTTGTTATGGTATTAAGGGGAAACATCAAAAAGAATGCAAGGTATGTTACATTTAGATTCAGTATGATGAAGGTTCTCTTCTGTGAATATACTTTCTGCTTCACATATATTGCAAGCATTAAGAGTGGTTAAATGCCACCTTTCTATGTATGCTTAATAAGTATAAGGCTGTATTTAGCTGCTCATATTTTGGTATTTGACTATTAAATCCTCGCCACTACATTCTGTTCTATCCACAATTCATTGATCAGAGATGGGGCTTCTGTAGTTTATTATTCTCAGAATATGGCAATCTCTGGATTATTGCACAAAAATCATTATTGTATGTTTTTAAGCTATATATTGCATGTACTGTATGCTGCAGATGTGGAAAAATATTCAGAAGGAAGATATGCAAAGATGGAGAGTGTAAAGTCACAGTTTGTCTATGGTGCCAGAATTATTTTAAATACTATACGTGGCAATGGTGACGAGAACTGGAGGGGCATTATCAAAAGAACACTGAAGAATATAAATGTAGTCTCAGTGAAGGATACATATTTTCTTGATAACAACAACCTATGCACCTTTGAATGAGAATCAAATTTCATCTAGCACATGTATAGATTGCGAGAATTTTTTTTTTCTTCCACCCGTCAGCGAATTCTTCAGCATAGACTCTAAGCTGAAGAACTGACTGACAAGGGAGAGCAGAAAAGACCTACGCAGGCTGTGTGATTTCTACACATGGCAACCTCAGTGCACATGGAAACCCTTAAGCTGATGCTGCTAGTACTTGCTGGGGAACATAGGAACAGAATTAGTAATGATCAGACACCTTTATGGTGGCATCAGAGTTGGCATCACCTGAGATGTATGCCCTGCTTAGGGAAGGGTCCTGAGGTGGGTATTATAGAAAGAGCAACACTCATCATCGCAGAACATGGTAACAGTGGAATGGAGGTGAGGTGAGTATATATAGATCTCAAGTATCTCTGTGATACATGATGTATTCAATGTTTTTGGAGTCAATTTAAGGCAAGCTAAAAATGTGATTACAGATTCACTTTAACAACAAAATAGAAATGTATTTTTTTTAGGTTTTGGAAGCAAAAAAAATAAAATACACCAAGAGCCAACCAAATACAAAATAATTGAGAGTGTGGTTACATACTGGAAGGAGCTATGGGACCCAGCCATGCTCTACTGTGAGCGTGCTGTACAAGAGGGTTGATGGGTTCTTTTCCTTTATTTCCCCTGCCATGAAGTCAAATTGCAGGGTCACCTTTATACTAATGAAGTCCTCAACAAACCTCTGTATCTGGATTTTTTCCCACTATGTTATAGTTACAAGTTGCTCAATGAAAGGATATAGGTGGGCACACGGTTCAAGCATTGGAGGTTGTTGCTCAACCACAGGGGGTGTTAGAACTCAAAGGGCAGTGGTAATACTATAATTTAAAAAAAATGCAAGAGAACTCAAGGGGAAGCAGGACATTAAAGGCACAAGGCAGCTTCCCCTCTTGTCAAAAAATTGAACATGAAACCCCTGTTTTGTTACACCCTTGGTAAACAGAATTAGACGGAGTAAGAAATTTATAAATGTTATACTTCTTTGGAAACATTACTAGGATAGAAGATGGTGTAGAATATGCAGGTCACATAAACGATCTATGCATTCACATGTTATATTGTATGTATTGCAAAATTTCTGCTAAGCTGTTATAAACATTTTTTATTTATAATTATGAGAACATGTAGTTCATTAATACAATGAATCACCTCCTGCTGAGGGTTAACCTTTAAATAGCAGTAAATAAGGAGCACCCTGTGCGCACATACCAGGCTAAGCACAAATCACGCAAAAATTAGTAATGATTAGATACATCTCACACTGACAAACTGAAAAGGTCACCTTCGCTACTAAGGTTATAGTTCCTATTTAGTCAAGTAGCTCTAAACTAATACAATAAGTGTCAATCATATAGAGGGCACAATGAATAATAAATACCAATTTGAATAATAAAAAAAAAAACTTCATAAATTTATTAAACGAAAAAAAGCTTCAACACTATTTTCCAAACAACAATAAAATTAACGTAGTCTATAGAGAAATAAAGGGTTTTTTTTTGTGGGAGGTTGTTTGTACGGTCACTATATGTTACGTTTTGGGGGGTTTTCTGGTCCACTGTGTTGAGAAATTGAACACAACATCCACCCATCATTCTTTGGCAAAAAAAAAATATATATATATATTTTGTTTTCACAAATATAACAAATAGAAATATAAGTGAAGTGCATTGACAGGTCGTCCTCAGTTTCGCAACCAACTGTTCCTCAGATAAACTTTTGCCTTGTTATTCTTGTGTTTACCATTATGGCCTCAATTTAATTCATTTAGACATTCTTTTCAAATGATCAAAATCTATTACAAAAACTTTGCAAATGATCTATCTACAAAAATTTGTAAAGATGTATCCGACAGATTCTAATGATGACATCTGTTAATAAATCATTTGAAAAGTTTTCTGACAGATTATGATAATTTGAAAAGCTTGTGCACACACATTAAATTGAGTCTCGTTTATCATTAAATTGTATTTTATGGGGTGTATAGATAAAAATATTTTTTGCTAATTATTTGGCCTGTGGTCATATGACTGATTGGCAACTTCAGAAGAAGAACTAAGGACTGGCAAGTTCAAGACATTAAAAGGCATAAGGTGACTATCTGCAGTGGAAAAATAGACACTAATAACCAACTGTAACATCTGCTAAAAAAATGTATGGGAAAAACAACTAAAAGTATAAACAGATGTGGAAGATAAATTTAGTGGAGTCATAACATGTACATTTCAGATTCATATCAACAATTGAATATTTTTTTGCGGGTCAAATAAATACAAAATCTGTAATAATTTGCAGCATACAGGTATAGAAATATAATGGCACAAGCCACATATATGAAGGAATTACCCTATTTTATTTAGATATAGTAACATATCATATGCCTCCACAACTAAGCTAAATCTCATCAAATATACAGAATGTAAACGGAGGATACATGCTGCGTAAAGCAGGGAGAAAACAAATTGTATTTAAATTCGAAAAGGCAAGTATAGTGGCTATAGGGGGGAAATCACACTATAAAACAGGCTATTTTTTTTTTTTTTTAAACAGACTTTATCTAACAGCTTACGAAGCCAAATCAAAAGAAAAATCAACAAGTATAGACACAGAAAATAAAAAATTGAAAAGGTGGGACATCACTGCTCCAGACATGGACCCTATTGGCATGAAATAGGTCATTTTCTTCACTGTCTAGGCAAGGCAGTTTGGGACTGGAGCATCTTCCTTCACAGCCACAAAATGCAGCTGCTTAGCCTATATACATCCTCCTTTACCACCGCCATATCTTCTCGTAGCGTCTGAAGTCCTGTAGGGCTTTAATGTTTGCCTTCCTTGAGTATTCGGGCGAGCTGGGATTTGCACAATATTTATTTTTTCCCATCTGAAGCCTCACCGATATTGCTGCAAACAGGATGGATGAGTGAGTGGGAAGCTCAAATTTGCCCGTTGTAGTATAAGCTGGCAATGTGCAGCTTTCTCAATTGGGCTCTTGCATTGCCCTCCCAATTTAATATTTTTGGATATTTTTTTTAAATGATAAAAAGATTATTTTCAAAATATTAAAATACCAAAAAATATATCATATAAAAAAAGACTTTGTAAAAAACTTGAAGAATTATTTTTTCAAAATATTAAAATATCAAAAAATATATCCTATATAAAAATATCAACGTAGCAAAATATTAACATTTTTTTTTAAATAATAATGTTAAAATATATCATTTGAAAAGCTTATCCAAAAATATTAAAATTGAGGACATAATCTGACTCACAAATTTATTTTAAAGGATACGTGACTATCCCTGCAAGTAACCAGTAATCATGCCTTCTGTGCCAGATGTCATAAATTTTTCCTGAAGATGTGGCAGCTCTCTCTTCATTTTGCCACAATGTATGAAGCTCTGAAAAAAAAAAAAGAAGATCAACATAAGAAAAAATAATTTATGAGAAAAGACTGATCAATCATTGCCTTACATTATATATCAACTATTGGCTGGCAAATTACATAGAATGATGAGATCCTTGACTCATCTTAATCTGTGACAGCTTCAGATCAGTGTGCTATCTGTTTCAAACCCATTATGTCTCAAAGTTACAGGGAGGGAAATAAATTTAAATAATAATTTAAAAACTATAGGTGAATCACAAAATATAAATGTACAATCCAAATAATGTGTTATTTATATATTTTAGTCTTCCGTATGATTACTTGTTTTTTTTAATAAAATATATTTTATTTATTTTCGTTTTTGTACTTTCTGGTTTTGGAGAGTTGATTTTCTACCGATATTTTCAATTACATCTGTTTCGGGCAGTGCTCAGTGTTGAAGTAGTTAACACAATCAGAGATGAAAGACATGTTATTGAATATAAACTGCAATAGAAGGACAATAAGTATTAATCTGAACTCATAAAAAAGGATCGTGTTACAGAAGATAGAATATGATTTGCTGTGGTTAAGTACTGCCAGAACATCTCCTTCAATGGACATTTATGGTAGGTGTATGTTGATCCTTTTTGGGTATAGTTTAGCAAATTAAATTAATTCTGTATTGCCTCTTCCTGCCATGGAAAGCAGAAGATCTTCTGCAGGTGAAACAGCAGTTCCTCCAACAACATCAACAGCTTTCAGTGGCACAAGAAATAGTAGGACAGAACAAGTTTTATCTAATTAATTATAGCCACAAAAACTACCAAAAGAGGTAAGTACACATTAAATACTATACAGAAATGTTAAGAGCACTATAGCATTAGGAATAAAAACCTGTATCCCTAACATTGCAGTGCCATTGTCCATAGTTCTATATAGGCCTAGCCTCTTCCACAATGTTCCAATCCAATGGTCCTCTGGGGACCTGATGTGCATGCCAAGCAAGCACTGCACACACATCCAAACCTCCCCATAGAAATGCATTGTTATTTAATGCTTCCCTGGGCTTCCGTATCATGTAACAGAGTTTTACTTGGCCAGTGCCTCGGAAGTGCCTTGAGTGGATTTAACTCTGCAATATCAACACTGTAGTTTCTAAAAAAAAAAAAAAAAGGAAAGGGCCAACGCATCCAGACCACTTCATTGAGATAAAATGGTCTGGGTGACATTAGTGTCCCTCTAAAACATAGGTCATGAAATGGACATTAACTCATTGTCAAGCTACCTGTTAGGTCAATGCATCATTCTGATGTAAATTTGGACATGGACCACCACTGGTCTCAATTTCCGTATCATTCCAGGCATATATTTTTAGACAGAGTCACTTGCCTCTGTACCCCCATCATTCTGAACAATTTTCGCTCTGCACCTGCATCATTTTATGACACCAAGATACCACACATCATTTCTGATGCCTACCAACCTATGTCATTCCTGTGACAACACCTCTTACCATTTGGCAATACAGCTAGTGTTGGCCTCTGTGGTCCTAAACCTTGGCTAGTCATTGTCCTCCACAGGTTCTTTCTCTCAAAATTAAGCCAGGCATCTCCAGGGACCTGTAAAATGGTTCTGTCCATTTTAATTTTCTACCTTAGCTATGTGTGACCCACGTTCTCTGTGTCGGGTCTGGTGATTAATTGTTGTGACTTTCCTCCTGCTTCTATGTCTATGATATTTAATTTATTGACCTTAGTAAACGCCAACTGAACACTATTTGTAATCCATACCAAATATTTTCACATGCATGTGTCCGGTGTTACCTGTAAAGCCTCCATCTGCAATGTTAAACATAAATTTATATTTTCCATTTTTATCTTCTTTTTTTCCTTCATCATCTTCCTGTTTTATCTCATTTTCTCCATTCTGTTGGGTATTGCAATCTTTCTCATCTGGTTTGTTCTCCTCAACTACAAAATAAATAGCTTTTTTATTAAGAAAATTCATAACAAAATGAAACTTCTATCAAAGGTGAAGTCATCTGGATGATAATATCCCCATCTTGTTAAAACATGACTTGTATGATAAAAAATGTTTTTTTCAATATTGATTTAACCCCTTAAAGGACTACGCCAAACCATATAACCATCACAATCTGGCTTGTAAAGATTATGTCAGCATGCCCAACCTATGTACTATCTTGGTAATGCTAAGAGAATGCCATTTCTAAATGCAAACCTTCTTAGGGAAGAAAAAAAAACTGTGTTACATTACATATTAGAAAGTGACTAGGGATGGTGGGGGAGTGGAGTTCCGCTATATCGGTTTCTGCTCCTATGATAATATATAGTCTGGAGTCCTTTAGAAAGGTCGTGAGTACCTGGCTTGGGGTCCTTTTCATCCAGTTTATTATGGGGAACATTTGGTTCCGCCGTTTCTAATGGCTTTTCTGGCTCTTGAAGTGGATCACCTGCAATAGCCAATTAGTAATACGTTGATTTTAAAATTGTGGTTTATTATTGGATAAGACATAACAGACCGGAAACAATGGTACTATTAAAAGAAAGCATTACTCAAGTTAAACTTGACAAACTTAATAATAAATAACGTGATTTTAATATATATAAAATCATGATTTCCATTAACAAAAAACTGGCATTGATATTATTCAAATGAAACCATGGTAGCATTAACTGAAAGGTATCTCCTCTCCCTAACAGTAAGAGACAGAACTCTGAAATTAGTATAAATATATATACGCTCACTCCTTATCAGACAATTACATTCCACAACCCCCTTAGAAGAAAGTGGGATTTTAATGCTTCTATGGTTATTAAACAGAAGGAAAATTACAGTAAGTGTAGAACAGGATACTATTTCCTGCGGAAACTATGGTTGCATTAACTGAGAGGTAGTGTCCAATCAACACAAGTTAGTTGATACAGATACAAAAAGTTCAGATGACTGCTAAAAAAAAAAACAGCTTAGATAATCGTTAAAATGCTACAAAAAAAAGAAAAAAAGAAAATAGCAATTGATCTGCAGGAATAGGGTGTAATCGTGTCAGTCCCTTACACAAATATCTTTAAAATGTGTGAGCAGAAATTGCATTGTTTAAACAGTAATGTATCGCTGCTACATCTGTATCTCCAAATACAAAAACATTGATAGAACAGATTACTGATGCACTGAGATCACAGAGCAAAGATACATGCGTCACTTTTCAAACACAGACATGAAAATATCTAGTTGAAAAGGTTGCCAATCATTATGGTGATTGCAGGAGTGTTGGCAGGAACTGCACTCAATCTCTGAGCAGCCACCCGGTGCTCTGGAGTAGGACCAGCAATCCCACAACAGCAGAGCAATAGAAGAAATATCTCCGGGCACTCAGGATGTCTTAGCCGCAGGCAGTTTTATTGAAACAGAAAGAACAGCAACGTTTCGACCTAAAGAGATGTCTTTATCAAGCTTGATTAAGACCTCTTGTTATGCCGAAACGTTGCTGTCTTTTCTGTTTCAATAAAACTGCCTGCGCCTTTAACATCCTTTGTGCCTGGAGACATTTCTTCTATTACTCATTATGGTGATGACATAACGTTGCTATGCCATGAATGTAATGTGGAGTACTAAATCAAAGTACACCAAACTGTAGGGTTTTAGGGGACCTGACTATACTTTTATGTGGACGGTAATTATTTCAGCCATGGACGTTACAGTTCACAGAACCTAAGCAACTTATGTCCATGGTAATACCATATACCTAGACCACCCAAATTTAACACATTATTCCAACCCTTCACCTTATCAGAGTGCTTTTCAATGGCACTATTTTATTTATTTATTTTTAACAGCATTGTAATGACTCTGCAGTGAACATTTCTCTATTGAATGATGACAATTTAAACTTAACGTTTTCATGTCAACATTTTAAGTGCAAACAGGAATGCGTACCTCTAGAGTTGGGATTTGAAGGTTCTTTTGCAGCATCTTCCTCTTCAGCATTGTCACTTTTTTTCTTGTCCTTGTTATCGAAATGTTCATTATTTTTCTCTTCACTATCTACCTTCTCCTGCTTAGGTAGAATCTGTAAAATTGTCAGTTATTAATGGCAATATATGGCAATATATATTTAGTTTGAGGATATTTCTGTTTTAAAATATGTTAAACTTGCTGCAGTTCTATTTTAGAAAATATAAACATTTTAGATCTTCACCTAACTATTATGTCACATTGTATTCTGCAAGCCAATTCTAACTTGGTGATGCTTATCTTCGGCTGTGCATCATGGGAAATGTGATTCACAAACGTATGGGGTCCGAATGGTAGCTATCACAGCACTAGACATACATAAATAATGTAACCATTATCTTTAAAATAACATGTTTTCCTTTCATGTAGAGTACATATCATTACAGACTGGATAAAATAATGTGTGAAATAGGAGTTAAGATGAGAACAACCCTCGAAAAAGTGAAAAACAAAGTGAAAAACAAAGGGCCTTTGCAAGTCTCTAAATTACCTCACCTGTGACTCCAAGACAGATTTGGTCTTTTGTTCTACAATCTCATTCTCCTCTGGCGTAGCAAATTGTGTATCACTCTTTTCTAATAATAATAATAAGATGAAAACAAGGTGAACTTGAGATGGACATTTCAGGAGAAAAACATGCTTATATGTTTAAACCAAAGGAACAGTTGGGCTGATATCCAGTCTTTGATAAAACCCAACAGGGTCAATCTAAACTTCTTCTCAAAGATCCTCTAAAAAGTGACTTCTTTTTTTTCAACTATATAACCTCAACAAAGTGACACATAAAGCAAATTAGTGTTGATATCTGTAGTTGCTCTACCCAGGAATTTAGTTGACGTGCAACTCTTTTGCATTGAAAGCCAGGAGATACTAGTTGTGGCTTTACGTTTCCATACTGGCAAATCTATGTATTAATATGATGGAAACATTTTTGTTGGTGTAAATTGTGCCTTACATGTCCAATACACCCCTGGCACACCACACCTGGGCACTAAGAACATTTTCTGAGAATGCACCTCTCTATGTAAACATTTTAAATTGATTGGTGGGTCAAACATTTAATTATCAAGTTTACATTTATACAATAAACATTTATATAATATACATAAAAATATTTATATAATAACTTGTTGCAGTTTGGCGAGTGGAGCCTCCCTGAAAATATGATATAATTAGCTGTATTTCTCATACTGTGTAATGAAAGATTTTTGTTTAACATACTGCACCTGTCACAAGAGCTGCTCCGAGTTGAGTTGGGGCAGGACTTGCAGGGACAGGTGTGGTTGGATCAGATGATACAATGTCAAATGATTTTTTATTTTCTACCCCCTCGGGAATCAAATCTGGGGTACTGTATTTCCCATTAACTTGTTCAAACTCCTGGACCTTAAAAGAAAACATAGGGGTCAATTAAGATAGTTTTTAAGATTTATGATGTGTGTAAAGAGACATAGTTTAAATTACATTTTTTTTTCACTAAACAAATGTTTATAGATTTCACAATTGAAAAATAAAAAAAGCAGAAATCTAAAGATTCTACAATAAAAACAGGTTAACCGTAAATGTTGTTTGGTAATTGATGTAGAAGGTTAAATTCCACGATTAATAAGATCACTTGCATAAGGTGTGACTGATTAAACGAAAAACTTAAATACAGAGAAATGGTCTACTATAACGGACATCAACTAAAGCGGATATATTAGTATTTGCTGAAACCTCATTTGGAATGATTAAAAAAAATACTTTATTTAGTTGGCAGAGAAGAGGCAACACTGAAAAACAAACAAAAATTACAGATGCAGAAAATTCAAAATTTAAGAATTATATATACACACATTTGCTTTCATGTAAGATGGTAAACAAAATTAAAATTATTCTTTATAGATCAATCCAGCTCATGATTCCACTAAAATCAGTAGGATTAGTTTCTGATACATATAATGTACCCTATTTATTTCACTAAAGCAGTTTTTTTGCATAATAAAGTCACATTCAAAATCATAATCTCAATGCTGTTTCATGTGATTTTATTAAAATGTAACCTGTGTTAAAGTTATTGCTGAGATAAAGTAAGGACATTACCTTATGGCCCTTCTTTTTTTAATAAATGTAAAGCCAAGACAGAATATTAAAATAATGTCTATGGTTTAATCTCTTTTCAGACAAGATTTTGAGAATTAATTTTATTATGCCAAGAATAAAGAATGACTAAGACATTTCAATAGTTATCCTGCACAATATGACGGAATGTAAAAAAGGAGCATTAATATTATTTATTGAATTGGCATCTAGCTCCTATCATGCAACACAACATACCTTTGAATGTCAATTGTAAACTTTTACTCACCCACCTTCTTTCGAACCAGTGACATGACTCCGATTCTAGTGAGAACATGCTGCCGAGAAAGCCCTTCTCTTGGGACCCCATCCGCAAAGGCTTCTGCGCCATCAGCCCCAGGTTCACAGAGGTGCCTCATAAATAGGGAGACATACGCCCTGGAATAAAAGCATAAGTAGCTATTTTCAGTGAAAGAAGATATATTATTTACTCTCTTTGTAATATATTCTATTTTTCGTTCGTTATCAACAAATTAATGGCTGTTGATGCGTTCACAATCGCACTGTTACGATACATTGCAGCAACACTTTTGCTATTACAGGTTTAGTGAAAAAAGGCCCTATACTGTACGTTAAACAGTCGTGTTTTAGATATCTATCCTGATGAAAATATATCAATGAATCAAATAAGTTGTTGGATACTTGCCAAAGTGTTTTCTGTGGTTTCTCAAATCATAGTAAGTGTTGAATTAATTAACAGTTAACCAATATTCCCAAAATTTTTAAGCGTTTGGGCAGGAGATCAAAAACCACAAAAACATTGCTGAGTTGATGATGCGTAGAAACAAATATCCCAATTGAATATTTTGGATAAGCTTTTTAAATGATTTCATATTTTTGGATAAACTTATAAAATAAAAATATTTATTAAAAAAAAAGTATAAATATATAAAAATATTAAATATTGACATATGAAAATGTTTTTTCAAAATCTTAAATTATTTTAAAGTTTAGAACCATGTAAGGAGGAATTCTTTAACTTTGAGGCTACGTGAGTTACAGCCAGTGAAAATCTGGCTAGGGCTGCATACACAAGGTGATTTAACTCCATAAATACAAATAATTGAGCATTGAGACTTCATTGGCATGACCTATGCATCCAAACCACCTAATTAAGCTAAAGTTGTTTTGGTGATTAGAGTTTTTCTTTAATCAAGCTTTAAATATCTTACAATCATTTGCACATTACACATTATTGCATGAATATTGAGGTCAGTTTGGAAGTTTATGATCATTCATCCATCCATCATATTCATCCATTTCAGTTTCAAGAGGAGCAATGTTTATGCAGTGGAGGAAAAATAAAATATTATTTATTGGCAACTAATTCTAAAGGGAAAAAAAATCTCCTGTAAGCCCCAACATGTAAGCATGCTAAATGTTCATGAATTAAGGGCACAGCCTTAGAGAGCCCATTGTTTGCAACTAGAGGAAAGCAATAGGGTTGTCTACATCAATTTTAGTCATTCGAGTAAAGCTACAGCAAAGAGATTTTTCCAGTTTCAACAGAAATTAGAAGCAGAATATTGTAAATCACAACTGCGTGTCTTTGAAAGGCCAGCAGACCTATTTTCCTACAAGTTTTTACAGAATCTAGTGTTTGCATTCAGCTAATGAGTCAAGGTAGGAACATGCAAATGATAAAAGATTATGAGTTCAATTGTGTTAAATTTTACACTTTATATTTTCTAAATGTGTAAACTTAAATGGCTTCTTATTTAACAGTTTCAAACAACTGATGTTACCACGCTGCCATCTAGTGGGAGAAAGTGGAATACATTGTTTACATTCACAGGCCGGGAAATACACCATAGCTCAAGTCCTTTCAGTTATTTGATATAGTTCCACTCAATAGGTTAATAGGTTAGTGTTTAAACTAAAAGAAATTGGTGTAGATGAAAATTCTTGTTCTTGGGTAGAACATTGGCTTAAAGATAGAGTATAGAGAGTTGTCATTAAAGGTAAATTAGCAAGCTGGACAAACGTGGAAAATGGTGTCCCTCAGGGTTCTTCTCTAGGGCCGCTTCTATTTAACATATTTATCAATGATTTTGAAATAAGCATTGAAAGTCATGTTTCAGTGTTTGCAGATGAAAAAAAAAACTCTGTAAAGTAATATAATGTGAGCAGGATATTGCTTTGCTGCAGAGTGATTTACATATATTAGGGGACTGGGCACTTAAATGGCAGATAACATTTAATGTAGGAAAATGCAAAGTTGTGCATTTCAGTGTAAAGAATGCACAAGCAACTTATATCCTTCATGGTAGTGAATAAGGGATAACAATACACAAGAAGAATTTGGGAATTATTATAGACAACACACTAGGCAACAATGTGCAATGTCAATCAGCAGTGGCTAAAGCCAGTAAGGTTTTTTTCATGTATAAACAGTGGCATTAATTCTTGGGATGAAAATATAATTTTGCCTCTTTATAAATCACTGGTAATACCACACCTTGAATATGCTGCGCAATTTTGGGCACCTGTTCTAAAGAAGGATATAATAGCACTAGAAAAAATGCAGAGACAGGCTACAAAATTAATAAAAGGAATGGAACATTTTAGTTATGAAGAAATGTTAACAAATTAAAACCTCTTTAGCTTAGAAAACAGGCCCCTCAGAGGGGATGTGATAACATTATACAAATATATCCGGGCCACTACAAACCATTGTGTAGAAAACTATTCACAAACAGGACCATACCTAGGATACAAGGTCACACATTTAGACTGGGAGAAAGGAGATTTAGTCTAAGACAAAGGAAGTGTTTTTTTTTTTTTTTACTGTAAGAACAATAAGGATGTGGAATTATCTGCCTGAAGATGTGGTTATATCAGAGCCTGTACAGATGTTTAAACAGCAACTAGATGCATACTTGGAATAAAACCAATATTCAATGATATAATTATTAAATTGTTGGGTAATAGCTTCTGGATCCAAGCATAAATCTGACTGCCAGTCTGGGGTGAAGAAGGAATTATTTTCCTAGTTTGTTGCAAAATTGGAAGTGCGTCAAATTGTTTTGTTTTTTTGGGTTTCTTTTGGATCGAGAGCAAAAAACTGATTTGAGAAAGGCTGAACTTGATGTAAACGTCTCGTTTCAGCCTATGTAACTATGTAGCTGCCACATTCTATCGATTCATATCAACTTTTATCCATGGCGTTAAGTGCATGCTCACCAAAGCCATAGAACAGGGATAGGTAAACTTCAGCATTCCAGATATTGTGTTTCCCAGCACTTTGGAAAACGTAGTCCACAGCATCTGGAGTGCTGAAGGATGCCGAGCGCTGCCGTAGAATCAGAGACAGGGATTGGCTCAGATTCTTAGCAAAGCAACTTTCTGAATCTGAGAGACAAGTGGATCAGTTCCCGAGCAAAATTCACAAAATAGGGACACACGTAGATAAATATCTTTCCCTTTTAGTTTTACATTTGTTTTTAAAATGCATTCTATATAATGCAATAAAAAAAACAGTTATCAACTCTAGCCTGGAGAATCTCTTTAACATAAGCTGTAGGCACCTAGAATAATTCAATACTACCTGAATTCTTTTTCACTCTTTCCTCTGAGGTCCCGCACAAGCCAGTGAGAATTAAAGGCATCTTGTGGTGGCATCCCCCATCTCATGATTGCATTTAAGAAGGCTTTGCGTTGACGAGCATTAAATCCAAGAACCTTAAAAATAAAAACAAGCAGCATTTTTTTATAGTGTGAAGGGGGCTTTCTTTCCTTTTCAAATTGACGATCATTCTAATTCCTACATCACACAACATTGTCATGGTTGCAGGTATTATTTCAAGGGTCATATAAATCAATAAACTGATATATAGATATTAACCACTTCACTACCAAGCACATTTTGATTGGACATTTTTCAGTATAGCTAGCATATAAACATAATATAGTTTGTGAATAGACATAAAATTTTAAATGATGTAAATTTTTATATTTCACATATTTACTCAGCCTTTAGAAAAATATTTCGGAAATGAAAAACTTTAGACAGTATACTGTGTCCTTTAACTTTAATATTTTACACAGGGTCTAAATTGTTAGTATAAAAACAAAAATGCAATTTTCTCATGTAGACGTGACAAAAAAATAAATGGTTAAGTAGCTTGCTAATAAGGATTTGTAAGGACCTTGAAGATATTATTAGGAGTACAGGTAACTAAATGCCAACAAAAGGTAGAAATAATGTCTGCATATGAGCATAATTGACGCATAAAGTAAATACAGTTAAATCATATTTCTAAAAATAAAAGGTATTCTAAAAAAACTTTGATAGCAATCTTTATCAATCTCTGAAAATGCTAATATAAATTTTACAAAATAGTAGTCTATTCAGTAGCAATGATTTGACCCATTGAAACTTCCTTTACTGTTTGGGAGAGCTTACATTTTCAGCAACTTTACAGGCATTATATGCATGACTGGTGGCTTCTGCCAAATAAATTAGTTAGTCTACTGATTGGTTATTAGACTTGGAGATTAATTTTGTTACAAACTGCAATTCATCCACATTTGTGCCATTCGGGTGATAATACAAATTCCAGACTCACAAGCCAAAAGACTGCAAATGCAAATGGTTGAGTATGTTCATTTTGAATCATGACTCCATATTCTGCGTGCGCCATTAAATTAGATGACTGATGGGAAAAGCATGTTTGATGGAGAGGGAAATGCCAGTAAAGTTTGATTTTATTCACTGATCAAGAAACATAAAAGGATCAGAAATAAAAAAATAAAAAAAGTAAATCTAGATGTATAGGTTATATATTTAAATTGTATTATATAAATATTGATTTCTTTTTACAGTTTCTTTTTTCTCTACTGGTTATTTTTTTCTTACTTTATTTGTGGTCAAAATAGCAGGAATATGTCAAATATATACATAATATTAGCAAAATTCAGATGAACTGAACCACCATATGGCCAAAATTCAGCTGTCCTGAAATGTTTGTTTATTTATCAAACATCTCAATGAGAAGCCTCTGACTCAAAGTCTCTTCCAGGAAAAAAGAGGAGCGCTTACAAAGGCTGCAGTCATAAGAACTACAGCGTTTGCAATCTCTTTTACACTATCCTCCCAATGAACATGCATGCATATATACATTGGGGGTATATCTACTAAACTGTAAGGTTTTTTGGTGTGTGTTTTTTTATAGTGTGGAGTGGTCTTTTAAAGGGACACTTCACTACCTAAACACAAAATAAATAAATACTGTTTAGTAGATATACCCAAATGAAATCCTGCATGCATTTAACTATGCATTTTTTTCATTGGCAGGTATATCTAAAAACAGCTTGAAAAAACTGTGATTTTCTTCTGGTCTGATACCATTGCAAGCTCTCCCTTCCTTCCCCAGCCCAGACTTTCTGTGGCTGTCCAATCATAGAGTTCTTAATGCAGCTCAATGAGAAAGCCTTTGCAGCTGCTCTGGGCAATTGCTGCCTCTTGAGTTTAACTCCACCGAACTAACCAAACCAAGAAGTAACATTGCTTGTCAGAGGGGTGGGGGGTAATCATATAAATTTATAAAAGTGTAAATTTTTTTCTTTTGCATCTTACTTATTTTTTCCCATCTTTTCTCAGTTGTTCCATCACTGTCTGCATTCCTGTCCTTTCTGTCAATTGTCTTCATACATAAAGCTTTTCCACAAGCTATGGTGCTTTAAGGGGTCAGGAGTGTTCCTTTAATGGTGATGGTACTCATTTGATTAGCCTCTAATGATGAAGGATGAAGCATTACTGAAATCTAAGCTGCTATTCCGAGATTCTGTATCAGGAGCTCTAATTAAGAAGTTCTCTCATCAGCATGAAACATAATGTATTAACATCAAGTGAATTGTACAAAGAGAGGCTGGTGGGGAGAAGGTCATTTGGGTTCATGAAGGCAACTGCACAATGTGGAATCAAGGGATGAATTTGTGAAATTCCAAAACTTTGTGATGGAGTTTTCAGTATTTGATGGGAAACACATTGTGATGATAACTGTACCTCAATATTTCCTCCAACTCTGGCCAGAAGAGGTGGTAGAGGTTTATCTCTGTCACTCTTTAGCTGTCTTCTAGACTGCCTTCGTCCTCCTAGAAAAACACATTGAAGTAGAATATTTAATTACATGTTAGAATTAGTGAAAAGAATGATCAAGATATAACTTTTAAATAATTATTTCCTTTAATGATTATGAAAAGAAACATGAATTTGAAAAGCTATAACATTCTGATTATGTAGTTGGTTATAAACGTGATAGGTTGACCTTTCGGCACGCATCTTGTCACTTCAAATAGGAAAGCAATTTACACTACAATTTTAGAGGCAACTAAATATAGCTTTCACGACTACTGAAAAACATAAATTGAATTTTTTAATGAAGTGACTCTCTAATAAGAATAACCAGCTCATAATATGTAAATGCTTTGCAGCAAATATTGACACGCAACCACAACTTGAATTCTCAAATTATTTTATTTAAACCATTTTTCTTTCTTTTTTTTTTTTTTTTAATTCATGAGGCTTTATATATTCCTCACTGGTACTTTATGACATTGGTGAAAGAAATTTGTCTCAGGCCAAGTCTAGAACAATTTCTAGTCTATGTTTGCATATGCATTTACCCCACTATGTAAAAGGAAGTCTTCACTTTGTTTATAGAAGTTAGTACGTCATATGCACAGAAATCTGTACTTGTAATATGTTAACTGATCTGGCAGTTATGAAGATCCCTCTCCTAGGTGAACAATATAAGCTCTGACACCTGGTTTTAATCCTCTACCTGCCCTGTTAGACCTGCTGAGAAAACACTTCTACCTACTGATTTAAAAATCAAGGACAGGGATGTGATGGCTGTGAACTAGTCGCAAAGCATGGTGTCCTCACTGTCTTGGAAGTAGCTCTTCTTAACCACAAGAATTAAAAAGTACAATGGGTGTAGCATGTGTTGGAAGGTAATACTTTGCATATCATACTCTGTGACATTTAATGTTGTACAATTTCACACTGCGTAATATAGGCACAGTGAAGGAACTGTACTTCTATATATGGTTAAATGTGTATAGAGTCAGAGTGTACAAACAGATCCTCATTCAGTCTGCATATTGTAGTTTGACTAAGGCTAGTGAAGCCAAAACGTTGGATGTTTGTGGTGTCTGTTGATCACAGTGAATAGGTAAAGTACTCTTTATCCAGCAGTCTTATTCTTTTTTTCATTTCATTTTGTTTTATATATATATATATATATATATATATATATATATTAGAAAGGACCGCACTCCAAGGCCTTTGTGATAGTTTTCAAATAAAATGTAACTTTTATTTAATCCATATAAAAGTCAACGTTTCAGCCCCCACATGGAGCTTTCATCAGGGCAAGAATTTAAATGAAAGCTCCATGTGGGGGCTGAAACGTTGACTTTTATATGGATTAAATAAAAGTTACATTTTATTTGAAAACTATCACAAAGGCCTTGGAGTGCGGTCCTTTCTACTATATCTACATGATTTTGCCAGACCTGCTCTGGGCATTAAGAATTTAACCAGGAGTGCAAGCCCTTGATATGTATGTGTGTATATATATATAGTATATGAATTTTGCATTTCTATATTAATTATTGTGTACATAGATGAACTAAACTCCTATATTTCCTACTGTGATCTGTACATAGTTTGGTATGTTTATATATGATTTGGGACTGAGCCTCCCAGGGGAGTGTTTTTTTTCCCAACCTTTAGCAGCCTACTCATTAGAATATGCATGCTGTATGTTAGTGGATGCCCCTACTTATACTAAGTATTGCATATTGTAGTTTACCATATAAGTTTTGTACAGCAATTTCATAGTGATCCGGCTGTGTAAAACTGTATAATATTTTATAAAACACATTTTAGAATTCAAAGGTGGGGATGTAACATTTCAATATGTGCTACAAAACACAAAAACAAAATGAAGGAGACAAGTTTGATATCATAAATTTGCTACATCACAGATGCTCTTGATGTACATGGCTGCATTTTTTACATATAACATCATAATGACATGGAAAATGTTAACTCCCTTAGTTTTAAACTTTCAGGCTATGCCAGCTGTGATATGCAATAAAATCTATATTATTTGGATGGCTCTATGTGTAAATATCTGGTGACAGGAGACAAACATTCTCGGGGTAATGTTGCCTAATTAATTTAAAGTAATTCAAATTCTATCCATAAATAAACTATATTATTCTAACCTTCAGGCTTTTCTTCAAAGTCTTCGTCTTCATCTTCTGAGCCAACCGAGTATTCTGATTGGTTGTCAGACAGCTCATCTTGCCATTCTAGTGCAACAGAATGAAGACATTAAGTAAAAACAATGTTGTCAGCAGAAACAATATGATTTTTCTCAGTGGAGTAAGTAAAAGGGGTTGTGGTATGCTCTTGGTGACACCTGGGAGAGGTTGTTGACAAGGGACACTAGTGATGGGTGTGGAGCCCTCCACATACTACTGCACTCTTTTACCTCACTGGGACTGGCAGGACCAGAACAGAGTATATACAGTTTGCATTGGCTGGCTCTCAGTGATATTTCAAGAATGGCGGCTGTACCATGTAAGTGGAGGAGGTGGGAACATTACATAATGTCATATATCTGCCAATTTAAATTAGGATAGATAGGCAGACATTGATGGGACAGCTGAGTAGAGACAGGGAAAAAATGGGTGAGAGGCAAGAGTGTAGGAGGAGACACAGATTGGGTGGGCTTTGGATGCTGGGAGGACCTTGAGGGGCTGCACCCTTCACATCCCTTTATCATATCCACTACAATAAGATGTAGCATATATAGTTCTTGCCATGTCATTTTAAATTAAAAAAATCTAGGGGTTTCCAATAGTCAAATCTACACCAGGTATCAAGTAACATAGGTACACCTCTCCATCAGGTGAGAATCTTTTAATTTCAGTAGCACAAAGAGTGAGAAGATTTGTACAAATGTTGCCATTAGAAATTAGGGGTTAAGTTCTGAAAATGAAGAAGTCACCATGGAAACCGATAAGTAGGGACATCCCATTGGTAATTATAAAGATTGCTCCACTTATAGAATATTGCTCTAATTTTCTATTGGAAACTCTTTTATAAATATCCTCTAATGTGTAGATAACATCGTATTACTCACTGAAGGTGAGTTTGTTTTGAAATTTGGACTTTCACTTTACCTGCAATGCACAACTGGTTTAGCATGATGTAACAATAAACCCCACACATGCCCTTTGTTCTCTTGTAGGCTTTTTAGTATATTTCTTAAATATTTGTCTTGTGCAAAACAGGCAGACAATTTCTTATTGCTTGGTCTTATGATCTTACTTCAATAATCACAATCTAACAGCTAGCACCATGGAAAGTACCTTGGTCCTCCTGTGATGCATCGTTGTAGTTGACCTGCTTGCGTATCCTTTTCCCCTTTCCCAAGTTCCTCGCAAGGTCCTCTTGTTGTTGCTCATAATGATGTCTCAGCAACTTTTCCCAGTAATCTGGATCTACATTCTCTTCCTGCTTGATTATTTCACGTTCAACTTCCTCCTAAAAATGACAGGTAATGTAAACAACATGTGATAGTAAAATATGGTGACAACTGCAAGACAAATGTGTACTGAGACTAGAATTAATCTCCACTATTGTTACTTACTATAAAGACAGAAAGCACTTATTTATAATTAGATGAAGAGAATGTGAAATTAAATGCTCTCTTGCTCAGCATAGTCTTTAGAGCAAATTCACAGTCATAGTATTACATCATGAAACAATCAAACAAGCAATGGACAAACAGTTTTGTTTGATTGGTGATTCAGAGTTCTGTCTGTGGCACCAAAAAAAAAAAAAAAAGCATGATTGATGGCTAGGGAACAGCCACTAAATGTTAATGTTACAAGTGTCTAACGCAGGGATAAAAGGGAAGAGTAAGTAAGAAATTATATTTCATAATTATATTGATATAAATAGATTTATTTTTCTTACTGTTCCTTATTTAATTTTTTTGGTTACTACTTCTCACTGTGAACCAAATGTCGAAAAACATGCCCATCAATGTACTGCTAAATATATACATAGTATTTCTATTATGTATATATTTTGCAGTTCATCAATTGGACCATTTTCCTGCCAATTTGGTTCAGATTTTCCCAAAATTATTTTATGTACAAAATTTGTCCAAACAGACACCACAAGCATGAATCTCGAATTGCCCAAATAAAATTTCATTTTTATTTATTTTTTTATAAATCAATTCAGGGAATTATTTATTTTTTTTACTGCACACAAGTCTATTTCGTGGTTTAATCTCGCCCTGGGATAAAAAGAGGTCTTTCTGCAACAGTGTGTGTAGACTCCAAACAGTAAGAAATATAAAAAATAAAAAAAGTATAAAAAGCCAAAAGTACAGATTGTTATAACAGAAATAATATAAATAATCTGGTGATAAAAATCAACGCCAGGTTGTGCTGCCTCATTCTCTTTCACCTTATTATAACGCAATAACTGCACACCAAAAGAAACAAAAAATTGTGGTCCCCGAGAACCAGAGACAATACACAGTCTAATAGACGATTAAAATACACGCCCATAAAAGAGTGTATATATTATTTTTTAAATGATAATTTATAAAGGTTTCAAACTGTGGGTGTTCCTTAATCTCTAGGGCTATTATCAAATGCTTAATTCCGATATAACTAAAAAACTCAGATCCAGGTAATTGGAATAGAATTTTTAAGTGATTAAATGATTCAAGTTTTCCTAATGAGGCGATTTGAGATAAGTTGTGAATATTACAGCTTAACCACTTCGTTAAGTCTAAATCCTGTATATAAAATTGTATGACTTCAATGGGAGTTGATTGAAGGAATTTATTATAAATTCCCAATTTGTTCTTAAATATTTTTAATGCCATTATTATGTCATTCACAATTATATTCGAAGAGGTAAAATATTTATAGTACTTAGAGTTAGACCAGGCTAAATTGAATAATGACGTCTTGTAACTAGCTTTTTCTTCCATTATATGTCACCCTGGATTTGATGCTATCTGATTATCCCATTTAAGAAAGTGAGTAAACATAATAGTATCATGTATTTTTATTATATCCAGGAAATCTATTCCACATTTTTCGCTCTTCTAGCTAGGGTATTAAATAAAATTATTGGTGTTTTACCTCCCCAAATAAACACCATAAATTGTTTCTTAAACTGAACAAGTAGGTATCTTGGAACTCTTAGAGGTAAGGAACGAAACAAGTAGGTCAGTTTTGGTAAAATATATACGGAGATTGTATTCAGCTTGCCAAGCCAAGAAATGTCGAGACCTTTCCAAATTTGGAGATTTTCTTTAAATGATTTTAGTAATACCATATAATTATCCTCCACTATCCTATGTCAGTTCTAATAGTCCAAGATATTCAATTATTTCATTATTCCAATTCTAATTAAATCTCTCTCTCAATGTCTCCAAATAATTTTGAGTTATATTTGCTGTTATTATTTGAGTTTTATTCATGTTGATTTTGTATCCAGAATATCTACCAAATTCAATAATGACTTCTAGAACTTGTGGAATGGATATTAATGGGTTAGACAAGGTAAGGAGGACATTGTCTGCGTATAAAGTAATTTTGTGATTCACTTCACATAAATTTAGGCCATAAACCTGCTCTATTCTAATTAGTTCAGTCAATGGTTCGATTGATAAAATATACAGCAATGGCGCCAGTGGGCAGCCCTGCCTAGTTCCATTCTTAATGTCAAAGCAGTCAGATATCATACCAGGGCCAATAACTCTAGCTTGAGGGACTGTATAATGTGTCATTGTACTTTCTTTAATAAAACCTATCAGACCAAAATTTTCCAACACCAAATCCAGGAAACTCCAGTTCACCCTATCTAATGCTTTTTCTGCGTCTAAGGCTATAAATGCAAAATGTAAATCGTGAGTGTTCGAATGGCTTATCATATTTATGATTTTCTGGGTGTTGTCAACCATATCTCTGCCCATCACAAACCCAGTTTGGTCCTTATGTATAAGTTTAGGAATGATTGTTTTAAGTCGTTCTGCTAGAATCTTAGAAAATATCTTCATATCTAAATTAATCAAAGAGAATGGGCAGTAATTCGACAGGGTGTCCGGATCTTTTCCCGGTTTGGGAATTGGGAGAATATTGGCCTGTAATAATTCTTGTGAAATAAGTCTATTAACAGAAAATTCATTTAAAGTCTGTTGTAAAATTGGTGATATTTCATTTTCGAATGTTTTATAAAAAAAATTGCCATCTGGTCCTGGGGCCTTTTCTTTTCTTAACCATTTTATTGTTTTTTGTAGCTGTTTATTCAACATCTGAGCTAAATTATTCTAATGTTTCTAAATTATATAGAGAGTGGTAGTATGACTTAAATGCTTCTCCAATTTTTTTAGGGAAAAGTAAAATTTTGTTACCAATTTTTATTTTCCTAATATGATCATTCCTTCTTTCAAATTTTTATTTATTAAAGAGAAGTTTATCAATTTGATTATTAATTAAGTACCATTTTTGCTTAAGTACCAACATATTTCTTTCCATTCTTCCATTCGTTTAATTTTAATAGAGTCTTGAATAGATGCAATTTTTTTTAAAAGTAATTAAATTTGGAGTGGCTTTATTTATTCTCTCCTGTTCTGACAAAGAAATGTAAAGCTTAGATAAAGACTGCTCATTTCTTTTTTTAAGATGTGATCCTGCTTTGATAAATAAGCCTCTCATATAGCATTTAAAAGAACATCATAATGTTGAAAACGTAGTCTTTCCATTATTATTTATTTCAAAAATGTTTAGCCTGTTTAATTAGTTCTTCATTGTTTGGTCCAGGAGAGTGCCAGCTAGTTTGGACTGGGTATTCTATATTATCTTTAACCTTCAGAAAAATAGGAGCCTATCTCTGAGGAGACAAATCTGTTTAAGGATTGAATTTTCATTCTAAAAACATCAATCCTAGAGTATGAATGATGGACCTTAAAGAAAAGTGTGAAGTCTTTATCTCTAGGTTTAAACGTCCACCATATATCATAAAGGGAGTTTTTTTCTAATAGATCTTGGAAAAAATTGGCGTTATATTTCAAATGAGGGTCCCTAGGGGCAATGGCGGACTAAGGGGGGGGCAGAGGGTGCCATGACCCTGGTCTGAGGGCTAATGGGGGATGTGTGAGCTGCGCAGCACGGCAGCTGGGGTGTCACACAGCTCACACAAAGAGACCAGCAAGATGAACTGGCTGCCGGAATGAATAATGGGGGCGGGGCCAATCCGGGAGTGGGGGCAGGGATTAACACGGCCCTTACCCGCTACTGTTACTGTTGCACATGGAGGTGCAGCAAGAAGAAATCCTTGCACCTCCACCTACCAGGCTCCAGGGAAGGACTTCAGGCCAGAGAATCCACTCCTCCAGCCCACACTGTCTGTGAGTGAGTGTGTGTGTGTGTGTGTAACTGTCAGCCTGTAACTGTGTGTGTGTGTGTGTATGTGTGTCTGTAACTGTCTGCCTGACCCTGTAACTGTGTGTGTGTCTGTCTGTAACTGTCTGCCTGACCCTGTAACTGTGTGTGTGTGTGTGTGTGTGTGTGTGTGTGTCTGTAACTGTCTGCCTGACCCTGTAACTGTGTGTGACTGTCTGTAACTGTGTGTGTGTCTGTAACTGCTTGACCCTGTAACTGTGTGCGTGTGTGAGACTGTCTGTAACTGTGTGTGTGTGTGTAACTGTCTGCCTGTAACTGTGTGTGTGTGTCTGTAACTGTCTGCCTGACCCTGTAACTGTGTGTGTGTGTGACTGTAAGTGTGTGTGACTGTCTGTAACTGTGTGTGTGTCTGTAACTGCCTGACCCTGTAAGTGTGTGTGTGTGACTGTCTGTAACTGTGTGTGTGTCTGTAACTGTCTGACCCTGTAACTGTGTGTGTCTGTAACTGTCTGCCTGACCCTGTAACTGTGTGTGTGACTGTCTGTAACTGTGTGTGTGTGTGTGTAATGGTCTGCCTGTAACTGTGTGTGTGTAATGGTCTGCCAGTAACTGTGTGTGTGTGTGACTGTAACTGTGTGTGTGTCTGTAACTGTCTGTCTGACCCTTGTAACTGTGTGTGTATCTGTAACTGTCTGCCTGACCCTGTAACTGTGTGTGTGTGTTTGACTATCTGTCTGTAACTGTGTGTGTGTGTGTGTCTGTAACTGTCTGCCTGACCCTGTAACTGTGTGTGTGTGACTGTCTGTAAATGGTTGTGTGTGTGTGACTGTCTGTAACTGTGTGTGTGTGTGACTGTCTGTAACTGTGTGTGTGTGTGTGGGTCTGCAACTGCTTGACCCTGTAACTGTGTGTGTGTAACTGTCTGCCTGTAACTGTGTGTGTGTCTGTAACTGTCTGCCTGACCCAGTAACTGTGTTTGTGCATGTCTGTAACTGTCTGCCTGACCCTGTAACTGTGTGTCTCTAACTGTCTGACCCTGTAACTGTGTGTGTGTGTGACTGTCTGTAACGGTGTGTGTGTGTGTGTCTGTAACTGCCTGACCCTGTAAGTGTGTGTGTGTGTGTGACCGACTGTGTGTGTGTGTGTGTGTGTCTGTGCCTGACCCTGTAACTGTGTGTGACTGTCTGTAACTGTGTGTGTGTGTGTCTGTAACTGTCTGACCCTGTAAGTGTGTGTGTGTGTGTGTGACTGTCTGTAACTGTGTGTGTGTGTCTGTAACTGTCTGCCTGACCCTGTAACTGTGTGTGTGACTGTCTGTAACTGTCTGTGTGTGTGTGTGTGTGTGTGTGTGTGTGTAATGGTCTGCCTGTAACTGTGTGTGCGTAACTGTCCACCTGTAACTGTGTGTGTGTGTGTGTGTGTGTGTGTGTAACTGTCTGCCTGTAACTGTGTGTGTGTGTAATGGTCTGCCTGTAACTGCGTGTATGTGTGTGTGTGAATGTAACTGTCTGTCTGACCCTTGTAACTGTGTGTGTGTGTCTGTAATGGTCTGCCTGACCCTGTAACTGTGTGTGTGTGTGCGACTATCTGTCTGTAACTGTGTATGTGTGTGTCTGTAGCTGTCTGCCTGACCCTGTAGCTGTGTGTGTGTGACTATCTGTCAGTAACTGTGTGTGTGTGTGTCTGTAACTGCCTGACCCTGTAACTGCATGTGTGAGTGTCTGTAACTGTGTGTGTGTGTCTGTAACTGTCTGCCTGACCCTGTAACTGTGTGTGTGACTGTCTGTAATGGTCTGCTTGTAACTGTGTGTGTGTGTAACTGTCTACCTGTAACTGTGTGTGTGTGCATAATGGTCTGCCTGGAACTGTGTGTAACTGTCTGCCTGTAACTGTATGTAACTGTCTGCCTGTAACTGTGTGTGTGTGACTGCCTGTGACTGTGTGATGCTGCCTGTAACTGTGTGTGTGACTGCCTGTGACTGTGTGTGTGTGACTGTCTGCATGTAACTGTCTGCAACTGTGAGTGTGTGACTAGCTGCCTGTAACTGTGTGTGTGTGTAACTATGTATATGACTGTAACTATGTATATGACTGTCTGCCTGTGACTGTGTATGTGACTGTATATGTGACTGTCTGCCTGTAACAGTGTGCGTGACTGTGTGTTACTGCTTGTAACTGACTGTGTGTGTGTGTGTGTAACTCTCTACCTGTAACTGTGTGTATGACTGCCTGTGACTATATGGGTGACTGTCTGCATGTGACTGTGTGCGTGTGACTGTCTGCTTGTAAATGTGTAACTGTAACTGTATGTGAGGGGGTGCAGGGATTTTGTAGAAGGGGGCCGGGGCTTTAAAACGTTTACAAACTTGTTCAATACATTTAAAAAAAAAAGTAAAAAATAAAATAAAAGAATACTTTTCTAAACATGTAAAAGTTTTTTTTTTTTTTTGGAGGGGTGGAGGGGGCAGGGGGGTGCCAAACCCCGGACCTGCCCCGGGTGCCACATGCTCTAGGTACGCCCCTGCCTAGGGGCCCCAGACATATAGCTCTTATCCAGCTTCACATACGGTAAGCAATTGAAGTCCCCACCTAAGACCAATGTACCGTCTAATATTTGATCCAGTCTGTTTGGATTTCTCAAAAAAATAATAATCGGGTTTTGATTGGGACTATAGATGTTTGCTAAGGTATAGGCAAGATCATTGATCTTGCATATCAAGACAATGTATCTACCATTTTTCTCCGTCTCCTCATAGATAGGCTCAAATTTAACTCTATTAGAAATTAGTATTGCCACCCCACTCTTTTTTTTGTTTTTTAGATCAGATTGATAAATGAATGGGAAACCCGCCATAGTTTCTTAGCTGGTTCAGTCCAGTGAGTTTCTTGCACATAAGTTATATCAATGTTCTTTTGGCACAAAGTATGGTACAACTGGCCTCTCTTTTGCAGAATGTTTATGCCCTGAGCATTGATGGAAGCAAAGTTTAGTGTTATGTAACATCACCCCTCCCCACTTTTTCTCGCTGTCCACCCATCTGAATATATCTATGTTCTGTAATCCTTATAAAATAGTAAAATAGACAACATAATAAACATCCATTCCACATTCGCATAAAACATCTAATTCTAATGTTATCAGAAATCTCATTCCTGATCTGACCAAATTTCAACGTAGGTCGCTTTCAAAGGGTGCTGGCTAGCTGAAATGGATTACTTATAAAAATTGTTTCTAAATCACTTGGTTTCCTTTATAATTAATATGCTCTATTTCCCTCTACACCTTATCTCATATCTTTATCCTTCCTTATTTACTTAATCTGCCCAACTCCTCACTCCCTCCTCCCATCCGTTCCTTAATTTTCAGGAATAAAAAAAGAAAATAAACAAAACAGAAAAAAAACTCAAGAAGAACAAACAATACTTATATACTATTATTTACGAATATATTTTCTCTATTTTCCCCTTATTCCCTTTTGTATTCATATTACTTCTGTAAAGGACAACATTTACTACCCTCTTCTACCCCTCCTCTAATCCCTTTTGTTCTAGTTTCCTTTTTTACGTGTTAAGTGTATAGCTAATCTTTAAAAATGTGTTAATAATCTTTCATTAAATTAACTTCAAATTGTGTATTCCTTTCAACAATATTGTGACGAGTACTTTATTTTTGTCTATTACTTTTTTATCCACACACATTAATGTTTATATACAAGGCTACCTCTCTTTTCTCCCATGTTATTTTAATAATTTTTGGAGAGAATCACCTACTACCTCTAATTATCATTATCATGTGTATTCATATTCCCTCTTTTCTCCCTTCCCTTCTCCTTCCTTTTAAATTGGTTAATTTAATGTGTGTAACTAACTTTTTTTCCCCTTAACTTTCCCCATTTCTCTCTTTTTCTTCCTCTTTTTAAATAATAAAAAAAATTAATAAACTTTCATTCAATTTACATCTAATTTGTGTATAAGTTTTCTTTTCCTTTTCTTTCATCATTCCTTCTCTCCCTCCCTTCTCTTTAAATTGTTGTACTAAATTTTAAGTGTGTCCCATATGTGAAAAAAATGATCAAAACTTAATTTATGAGGATAATGTTTCAGCTATTATTGTAGCTTATCTCATCATCTAAAATTTATTTGAAAAAGAAGAAACAAAAAACAGAAATCTCCAATGATGTATGATTTTCTTTTGCCTTGATATAGTGGTCACTTCCTAAAAACGTCTTCTTGCTATTCGAGTAGCCACTGATATATCTGCAAATAAACGAATGTTCCTATATTTTTCTTCTGTAAGTGGATTTTACCCGATTCCTTTTATAATTCTATCTTTAAGATAATAATTTGTGAATTGCATGTTGACGTCTCTGGCAGCTGATATTTCTTTTGGCTTTCTTAGCCTATGGAACCTCTCCAGTGGATGAGGGCCATAATGGGGTTTATACATTATTGATGAGAAAAGATTTAATAAGTAGGTTTCCAGTTGTTAGTTTGAAACACTTTCTGGGATACCTCTTATCTTAAGGTTCTTCCATCTAGAGCGATCTTCAAGATCTGTAATTTTGTGATTTATTGTCAGACCAACTTAACATTAAACCATCTAATGACATGTTCAGGTCTGAATTTATCACCCAGTATAATCTGGACCATTTTATTACAGGGTCCAGTTTTGGGAGTATGTTTACCCAAACACCCCGCACTTATATATATTTATATATAAAAAAACCAAATTGTAATCTTAAGAATATGCTGGCTCCTAGTTATGCTATTAAAACCAATGCTGGCAGTACCACAACAAATATTAGGACATTTAGGGGGTGTAATTCCTGTAAATCCTGGGGATTACCACCAGGGGATATATATATATATATATATATATATATATATATATATATATATATATATATATATATATATATATATATAAATATCTAGATGACCCAGCTTACTATATCTTCTAAGAGATATCGCTATCACAATCTCAGGGGATTAATTTAGAATATTTAGTACAGTTTCCGCCAAGTATGGCACTCCTAGTTGGTCTCCGCCCATAAATTATACTAAACCGCTAACATTAGTCGGTGAACTATTGAGGGTGTGATAGGTCCTTAGCCGGCTCTGGAATGTTTAACCCCCGATCTCCCTCTGGGTGACTGTCTAGGGCGAGTATATGTATTCTTAATGGATTCAGTATCTAATTCCTGAGGTTCTTCAAGTGACCAATTATATATAAGTAGTCAAATGATGATAATAGACATGATATCTAGTGCCGCTGTAAGTGGATGCTGACACCTCGATAAGGTCCCCACCCACAGATCTTTCTTTCTATGTTACTTTCGGCTGATGCATCCCATCCTGCAAACTAACCAATAGTAATGGAGAGAGAGGATTTCAAAATCACGCCTTTATTCTATGAATGAACGGGCTATCATGATATAATCCCACCCACTCACTTTTGCATCAGGGTAACAATGCCTGTCCCCAATAGTGCCTGATTGGATGAAATTATTTTGAGGAGGTTCCATGTGCCGAGCATTTTCCTATATAAGGTTGACTGCTGGAGATCCTTTAATGCTAGCCCAAAATGAAGGCGCATTTATTTTAGCGCCGAAACGCGCGTTGGGCCTTTCACTTACTTTTAACAGTCATGCTCGTTTTTGCTTAGCTTATAATTCATATTATGATTTACGATTAGCCTTTTCTTTTCTCAAAGTCATTGGGGGTGTTAGAGGGTTTGGGGATTTATTACTGATAGGAGACTAGCAAGTTTTGGCTATGCAGGGTCCTATATAGAGTGAGTCTATTGTAATACTACTCAATCTTTTTCATAGGGAACTATCCTCTTAACAGGTAATGAAGGAATCTTTTAACCCGAGGTACTAGGTGGTTAGAAGTGGAGAGGCTACTTTTTCAGTGATAATTAGACCTTCACATCTTTTAGTATTTAAATATAGTGTTTCTAAAGTTATTAGGAGGTTCCAGAGGTTTTGATGTTGGTTGGTGTTCTACTGCAGACTTCAATATACCAATTAACATGCCTTTTAATGTAGCAACTTCACAAGCTACACATTACCAAGTATATAAGGGATTTTTGTATTTACTTTGTTAAACATCCACCTTTATTTTAAGTGAGTTCTCTGCAGTGCCCAACCTTAAAGATACTTTGTAACTTATAGTGTTTCTTTGTGTTATGAGGAAGCCCTGATAATTTCCAAGTTAGTAGGTTTTCAGCATAATGCAGAATTTAATACACTAATTGGTAATTTCAATGTAGCAATTTCATAATCTCTCAATCACCAATTATAAGGGTGTTCAGTTCCCTAACTTGTAACATACCAACCATAATACTATTTATATTTTCCTATCTCTACCCAACTCTCTCTCCCATATTAGTTATTTAGTTAATAGCCCACTTCTTTTGTAAGCCCTAACTGAATAAAAGGTTTATTCCAAATTATATAGAGGCTTTTCAAGTGGACTTTTTATTTGAAATGACTAATTTTCACAAGCATCACTGAGCTTTTTTTTTTTTTTTTTAATAGTTATTACTTGATTCTTTTGTCCAGCCATCATCAGTTTGAGAAACTATGGAGATTTCCTCACTTCTGTCCCTAACTTTATGAACCTAGGGACTGAAGTTCTTCTTTCTTTATTATTCATAGTTTTACTACATAGGGTTAAGTCCTAATTTGGAAATTTACCCTAGGAGAGACCTTTCCCTTTTCTTTGTCTGGTGTAACTCCTGTAAAGCCTGTTCCACCATTCTTTTAGATAGGACAAACCATGTTATCAGTTTCACTACAGGTGAAACTTTTAAGATCAAGTCTAACATAGGGTGCCACACAGACTTTGTGGTGTATCTCTTGCAGTGTCTGTGTAGCAAACAATATATTGGCCATACCAAAAGAATTCTAAAACTGAGAGTTTTGGGACATCTTAATATCAAAAAAGGTCTTATGACATTTGGTCCCGGTTCATTTCAATTCATGCTCCTATTTCAAATATATTGGCATTGAAAGGGTAATTCCATACTGGAGAGGAGGCGATGAAATTTACTGGATTCACAGACATTGGAACCTAAGGGACCGAATATGGACATAGACCTGATCTGCTTTTTGTAGATAAAGATCGCCCTGCTTGTTATTCTTTCTGACATTCTCATTTTTTTTTCTTATATTTTTTATTCATCCCCTTCTAACTTGGATGTTCAATACAATAATATGCTGGAGTATGAACTAACAAATTATGATCAAATAAGATTATTAGGCAAGGTATGTGTGGTTTTATATATGATATTAATTGTATTCTTTGTATTTTCACCCCTCTGTTAGTCCTTACATTGGCTTCCTGTATCCTATAGGAATCAATTCAAAGTGCTAACCCATACCTATAAATCACTGACCAATTCTAGCGCCTCATATCTCTTCACAGATCCATAGGTATGCCCCTTCTCCGTCTCTCTGCTCTGCCCGTTACCTTCTCCTATCTGCTGCTCGCACCCATACAGCCAACTCGCTTGCAGGACTTCTCGCTGATGGCTCACTTCCAATGAAATAGCCTGTTTACCGCCATCAGACTCTCATCTGGTCTTCATTTGTTTAAGAAGTGCCATAAAACCCATCTCTTTAGGAAACTTATGGCCTCCCAGAGTAACCTCTACCTTACATACCTGTCTCTTGTTCTCTAATTAAGGGCAGCACTCTACTCTCTCCGCCAGCTCTGCTTCACTCCCACCTTATTTGATTGCTATTTCCTGTCTTATTGTGTTTTATACCCTACCTCGTATAGACTGTAAGTTTATTTGAGCAGAGTCTTCTTCAACCTATCGTTCCTGTAAGTTTTCTTGTAATTGTCCTATTTATACATAAATCCCCCATCTTATAATATTGTAAAGCGCTACAAAATCTGTTGGTGCTATATAAATTGCAATAATAATAATAATTAATAATAAAAAATAACTTGTAGTGGTCTGCAAATTTCCCCCTTGAAACCACTAGATGAACCTGACCATCGTTTATCTCCAAGATGATATTTCCTGAGCTTATTACCCAGGAGGCTAATAAGATTGTTTGCCTTTTTAAAATAGAATCGATCCAATCTTCTATGGCTTCTCATAGTTTCTGAAGACAATGTATTAATCTCATCACGAATCTTCGATATTCCGTGCTTTATTGATTCATCCCTTGTTTGATGGAGATTCAGAGTTAATCCTAATTATTATAAATGTTCTATATAGTTCTTTCTATACCCAAATGTACCATTCTAGAAGACTAGGTCATTCATTCTTTCTTCTATATAGCCACAAGGAAGAAAATACCACCAGCACCACCTCAGATTTTTTGTGTGATATATTTGAATTTACATACGAATGTGTTTAGGAAATGCAACAATAGTCTGTTTTCTAATAACATAAACTAAGGTGCATATGAGACAATAATACATTACCACTCCATCTTCTTCCCTCACAACGTACTGAGCCACTTTGAAAGAACTGAGATACTCGTTCATATTCTGGATTTCCGTATCCTCTGTGGCATCTTGGTTTCGATCCAGAAGTTTGGAAATGGCGGCATCATCATAATGAATAACACTGCTATCTTCTACATCCTTATTGTCACCTAGGGCACAACAAGCATAGGTTATACAAGAAGCAGTTCTTAATTCTGTACTTTTACAAAACTCCCAGGCAGCACAAGGAGTGTGAAGGAAGCCAAATGAAGTCATAGCAGCACACTAACTGTTGCTGTGCAGGTAAAAAAAAATAAAAAAATAGAATGATTTACGAGGTTGCAGCCAAAATAAAGAACCTACACAAGCAAAATATGAGAGATGCTGATGAGGGGCAAGCCCAGCACACCCCATAGGAGATTATAGGAATTAAAGGGAATACAATGTATTTAGAGCAACAAAGTGTCATTTTATGCAATGGTTGACTGAAACAAACTTAAAGGGACTCAGTCATGAAAGATGTGTTTAGAACGTTTAAAGGGACACTAAAGTATGAGTTTACTTATTGGGAACTATAGGCTAATCTAATGCTGCTGATTTTCCAAGCCGTGTTACATTTCAGACAGCAGTTAGCTTGTCTAACTATAACTCTTTGGTTGTCTTCTCAACCACTGAAACAGGCTGTTAAATCAATTTAGTAAAAGATGATTGGCACTCCAAGGCACCCTTAAATTTCAGATTTGGATTTCTGAATGGGATTTTAATTAAACTTTGTGATAGTTCAATTAAATGTGTAATTAAACAGTGTTATTTTTGTTTCATTTTTTGATAAGTGATAACACACACAGTGGTACTAGCATTGCCTATTGTATAAAATCAGTGTAATGTAATTAATAGTTCATCTGTCATAATACTTTACTGTCCCTTTAAATGTAGGCAGCACAATAGCAGTTCAGTTTTACGGCAAATTCAAGCATCGGGTTTTATCCTTTTACTCAAATGGCATCTCTGCAGGGGTGGACCCAATAAAAGCATTAAGACTATCATGTATTTACTAAAGTGAGAATTCAAAGTGAATTAAAAGTGAATTTCAAATGTAAGCCCAAAGTAGGTGAACTGAAAGCATAGCTGACAGAGAATTTTTCCAGTTCCTTAAATTGGTAGTTCACTTTGAATTCATCTTGTATTATCACTTTAGTCAATAACCCTGTATTTTTCTTCTCAGTTTCTTCTCTTCATGTTTCTACGATGAGATGGATGGATTTTTTTAGCCAGTAGAAGAGGGAGAAGAGGAGCTACACAAATTTGATTGGCAAAGTATTGAGTCCACTCTATTTCAGAATAGAAGTAGAACTATAGAACATGCTAATCATTAGATTCCCTTTAAATTCACGTGGGGACCAAATTAATAAATACGCCATTTGAAAACAGCAATCATGTAAAAAGCAAACTATTTTAGTATCTCACCATATTGAAAGAAATTACATAAAACAATAAAAACCACGTAAAGAGAAACTTTGAGAGAGCCCTGTTTTGTGGTGAAACGCGTCAGTGTTGCCATAATTGCGGCTTGTTATTGTTTTAATTTATTTTATACAATATCAGAATAAAAAAAATATCATTTTCAAGATTCTTTTGCTTCTGGATACCATATTTCTATGTGGGGAACATACCACTCAAGCTTTATGGATTTAGCAAAACCATTTTCTGCTCCAAACCAGTAACTAAATTTCTACTGTTTGCACTTACTTTCTTTACAGTGTGCACTATATTTTTGTTTCTGCTCGCTTTCATATACACTACAGAGAAAACACTTGTCTGTAAATCCTACAGTGGGGGTTATACCACTCAACACTGTTAAATAGGAGCCATTACGGGGCTCCACTACATATGAGTGCAATGTCCATTATATACTTGATCAGCCTCTACTATCTTAATATGATATTCACTATGTGGTTTTTATTCTGTTTATATTACATACTCCCTGGACTACCCATTTGGATTAAGAGACACACTGCACATCCTGAAGTGGAGATTGTACCATTAGAGCTCACAGAAGTAGAGCTAATTGGTACAGAAGTAGAGCTAATTGGTAGCAAAATCTAAAAAGACTGTAAGTGCATCTCTTTTCCATGTTCCATTTCATACGACATACTACACTATATACTCCTCAATTGTTCCTTTCTTCTTGTTCCATATGTCATCTAAGGACATTTCTCCTTCCATGTACCCTTAATTTGGCCAGATAAAAAAAGACTTCAGACTTGGTAGTTGAGCTGCCTACCTTATCCTAACAGTAACCCCAAGTGCTAAACCTTATTGTGTGTATTTGTTATTAAAGATTTAATCCCTTAAGGTAAGATGGTGCCTCGGATTGCACCATTGCAATGGAGTTGTTATGGTACCAACAGTGCACAATACACATCTGCCTAGAATGTAGTTTAAAATTGTAAAATGCAAGAAGCACTGTGTTAATATACTATTAGACAAATGGGGCGATATCAAAAGGCCTTCTTCTAAAATGGGTTTGTTGAAGATGGGATATATAATAGTTTCTTTAAAGATGGTGAGATGTACATTGCAGTCAGTTCACATAGAAATAACTTCTTGATACCTTTTAAATGACACTAAGGGGATTTATGTTTCCTCTACATTGACTAGACTGCTAGTTTAAGCAGGACCCTCTTAAAGGACCACTATAGGCACCCAGACCACTTCAGCTTAATGAAATGGCCTGGGTGCCAGGTCCAGCTAGGGTTAACCCTTTTTTCTATAAACAAACATAGTTTCAGAGAAACTGCTATGTTTATATTAGGGTTAATCCAGCCTCTAGTGGCTGTCTCATTGACAGCCGCTAGAGGCGCTTGCGTGCTTCTCACTGTGATTTTCACAGTGAGAAGACACCAGCGTCCATAGGAAAGCATTGTGAATGCTTTCCTATGAGAATGGCTGAATGCGTGCGCGGCTCTTGCCACGCATGCTCAGTCAGCCGTGGAGGAGGAGAGCTCCACGCCCGGTGCTGGAGAAAGAGGTAAGTTTAACCCCTTCCTCACCCTAGAGCCCAGCGGGAGGGGGACCCCGAGGGTGGGGGCACCCTCAGGGCACTATAGTGCCAGGAAAACGAGTATGTTTTCCTGGCACTATAGTGGTCCTTTAATGACTTTAATTTTCACATTATTGTGGCATTCTAAACACTACAGCCACTACTGTGGATTTCATTCTCCTCCCTGATTTGTATCAAACTAAACTCTAGTGGTTTCACAGAAAACAGAGCTCTGCCAAGCACCCACAACCTGATCCTCAGACTTGTACAGGCTAATAGAGAAGTCTATTTTTGCATTAGCCAAGCCACAGCAGAGGTGTTGATAATATTGGTGACAATGTCCACAGACGTTTTGCTCCATAACAATTACAATAAACCTTAGTGGTTATGGTTTAGAGTAACCTTTCAACTTTTTTTTTTTTGTTTTTTTAATATTGTATAAATTATAAACTCCAAAATATCCAAAAAGGTTAATATAAAGTAATAAATAATAATATTATAATAATAATAATAGTAAAAATTCACGATACCGTTAATTTCCTATTTCACAGATGTTTCCTTATTTTTTCCCCTCATCAGAAAAAACAAAGTAAAAAAATTAGACTGGGAGCAAGACACCTTTTTCTGCAAAATATTCAGGGATCATGCCATTACAAAAATTAATTCTAAAGTCCTTTTAGATTTTACTTAAAAATCTGGTTTTCTAGGGATTGCATGTTTGTTAGCTGATAAACGGTAGGGTAACACTACAGACTGCAATTAGTATTTTGGCACCCAACCACAAATCTGCTCACCAGTTCTTCTGTATACAGTTAAGGTGCCACAATGATGGTCTGCAGTAAAAAGGAGGGAAGAGATGAAAATATAAGCAATCTAGGGGATATCTTACACAATTGTTCTTAACTTATTTACTTTAAGTTGTCATATGTTATTTACTTTAAAGGGACACTATAGTCACCAACACAACTGATGCAGTTTTGGTGTATACAGCATGCCCCTGCAGTCTCACTGCTCAATTCTCTGCCATTTAGGAGTTAAAATCACATGGTTTATGCAGCCCTAGTCACACCTCCCTGCATGTGACTTACACAGCCTTCCTAAACACTTCCTTTAAAGAGTCCTCTAATGTTTACACTTCCTTTATTGAAAATTCTCTTTAATTTAGAATGTCTTATCTCCCACTCTGTTAACAGCTTGCTATACCCTACAGGATACATACAAACAAATAGGGATAATCTGCTAAATAGGAAGTAAATAAAACAACATAGCGTATAACTGTGTTATGTGAATCTCAGAAAATGTATTTACAAATGGCCACTCACAAATTCACAGATGTAAAAGAGCCTTAAGCATAAAAATCCTTCTTGGATTCAGCTGGATTCTTCCATCACTGTTCCCCCACTGTTGGACTGGAACTGGGTTATATAGACTCAGGAGAGAATATAGAAAATAATTGAAGTGCACTTTCCAGAGTAAAGTATAGAAAAATGTAATAACTTACATCACAGTTAAAAACAATCCGTGTCACCACAAAATGTTTGTTACTTGAACCTTGTTTGATACAGTTCACCCAGTCCCTGAGGAAGTCCAAGCTGTGGACGAAACGTGTAGGACGCTCAGTGGTGACACGGATTGTTTTTAACTGTGATGTAAGTTATTACATTAAGGCGGTTTTACATCTGTGATTTTCTGAGTGGCCATTTGTAAATACATTTTCTGAGATTCACATAACACAGTTATACGCTATGTTGTTTTATTTACTTCCTATTTAGCAGATTATCCCCTATTTGTTTGTATACAATTTGCTGAAGACAAGAGGAAGTCTTTGGGGATTTCCTTGGATACTTTACCTAAATCAGGGAAGTTTCTTTCTGCTAATTATTTATCGAGCACTTTATACACTGGGGTTTGTTCACACCTCTCGTTTGTCTTTGTAGACCCTACAGGGGCCTCCTGTATGGAATTGAAGCTCAATTTGCAGAGCAGGAGAAAAACACTTTTAAAGTTACCGGTAGTTACATCTGACTGAAAATGAAACCATTTCGTTTTTATACAGGCTGTGGCAGTCACAGACAGGAGAGGGGTGGCTAGGATTGCATAAACAGAAACAAAAGTGATTTGACTCCTACATGGCAGAGAATTGAGAAGTGGAATTTCAGGGGCATGATCTATACACAAAAACCGCATGATCTATACACAAAAACCGCTTCATTAAGCTAAAGTTGTCAAACAATGGGGTCTAATGCTACTCAGCTACACATTTAGAATATAAAAATGTGGATTTTCAAATGTATTAAAAAAAAAAAGAAGAAGAAAAAATATTGATATATTGCTAATCATTTTAAAGAAATGTTTAATCAAATATACAAATGAAGAATAGGCAATGACATTGTTCTACTCATCTCTAACTGATAGATAGCTATTAGATTGCAAAAATCTGGAGAACATTTCACAGCTCTTATTATCTGATGATCCTACCTTCAACATCATCTTTGAATAGCTCCTCCGTCCCAAATTTTAAAATATCATCCAACTCTTGCTTAGTCATAGATCCAGATTTAGACCCAAGTCCTGGACGGACAACCAAGTGGGTTAACATCATTTTCCTCTTTGCCACCTGTGTGATTCTTTCTTCTACAGATGCTCTTGTGACAAACCGGTAGATCATAACTTTTTTATTCTGCCCAATTCTGTGTGCTCTGCTGAAAGCCTGTAAAAATGATGTCTCACTGACAAGTACATGGAACCTTAAGTGCAGAATGTGAAGATGTCGTTCCTTCTGACATCATTCACCGGAAACTGTGCTGGGATTATGCTTTTTGAAAGGGACTGAAAGACTAATAAAATATATCTAACATGTATCTAAAAAACCCTGAAAGTATAAATATATATAGTTACAAAGTTATGATTCACATTTAACCCCTGTTCTACCAAGAACGTTTTAAATCTTTAAAAAAATCATAATATTAAAAAATATAAACATCATAACGTAGCAACATTTTACACAGGGTCTGAAATGTTAGTATAAACAAAATTGATGTCTTTATCACATACAGTAGGTGTTACAAAAATATATAAATAAAAAAGTCAAACACCTTTCTGAAGGTAGTACAGCTTACCAAAAAAAGGCAATTTAATGTAGAAAGAATGCCTGCATTTCAGCACAATGCAGTAATAAAGTTAAATCACATATTTCTAAAATTAAGGTATTTAAAACTGATATGGTAATCTGTATCAATCTCTGGACTGCAAATACAATGCTAACAGTGAAATGGTTGAGTCCATTTACTCCACCCCCGACTGAATTTAGGAATGACATCACCCATTGAAATGTCCTGTACTGTTTAAAAGCAGGAGTTCATCTTACTTTTTTAGTAAATTTATAGGCTTTATACAAGGGACTAGTAGCTTCTGGCAGAGACATTTGTACCTCTAGAAGTTTGTAATAACTAGAGTTATTAAGGGTGCGTGAGGCATTATGGACAAGATTTCATACTGCAAAATGCATGAAAATAAAAACATTTGGATTCTATGTAAGTATTTAAGGGGTTAAAGTGACAATTAAAAAAATCACTATTGTACATTTATCACAATTTTGATAATATATATTCATGAAATGTGTGTGTTCCCAAAACATGCTATTAGACAGTCGTGGGAACAAAAAAAAAAAACGCTCAAAATTTGTCATAAGAGGTAAGGTCACTTCCAACTGGAGGAGGTAGAAACACTCATAAAAACATAAAGCTCTAGTCAAGGTGTAGGAAAAACAGGAAGAAACAAAGCAAGCAAAGTGAGTTGTGACATATGGGATCTTCTATACAATTATAGCAGGACACAAGGCCACCTCAAAACATTGGGTGCATTGCAATAGAAACTGAATGGGTACAACTGCCCACAACACATTCCTGGTGAAAGCAGTGTCAGACGCATACAAAAAAGTAATTGTACATTTTGGAAAATGTATGCAAAGACCACCAAGTTGCAGCATTGCAGACTTAGTCCATAGAAGCCTCATGGTGAAAGTATCATGAGAAATTGACTTTCCAAGTAAAATGAGCAGTCATCCTTCCCTGACAAAGGTCCAAAGCCTGGGGATAAGTCTGCGGGATCATGAGCATGGCAAAGTGACAAAAAACAAAAGTTCATTAAATTTACAAGGAAGAACACTTTCTAAAGGACCTAATGATCTCAGCATAACACTTGAGGCAAGACCAACATCCAAATTATGCCACAATATCTCCTAGTCATTCACAGTGCAGTTACCAGAGCATTACCAGAGTCCATGCATCAAAGGCTTAGCATTCAAATGAGAGACCATCTATTTCAGAAAAATCCCAGTGCTGAACAAGTTGGGGAAAGTTTATCTGGATTAAGACTCATCAACTACACCATGCCCGACAACTAAACTAGTCTCCTCCCAATTTTCTCCACCAGAATATGAATATGTACAGTGTCACATTCTGGGTTTCTGCCCACTGAAGGATCTTGGAAACCTGATGGTAGCACTCTGCGTCCCTTTTTCGGTGATTGACACAGGCAAACTCTGTGATTAGAAAGTTTTATTTAAAAAGCCCTTATGTGAAAATATGACAACTTTTTTCACTAAAAAAAAAAACCAAAACAAACAATAAAACATTATCCATGTGCTTGGTTTACCCTAAAGAAGTTGTTTGGACGATACGTGCTATATACAACTTATCTGTTGCATTCTTCCACCGTTGCCATATCCTTGGGACATTTTTTTGCCCAGAACATCAGATCTTCTTTAAGCTACTTATGTGAATGTCCACTGACTGACCACCAAAGACACTCACCAACCAAAAACCTAACCACTGCACCAGTACTTTATATTCGCATGAACTGAATGCCAGCTCAACTGTGACAACTGTGTATTTCACTGTAAGTGATTCTTATAGGACCGGGTGAGTCTGCTCCTCTATCTTGTTACCCTGAAAATTTAGGATTCTCTACTCTGGTTCCTCTGATGTGTTTCCAGTTTCATTTTTTATTCATTAGGGATAGTTTCTTGGTCAGCTGACACCTCTTATTCTTGGACTTATACTATCCAGAGGTCATTGTGTGGTATACCCCAGGGGTACAATCTTACCAATCCGGAGGCTTTTATTATGCAAGAATTTGGATCTATGCACTTTTTTTATTGTATCCATAATGATTTTATGTATTTATCTTAATTTTCTGTACACTTTTTTATTATTTAGTTTTTACCAATTTATCAATAAATTTGTTCTATTAGCTTTATTATACATTATGCAGTGTATCTATTTTTGTTATATCACTTTTTATTAACTTGGGGTTTTTGTTTGTAAGTTTTATGTATGTATTTTTATCTCTGCTTGCTCTTGCGTACCCTTTGCTCCATTTTATTGTTTGCCTTAGGTTAGTGGATTGTGGAAAACAGCCCCGTTCCCACAAAATGATGGCTATGCCAACAGATGCATGTTTTAAACAAGTGTTTTGTGTAATGAGCACAAGTTTATTTGTTTTTACTGTTTAACCTCTGTGATGTTCTTGTTGTGTTATTGTTTAAAGTTTAGTGATGTTCTTATCTTGGCAAATGGTCAAGATAACGGAGACAGGTAAATCTCTCTTGGTTCAAGAACACGGACTGAAATTCTCACACACACTGCAGTTATTCTAATAAGATTGTCAACCTCAGTCAACTGTGAAATGGACCCCTGAATCTGAGGGAGAATGGATAATGCTTTTTTTTTTGTTCTTTAATGAAAAAAGCTGGTATTCTTTCATGTGAGTTTTTTCCCATTCACTAGGAAAATACTTAAAAGAGTGATGAACAACTCTGTATCTCTCTATGCATACATCAGATGAACCGTACATAACACAAATTTAGCTGAAGGATCTGTATGGCTCTTAAAGGGGCCAAACCACTTTAACAATGCTTCCATTATAGACTTGGAACAGTGGAAGAATACAAATGAAGAACTTGCAGGGTCACTGCTTCGCACCTTACGGTAACATAGGGAGGACAGAATGGCCAGGGGAGGAGGTGGCACACTGACACAAAACCTGGAATTTACCTGAGGTGCACCTGGGCCGGCAACAAAGAGGATGGGCGTCAACCTAATAGTTCTTCAAGAGTGGACAAACTATGGACAAACTATGGAAGTAGTGAACTTTGCACAGTGCCTATCAGGGTACAGATGAAGCCACCAGGGAAACACTGCCACGGCAATGTATTCCGTTGTGAACACTTAGGTTTACAAGATTCAGCAAGATAACCAGGTGTCCCTCGATATGGAATACATGCTCAACTTCATGTTTGTAAACACACAAAAAAAAAATCGTATTTAATTCAGAGTTCCACATTCCTCCTGAAAGGCAGAAACAGAACTCCTGATTCTGGGTGGTGGTGGTGGGGAACAGAATAAAGAGGGAAGGCTACAGCATTATGGGTGTTTCTACCTGCTCTGGTTAGAGAGAACTTTCACCAATTTGTCGGAATTTGTGAGCTCTCACCATCCAAGGAAGGAAACGTAGTTGTGTAATTTAAGATATTTTTGATTAATTGAATTTTCTGTAATTAAGAGTACTTTTGGATATGTATGCTGGTTTCATTAACATAAATTTTGTTTAACAAAATACAATAAAATGACATCAATTTATTATTTTAAGATTTAAAATGTAAAACAGCTGGTCTTAAAGGGGAACCATCACTTCTCACAATTGTGTTTTTATATAGTGTTTACTTATCGCTGTATTTAACATAGTTATGTATTTATGAGGTGTGAAAAATAAAACTAAGTGTGGAAATTCACACCTCTTTATCCTGCAACTTGGCCCCTTCGTCTTAGTTCCCTGTCAATGATTGTTCTGCTCTTTGCATGTTGCACTCAGCATAGAGAACACATATGGACAAGAGGATAAATGTAACTGTTTTTCTATTACCACTCTTCATTAGACATGTGCAATTAGTTTCGTTCTGAATATCAATTCGGACAAATTTCGGGAAATTCAGACATTTGGATACTTCAGAATAGCCGAAGTTCTGAAATTCCCGAATTTCCAAAGTGCCGAAATTTCGAAAGCACAGAATTGCCGAAGTACTAATATACCCAGTGGAAGAATGAATGTTACAATGTATACAAATTTAAATAAAAAGTATACAAACATAGCCAGGATTCAGCTGTAAGCATTTGCAACACTTACAACAATCAAGTAACACACATTCATATAAAATGTAAGTTACAAGCCAGCCAATGGAATGACAGGAATGAATAAATAGATAACTCCCTAATTCCCACAGTATTAGGGAGTTATCTACTAAAAGGCTGAAAGACTTAAATTGGTCTTTCAGACAAATGTACTAATACTAAGTAAAAAGTTTCCCCTCTCCCGAGCCCCCACCTGTGCTGCGCGAGTGGGGGCTTCTAACCTGAAGGGGGACCTATTGCCCCCCCCGGCCCCCACCCCTGAACGGCGGGTGGGTGCCCTAAAGAAGAATAAGGGGGGGCCGTGGCCCCGACCCCTGAGCGGCGGGTGGGGGCCCTAAAGTAAAATAATGGGGGGGAAAACCACACACCTGGGCAGCAGGTGGGGGCCCTTAAGTAAAATAATGGGGGGGACCTATTGTCCTCCCTTTCCCCCACCCCTTAGCGGCAGGTGGGGGCCCTAAATACCAATAAGAGGGGGGACCTATTGTCCTCCCCCCTGGCCCCCACCCCTGAGCGGTGGGTGGGGGCCTTAAATACCAATAAGGGGGAAAAACAAATAAGAAGGGCTGCGCCACAGAAAAGTAATATTAGAGATCTTATCACAATAGTGCAAGATATAAAATATGTAAAATGTCCCTTTAAAAGCAGATGTGGCTTCTAGCTCTTTTGCACTTGGGGGATGTGGAGAGTCTCTGTCTCTTCTGTCTCCATATATGGAAAGAGAACAAACAGAGCGGCCTAATAGCGCAGTATGTCTGGAATTGATGGACAACACATAAAAAATATAAATGTTGCAGTTACATGAAACAGAGCTATGACCAGCTCTAGTAAATATTACATAAAGTGGTATGATCCCCACTTATGGGATATGGTGTTGAAGGTCCTTCACAACTGATGAGTATCTAGGTGCTCGAAGAGAGGAGAAAAAATAGCCACAATAGTGCTCTTAGTAGAATAATGCAAATATTAAAAAGATATAGAATATTACTCACAAGCGTGGAGCATAAACACTGCTCTGTGACAGCAGCATAAGTGGTAC